>CM077643.1:300654418-301281918 GCA_039707465.1 Rhabdophis nuchalis | reverse complement strand
TGTTTTTGAAGTAATACATGTGCAGTAGCATGATTCTTTGCCACATATTCATCGTTTTTTTTCCTCCCAGAAATTACAATTAAATGGAACTGTGGCCCTTTAAATTCTCAATAGTTAGGAGGAATCATATAAATTGTAGTCCAACAACATCTGGAGGGCCATGTGTCTCTACTCTAGAGGTGGATTCCTACCAGTTTGGCCCAGTTTGGCCGAACCGGTAGTGGTATGCCGGCCTGAGTCACAGAACCAGCAGTGACCCAGACTGGCCATTCCCCCAAACTGGTTCCCTGGTCGTTGCCATCGCCACCGCCATTTTTTTTAAAAAAAATTCTGCGCATGTGCAGAACAATTTTCATTGAACTGTGCATGCGTGCACAGTGCACATCTAGTGCACATGAGCGAACTGGCAGTAACACTGACTGAAACCTACCCCCACTCTACACTGATCTAGTTCTGAGATCTGATAGGACAAATGTCAAGGACAAAATTACTTCTCTCATTGTCTTAAAAAATCGATGGAAGGCCTATGTGTTCTAAAATATGGTAGAAGCAACATTTACAGCTTTCTCAGGAATTGTTCAGAATTGTCAGTTTTCTCTCTTAGACAGTGAATTTGTTTACACATGTATATTCTTGTGCCATGTCTAATGTATATTGCCATTCACAAATTGAAGACAAATTACAGCCAGAAATTTTAGAGCTCATCTTTGCATCATTGTATATTGTTTTTAATTATGCCTGTGCACCGCCCCGGGTCCCTGTGGGGAGAGGGTGCGGTTAATAAATCCCAATTTATTATTATTATTATTATCATTTTAAAACTCCCTCACACAATTCAGCTGCTAGTCATCAAGGGGCAGAAAAAGTAAAAGGTGAACTACAGATTTATAAATAAGCTTGTTCTGGCATTCTAGGCAGAGGAAACCTATGAATAGGATACAACAGTATAAAAAAATAGTTTGCATTTTGTTATTTTTGCATAATATAAGTCATATATTCAAAGATTTACTCACAAAACATTTATAACTTTAATTTAAATCTACTAATTGCAGTGAAAACACTGTGCATGCCATTTACTCGGGTTTTTTCTATCTAAATGTTTTCTCTTGGCTTGTACCAGAGAATGGCTCTTAATTGTAGCCATTGGAATAGCTTTCTATGTGCAACAAGCCATCAATAAAACTGTATATAAAGTTCTGCTTTATGTTCAGTAATTAATTGATTCTTTCACACTGACAAATGCTGGTGACTTTCTTAATTAAATCGTGCAAGTTATGGAAATTGCATTGTCAGTTTGTTTATTCGTGTATGAAATCCATCTGGCACTGTTTAATATTTTCCTTTGTAATGTAGCTTTTTAGGGGGGAAATGTAACAGTTTGGGTGGAACCAAAAAACAGTTATGGAAAAGATTATTGTTTTTGATTCAACTTGGAAGACTACATTCTGCGAAGCTGATAACGCTCCATATGCCTGCAAAGTCAAAATCTTATATATGAATTTTCTTTAATTGGACAAACTGCAAAAGGTATGGGGTGCATTAGTAGTGTTCTTATTCTTCTGTAATAAAAATGAAAGGTGGTTTGTTCTGAATCTGCACCAGTGTGAAAATTCTCAATCTGCTTACTTAGTAAAAAAATATATACATACACCACACCACACCCCTCATGACAGATTTGGAGTGTCAGGTTTCCGAAAGATGCCTTAATTGATTCATGAGCCTTGAACCAAGTTTCAAAAGAAATCCAGCCATTTATTAGGAGCACCATTTCGGCAATACCCTATTGCAGTCAGATCTAAACCTTATTTTAATTATGGCTGAACTTTACCCCTGTTCCTCCCCTCCCCTCAGTCTGTGTCATAAATCACATTAATCCAACAAGGTGCACTCCTCAGAAGCCTGTTGCAATAATCTGAGATCTGACTCTAGCCGAAGGTATTATGGAATGTGCTCCACCCTTTCCTCACCATGGCAACTTTATGAGTCGACATGGAGGAGATTTCAAAATAATCTAGATGGGTGTAAATGGAGAAGAACCTGAGGTAAATCCAATCAACTGCAGATTTTTTAACCATTTTAACCAATGCATTTGCCATAATGATGAGAAAACTAAAGAAAGCCAGTAAAAGAGCTTGTTAAAGAGCTGTGTCATTAAATATATCATGTAATCATCTTAAGGAGTCATTAACAAAAAAACCTTGAAAGACTAGCAACAATATCAGATTTCAATAGAAGAGCATATCTGCAGTTCAGAGTTGAACTATGATGTCTTGGTACACTCTGATTTGGTGGTTTGCTTATAGACCTTTCATTATCTGACTAGATAACATCATCAGTGCTAATATACCAGTTGCATGTTTTCTGAAGCATCTGACATCCATGAGTGTTTCCAATAGAAGAGAAATACATAGAGTTGAATACGTAGAGTCCTTGGTGTTGTCTGAACTTGGTTGTTTGCTTGCAGATGTTTCATTAAGTGATTAGGTGACATTATTTGCAAGCAAAAGAACAAGCTCAAAGACCTGAAGGAATTCACAATACCAGATTTTCTTGAATGAAAACAAATTTTAATCTATTATTTTGATTCAGTAACTGAGGCAGTCTTGATATAGAACACATGTTGGTTCATCTAGTTCCCTTAGTGGAATCTTAATACTATTTATATGGCACCTTTCCTGAAATCTTCAGCTGAAATGAAAACTGCAAAGCCTCGCTAATGCAGAGTTGTATAACTCTTTAACAGAATTAAATCAACACAATTTTTGTATCTTTCTTCATACACATTTTAAATTTAATTTGAAATGAGTGTGAATGGGTGAAAAACCCACAGTGCCATCCTCTTTCTCTAATGTTGATTTTGTGATGTTTTTTTCAAAACTTTTGCCTGAATCATTTAATTTAATCAGTACCACAAAGGTTGCTATCTCTTCAGTTTGTCAGCGATGGTTATTGTTAAAAGAGTTCAACCCAATTGTGTTAAAATCACACTTTACAAAGGCAGCAACACTTTTCATTTTGAGATTTTATTGGCTGAGAAAAAAGTTATTTGATAATTACTAAAAGGCAATGTCGACAATTTGCTGTAAAACAGATTTAAATATATGTATTCTTTTTTTTTGTTTCTTTTTTTTGTTTCTTTTTTCTTTTTTGCAGATAGCCTGAGGAGATTGTGAATATTTATAAATTACTGGTTAAATACTTTAAAGCAACAATTATCTTAACATGAACAAATTGTAAGATAATTGGATATGAAGGAAATAGAAGTTGAAAGCTGGCGAGTTTCACCAGGCAGGATGATTTCAAAATTTACATTTTATATTCAGACCCAAGCATAGGTAACCTTTCTGTCACCTGAAAATGTCATTTAAATAATCTCTTTAAAGAAGAGGGGGGAAATTATTGAGACCCTCTCCCACAAACTTCTGCAGTAGAGATTGAAAAGTGCTAAATACTTAGTGAATGTGAGCAAGTACATAATCAGGGGAAGAAAAGTTATTGTCAGTGGCCTTTAAAAAAAGAAGAAGTTGGTGCATTTTGTTAAGGACTATTTTTAAATATATCTAAAGGGAAAAATGTCTATGTGCGCTGACTGAATGTCATCTTACATATATGACCTATACTTTTAAAAAATGTTATTCTTTATAATTTGTTATTCCTTAAAAGTATAGTGTATGTTGCTGATTATTTATTAGGACAAAAAAGATTGTACATGAATACATAATTATGGAAAGCTTCACTAGATTTTTCTTGTCATTTCTTTTTAAAGTAAACAGTTTGACCCTTTGCCCCATTTACCTGCTATATATTTATCTTTGTTACTAGATAGATTGAAGGCAATTTTATTTGAATTAATGACATCCTTACATCAGGAATGGCTGTATATTTTGTAGCAAAACAGAACTTTTTGCAATGGTATTAACTGATTACGTCTTTTTTTTCCTAAGGCATATGGTTTTGATTCAATTGTTGAATTGTATTTTGATTGCAGCTAATTATATTGAGAATAAGTATCACTATAAGTCCTTATTAAATCAAGATGGCTGTTCTTCCTGTGTGCATCATATAATCATTTTCACTGTCTGCTTGAATGATGGGAAATGATTTTAAGAGTGAATTGTCCTATTTTATTCTAGAATTATTGCCCAGGAGTAACACTTGGTATATTTCTCACAATATTAAGCAATGTTTGAGGCCTGTATGGACTTCCTTGAAATTCCTTGTAGATAAGAATCTATTGATAAGAGCACAGAGTTTAAAGATGTTTGTTTATTGTAAGTGCTTATAGGGATATAAAACATTCTATAGGCCTCTGGCATATAATATTGCATAATTGCACACCTATTAATCCTATTAGTCTTAATCACAGGCCAATATCTTTGAGGGTTCTACTTCCATTATCATCTTACGTTTAATAAAGACCTTAATATAAAGCCGTAAGGCATGGATTGGAGGATGGGGAAATATTTGACTATATCTGGAATGTGTTAAAAAAAGCTGCAGTATATTGGATTATAAGTGAACAAGAAAGTGTGTCATAGGAGGTTTTCCAAAAAGCTTTAAACATGAACTATCAGCCCTTCAAGTAGTCTGGACAAGAAGCACAAACCATGAGTAGTAATACCATCTTTTTCTTTTTTAACACATAAGATGGTGTTGATACAAATTACAGAAACAGAAAATCTTGAAAATCTGAATGCATTTCTCCCCTTCTTCACGTTTACTTTTCAGCAAACCAGGGAAGGTCTTCTCTGAATTGGATCCTACACACCTTTTGTTTCTGCAGGTTAACTTTTGCACGATTGTTGACTAGTCTGGCTCTTCCTCCTGTCCCCCAAGGTCATTCCCATATTATTCCCTTGCATTAATGTCTTTATTTTTGTGTATAATAACATTTTCACATTAGCTGTTATAACTACAGAAGCTGTATTATAGTTCAACAAGATTTGAGTAGACAGTTTAAAGAGAAAAACAAAGGAAACTCTTGTCTCTTAATACAGGCTTGGCATGTTATTGCTTTCATCCTTCATCAGTAACTTCTCCTCATCTCATCTCTCTTGTTTGCCCAGTTGACCTTTCTCCTCCAAAAGGGGGGGGGGATATTATTTTCTTTCCTTCTTAGGTGGTTCAGATTGACTAGATTCACTTAGGTGAACTTCTGCCTCTATTGTGCAATTTGAGCTTCATGTCTGCTGATCTTCTTGGATACAGCTGTTATTTGCTGCTTATTAGTTCCAGTGCTTTTTTGATTTTCCTTGTTTCTAAGTCCTATTTCTTAATCAGGCATTCTTTGGCCTTCTTCAACTTTTTTCTTTCATATATTCTGGCTTATTTGCTGCTGATCTTAATTTTCAACCTTGTCTTCCATTTTGGGGGTGCACTGTTTGACTTGTTTTGTTCTTTGTTGATTTTTTGGTTTTGTTTTGTTTGTTCTTTTGTTGAGGCATTCTGGGGCAGTGGTCAGAATACAGTACCGCAGGCTACTTCTTATTGACTGCCATTTGCCTGCATTTCGGCAGTTCAATTCTCACCAACTCAAGGTTTATTTTTGTATTATAAATTGATATTGATCTGATAGTCACTATTCTATTATTTCTGATTCTGTATGTTGTTCTTTTCAGAACTGATGTATTCATTTTAAATAGTCTCTTCTTGTTGGGCTATTAATTTTTAATAACAAATCCTTTTTGTATTCATTCTTTGTATTCGTAATAAATAAATTCTTCTTCCAGTAGAATTTCTGCTGTAGACCCTAGTTGCTCAAGCAATACAATAGATCATTTGTCACCAGATGTCCAGGAACCCCAACATATAATATGGTCCTTGTTGACCCAGGTGATGGCTGAGCTGGTATGGGTTTCAGTAAAATAAATCTCACCATATTGTTTATTGGAAAGACACTCTTTGTGAGGCTCCTTTGATGAGATCTGACCAGTATGGTTGAACCTCTACCATAGCTTTCATCCTCTTCAGAACACAAGCTCCATAAGCATTTTTCAGTGATTCTGGGCAGCTCGCAACAAAGAAATTTTAATTAACATTGATTTCCTTGAGTACGTTTACTAAGTATATGTAGCTTATTCTTTGAAACCCAATAACTAAATATATTAATATTAGTAGTTAATAATTAATATGGCAATATACTGTGATATAGTACAGTTCAATATAATATGTATAGAATATACACAAAAAGCTATACATAGACATACAGAGGGCTAAAATATAAACAGATCTGTTCCCGTCCTCTTTTAGTACTGTGCATTGGTTTTAAGAAATCAATATATTCAATAGTAATTTGTAAGGCAGTAAATAAAAGATAAACAGAAAAGGAAAAAGAAAAATAATGGTTGCTTGTAAAGGATTGTTCTACATAGCTTTCAACTTTAAGATGAATTGTGCTAGAGTTGCCTTGGTATTCTGACACTGAATTAATTTATTGCATAACAAAGCTTTGCATTTTTTACAACATGGACAAGATGATGATATGTTTTTTTTACTCATTTTTGTTTACCTTGCCCTGCATCATTTATTTTTGTCAGTATAATGACTGTTTTTATATACATTTTATTAAGTTTTAAAGAGAACATAAAAATGAACACAAACTAATACAGAAATCAAAGAAAAAGAAAAAAAGCCAAAAGGATTTAATTTTTTTAAAATTATAAAATAGATTCAATACGAGTGAAGGTTTTTTTTCTACAAATACTTCTGTTGTAAATGCACCGGTGTGGTTGGGATGCATTAGTCATTAAGTGAATGCTGCAGTCATTAAGTTAATCCATTGCTTCTAATGGGTGTTTTTTTCCTGGAAACTGGAATTCCCACAAAAAAATGTTGTAAATCTTGGTCATGTGAATCCAGGATGCTACAAACAGCCATAAATGTGGGCTGATTGCTGACGACTGAAAATGCAAACATGACCATGGGGACGGCTGTGGTTGGAACTTCAAATCCAGGTCATAAGTAGCCCTATGGATGTCTGTTGTAACTTTAGCCAGTCACTAATTGACCAGTTGTAAGTTGAGGACTTCTATTCAATGATGCAAGATATAGACTGATTTTTTTCCTGTTTTCATGCACAAACTTTTATATTTATTTTTTAAAAATAAATTCAGTATATCTCCTTTAGGGAGGTTTGCGTAGATGTGATTTTGAAGGTTCACAATGTTTGCTACTGGTATAAGCTTTGCACAGTATGAACTATTTATGAAAAAATATTGACTAACCTGGCATGCAGTTTACACATGATGCTATCCTTAATTGTGCATGTTGTACAATCTGATTTTCTTTTTAACTCCCCTCCATTTTCATATTATTAAGTTATTTGTTAATCTTTTGAATATGCATTCAATAAGACTGTTGAATGCATAAAACAGTATTTTGGTATTACTGTATGTAGAGGAAATTTTTCGAAGTTTATTATAAAATAATAAAATGTGAATGTTATCCATTCTACTCATTTTAAATAGGATTAATTTGTGGCATTGTAATCCTTCTTACTACAGTTATTATAGATTTCATTTTTTTCCCTAACCTATAAGGATGACTCATGGAACCTGCCAAGGATGTTCTTTGTTTCCTTGTTTTAATTTGAAACTAGACCTATTGACTTTCCATACTAGACATCTGTGGTGGTAGATATAATAGGGGATTAGAATTAAATATGTTTGACTCTATTACAGCTACCAACTTCATTTTTGTCAGAAATTCACAGAAGGTTCACAGGAAAATGCAAAATACCTTACAAGCTTTGGATATTGGTTGGAAATAATCAAATATACTTGAATTAATTTTGATACAAAGCAGAAGGAACTTGTGTTTCTAAATAGGAAGTTATGACATTCATGGGATTACAGTGAGCAAACCTCACAATTTGATACTGATTAAATGGCTCAAACAGGCATGCTTGTTTCCAATCCCTAGGATCCCATCTTCCTTGATGGGGGTCCTGTTGTGACTTGGAAGTCTTTGCCTTCAGCAAGTGCTGAACAAGTTGTTTTATTTGAAAGTTGTGTTGGGGAGGGGGGGAGAAGAGAGTGTAGATCAGTGTTTCTCAACCTTGGTAACTTTAAGTTCTGTGGACTTTGACTCCCAGTATTCCCCATAGGACTTAAAGTCACCAAGGTTGAGAAACACTGGTGTAGATGAAAGCACAATTCATTACTTGGATCTGGATTTGACTAGAGTTTAGAAGTTGAGATGACCATGTACATTTGGGTTTATTTCTTTTACTGTAGCTATGTAATTTTTAGGTTATTTAATATCCTACAAATTGAAATTAAAATAAAATCTTCATTTTATTTCTGGTACGATGTGACCTTTTCAGAATATGACTTGGGCTAGGGAAAAAAAAGAAACTATTAATTGCTACTGAATAGCTATTTTGCATATATTTCTTTTTACGACTTTTTCTGATGCTTTTTTTTTTAATGGCCGAGAAGCATTTCTGAAAAGAAAATAGTGATAGAGCTGCCCTACGTCTATCACTATAGATCAATTTGGCTTGCTTTTCCAAAGTTAAGCACCACTAACAATATCCATGTTTCTTATTTATTGAGGGTTGTCATCAAAAATCTCAATAGTTTTCCTTCCGGGATCTTTCATGTGTTCTTTCTCTTCCTTTACTAAACTTACAAAACTTAGTTAAATTTTAACTGGCACAATTGTTTCTGACTGTTGTGGCATATAACAATAACCTTTGTCATTGAATGCAAAATATTCCGAAGCTCACGTGAGGAAATGTCTTCCATTTTCTTTTAAGATGTCTTGACAATTCAATTGCAGTCACTGATATACAGAATGAGCAAAATTAGACTTTTCAACATGGGGTATATATTTCATGTTTTGAATGGAATGGAACTAAAATCATTACAACCATTTTTATAAGATACTGCATATGTTGAAAAGTGAGAAAAATATCTGCTTGGATTCCCCAATGAATCACTTAAAATGAATTGGAAGTGTGCTGTTTTGCTTGTATCCAATCAAAAATGCAAGAATGCATTTTGACAAAATGTCAAGAGATTTTTTACAAAATGGCTACTAAAGTGTGCCAGCTTGGTTTAGTGATTAAGGCACTAGGCTAGAAACCAGTAGCCAGCTGGGTGACTTTTCACTTTTTCTCAGATCAACCCACTTCACAGGGTTGCTGCGGTGGGAAAAATGTGAGGAGGAAGGAGTATATGCTTGCCCTTTGAATTTTATAAAAATAATAAAGGCACAATAAAATAAAATAAAATAAAATAAATTGAAAGGGGGTCTTTCCTATGCAAAAAATGACTACCACAAAAGACTCATTTCCAAACTGGTGACATTATTCCCCAACACTCATCTCTTCTCCAGAATACTCTATCCCATCCTGTAAAAAATCAACTGTGAAGTTTTATTTCATCAACTAGCTGTACTCGGCCATGCGTTGCTGGAGCCCTTGTTAAATGGCCAACCAATCTGTGTGTAGATGTACACCTGCACACACAAACATGTACACACAACCACCATATAACCCCCAACCTACCTACCTACTGTAGTTTCCCTATCTCTCTCTCTCTCTATACCTACCTACCTACCTACCTACCTACCTACCTACCTACCTACTGTATTTTTTCCTCTCTCTATCCCTCTACCTACCTACCTACCTACCTACCTACCTACCTACCTACCTACCTACCTACCTACCTACCTACCTACTGTATTTTTCTCTCTCTCTCTCTTTATCCCTCTACCTACCTATCTACCTACCTACTGTATTTTTTCTCTCTCTCTCTATCCCTCTACCTACCGACCTACTGTATTTCCCCCCCCTCTCTCTCTATTATGCGGCTTTGCACAAACTATTATACTTTTTTATTTATATAGATTATAATATTTTTTTCTGTTGTCTCACTAAACCAATGTGCTTATAGATTGAAGACAACTGGAAGTCTTTACAACCTGCTTGCCTTAGTATACAGAAGGTATAGATCTATGATGGCGAATCTATGGCACACATGCCAGAGGTGGCATGCAGAGCCCTCTCTGTGGGCACATGCGCTGTCGCCAATTGCTCTTCTGGTTTTTGGCTTTGTGTTTCCGGGGCTCTGGCCACCTGGTCTTCTGGTTTCCGGCGCATGCATGCATACCAACCAGCTGGTCTTCACACATGCTGAAGTGCCAGAAACCTGAAGACCATGTGCATGCGCATCGGCCAGCTGGTCTTCGAGTTTCCGAGGCTCTAGCGTGTTCGTGCATAGACGTGCACACACACATGCATTCTGGTTTGGACACTTGGTGCTGAAAAGGTTTGCCATCACTGGTATAGATGGATTCATATAAACTTGGAGTGCTTATTCCTAAAGTCTCATATAGGCTTGATATATGGGAAGGATCGTGCAATATTATAATTCTCTGTGTCTATCTGAACCTCCACCCCTTTTTCTGAATTCTAAGAGCAATTTTCTTCAGGCTACTGTAACACAGAACTCTAGATCCATGGAACACTCAGAAGACTGGAAATGAGGGTCGGGAGGACTACTTGGTCTTGCCCAAGCAAAATATAATTACCACCTTTGGGAACGTGGACTTCCCCCCCAAGTTCACATTTTAATATTGCTTTTTCTCAAGTATTTAAAATTATGATCCCGCCTGACAAACCCAGGCACGTGCAAACCCCCTTATGAATTTAATATTGCCCCATTATCTAAATTTAGATTTTGGGAAACTGTTGATTAGAATGAACCGGCGGCTAACATGGTTTCATTTCATCCACACACCTCATAATTTGAAATCTGAAAATTCCCCAGGCAGATTTGTTTTTGCGTTAGGCTTTGGAGATATACTTCTAGTTCAGGCTTTTTGAGGAGAATTTTATTTGCTTTGTTTGTCTTGGTGTTAAGAATGCCCTTGGGTCACATTTTCAAGCTTCCCCCTCATTCAATAAAAGTGAAAGCTTAGATTTTCAGGCAGTCAGCTCCTTCGTTGACGCCGGAATGTAGAGCAACAACAAACACGCACAACAAATCCAAAGTAAAACACATCTCCCCTCATGAAGATGAATGTGAAAGTCTTGTAACTGAAACTCAGAAGGAGATGAAAGAGCTGCCATTCTGCCAATACGTTTTCTATTAGCTGCTTTTCTTGTAAACTTCATCGTTCTACCATTTTACTCTTTGCTTTATAAATTTTTATATCTTCTGACTCTCACCCTAGGTGCATTTCAAAATAAATTAGAAAGAAATAAGCTCTTTTCTAACTCAGGACTCAGCTTGCAAAATCCAAAGAATGTGAGGGAAATGTTTACTCTGGTGCTCTATAGTCCATAAATACATCCAAGCGCAGAGAAAACTTCATTGTCTTCTGTGTTAGGTTTGTGGATTCATTAATCTAGGAAAGAGTAAGATAATTTGGCTAAATAGATTTACTTCTTGTGTTCCCTCCCAGAAGATCAAAATTGCATGCATCAAACTTTATCTTCTGCTTTCCCCCCAAAATTATATTCCAGTTAGTTCATTTCATTTATTAAATTTACATACCGCTCCCTTTCCCAAAAAGGGACTCGGGGCGGTGCGCATGAAATTAAAAAAGCATATATAAACATGACAATATACAAAATTTAAAATCAAATTAAATTATTAACCCTGTGCTAAAATTTACAATAAATTAAACTATTACCCTTAAAAACCAATTAAAATAATTTGATGTCAGGCTAAAGGCTAGGTAGAGTTAGGACAGGCCGGCCTGTTGGAAAAAGTAAGCCTTGAGTTTCTGACGGAAAGAACCGAGGTCCGTGGTCGTTCTGAGGTGGGGGGGTAGGTCATTCCAGAGGGTTGGGCCCGCCACAGAGAAGGCCCTTCCCCTGGGCGTCGCCCGCTGGCATTGCCTAGTAGACGGCACCCGGAGAAGTCCCTCTCTGTGGGAGCGAATCGGCCGCAGGGATGTATGGGGTAGGATGCGATCCCGTAGATAACTAGATCCCGTGCCATGGAGCGCGTTAAAGATGATAATCAGCACCTTGAAGCACACCCGAAAGGCCACAGGCAGCCAGTGCAGCTCACGCAGGAGCGGTGTTACATGGGAGCACCGAGGGGCTCCCATAATTGCTCGCGCGGCTGCATTCTGGACTAGCTGCAGTCTTCGGGTGCACCTCAAGGGGAGCCCCATGTAGAGAGCATTGCGGTAGTCTAAACGGGATGTCACGAGCACATGAGTGACTGTGCGAAGGGCGTCCCGGTCCAATAAGGGCCACAACTGATGGACCAGGCGAACCTGGTAGAACGCCCCCCTGGCCACGGCCGTCAAATGGTCTTCTAACAACAGCCTGGTATCCAGGAGGACGCCTAAGTTGCGAGCCCTATCTATGGGGGCTAGATGTTCGCCCCCTATGGCCAGTGATGGCATCAACTGGTTGCACCGGGACGCCGGAAACCACAGCCACTCGGTCTTGGACGGGTTGGGTCTGAATCTGTTCCTTCCCATCCAGATCCGCATGGCTTCCAGACACCAGGACATCACTTCAACAGCATCGTTGGGGTGGTTTGGGGTAGATATGTACAGCTGAGTATCATCAGCGTACAGATGGTACTCTACCCCAAAACCACGGATGATCTCGCCCAGCGGCTTCATGTATGTGTTGAACAGGAGCGGCGAGAGGACCGACCCCTGAGGCACCCCACAAGTGAGTGGTCTCGAGGTCGACCTCTGCCCTCCTGCCAACACAAATTGTGATCGACCAGAGAGGTAGGAGGAGAACCACCATAAAACGGTGCCTCTCACCCCCAACCCCTCCAGTCGATGCAATAGGATACCATGGTCGATGGTATCGAAAGCCGCCGAGAGGTCTAATAGGACCAGGATGGAGGAGCAACCCCCATCTCTGGCCCTCCAGAGATCATCAACCAACGCGACCAATGCCGTCTCGGTGCTATGCCCGGGTCGGAAGCCGGACTGGTGCGGGTCCAGATAATCAATTTTCTCCAGGTGAGGGGGAAACTGTTGTGCCACCACACTCTCTACAACCATCGCCAGAAAGTGAAGGTTGGAGACCGGACGGTAATTTGCCAACAATACTGGGTCCAGGGAAGGCTTCTTGTGGAGGGGCCTCACCACCGCCTCTTTCAAGACGGTCGGCAAGAACCCCTCACTCAAAGAAGCATTCACAACTTCCTGGAGCCAGCCTCGTGTAACCTCCCAGGATGCCAGTACAAGCCAGGAGGGAATAAAAGCCAGTTGAAATGAAAAGACTTATATTCTTCCATGGAAGAAGTTAACATTGAACCTAAGTGCCACTTGTGCTAAGTTTATCCTTCCAACCACTATGCCAAGATGACTGTTGCTCTTAGTTTTCTGAGGGACTAAAATTATTCAAGAACTCTAAGATCACAATTTTCTGGAATCACTACGCTGCAATGAAAAGATAACTCTGTGTAGTTATCATTGTGTCCACCAAGTCTCTTGGTGATCTTTGATTAGAATACTAGAGAATGTAATTTCAGAAGTTCTGCATTAGTTAAGTCAAATTGTGAACTATTATTATGATGACTTAATTTTGAATATCTGCCTTCCCTGATTTACAGTTGAGAATATGAAAATATCTACAGTACGCTACTTTCTCTATTTTGGTTTGGGCCCTTAAACATCCTGATTTATTCCATAAGTATTTTACTCTAATTCATTGTCTATGATGGAAGAATATTTTTAAGATGGCTTTCTTTTACTATCAATTAGTTTGGAGAAACAATAATAGCTGTAATTTTCTTTCAGGAAGCTAAAAAGTGATAAATATATAAAATATGTTGATGTTCAATGAAATAGTGAACAGTTACTGGTGCAAAATAGATGAGGAAATCCTTTGTAGAGTTAAAACGACAGGAGCATATAGTTTGAACCCTAATTAAAACCATTTATTTGGGCACTAATGCTTGAAATGCAACTCTCTGAAGTAGCATTGGGGTAAATCTGAATGCTCCTTTCTCTTCTCCACTGTAGTGATATATATTATATGACATGGCTATGGTACCAGAGGTAGGTTCCTACCAGTTTGGACCAGTTCAGCCAAATCGGTAGTGGTTTCCTGGCCTGGGTCGCTGGAATCGGCAGAGACCCAGGCCTGGCAGTTGGCACAGCATGATTTTTTTTCACTTTTAAAAATTGCACGCACACCGAAACAGCAGTAATATTGGCAGCAACCCACCCCTGTATGGTATGTGTTCTTTGTAGCTGTTTTGGAAGATGACAGGACTTTATTAAAATCAAGATTTGGAACAAATTGGGTGCACATCATTCTGCTGCACCGCAGAGATGAATGGTGCTCTGAGTTGCCTTACATTATTTGGTCCAGGATTTCTCAAACTTAGCAACTTCAGGTTTTTTGCACTTCAATTCCCAGAATTCTCTAGTCAGCTTGCTGGGAGTTGAAGCCTACATATCTTAAATTTGCTAAGGTTGAGAAACACTGGCTTGGCCAATACCTGCTTTTAGTGGAAATACATCACAATGAGGATGGATGTTAGTTCTCTGAGCTTGTGAGTTGATTTCTAAACATTTCATTACCAAGCTAGGAAACATCTTCAGCAGAGTTTAGGGAATGTCAGTGTTGGTGTTCTTCTGCTTATAAGGGCTTCATGTGTAGGTCTAGTGATGGAAGAGTCACATCATGTGAGGGTTTTGTGAGAGGTCTTTTGATCTAACCTAATCCATTATTAGATCCATCTCAATCTTGCAATGCACAGCCTTGATCTTTATCATATTAGGGCACGGGTGTCAAACTCGTGGTGTCACGTTGCTGTCACGTGATGTTTTTCCCATTAGGGTAATTAGGGTATTACAGAATGGTCCATTTCCTTCCTCATGGTTGTTAAGAAAAAGAGAGAGTAGTAGTTGTAATTTGAATTAGTTCTTTATTACCTGGTCTAAATTGTTTTGCTTGATTTTGCTGAAGTTTGTTATTTGCTGGAGAACTATCCTACATCAGTAACTATGGTTGGACAATTCAGTAGCTGGGTTGATGAAATAAAACAATGCATTTGTGTAATCATTTGGCAGGTTTAAATCCCTGTTGAAAAAAAATAATGGCAAATGGGAAAAACTGCCTCATCTGATTATCATTAGATACATTTACTAGATAACATTTACCAACCAACCTTCTTGAGAATCAGACTGCTTTAAAAAACAAGTAGATGGCCATTTAACTCCATTTTCAAATCTCCCGAGAGGTGTGTTTCTTAACTAGCACATCTTTAAGAAGCTACGTTACAAATTTTCTACCCAAGTATTTGATTTACTGGTGTGTGTTTTTTTTAAATCCCCAGGGTTCTGTCAGCAGAAAACACAGCCTCACAGCATTACTTAAGCATTCAAAGGGAAATAATTATGTTTTCATGGTTTCTAAATTAGCTAAGCAAAAATTATCTGGAAGTTTCACATGGGAGAGTCATTTTATTATGTCAACAAAAATTTTGTGGATTAGGTAAAAATGCATGTTGAGACATCCCTTCCCAGTTTACTGTTTCAAGGAAGAACTCACACTGCCTGAAATGATCATGCAGTCAAGTGTTTCCTCTCTATGCAGTTGTTAGCATGAATGTGTAAGGGATCGGTGGGTGGGAGGGAAGGAGGCCATCTGATATTCAAAAGTTCAACTTTGTCTTATTTTCCTAGACCTGGTAGTATCTTCTGCTGTTATTCTTCTTTTTATATCCATGTGACAATCTTGTCCTTGATTTGCTTGCTGCTAGCAAGGAGACAAAAGGGAGTGCTGTCACTTATGCTATTGTTACAAATCAAGAGGAAAGGTAATTTTAAACCTCCCTGGCAGCCCTCTTCATCCAAGGGTTCTCTAGGAAAAGAATTTACAATAGGCTGTAAGTCTAAATCTCCCAACACGTCTTAGCCTGTCCAGGAGGAATTCTTAGTCTTTCTACCCATCTTTTTTTCCCCTTTAGCCTTGCTCTAGGAAACCGGTTAATACGTTTTCGGAAACATATGAAATGGCTTTGTAATCACACAGTCTTGGATGCCAGGAAAGTTGCAATGAAAATTTCCACCTAAAACCAGTGAAGCTATAGATGGGAACAAGTGTTTATTGGGAAAAGGAGACAATAGGAGAAAAGGAAAGGAATACATACACAGGAGTTTAAATACAATCAACACAATTGGACCGAATAAACCAGTTATTAGTTCTTTGACTAAACTTTTGGCTTTTAGCACATGCTGACTACAGATTACACTCATGTCAGAAGCACTGAGGCACTTTCCAATTGAAAGATTAGCCGGTGACATCACTGTTTGCTGGGGGACACCCAGTTGGGGGCTCCTTTCATGTCCTCAGCAGGAGCTGGAGTGAAGGATGGGAGGTCACTCTATCCCTGGGCAGAACGCGGATCTTGAACAGAAACTTGCTACTTTTCAAACCAGCATGCTAGCTACGTGAGCCAGTGCCACTGTGTCCTCACTACAGATAGATTAGATGTAGAAGAGTATCTGTGCCTACTGCTTGGTTGTTGGTAGACAGGCCATTTTTGCTCCTGCTCATCTTTTTCCTTGAGCATTTAAGGCCCACTTTTAGTCAGTTTATTAGTTGTTATCAGATAGTTTGCTTTGTGCTATTTGTCACAAGTGCATTCAGTAGGATGGATGTGGCCCTGATAGAGGGGTGAGTGGGAACGACCAAATCCTTGATGCCTTCTTAGACTCAATAAGCATGCTTATTTGGTCAAATAGTCTCTTTTGATTAATATAATGTCCCAGTTATAGGAATGGAATTGAATTAATTGAATATGTTATTTGGCCAAGTATGATTAGACACACAAGGTATTTGTATCTGGTGCAGAAGCTCTCAGTATATAGGGAAAACAACAGAACAATGATAATATAATATAATAATACTAAAAAGAAAACGGAGTAAATAATAATATTACACCCAAATCATATTGGCAATTAGGTAAATATTCATAGACATTAGGCAGCACTGTGAGAATTAGGTGGAGAAACTTTTAAAAATATTCCCTCACTTTCTACACGGTGCCTGCAAGGCTGTAATTTTCTGTCTTATTTTTCAGTATATAATGAAAAATCCAACAAAGCCTCTTTTTGAGTATAAAACTTCTCCTTTGCCTATTTGCATAACATGTTACCTGACCCAGGGTCAATCCATTTATATGTACAGACAAGAACACAGTATATTACTATCAATATTGTTGATGGCATATTCAGGTTTAAGGTTTTTTTTGTAGCTTATATACTGTTTATCTTTCCCACAATCTGTTCAAAATGCCATGTCTTGATCTTTAATAGAATGGGGAGAGGGATTATTTTTTTCAGGTTGTTTTTCCTTCTTTTGAGCTATGTAAACGTATTTCAGAAGGAACCTCCCTAGCTTTTGGAAGAGTAAAAATGAAGGAAAGTGTGGGAATACTTTCGGATTTGCAAGATTAATGTTATCCTTGTGAGGTAGTCTAGACAAGAACCACAACCTGGAATACTAGGTTTAGCTTTATTCTAAGGTTACATTAACAGAATCTTGCAAACTTAGTACTCCTCACTCACTTTACTTTTACTTTCCCCTAAAACTAAGGAGGGTCCCTGCTGAGATGCTTTTACCACCCATTCTCCTTCAGTGTCAAAATTATTTATCAAGTTTCCTGCTTGTCATTACAGAAATGTGTCTTCCTTAAAAAATCTCTGAGTTGTAGACAGGTCTAATAAAAAGCCTAGTAGTTCTAAAAAACAATGGCATAATTGATATTTACTACTGTCCCCATTGATATGTACTCATTTTATATGTTCATGGCCATGTTATATTTAATTATATCCATCTATTTGTACCAATCTAATGTGAAACTGTCCATATCTATACTAATATCTATTAGCTTGTACATGTTGATTGATTGATTGATTGATTGATTGATTAATTAATTAATATGTTATGCTTTAAATCAGGGTTCCCCAACCCCTAGGTCATGGCCCACTACTAGACTGCAACCTGTTCAGAATCTACCAAAAGCTGCAAGTGGTAGGCGAACATGTTCGGGTGTGCTCCATTTGTATGAGTAGCGGGCGCACTTGTCTCTCAGTGCACTTGTCTGTTGTGCAAATGAAGCTGCCCCCATACTTTACCTGCCATTTATGCAGAGGGCATCCCCTCTGCCATCACCATCCCACCTGTCCCCAAAACAAGAAACATTGTAGACCTCTGTTTTAAAATACCCTATTCTACTAAGTGCTAGTGGTTATATTTGGTCTTTCTTCCTTTACTTAGCATCTTTAACACTGAACCAAAATAATCTCTCTGGTAACACAATAGCTGGTGAAAATTGTTGTCAACCATTCAACTTAAACCAATTCAGAGGAGAGACACTACATAAAAATATTTCATTGTAACAGATTATAATGACAGAAGCTTAAAACTTGGCAGAGATTTATCTCTTTTTGTACTAAAGAGAATCAAAGCAGGGAAATCTTGAACTTTTCCTCCACACTACCTATCTATTCTGGCTAAGGTAATGTTTATATAATAGCTGTTGAATTCCTTCTTCAAGGGTGATCTTCATAGACTTCTACAGTTATAGAACCAGACAACTATAAAATTACAGCCTTTTGAGTACAATAACCAATGTGGTTTTATCATTATATTTATCAAAAAGGAAAAATAAATAATTAACTTTTTGTATGTGCTTACAGTATTTTTAGTTAGTTTCCATGTCCTCAGAACAGAATACCTTCTATTTCTGGTATCTAAGATATATAATTAACATACATAGAATTACTTATATGCGCAGATATTTTACTTTTTAATGTAAAGAAAGAGAAACAATTTGTTTTAGTAAGTCCTTCATTTAATTATAAAAACCATTTTACTAAAAATGAATCTGGAACTTCATGAATCAGAATGCATTAGGATTTCAGCTAAGCAGAATGAGAGGGCGGAAAATAGCATGAAGTACAATTTGTTTTACTTCCAAGCTGATATACAAGTTTTCTTCTATGTTGCTGGGATGTCTTTCGCTTCTGCATCCAATTCTTTAACGTTTTTGACTCCAGATATTAGAAGTGACCTACATCTCAGCTCAAGTTTCAGATAATTAAGCTAGCAAGAATCCATGTCTTCCTGTAGTTGGACAGAACAAAATGATATGCCAGCTGAATGATCTGCTAAAATGATAAGGACGATTAGGTTTTGGACAGTTCTGAATTCTGCCTCTCTGCTCATCTTAATGATGTATACTAGAGCCCAGGAAGGGGAAAATAAATTGCAAGGAGAAAAAGAGAAAACATTTGTTTTGTCAGAACCATTTATTTGTCATATGAGGAAATGGAACTGAAATTTATTCCAGATAGTTTTGTGAGAACAAACTAGCTGTATCAATTTCGGTGTCCACACTACATATAGATTCTTCTACTTCTCCATATTTAATAGTTTTCATATTGACACATATTATGTATGCAACTATACATTCCAGAGCTTTTCAGACTTTAAAATATCCTGTTGTCATAATGGCTACAAAACCCTATTTGCCTTCAGGGTTGGCTATATCTCTTCTGGTCTTTCAATCCTAATTAGAGCCCATTGCAACTTTGGACCTAATATATTGTTGTATAATATTCATGACATCAGAGAAGAGATACAGAATGAGAGATGATTGCTTTTTATTCCCATGAAGAAACATGGACACAATCAGATTATTGTAGAACAACAGAAAACAGTTCAGTTGAAGGTATCAAGAATTGGGCAAATAAGCTCAGAGAATATGCCAGATGGAGAAGAATTTAGGATTTTGTTATTACACCTGACAACAACATGCTCGCTGAGGCTACCCTAATCAGATTTATTGAAAAGAAACATCGGGAACAGAAGTGTCAGGAACTGTGTCATCTTTGGGCTTGAGCCTGACACAAATATAAATATAAATTCAATATTTATATTTGTGTCAGGCCCAAGCCCAAAGATGACACACTGAGATCCGATTGAATCCAACCCTTTATTTTCTCAAACCTCATGGACATATTCTTGCCGAATTGAAGTTATTATCTTCTAAACAGCTAAATACAGTATATCCTGAGGGATTCTAGGGTGCGGCTATCCTGAAACTCTTCCCCACTTCCCATCCAGTTTGGAACTGTGCACTGCAGTCTCTTAATCTGGGCTGTCTTTGGGAAAGTTCTGGGTAATATTATTCTTTAGAACGATATATTTAGTACATGCAATTTGACAACTAGATAATGTAAATAGATTCGCTGTGTCCTTACTGTGGCCAAAACATTGATGCTATAGCACTACAGCAAATGTTTGCTTGCTTAGAAACTTGCTTCTCTGTATTGATTACCTTTTTATATTTTCCAGTTTTGCAGTGACCCTCTAGATTTTATCAGTTAACCAAGTTACAAGCTTGCAATAAATATACTATATGTTTTTCTTTGTGGTTATTCTCTAGAACTGTGAATTAAAATTGTATTTCTTTGGAACAAAGTGACTGCAACTGTTAAGATGCAAAGTTTACACACATAATATTTTGAAAAATCTGAGATACATTTGTTTTCCATTTTTCTCTTTATATGAGTTAGACTCTCAAATATTCTCTCTGTGTGTGTCTCTCTGTGTGTGTGTACATGTTCAGTTAATTTCTACAGATCATGTAATGATTTTGGAAATTGCATTCTGCTTACTACCAATTATCATTTAGTTGCTAAAATAACATGGTCATAGCAGTATGGTGTTTTTTTTTTATTAAATACACTTCTGTGAAAAAGGGATCATCTCCCTTCTCCTCCTTATAAATGTAGGGTTTGTCAAAAGACCAATAATTTATTTGTCAATGTTTGACAAATGTTTGCTTTTTCCTTGTTGCAGCACTACACATTTTTAAACCAGAGGATAATTTCTTCACATGGCATGTTTTGTTGCTTTCTGTGGATTCTGATCAATGGTGGGAAGAATCTTTTTTATCTAAATTAGCACTATTTGAGAATAAGAAAGTACTGTTCATATCTGATACCTACCTTCCTTCCTTCCTTCCTTCCTTCCTTCCTTCCTTCCTTCCTTCCTTCCTTCCTTCCTTCCTTCCCTCCCTCCCTCCCTTCCCTCCCTCTCTCCCACCCTCCCTTGCTCCTCTCCTTTTAGGGTCATTGTCATTTTCTATATCATTTTGATAACAGAATAATGAAGTTGGAAGAGATCTTGGAGGTCTTCCAGTCCAACTCCATACACAAGCAGGAGACTCTACACATTCTGGACAAATGACTGTCCAATTTCTTTTTAAAAACCTCCAGTTAATTAAACACCCACAACTTTATCAGTTCCATCATTATTGGAGATTGTTAGGCGATAGTCAGGTGTTGTACTGTGGGTTCAGACCCTCTACCAGAAATTAAACATACAGATCCTTTGTACTTGAATGACAATGTACAGCACATTAATTTTTAAGAGATATCTGGGCCCTGGTGCTCAGCAGTTGAAGGAAGGGATATATCGAGGCTATCAGAATGGTATATACAGTCCATTAAGTTTTCAGAACAGGTGTTACATTAGGATAGATCTAAGTTGAATGTGATAAACTTTAATATGGTGTGATAAAGTTTAGATTTAGGAATTTCTTAGTAGGAGAAAAGAAGCAGAAAGAGAAAGTTTTGCCCATTCTTCTTTCTACTTTCTGCTTTCTGCTACCTAAAAAGCTCTAGAAGAGGGCCAGGCCATTTGCCAAAATAGCACGGGAAATGATACTACAGGTAAAAATTGTCCATTCTTCCCACAAAATTCCTAATGAACGTTGTCTAAATGTGCTCCCTCACTTTTTCATGAAAATTCTTAGACCTTGCTAGTGAAAGGCATACAAGGACTATTCATAGTAGACAGTAATTCCAAGCTACTGCCCATAGTATAATACCAATGCCTTCATTATTTCTTGTGTGACATTTTTATCACATGCTTAGCAGAGAATAAAAATAGCTGCAGGCAAATTCAGTTTTTACTTTCCCTGTCACTCTGGAAGGCTTGTCTCTTAGACAATATCATGAGGGGGGAAAAAGCTGAAAAATCATTGTCTCTTTCACCTGGAAACCCTAGCTCTTTTTAAAATGGTAAATTCTGTGTAACAGGCCACTGAAAAGTGAGCATTGACAAGTATTAATTAAGAACTTAATCTTTGAATAAATAAAAAAGCATTGAACAGGATTAAATCTGTTCGTGAAATATAGCAGAACATTTGGCTTTAATGAGAAAATGCACTCCTCGCTCCAGACCAATGGGAATTCCATTGCCGTGTGTGTTGTAAACATTTCTTCTTTCTCCTTGACAGGTAATATTTGAGGCTGAAGTCTCAGATGGAAGAAATGGCTACATTGCTATTGATGACATCCAGGTTCTGAGCTACCCTTGTGGTAAGTAATGATTAAGAGGCACACTTTTTGCTGTCTTTTCTAAGAGAGGCTCAATATTGTCAGACTGGTGTTTTCATTACTCAGCCATTGGTGTCTGGCTGCTACCACTGTTTTTCTATTTTTTTCTTTTCTAATGTATTAGAAAAAGAAAAGGAGAATGTCAAAGTCATAAATGTTATTTTGTTATCACATAATTATTTCAATTCAGTGATTCTCTCTCACTCAACTGTAATTAAAGTGAAATAAAGGGTATCTAATAGTTTTATTGTGAGCTGGATTTTTAAAATTCATTTTACTCCCAATAATAAAAGCAGGTAATAACAATTGATAAATCCTGTTTTAAAAATGTGTTGTGACAGTTCTGAAAAATGTCTGTTTTTGGATATGGACAAGCTGTCTCTCTACTGACAGGTCTTGCAGTTGTTTTATTTGGGGTCATATCTTTGGAAATTCATGTGGCAGAGAATAGGGACCATGGGAAGATCCCCAGGTTGTACTAAATCCAGTCAGATTGGTCTTGAAGGACTGAAGGAAGAACTCCTATCAAGGCAGTGGACAGATAAGTGGGACTTGAGACAGTTCAAGAAACTAACTTAAGTAAACATCTCAGACAAGCCCCCACTTAGTTTACACAAAGATAAAGTGTGTGGAGTGGGGGAGAGGAACTATTCAGATTCTGCTACTATAGCTGTTATAGTGAAAATAGTCCTGACCTATATAACATTGTTTTTTTAAAGTTTCATATGTCCTGTTGGGCTAACAGGTTGTATGCACCAGCAGAGCCAAAGCAAGTTACATCGGCTCTTCCCCAATAAGGCCAAGTATTTATTTGTTTGTTTGTTTGCATATAAAATTTATTGGCAGCTCATCTTATGGGAAGCTCACAGTCATAGAAATATATATCTACATTAGAAATAATAATAGCACTTAGACTTATGTACCACTTCAGAGTGCTTTACACCCCTCTCTAAGTGATTTACAAAGTCAGAGTGCCCCCAACAATCTGGGTCCTCATTTTACCATATCAACTTCAGAAGGATGGAAGGCTGAGTCAATCTCAAGCCAGTCAGGTTCAAACCCCTGGCAGGCAGTAGAATTAGCCTGCAACGCTGCATTCTAACCACTGCTCCACCATGGATCTTCACTTTGTTTAATGTTTATTGAATTTGTATACATAAATAAATTAAAACCAAAAATTAAAATCTAAGAACATGTTGGGGGGGTGGGGATGGAATGGGGTAGGTGGGACATGATGTTACTCAATCAACCACCTCCACGTGCTGATTCCCATGAGTCAAATATCTGAGTAATGGGAAGGTGTTAATAATGATAAGTCTTTGATTTAGCCATCAAAATTAGCAAGGTATTAATGGAGTTAAAATTCTGGAGAAATGTGCTTCTAGAACCTGACATCCTTTGGATGTTTGTACATTTTAATTGTTTGAAGTTTCCAAAATGCCTCACAGACAGACTTGAAGAAATTCATTATAATCAGTGCATGCTCTGGAAGAGTGTAATAACAAGTGAAACAGAGTTTGTGGAAACTAAACTAAACATAATGTCAATAGTTCTTATCCCTAATCCTTAGTAATTTAGTAGGATATGAAATCTCAAACTTACAGTCTAGATCGGAATATAAAAACACACACTTCCCTCTCAGAAACTTGGAAGAAGATCATGACAAACTGCATCTGAATTTGTGAACAAAAAAACCCTCTCTATGTGGATATCTCCATGTATTCACAAGAAGCTAGGCTCTACCTGAGTGTCTTTACCTTAATGCAGTATTTTTCAACCTTAGTAACTATAGATATGTAGATTGACTGTGGAATTCTGGGAGTTGAAGTACACACACCTTAAGATTGAAGTTGAGAAACACTGAGGTTGAGAAATACTGTCTTAATACCTTATCTGCTGTCAGTGCCTTTTTCAACCCATTTTTTTTTCATACACAGAGTTTTGTCATAGAGCTTTCCCTGAGGCAATGCAGAAAGTATAAAAAGGTTGTCACTGGTTCAAACAATGCTATGTCTGCATTGCAGATAATATTTACTGACAGGGACTCCACATTCCCCCAACCTACCCTAATATATAGCTAATTAAATCTGACCCTTTGTGTTATTTAATGCAGTAGTTTTCACATTGAAATTCACATTCAGATTTGCAATTTCTTTGCATCCTATTTGGCCATTCTTCTTACTTATTGAACTAAAAAATTTTCTTCTTCCATGTATGGATTTCCTTTCCCCTAAAGACTTCATGCTGTGTTATCTGGGGGGTGGGGGGAGATAAAAAAAATGACTGAAAGTACCCTTTGGTAACTTTGCTTTCCTATTTCTGTGTATCTTTGGGGAATTTTTTTTTTTTTTAATGTGACTGAGAGTCCCCTTTGGGAACTTTCTGTTTTCCTATCTCTGCAGATAAATCTCCTCATTTCTTGAGGCTGGGGGATGTAGAGGTCAATGCAGGTCAGAATGCAACATTTCAGTGCATTGCTACAGGAAGGGATGCAGTGAAGAACAAGTTATGGCTGCAGGTAAGGCTAATCCTGACCCATTAATGGTCAGACCCTTCTGATAAAAACAAAGTGTCCAGTTCCTCAAAGATTGTATATGACAGACATCTGACAGGAAATCATTGTTATTTATTATTTATACCTGTTTCGATTTTGTTAGCCTCAGCTTGCCGCAAGGACTGTTTAAATGCCACCTACCTCTATCTGGCTTGCACATATGGAATTTTGTTTCCATTCCGCAGAACAGGTGAGACGAATGAGGGAGAAAACCTCTCTACTCCATATCCACTTTTTCTGTGGGATTTATTCTTTTAAGTTTCAGGCTGGTAAATTCTGTGTAGATTAGTGTATCATTAGTGGATTGGCCTTCATAAAATCAAGCTGATAACATAATGTCACAAAGCTAGTCCCACATATTTTTCTGCCTGAGGAGCAGATCATCGTGCACCTTCTCCCATTTTGTAAAATGGGGTGATTGATGGTTCGGTGTGATTGACAACCAGAACTGGCAATGGGACAGCATTCTCTAGTACATCTGAACACAACAACTTACTTCTGGGAACAATGAGCAAGGCATTTGACAGGCACAAAATCTGTGAACTGGGGCACAGCAGCTGCCATTTCTGATTACAATGACTTATTATTACTATTAATAGGGATATACGCCATCTTTATTTTATACATTTCAAGGCAAAATAGTGAGGTGGGCTTTCATGCCTAAGGGAAGGCTGGAACTCATGGTCTCACAGTTTCTGTTCCAGTACATTAACCACTGCATAGATGAGGCCAGTTCAGCTGTGCATATTTATAATGTGATAACTTAACCATACAGGATAGGCTCCTGTATTACAGTAAGACATAATCCAATTTGTTGAGGAATATGATTTAGTAGGACACATAAATTCACTTATTACAGCTTAGTATTATGCTCAAGTTAGGACATTGAGACTTGTTTAACAAACCTTGGTTTAACTTGTCCTTGTTTAAAAATAGTAAGGGAACTGAAAATAATTGCATATCTTGCACATACAGAGTAGTGTAAGCAATTTATAGAAGCAGCCCAAGTACTGAGTAGTCTGAACTTCACACACTTCTATGAAAACAAAGCATAGAAGTGATAGCGTTCTATTTTTCAGGAATGTTCATTGGTACTGCATTGCATGATATCTCAGTTTAATTAATCCAAGAGCTCAGCCTTGAGCTTTAATTTAAAAATATACATGCAGTTGAAATATTTAAATCCTAGAATTAAACCAATAAGAAGGGGGGGGGGGAAGCCTAAGAGAAAGAATTAATTGGCTATTTAAGCAAAGTACAGAACAGCAGACATTATTTTAATGGTCTTTATAAGGTTTACTGGCAGATATATCAAGAAAGTGGAGTCCTATCTGAATCTTGAGCATCTTCAAAGGTAATGAGGACTTGCCAAAACTACCACTTGTAGTCAGTGAAAAATCTCCATTAAATCATTATTACTTGGCAATTATTGCTTTGAGTACTTACTTTTCCAAGGGAGAGGATAAGGTGACTTATTCGTGTACATCTGCATGCATATCTCCTTAACTCTTTCACTATCTGGGAGCATTCTGCTTAACAGTTTTGTGAAATTGAGATTATTATGTAAAAAATTAAGTTTTTAGGCCTTTCAAAAAGTCTGAAATAGTTACAACTTGCATGCTCTATCTCTGTGATGCTGAATCTATGGCACACATGCCCAAAGTGGCACATAGAGCCATGTCGCCTGGCATGCGTGGCATCACCCGTTCCTCTTCCAGGTTTCTGGTGTACATGCACGTAAGATGATCAGCTTGCAATCATGCATGTGGCAGTGCCGGAAGAGCTGGTCTTCTGTTTTCTGGTGTAAGCATGCGTAACAGCCAACTGGTCATTGTGCATGCATGCATGCCAGTAAATGGAAGACTAGATGGCCGGAGCATGCATGCGCCAGAAACAAGAAGTGCGCACATACCCCCTGGGCAGCTCCTCTTCTGAGTTGTGGCCCTGACAAGCGTACATGCTCCCTTTTCAGCACTCAGTGCCAAAAAGGTTCTCCATCAGTGCTCTATCTGATGTGAGCTATGTGGATTGGGTAACACATTTCTAAGGTGAGAGTTGGCGACTGATATCTTAACACTGAGAGAGAGAGAGAGAGAGAGAGAGAGAGAGAGAGAGAGAGAGAGAGAAGAGTTTATTTGTAGTATATACATAATAACATGTTTCCCTGAAAATAAGATAATAAGCCCAATCGGGCTTACTAAAATAAGCCCTCCCTGAAAATACTGTAACACAGCGGCAGCCATGAGGTGACCACACTCGCCTCCTCCTGCCTCAATAATAATAAGACCTCCTTGAAAACAAGGTCAAGTGCTTATTTCGGGACTCAAAAGAAAATAAGACCCTGTTCTATTTTCGGGGAAACATGGTAGTAAAATAAAGTGAGAAAATAGTTTCAGCAGTGGGTTTTCCTGATACCATTTGTGATTCATAATATAATACCCTAATATACATTACTACCAGCTCACATTGCCAGAATGCAGCTTGTGTACCTGAATTCCAATTGTTGAATTCTATCTAGGAAACGCTTTGAGAAGATGGTACTAAGAAACCCCTTTGCCCTTTTTGCTTTTTCCATCCTGTTTCCCAAAGCTTTTCAGCATGAAACTGCTGGAAGAAGTCAACCATACATTTCTTACTCCAAAGAATAATTGCCTAGGATTACAACGTGGCTCTCTTGCTTGAGAATATTGCCTTATTTCAAATCATTCCACATCCTTCATTGAAAACTTATATATTTTCAGACATAGCTGTGCAGTTCTGAGTATTTGGGGGCTTTTTGGCTTTATGTCTTATATAGCAAATATTGATTCATTTAACCATTTCTCACTTTGAATTTCAAATATGTGTGAATTCTACCGATGAATTGCTTTCTTCCATGATGTTCTTTTAGGGCAATGAATATGGGGTCATGGCTACAGTTTCTCCACCCAAAATGACATTTTGACAATGATCCAGCTGTCTGTGGGAGAAGTTGAATAGAAAGTAGCAAGTCTCACTTTGCTTAGGCAAATGAGCTTCTCTTCCACAAATGCTGTTAGGCTTTCAATGGCTGGAGGAAAATAAACAGACCAACAGAGTATTTGGAGGTTATAGTATGGTCATCTGCAACATCAATTTGTGTAGTATTTTTGCTGTCCTCTTTCATGCTTGTATAAAGCCCTGATCACATCTTGTGTTGCTGTTGCTGATCCTGGACAGGATTTGCTCATAATGTGTTCTTCATTGGCTGGAACCCATTTCTTCATATCCATCTTGGCTTGCTGCTCATCATAGACTAAGTCTGCCTGGCTATCTCTTTGCTCTTGTTGAATGCCATCTTCTTTCAGTACAGTGATGGTGAATCTTTTTGGTATCAATTGCCCAAACCAACAAGTGTGTGCATGTGTGTGCGCCAGAGTCCTGGAAACCTGAAGACCGGCACATGCATGCCTTTTTTGACCATTTTCAGGTTGTTTTTCGGGCCGTTTTCCAGTGCTCCAGCGCTCACAAAGACCAGCTACTGGAAATCAGAAGAGCAGCTGGCGAAGGCACGCATGCCCACAGAGAGGGCTCTATTTGCCACCTCCAGCATGCATGCCGTAGGTTCGCCATCACAGTGCTGGTACCTGTCCTGAAGTGCTTTCCATGAATGAGGCATGAAGGAGTTTTTTGGTGTGGAGAGAATAGTTTGTACAGACCTTGTGGAACTACAACTCAGAAAAGGCCAGGGATATCCTTAACATATGTTGACACTGACAGATTATGGTATCTCTTTTCTGCCTGCTTCTAAGATGCAGTTTCACAGACAGCAATGTTTTCCTGGGTTCTGTTTCAATGCTGGCTTTGCTAGGTGGAAGCACAGTCTTTAAATCAGACTGGATGGGGCTTGAACTAAGAGGAAATTTGTGAATTAGCCTGGAAAGGACTGCAAGGTTTTGGCACTGTACCAGAATTCCTAAGCCAGGTTGTGCCTGGAGCTTCTGGGCTCTGGCCTAAAGGGAATGGAGCATATTTCAACCAGATTCCTTGTGTCCATTGGCTGATTTCACACAACATGTCACACAATTCAAAATCTAGCAGCTGAAAAAAAAGTATGACTTCACCTGAGCAAAATAAGTGAATCCAGACAGAATTCAGTTTATACTTCAGTACATTTTGCAACTCCAGGAAATGGAGTTGTAGTAAGAGATTAAGTGTTTTGTATCCTTATATAGGGCTGGATCTGGCCTACAAGGTGCTTAGATCTGACCTGTGGGGCCACCCTGGAAACAGTGAAGGACCAGCCTGTAATGCCTCTGCCAGCAAAAACAGAGCTCAGAAAGTCCATGTGCAGTCCTCCCAAGCTGTTTCCACTGACAGAGGGTTTCAGGAAGCCGTCAGAGCCGGAAAAGGAGCTCGGGAGCCCGTTTTTGCTGGCAGAGCACTTGAGCCACCACAGGCACCCGCAGCACAAGTGAGGTCAAGCTGGCCATGGCCACCATGGTCACGCCCACCCTGCCCCTGATGTCAAACACAGCCCTATATGGCCCTCAATGAAATTGAGTTTGACACCCCTGCTTTATAGCCATTCAGAAGCTGTCCTGCCTGAAACCAGTTATTGCTCCAGGAATTCCATAATACTTTTGAGTGAAGGGTGTGACTCTCCTCCAACTTCAGTTCCTTTTAATAGAGATCTTGAGCATAAGCCAAATAAGAATCTTTAAGAAGCCAGAGATAATTGGGTGTGAAGGAAATTGTTTCTGTGGTCAATAGGTAGAATGTGAAAGGCATTTCTGTAACCACAAAAGCTGTATTTTACTGACAGAGAAGCAAGAAGCAAACTTAGTCCTCCATCTGGGTGTGCACAATCTTTATTGGGAAGGCAATGCATACATGGACCAGTTGGTTAAAAAGAGAAAGCAGGCAGGATCACCATCCTGAGTTCTTAGTCCTGGTCTGTTTGGATAGTCACGTGGCAGAATGGCGAATGGAATTCTGATGGTGGGTTTACCATATGTAAAGGGAGCATAGAATGATATGGAACACATTCCATGTTAAACTGGTTCTCCTGGCACGTTATTAAAAAGTAGGAGCTTATCAGTTTACTCATGGGGGAGTCATACAAATCCATTAATCATTGGGAGTGGTTCTGTATTTGAATACCTCTGCCTTGGTGTAAGTCTAGCCAATGATCTGCCAGATATTTTTGGAATATGACTTGGAATCTAAGTTTTGGACAAGTTGATTGTGATTGATGTACAAACAAAGTCCAGCAAACATCAAAGGAGCAAAGAGTCTCCATTAGACTAGAATAACAGAGTTGGAATGGAGCTTGGAGATCTTCTAGTCCAACCCCCTGCTGCTTCACAAAACCATAGCAACATAGCATTGTTGCTATGGTTTTGTGAATTCTTTTCATTTTCTTGAGTTCTTGAAGTCACTGAATAATCCAAAAGTTTGCTTTGTCCTGCGATTTATTCAGTGGACATATGTATGTGCATACAATGTACAGAGGGGATGAATATGAATGGATGGATGGAACTGGATGCTTTGGCAAACTTCAAATGGATTAGAATTTTTTCTGGAACAATATGAAAGAATTTCAAATATAACATCCAATAGAAAGGAAAAAGAATAAGGATTTAAAATATATCCTGAGTTATGCCATTTAGCTAAGTTTTCGTTAGTGTGAATATCAGAGCCATTATTACCTTTTGTCTTTCATCATTAAGCTATTTCTTGTTTACTTGTTTTGGAATAATAATGAGTAGCATAAACTGTCCCAAAAGGTTTTAGATCTCACTTATATACCCAGAATAAGATAGCACCTGTACTGCCCCACCCATAAAGCCTTGTGCTTGGAGCATCTGCTAAACCATATGCCCTGGCTTCCAGTTTAGTTGTTCATAACTGAATCACTAATGAGTCTATTCATCACTGTTGTGTCTTGGCATCCACACACCATTTGGCTTGGGCAGAGAAGCTTGGCCCCCTTGTGCAATTTTGTTTGCATTCTGACATGCAGGCCAGGGTACTACCATCGATTTTGATGTGTCCAAAATTAAAAGATGATCACATTCACTTACAAAAAGAAAGAAAATTAAAACTTGACTGGTAATCCTATGCAGATAGAGATAAAAGCAAGAAGCCAATCTGTCTGCAGAGGCTTTAGGATGCTGGCTAAATACCTCCTCGGTTGGCAAGTCACAGCTGGAAGTTTTCATTGAAACTTAAAAAAAAAGAATATTAAAAACTAATACAAACTAATATAAATCAAGGGAGGAAAAAAAAGCAACATAAAAATTCAAAGAAGGGAGAAAAAGAGTTGAAAAAACACAAAAGAAGGAAAATACATAAACTAATTTCCAATATCTTTAGTGCACTTATGAGTACAAATATATTTTGACCTTTGTCTAAACAGTTATTTTACTTTTCTTTCCCTAATCTAACTTGATTAATCATCAAATCCATTAATCACAAGATTTTTAAAATTTTTATCCAAAAAAGTCCATAAGAGCTTTGTGCCTTCAATAAATGTAGATAATGTCTTTTCTCTTATCAAAGAAATCAATGTATCCATTTCAGCAAAATCTTTAACTAAATCAACTATTGCTCCATAGTGGATACAATTAAATCTTTCCGTCCCTTTGCATATAATAAACTTACCATAGTAATATATTTATTATTTCATATAATTGAAATAATAATAATAATAATAATAATAATAATAATAATAATAATAATAATAATCTTTCATGGGTTTTTTTGCCCATTTATCCATTAATCCTAAAAAGAAATGTTCTGGCTTCAGCTGAATATTGATCTTTATAATCCTCTATATTAAAGTATCTATTTGAATCAATTTTTAAGCTTTTTTTAAACATGTCCTTATATATTAACCTTTCCAACATAGATTTGAAGTATGATTTTTAAAGTTCATACTAATTTTAACTTTATACTACCATAAATATCCATGCCATACAAACTTCTGGTCATGATCTTCTAACTCTAAAAGTCTTGTGTTTCTTAGCAACATCAGTTCTTTCATTCAGATCAACAACAATTGGCTGGACTTTCCAATCGCTACACCTCACCGCGGGGAGGCGGAACCGGATATTCCTATATGGTTCCGCCCCAGGCTTCTAATGGACCCGGAAAGGTTCCAGAGGGAGCTTGGGCCAATTCCTGTGACCCTGCCCCGCGACTCGACTGAGGACCTAGTGGCCGCATGGTTAAGTGCGGCCGCGGGGGCCTTGGACCGAGTCGCGCCCTTGCGGCCTCTCTTGCGGCGGCGAATCACCCAGGCTCCTTGGTTTACCGAGGAGCTTCGGGGGATGAAACGCCACAAGAGATGCCTAGAGAGCAGATGGAGATCCTCTCGCTCCGAAGCCGACCGAACACTAGTGAGAACCCATATTAGGGCTTACTTAGTGGCGATAAGGGTGGCCAAACGTGAGTATTGTGCCACCCTTATTGCATCCGCAGATAACCGCCCTGCCGCCCTGTTTGGGGTGACCCGCTCCCTCCTTCATCAGAGGCCGCGGGAAGCCCCTCTGCAAGGGCGAGCAGAGGAATTTGGGATTTATCTGCAGGAGAAAATCACTCGGATTCGGAATGAGCTACCCTCCATCGACAGTGGTCCTGTGGGACTGTCCGAGACTAGTCTTGAGGTTCCTTCTTGGGAGGAGTTTGACTTTGTTACCACCGAGGATATGGACAGGTTGTCAAGGAAACTTAGGGCGACCACATGTTTATTGGACCCGTGTCCCTCCTGGCTTGTACTGGCATCCTGGGAGACGACACGAGGCTGGCTCCAGGGCATTGTCAACGCATCTTTGAGTGAGGGGTCCTTGCCTGCCGTCTTGAAAGAGGCGGTAGTGAGGCCCCTCCTCAAGAAGCCGTCCCTGGACCCAGCTTTATTAGAGAACTATCGTCCGGTCTCCAACCTTCACTTTTTGGTGAAGGTTGTCGAGAGTGTGGTAGCCCAACAGTTTCCGCGACACCTGGAGGAAGTTGATTATCTAGACCCGCGCCAGTCCGGCTTCCGACCCGGTCACAGCACCGAGACGGCATTGGTCGCGTTGGTTGATGATCTCTGGAGGGCGCGGGATAGAGGTTATTCCTCTATCCTAGTCCTATTAGACCTCTCGGCGGCTTTTGATACCATCGACCATGGTATCCTATTGCACCGACTGGGGGGGTTGGGGTTGGGAGGCACCGTTTTGCGGTGGTTCTCATCCTACCTCTCTGGTCGGTCGCAATATGTGTTGACGGGAGGGCAGAGGTCGACCTCGAGGCCTCTCTTATGTGGGGTTCCTCAGGGGTCGGTCCTCTCGCCCCTCCTTTTCAACACATATATGAAGCCGCTGGGTGAGATCATCCGTGGTTTTGGGGTGGAGTACCATCTGTACGCTGATGACACCCAGCTGTACATATCCACCCCAAACCACCCCAACGATGCCGCCGAAGTGCTGTCCCGGTGTTTGGAGGCCGTACGGATCTGGATGGGTGGTAACAAACTCAAGCTCAACCCTGCCAAGACTGAGTGGCTGTGGTTTCCGGCACCCCGGTTCAGCCAGATTACACCAACTCTGGCCATTGGGGGCGAAACACTGGCCCCCGTGGAGAGGGCGTGCAATTTGGGTGTCCTCCTGGATTCCCGGCTGTCCATGGAGGACCATGTGGCGGCCGTGGCCAGGGGGGCGTTTCATCAGGTACGCCTGATGCGCCAATTGCGCCCCTTACTGGACCGGGCTGCCCTTCGCACAGTCACTCAAGCTCTCGTGACGTCCCGACTCGACTACTGTAATGCTCTCTACATGGGGCTTCCCTTGAGGTGCACTCGAAAGCTACAGCTAGTCCAAAACGCAGCCGCGCGGGTGATTATGGGAGCCACTAGATGCTCCCACATAACACCGATCCTGCGCGAGCTGCATTGGCTTCCTGTGGTTTTTCGAGTGCGCTTCAAGGTTTTGACAACTATCTTTAAAGCGCTCCATGGCTCGGGGCCTAGTTATATGCGAGACCGCCTCCTGCCCCATACATCCCTTAGACCGATACGCTCCCACAGAGAGGGCCTTCTCAGGGTGCCGTCGGCCGGACAATGCCGACTGGCGACACCCAGGGGAAGAGCCTTCTCTGTGGCGGGCCCAGCCCTTTGGAATGACCTACCCCCTGAATTACGTACCATCACCGACCTCCGCCTCTTCCGCCAATGTCTTAAGACATATTTGTTTCAACAAGCCGGCCTAGCCTAACCTCCCATGGGGGACTTTAGGTAGTTTTAAATTGGGTTTTTAAATTTTGGTTTTAGCGCAGGATAGGTTATTTAATAGTTTTTTAAATTATATTTATTGTATTTTGTATGTTTTTAAATTTTCCTGTGCGCCGCCCTGGGTCCTTCGTGGAGAAGGGCGGGATATAAATTTAAAAATATATATATATATAACAAGCAGCAAAATACAATTTCAAATCTGGTAAACCCAATTCTCTCTTTTTTTGTTCCTTGCAATAGCTTATATTTAACATATTTTTACCCTGGACATATAAATTTATGCCATTGTATAAATAGTATATCCATTGTCAAAACAGGTATCGTCTGAAATTTTTAAAAAAATCAATTTTCACACGTCCTTTTTAATTTTAGTCCATTTCTTAACATAATTAATTTGAAGTAACTTACAATTCATATTTACTCTAGTAATACTCAAATATATTACTTTTTCTCAATTGCAAAACCATTTTTCTACATCAGTTCTATTTCAGCTTCAAATTTAAGTTTTGTTATCAACTTTGTGTTTCGAATCTGCTAATATACCAACGGCTTTACATTTCCTATTCTATTCCACTAATAGAATTAAGATCAAATGATCCACAAATGCCCCTAATTTATAATTTTAATTTTAACTTAATTTTCTGACCTTGACTTATATCTCTATTCAATACTTGAAGAGAAAACATGAACAAAAGCAAAACAGTGGGCTTCCTTTTCTGAATGGAAAATAATAGAACAGCTTGCTGCAAATCAAACTCAAGGTTTACTAATATATTTAGCTTTATTGTAGTTAGATGTCCATTGACATATATTTTTTTACTCTTCATTAGAATTATGAGAGGTGTTGCCAACTACATTTGCAGTTTATGAAATAGATAATTCTAGCTAATTATAATACTGTATGCTTCTAATTTCTTTATGGGATTATAGCTCCATAAGGACATTTCGGTTTTGACATAGCATGAAGTGTTATCCCAGGCCTTATCTTAGCATTATATATGAATCAAGATATTCGTACATATGGTTAAAAATCTTAGTTTAGAATTGTAGATGAACACAGCAATTTATGTAATTATAGTATGCAAATTAAGACATAATGTCTAGTTTTGCCTGCCCTAGAAAAAAAGCAAGACATTCTCCCATTCATTCATTCATTCATTCTTTTAACGAATCTTTTTTGTTAAGAGGTTTGAGTATAGGTAGTGTGGAATTGGCTATGTTTGTTAGATCTTAAAAGGGGATAGTTTGAAAATAACTGTTTACTTGAAATAAAGAATGAAGCGTATGAACACTCTTTAAAATAGTCTGTAAAAAGTTTAGCCGTAGAAGGGCAGTTCTCTGACTAAAAATATTCCTTTTCCTAGGCATGAGCAACACAGAATTTTAACAAGGCCAGTTGAAGTAAAAAGAATAGAGTTATTAACATTTCATAACCCAAGTATTTCCCATTAGATATGATTTATCTCTTCAACCATTAGGGCAGAACCATTCATAATATCTTTTTAATGGCTTGACTGTAAATTGGCAAGAAGGTGGGTCTTTGGACCAATAATGGATGAGTCTTCAGGTATCTATTTACAAAACTGTCTCCTGAATCCTAATTATTCTGAAAAGTGACCCCTAATAATTTAGCTAGCTCAATGAGAAGGCACTTCTGTGATTAAGCAGGAAGTCTCCAACAGACCTACATATTTTACATATTTCCAGCAGAGTACATAAAGCTAGAAATTATGGCTTTCCTACCATGTGATTTGCGGGACTCCATCTTACAGATGGGCATCTTTTTTAAAATTGATAGATATAGGTAGGTAGGTAGGTAGGTAGGTAGGTAGGTAGGTAGGTAGGTAGGTAGGTAGGTAGGTAGATAGATAGATAGATAGATAGATAGATAGATAGATAGATAGATAGATAGATAGATAGATAGATAGATAGATAGGCAGTAGAAAATCTTAGCACTGTAATTACCTAATTTCATTTAGATGATTTCTAAATGCCATCTTAGGATCACTCCCAATAAAAATAACAGGGTTGGAATATAGCAGTAGATGGTGTTGATTCCACTTAAATTACACTTACATTCAATTCAGCATAGCTGACTTTATTGGTTCCTGTGTTTTTAATTACTGTTTCCCTTAAGTCCCATTCAACATTGCAATTCAGTGGCAATTTCTGGATAGGTTCTATAGATCACACACCTGGCTTTGAGAGGCCACTTGTGTCCCCAGTGCCTCAAGCCATGAAACTTAACTGTGCCTTGTTGCGTAAAGCGTAAAGGTGGTACTTTAAATTTTCTATCTTTAATCAGATTAAAGTCCTCCAAGGCCCTGGCAGGTAAAACATGTGACTTAGACCTAAACTACCTGCTTTCATAAATCCTTACCAGATTCCTGCTGTGGTGCGAGGTAGTTTAACAATGTCTTGCTTTCCATTTCTTAATTTTCCCTCCCTGGTGTAAAATTGTCTTGTAAAGCTCTCGTCGGATTTTCTTTTTCTTTTTCTTTTTCTTCCTCGGCCTTGTAGGCAATTTATGTCTCCTCATGTTCTCTCTCATTGTAACAGGGCAACCATGGTGACATATGATTCAGGGGACTGCTGCAGATGCGATTCCCTCCAGACTGAGTTCTGCAAATTAACTGGTGCTTAGAGCATGTCCAGCATTACATCATTCTTCAGCAGATGCCTCTTTCTATTACAGTTCGGAAGATGAGAGTATTATCTCACTTATTTCCCCCCCCCCCCCCAAGCTCCTCTGATAGTGGTTCCTCAAATAGCTTTCCTGCCCTTATACACAATTGTCTGATTAGAGATTTGTTTTTGAAAATGCCTTTGCTTCAAATAGTCTCATCATAACTAGAACCTCTTGTCATGCTTCTGGTCTGCTTCCACATTCCACTTTTACAAGTCCATTGAGTCTTAACAGCCTTTACAACTTTGGTGATATTATCATTCTAACATAATTATACATACATACATACATACACACATACACATTCATTTCGTTTCATTTTATTCCATTTATATACCGCTCCTATCTCCCCAATGGGACTCAGGGCGGTGCACAGGGAAATTTAAAAGAATACAAACATACAACCGTAATAAATACATACACAACACTAAAATATAAATTAAATTAAGTATAGCCTGTGCTAAAAATGTAATTAAAACTACTAAAATTAAAACCCTGACTAGGTCTGTAAGGAATTTCCTCGGAATCTAAGCGAGGCCGGCTAAATACACATACACATACACATACACATACACACATATATACACACATACGCAATCACAGCCTGAGGCTCATCACCACAGACCATCTAGACAGAAAGCCATGGGTTCCGTTGTGTGATTTTTTTTATATGTGTGTTACGTTTTTGAGCTCATCAATAAATAAGTCAGGGAGACTAGTATAGATCTATTTTGAGCTTTTTAGCTCTCATCAGCTAGCCATACCCTTACTGAGATTCGAACCGGGGCAGTATTCCATGCCAGGCGAGAGCCTTAGACATTAAGCTAGCCAGGTTCTGTTCCTGCTCAGCTGAGACAGGAGGATAAGTATATATAATTGTTCCACAACACCCTGTTAGGGCCCCAATTAAGGGAGGAGACATACTGTTTCCTTTTCTGTTTCCTTTCCGAACCGGGGCTGTATTCCATGCCAGGCAAAAGCTTTAGCCATTAAGGTTCGAATCCCAGTAAGGGTATGGCTAGCTGATGAGAGCTAAAAAGCTCGAAATAGATCTATACTAGTCTCCCTGACTTATTTATTGATCAGCTCAAAAACGTAACACATATATTAAAAAAAAAATCATACAACGGAACTCATGGCTTTCTGTCTAGATGGTCTCTGGTGATGAGCCGAAAGGCAGAAAAGGAAACAGTATGTCTCCTCCCTTAATTGGGGCCCTAACAGGGTGTTGTGGAACAATTATATATACTTATCCTCCTGTCTCAGCTGAGCAGGAACAGAACCTGGCTGGCTTAATGGCTAAGGCTCTCTCCTGGCATGGAATACAGCCCCGGTTCGAATCCCAGTAAGGGTATGGCTAGCTGATGAGAGCTAAAAAGCTCAAAATAGATCTATACTAGTCTCCCTGACTTATTTATTGATCAGCTCAAAAATGTAACACACATATATGTGTGTGTGTGTGTCACAACACCCTGGTAAGCCCCAATTAAGGGAGGAAGCATACTGCTTTCCTTTTCTGTCTTTCGGCTCATCACCAGAGACCATTAAAACCTAACACACACACACACACACACACATACACATCAGAAGAGTCACTGTACACTAAGGTCATTATGATTTATTGAGAAACTAAAGATAATTCAGCTTCACTTGGATCAAGCGTACAAAAAAGTCATTATTTCTGACTATATGAATGAACTTGTAATGGATCTTGGTGTGCCTATGTTCCTCTTTGCATCCCCCTGCCCCCAAAAAATGACAAAAAAAATGAGAGCTTTCATTTCAACTATAGTTTTCTTTGGCATTTGAATTAAGGTAACTATAGAATAGCATTAGCAATAGCATTTAGATTTATATACTGCTTCACAGTGCTTTACAGCCCTCTCTAAGAGGTTTACAAAGTCAGCATATTGCCTCCCTACAATCTGGGACCTCATTTTACCAACGTTGGAAGGATGGAAGGCTGAGTCAACCTTGAGCCTGCTGAGATTCGAACTGCCAAATTGCAGACAGCTAGCAGGCAGCAGAAGTAGCCTGCAGTACTGCATTCTAACTACTGCTCCACCACGGCTCTTAATTTGCTTTAATTGTAGTTACTGGGGTATTGTTATTGTTATGCTTAAATTGTAGTTACTGGGACAAAAATGTAATATTTTACAGGAACTTCAGTTGAAAATGAAAATATTTTTCTTTCTTTAGTGAGGAATATGAAGGAAAAGTCACAAGCATTGCTTCTTTTATGCCGGAAAAAGTTGAACTTTATAGAGCTTTGTTTTTAAGTAAATTTTCCCAACTTTTCTATACCACTATTTGCTTACAATGTAGAAAACCTTTCTACCTTTGGATGATGTAAGTTAATACTACACTGAAATCTCTCTTCCAGTTTCCCAAAAGATTTCTTGTTTTTGTTTCAAACTTCTCCATTATAGTTCAGCTTCCTTTGCTACCTGCACTTCCTGAACTCCCTTATATGTTCCCTTAAAATGTAACTGAGGCATGGGAATTGGCTACTACATATTGTATCAGAGGAGAGAGGAAAAAGCAGTTACACAAGCCAGAATAGCTTCAAAATTCAGGGCAAAATCCTATATCTCATCAATGAGTTTAAGGAGGATTTCATCAAAACTCTTGTTGTCTTTGAAAATATCCCTTGAGCGCTCCATGGCTCGGGACCTAGCTATCTGCGGGATCGGATCCTGCCTCATACATCCTCGCGGCCGATTCGCTCCCACAGAGAGGGACTTCTCCGGGTGCCGTCCACTAGACACTGTCAGCGGGCGACACCCAGGGGAAGGGCTATCTCTGTGGCGGGCCCGGCCCTCTGGAACGACCTCCCCCCCGATATCAGGACGACCACGGACCTCCGCTCCTTCCGTCTTAAATTAAAGACTCACTTTTTCTGTCTGGCCGGCCTAGGATGAGTCTCTCTGCCTCTGGGGTTTTATGGGGAATTAGTATTATTTAGTTTTAATGGGAATTTTAGCGCAGGTTATATTTAATTTGTTTTTAGAATTGTTGTATGTATTTGGTTTTTATTCTACCTGTGCACCGCCCCGAGTCCCTGTGGGGAGAGGGTGCGGTTTTACAAATTAAATTATTATTATTATTATGTTCTTTTCCCTCAAATTGAACGATAACTGTCATACAATTGGGAGAAATTAAAAAAAAATCTAAGTCAAAATGTTCTGTGCAATTCTGTAGAACTTTTACTCCTTCTACTGTAATTTACTTCCTCATGTTATTGGATAAATGAAGGAGAATATTTTCAAAGACCAGTTATAATTAGTTTTATAAAATAACCAAAATAGATACTTGGATGTCTTTTTTTCACATTAATACCACCAGTAATTCATTGCCTAAAAATTATACACATAATAATTTCTAGTTCTTGACTTACAACAGTTTGTTTAGTGACTGATCAAAGCTACAATGGCACTGAAAAAAGTAACTTACGACCATTTTTCACACTTGTGACTGTTGAAGTATCCCCATGGTCATGTGATCAAAAATCAGATGCTCGGCAACTGGTTCATATTTACAATAGTTGCAGTGTCCCAGGGTCATGTGATAAACTTTGTGACCTTCTGACAAGCAAAGTAAATGGGAAGCCAGATTTACTTAGAAACGGTTTACTAACTTAACAAATGCAATGATTCACTTAACAACAGTGGCAAGAAAAGTTGTAAAATGAGGTAAAACTCCCTTAACAAATGTCCCACTTAGCAACAGAAATTTTGGACTCAATTGTGGTCATAAGTTAAGAACTACCTGTATAGCAAAGAAAAAAAATTACCAGTATATTGTTAGATATAATAGTTTTTCGTAAACTCACAATAGAATAATGTCTTTCATGTGATATACTGTATCAGCATTTAGATACCAATGCTGGTTTTATTTTTTATTTTAGTTTACTTGAGACTTTCCCAGAAATTCAGTTTTGAGCATGTGAATGCCTAGATTACATTCTTCTTGTCACTCTGCATTCTGTCTTGTGAAGCCATTTCTGTCATTAAGTTTAGAAGAGAGCTTCTCTTTCATGAAAAAAAAAATACAATCATTTCCCCTGGCTGTTTCATTTGCAACTCCTCTGTAAGTCACATAAGCAATATATATGTTCTCTGGGGATGCCTAAATGCTAGTAACATTTGACTCTTTCAGTATGGCTTAGGGAAATTTACCAGCCATTTCTTCACTGATTACAAAGCCATAGGACAACGGTTCTCAATCTGTGGGTTGCAACCCTTTTGGGGGTCGAAAGACCCTTTCACAGGGGTTGCCTAAGACCATCGAAAAATGCATATTTTAGATGGTCTTAGGAACTGAGACACCAGTTGGGAGTCACCACAACATGAAGCACTGTATTAAAGGGTTGCGGCGTTGGGAAGGTTGAGAACCACTGTCATAGGACTGTCATAGGACAAATGACAGCATATTATGTCAAGCATAATATGTTATTATTTCATTCTTGTTCCACTGATAAACTACTATGGTAGCTGTTAGTTTCCGTGAAACTGACTAGCCACATTCAGGTTATTACATCTTAATAACATGAAATTCTCCTTTCCCATTTTTAAGGTATAAGTTTGAAACACACTAGTCATCAATCAGTCACACTTAAAGTTATAGATAATAGCTTAACATTTGATTTGCACATGAACTTTCTTTCTATCCTGGTATTGGAACAAGGTAGTATTTTAAGCCTACAGTTTGAGTAGGTTTAATATTGTCCCTTGTTCATTAGTATCTTGGGATAAAGATGGTACAACTGAGAGTAATGTTTCACATATTTATAATTAATGCTTCTGAGTCATTTTAATATACAGTTATTTCTTATTCTTAGTATTGATTTTCTCAGATTTCTCTGCCTTAGAAGACATTTCTGATATTTCTCCATAAATAAAGTTTTTCTATAAATTTCTCCAACCTCAATAACCCTTATGGTAGAAAAGTCTTTTCTTGATATTCCTTTGCCTGGCAGAATAATCAAGCTGATGGGGAACATATCTCTAATTTGCTACTAGTGGCAGAAAATAAGTGAACTTGTGTAGGATTACTGAGAGTATTGCATGTATGAAATGGGGGCCCTTATCTCATCCTTTCAATTTTAATGATGGGCCATTTGATGTAAGTGTGTCTCTGTATCTATCTCTATATTTGTCTGTCTGTCTGCCTGTCTAGCTATCTATCTATTAAAAATTTGTGGCAATCCAGATTGTAGTGTTCTCTAACTATAGATCTGTCAGTGTATAAAATATTATTCATTTTAATATTTTTACTCACTCTTATGATCCTTATGATTGAACTTTCTTTCTCTGTATTTTAACAATTTATTCTAGTTTGCTGTTTTCATTAAACTATAAGCAATGTCTCAAATGAAGGCGAATATACGTACATGTCCCAGGATAATGTTGCAGGAACCAGAGTTTTTGTCTTCCAAGTTTTAAGTAATGTAACAAATCTAGGGGCCTTAACGTTAGCAGTCCCTCATTTCCTTCTTTCTATTCAGGATACAAATGTTTATGTCATGGTAACATTGCTTTCCAAGTTGCCCTGCACTAGTTGTCAGTGAAGAATAAAGAAAACCCACAACCCAGTGATAAGCCATTATGTGTGTTATTTATCATGTAAGACAAGACTAGGAAACCTGCAGACTGTTGAAGGTTGACAGCAAAATGATCGCATTATGGTAGTGCAATTTCATCACATTTTGGGAGTTTGAGTGGGTTTGAAAGTGGAAATAGAAGTGATTTGCCTTCCAGAAGCCATCTACACAAATATATTCAAACCATAGCACCCTCCCCTGACCCCATCATATACCCATGAAGGGACGGACTGAAATATTATCTTGTCATCAGATGGACTGCTGCAGTCCCATTGGAAATCTTACAAGATTTTGATGTTATTGTAATTCAATTTCTGGTAGCAATAATAACCTTAAAAACGTCTTCATGGACAGGTGATAACAACTATGACAAAGATTGAAGAATCAGTAAATAGACTAATTCTTCAAAAAGTTTCTGGATAAGGAGATGGTAGGGGATTGCCCACCCGGGACAGTGGTCCCCCATAATTTTTAGTGCTAGGAGAAAAATTGATCATCAAGCTCATAACTGCAGCAGGGCTTTTTAATGAACAATAATCTCCTTCTAGTCATTTTCAGGAATTGCCTATTTAACTATCTTATTAAAATCTTTAGTATAACAAGTTTGAAAAGCCACTTGTTGAGTCTAACTTCATTTCTGAAGATAATTTTTATTTTATTTTATTTTAATTAAATTTATACCCCGCCCTTCTCCAGAGAGGACCCAGGGCGGCGGACAGGAATTTAAAAAACATACAAAATGACAAAATACAAAATTTAAAAGACATATTAAATTCCCATCCTATGCTAAAATCCAATTAAAATCCCCAAATTAAAACTGTCTAAAATAGTCCCAGCGGAAGGTTACACTAGGCTGGCTTGGTGAAAGAGATGTGTCTTTAGACACTGGCGGAAGAGGCGGAGGTCCGAGATGGTGCGAAGTTCAGGAGGTAGGTCGTTCCAAAGGGCGGGGCCTGCCACAGAGAAGGCCCTTCCCCTAGGTGTCGCCAGTCGGCATTGCCCAGCCGACGGCACCCTGAGAAGGCCCTCTCTTTGGGAGCGGATCGGACGAAGGGATGTATGGGGCAGGAGACGGTCTCACCTATAACTATGTCCCGAGCCATGGAGCGCTTTGAAGATGGTCATCAAAACCTTGAAGCGCACCTAAAAGACTATAGGAAGCCAGTGCAGCTCACGCAGGATCGGTGTTATATGGGAGTGTCTAGGGGCTCCCGTAATCACCCGCGCGGCTGCATTCTGGATTAGCTGTAGCTTTCGAGTGCACCTCAAGGGAAGCCACATGTAGAGAGCATTATAGTAGTCGAGTCGGGATGTCACGAGTGCTTAAGTGACTGTGCGAAGGGCAGCCCGGTCCAGTAAGGGGTGCAATTGGCACATCAGGCGTACCTGATGAAACGCCCCCCTGGCCATGGCTGCCACATGGTCCTCCATGGACGGCCGGGAGTCCAGGAGGACACCCAAATTGCGTGCCCTCTCCACGGGGGCCAGTGTTTCGCCCCCAATGGCCAGAGTTGGAGTAATCTGGCTGAACCGGGGTGCCGGAAACCACAGCCACTCAGTCTTGGATGGGTTGAGCTTGAGTTTTTTACTACCCATCCAGATCCGTACGGCCTCCAAACACCGGGACAACACCTCGGCGGCATTGTTGGGGTGGTCTGGGGTGGATATGTACAGCTGAGTATCGTCAGCGTACAGACGATATCCCACCCCAAAACCATGGATGATCTCGCCCAGAGGCTTCATATATGTGTTGAACAGGAGGGGCAAGAGAACCAACCCCTGAGGAACCCCGCATAAGAGGGGTCTCGAGGCCGACCTCTGCCCCCCTGCCAACACATATTGCGACCAACCAGAGAGGTAGGACGAGAACCACCATAAAACGGTGCCTCCCAGCCCCAACCCCCCCAGTCGGTGCAATAGGATACCATGGTCGATGGTATCAAATGCCGCTGAGAGGTCTAAAAGGACTAGGATAGAGGAACATCCTCTATCCCGTGCCCTCCAGAGATCATCTACCAATGTGACCATGCCGTCTCGGTGCTGTGACCGGGTCGGAAGCCGGACTGGCGCGGGTCTAGATAATCAATTTCCTCCAGGTGTCGTGGAAATTGTTGCCACCACACTCTCAACAACCTTTGCTAAAAAGTGAAGGTTGGAGGCCGGACGGTAATTCTCCAATAATGCTGGGTCCAGGGAAGGCTTCTTGAGGAGGGGCCTCACTACCGCCTCTTTCAAGATGGCAGGCAAGGACCCCTCACTCAAAGAAGCGTTCACAATATCCTGGAGCGAGCCTCGTGTCGTCTCCCAGGATGCCAGTACAAGCCAGGAGGGACACGGGTCCAATAAACATGGTAGCCTTAAGTCTCAACTGCCTCCTCGGCTATCACCTCTAGGAGCTCGGGCAGGGCTGCTGTTGCATAGCGAGGAGCCAGGTATACAACTAACACGCCCAACTGCCTCCCTAGGCCCCACTTCATGAAGAGGGACTCACACCCGGTCATCTGGGGGATCGTGGTCTCCTTCGGCTCAAGACCTTCCCTAACCATAATCGCCACCCCCCACCCCTCCCTAGGGCCCTAGGCTGATGAAAGGCTCAGTAGCCTGGTGGGCACATTTCTACGAGGGGTAAGCTCCCCTCGTGGCCCAACTAGGTTTCCGTTATACCTACCAGGTCCGGGTCCCCCTCTGACACAAGGTCATGAATGAGGGGGGCTTTTTGTACCACGGACCTGGTGTTGCATAACATCAGCCTAGGGCCCCGGTTCTGTGGTCCTTGCCCTCCTAGTCTGCGATGGGAGCATGGGGGGTTGGAGCGCGTGACCGCCTGTAACCAGCGGCCACGGTCTTCCAACGGATGATGCCCATTCCGTCTCCCACCGCCCCTGCCCCTCCCCAGGACCGAACCGATGGAAAAAACCTCAGTGGAAACGACCCCCCCTCTCCTTCCTCCGTTTCCCTACTTCCGCCGGCCGGCCCTGTCATTTGTCACCCCCTCACTGGACTATCCCCCCCTCCACCCTGGAACCCCCTAAAAACCGAATTAAAAAGTTACACAGGAACCCCCTAATGAAACTGTAAGTTTCAGAATTTGAAGAATTTGAAATAAATGGCAAAATCATTTTTGAACCAAGAGAGCTGTAAATGAATCAAGGGACCAGACAAATTAGGGATACTGAAATTTTTGGTGTAAGGTTTTGGAGCTAGCTAATTAAAATAAACAGCTTTGTTAGGAAAAAGAACCTTTTTGTTTGCTGTAAATCATAACAGAGATTAGAGATCTTATGATTTAAACTGAACATTGGAAGGGACTAAAGATTCCAGGCAAAAGGAAAAATAGAATTATTTTATTTTGCCTCAGATTAACACTAAATGCTTGAGACTTTCAAAAATGGAGCCAGAAATTAATAGTTCCAGTATGAAATTTTGACTTCTTTACAAATTTATGAGAAGCGGCATCTGTTTGTAATCTTGCAGAGGGTAAACAACTCTCAAATTTGTTTATACTTGTGATAATTATTGGAAGTTTTATATTTTATATTTCTTTTTCTTTATTTCACTTTTCTTTTTTCCTTCTTTTTTATTTGCACTTTTTACTCTTTCTTTTAACTTTACTGTCTATGTTGAGTCAGTTTGCATTAATATAATAGATAGATATAAAGATATAATTTTGATAATTATAGCCCAAAAGATGTGTTGTTACTGTCCAAATCTTTTGAATTTCAGAAAGAAACACTTATATTTTCTGATACTCGCTAAACATAAATTATTTAATTTTGTTAAGCTACTTTTCATTTTATTGTAACCATAACTTCAATACTGACCAATGCAAAGATCTTCATCTAATTTGGGGGGTAGCATGGATACTATCAAGAAGGGCATGTGCCATGATGCTCAAAACATGACACTGGAGGTTTTCAAAACTATCAAGCACAGAACACTGATCCACATAAAGGAAACAGTTCAGAACTGAATGTTTCAGAACCCCATGATTTCAAGCAGTATTTTCTGGCCTTTCAGAGGAAAATATTTGGAATTCTGGCTGTTTTGCTGTTTGCTGAGTGTGTCCATTCTGCAACAACCCAACTTTGTTTCCTACAATAATTTTGCTATTCTTAAAAAAAAGTATTGTGCCAGTCTTACATTGTGTCCAGAACCTCTGTGAAATTGTGAAATTCAAACTTCTGAAGTATGTAATAATAATAATAATAATAATAATAATAATAATAATAATAATAATAATAATAATAATAATAATAATAATAATAATAATAATAATAATAATAATAATAATAATAATAATAATAATAATAATAATAATAATAATTTAATTTGTAAACTGCTCCCTCTCCCCGAAGGGACTCGAGGCGGTGCACAGGGAATTAAAAATACACATATATTAAAACTAACAGACATTATCATACAAATTTAAAATGAATTAAACCTATACCCTGCGCTAAAATCCCCAACTATCTAAAAACTAATACCCCTAAAAATCCCTAATAAAACAATTTGAGTATTCAGCTTGAGGTAAATGGGTCGATTAAGCCAAGCCGGCCAGGCAGAAGTTAGTTTTTAGTTTTTGATGGAAGGAGCAGAGGTCCGTAGTTGTTCTAAGTTCGGGGGGAAGGTCGTTCCAGAGGGTCGGGCCCGCCACAGAGAAGGCCCTTCCCCTGGGCGTCACCCACTGGCATAGCCTAGTTGACGGCATCCGGAGAAGTCCCTCTCTGTGGGAGCGAATCGGTCAAAGGGATGTATGGGGCAGGATGCGATCCTGCAGGTAGCTAGGTCCCGAGCCATGGAGTGCTTTAAGGATGCTAATCAACACCTTGAAGCGCATCTGAAAGACAACAGGCAGCCAGTGCAGCTCGCGCAGGAACGGTGTTACATGGGAAAACCTAGAGGTTCCCATAACTGCCCGCGCGGCCGCATTCTGGACGAGCTGCAGTCTTCGGGTGCACCTCAAGGGGAGCCCCATGTAGAGAGCAGTCCAGTCAGGATGTCACGAGTGCATGGGTGACTGTGCAAAGGGCATGTTAATTGATTATGTGCAACACCACACTCACACCCCCATTACTACTTTTCCCCCTCATTTATGTTGACCATCATAGCAATCTGGAATTGAAAATGATTAAAGTACAATTATTTATATGGTGTTTAATGCTTATCACCCTTACTCAGAAAAGGCATATTTTAAAATTACTAATAGAAGCTCAGAAGGTGTTTTTTTCAAACATTGTGAAGCTATATTTTGATGAATGGAATTAACTACACAGTCATTTTCCTTTTAGTATTTTTACTGTTCCAAGCAGATACATGATATCACCATCCTCCAGCCTTCTTTTTAACACTGAGTTTTATTGTTTTCAGAGACGCAATGGAGAAGATATTCCAGTGGCCCAAACAAAAAACATAAATCACAGACGTTTTGCTGCTACCTTTAAACTTCAGGAAGTAACAAAAACAGATCAGGATTTATATCGTTGTGTTACTCAGTCTGAGAGAGGATCTGGAGTTTCCAACTTTGCTCAACTTATTGTTCGAGGTAAGGGTTTCTTAGATGTCTCAGACATGATCCCTTTATATTTTACCATTAATTTATTTGATTGCTATTCCACCAGAAGCTCAAAACAGCTCCTCTCACTTTTCTCCACAACCAACCCTCCAAAAATAGTTTGGGCAGAGACAGAGCAATGGACCCAAAGACTACCAATAATCTTCCATGAAGAGGGGGGACTAGTAAATCACACTATTATAAACCTCACAGTTATATAGATGATTCTTACATTGGGTTGTAGATAAAAATTAATGGAATTGCTAGATGTACCCTTTATTTTAAATTTTGTATCTAAAATCCTGGGAGTATGAGTTCATAGCTGGGGGATATAGAGTGCTATGCTTACTATATTATTTCAAAAGCAATACCCAGTGAAAGTGTTTTCTTCTTGTTTGTTTCGTTAACCATCAAACAAGTCTCATTAGTCAAAAACATGCCCTGGGGAGAAAGCTTCTCCAGTGTTAAAACTGTGCTGAAAATTAAGTACAATGACAGGACCTATATCTTAATGGCACTTTAACGCCAATGTCGTATTCTATGGACACAAAAGATGGTAATTTTAAAGGAAATTTTTGGGCCAGTGATATGAATTGCCTTTAATAAAAGCTGGCATAGTGTTGCCCATAGTCAAAAATGACCGGGGGTAAGAGTTTATTAGTGCATTCCTTTCTAAACCCAAAGTGACAGGGCATGCTTAAGGACTTTCTATTGCTATTTGGAACAAACAAAAATTTCAGTGCTGAATTTCTCATACTGACGAATCTTGATCTATGTGATCCCTCAACTGTAGAGGGGGAAAAAAACATGATACGATGAAATGCAATTTATTTTGTCATATCTTGAGTATTGCTTCTATATCATTTTGACTAATGAGACTATCTTCAACTTGTAGAAGACAAATCCTGACACTTCTAGGCTTTAATGAATGTGAGATGAATAAGACCGGCTGTTGATAAACTAGATTAAAATTGGCTCAGTTCTATTGCCAGGAATATATGGTCAGAACATGTAGTTTAACACTTAATATTGGTAGGTCAGCAGAAAGATAGAAAATGAACAGGGTAAAAGGTTAGAATAAAAAGACATAATTGAAAGAAAAATTAGTTTATATATTTTTGCATTTATAATCGAGAAATCAGAAGTGGCAGGAAACAGAAGTGGCAAACTTACATATACTGTATGATGCTTTTGGTTGTCCATTCCAATAATAGCTTTAATAAATGAAGTCCATCACAAAATGGTGCAGTAAAAACCAAACTTTAGTTTCATGGACAACAGTACACATCAAATTATGTCCTTTTTATTGTGTTAAGAAAGTTGTCAAATGCTATAGGAAATTGCATCTTCATAGTTGAACTGATTGATTGAATATTTAGCCTGCTATAACTCTTGGAACTCAAGGGAGCTTACAAGAAGATCTCCATTAATTTCATCCTTACAGTATAAAGGATAAAGTAGGATAAACTAAGAGAGAGAGAGAGAAAGAAAGTGACTGGTCCAAAGTCATTCAATGAGCCCCATGGTTGATGGTAGCCTGGAACCTGGGCCTCCCCCTAGTAGTCCCAGCCATTAACTACTACTGCATGCTGGGTCTCTCTGATATGTTTCCTAAAAATGTGCCCTGTGAGTAAAACAGTGGTACAAATTATGGATTATATTCTTGAGCATTGATGAACAGGTGCCAGATACTTCTTTCCTCAAGAGATTTTTTTTAATTAATAAAATATATGATTGAAAGGGTTTCCTAATATTTCTTTACTTCTTTACTTATTTTTATTTTTTCATGTTATTTATTACATTTAAGCGCTATTTTTATAAAACTAATTTTTAAATAAAACCAGCATGTATTTTAATTTTAATTTTAAAACATTTTAAGGATCAATTTTAAAATACCTACAGGTTTTATTTAAAAATTAATCCTTTTCATTTTTTATTTACAGCTTTTAGTAAACCTTTTATTATGCCGCATGAGTAATTTGAATTATTTACATTTGCTAAGTTTGTAAAAGGGCAAAAATATAAAATTGAATTTGTGTTTTATTTATTTACTCCTTTACTTAAGGAGATGTTTCCCTTTAAGTGTTCCTGTTCTTTATCTGTCACTGTCATTGTTTAGTCAAGTATCAGAAGATAGACTCTAGGAGCAAATACGTACAGTATATCTAATTCAGATCTATGAGTCTGGGTCTACTTCCTCTATTTTGATATTCACAATGTATCATAGTAAACACATTTCTAAATTAATCAAAAGATGGATGGTCTCCTTCCAAATGCTCTGTGATAGTAGCAGATAGACTAGTAATTATTCACAGGAATGGCAGGAACATCTGGGATGGATATTAATAATAAAACTATTTCTATTCAGTTCGATCTTATTTTTTTTTGGTTACAAAAATAATTCCCAAATGGAGAAATTGCTTTAATAATTCTCCCAAATCAAGAATTCATTATCTCAGGCTCAGTTGCTTGTCTTTTCTAGAGTTAAAAAGAGTTCGGATCCTGATATCTGCACATTTAATCAACTGCAGAAAGAAGTTTGTCATCCACAGTGACCTGGTGGTAGACATATTTTTGAGTTCATCATCCCAGATATTATATTAAAATCTAAAATAGATATGTCCTTATTGAAGGCCTTCGGAAAAGGTTCTCTTTTACATAAAATAACACACTGGCTGTATTAATACTCTGCTCAGGTTGTATGCATTGGGCAGGAAAAGATGCTATGTTTATTAGATGTTTTAAAATCAGAAATCCTGGATTCATCTCAAGATAGGATGCAGCTCTTAATTAGCCCTTCAAAGACTTTTCTTTTGTTAATATTGTATAAAAAGAAATCCTTGTGCAGAAACATAGAATCAGAATATTCTGTTCTAATGAGTTCAGAAGGGAGGTTTTCATAATATTTGATTCTTGTCTGCCATTCACTGATGAGCACAAGTGAAAAATCTACCAAGTCTGACGTCTCTCAAGGGTTGTGCTGGATTGCTGAGAAGAGATTGGATAACTAGATTGGTTGCCCAATGCTTGGTAACAGCAGAAAGCAAAACCCATTTGGAATTCAGCCTAGATATGAAAAAATGCAAGATGTCAGTGAAGCCATGTATTAAAGAGAATTTGAATTGGAAACACTATTCCAATCTGCCACTGGGGCATTTTGATCATTTTGATTTATTAAATTTTTATAGCTGTATTCAGATGAAACTGAATTACTATACTTAATCTTGAATGGTTTATTGTCAGTGGAGATTTTGAAACAGACTTTATTTGAATGATGAACTAGGGGTTAATAATAAGTTCCACTTTTGGTGCACAGGGTGAATACATATTAAATATATTAATTTAAATGTCTAAAGGTATTCTGTTTAATTTGAAGTGTTCCTAAAATAATACCGTGCGTCTATGCACACAGAATATTTGCAATTTTCCATGTGTGGACATATCTGGGACTAATCCAAAACAAACACCAGTAACATTTATATTTAAAGAAAAGAAGCAAATAAATAAATAGATTTGTGTTCTCTGAAGCAATTGCATTTTTTATCATCTCCCTTTATGAATTCCCAAAGATGGGATTTCCAAGTTCTGAGTGTAGCTCTAAAAAATCAATTACTATTAGAGTGGCACTCTAGGTTAGAGGCATGATTGGGTTCACACTTGGTTTTGCAGCAGGGAGATGATACTTTGCTGCAAATCAGGCATGATGCAAAAGATGGATGAGATGGAGTTCAAGGAGCAGTAATGTGAAGGTCCAGCACTATCATTCCAAGCTGTCTCAGAAACATGATGGATGAGAAGGAAGACTTGATGATAAAAGATTCATCTCCGGATTCAGAGCCATGCAGTGACACCTGGCTGGTGTTCCAGCAGCACAGACATTCTTGATTACTGGATCTAAATTACTATACTTAAGAAAGCAAACCAGGATGTTCAATTAGGAGATCATCATTTCTGTATCTCAAACATTTCTGCTCATTGTAAATGTAATTATCTCATTTATGCACAGTACTTGTTGATGTGATCTTATAAACTTATGTTAATATGGTGAGTAATTTGCTACCTATCCAAATTGGCTGTGTGCGCTTCCTGGACATTCTCATGAAACATGATAAATGATCTCACCCAGCATGTATAAATGAAAATGAAATGGATAATTGGGTATTATATCTAAAATGTGGCTCATATCACTTTTTGCAGATATAATTATTTTTTTCCTCCTAGGATGAAATAAGGTGATTTGTGATATATCACTAACCTTCAGTCCTCTGGGCAGTTGTTCTGTTTGAGAACAGTTTTGAAAGAGATGTCATAAGGCTCAACCAGTACATATCTTTCAAGGATTTTGAAAGAATTTGGTTCTTTAATCATTCACAGGAAATGGCTAATCACGACCCTGTTAATGTTACCTATAAAATAGCACATAGATGGGCTATTTGAGGTTCTTTCTAGGTTCAGTTTCAGCTTCTCAGTTATTTATTATACCCAGAAGTCTGGCACAGATATCTTGTTAGCTGGTATTAAGGGTAAAATATTGGCACTGGTCAGTGCAATATAATCCTGATTACAGAGGCTGGGTTTGGAATAGTGTCCAGTTAGGATAAACACAAATTACAATGTCCAATCACATATAGTATTGTATTCAGATGTAGCTGGTATGGATCAATCAACTCATAATGAGTATACTACTGTATACTGTCTAAAATAAAGGTTGATGTATTATGTTCCATTCTCTCTCTCTCTCTCTCTCTCTCTCTCTCCCCCTGTGTCTCCCTCTCTCTCTCTCTCACACACACACTTATTTGAGAGAGAGAATCCAGAGAGAGAGAGAGATGAAGAGCTGAATCTGTATAGAGAAAAAGAAATGTGGATGGGGAGGAAGAATATATTAGCTCTAGTTGCAAAAAAAAGGATTTGTTTATTTTAATTGGTGTTTCTATTGTCTGATATGTGTATGTGTGTAGGGGATAGAATCTTTAATCATTCAGACTCCTTTGAATTATGAGAGGTTTTAGAATGTAAAATGCTTAGCATCAGAAAAAAATCCATTTATGCTGACAATAGAAACAAAGTCTAACAGCAAAATAAACCATTTGCACCTATTTGTAATTAAAAGTAATCTACATTTCTGGATGTAAAGCAGTTCTGCAATTGTAATGAAGTAAAATTCCTTGTATTATTTTAAGAAGATAGTAGAGCAAAATTCTGCTTGTGCTTTATAGGCATATTGCAATATTGCTGAATACTTTCCTAATTGGAATGTAATTATTTTGGGCAGGTGCTTCTGCAAACAATCTTCACTTGGGCCATGAAAAGTGAATAGGCAGAGACAGAGTTACAGCATTGCCCTCTCTCTTTTTTATGGTAGTAGTCTTTCCCGCTGCTGTTGATGTGAAGTGATGCTTTACCCAGTTTTTTTTGTATATCACTATTCATTTGCTGGGCAGAAGTGGCTTCAGTAGACAGAATATGTAAATGATATCCTATCCACCATGATACATGGTGGATAATTCTTTTTTGTTGGTTTTGGAAAACAGCCATTTTCCTCAACATAGCACCATCAAAGTATTTTGAGCTATGACTCCCTTTCTTCAGCCAAAGCCGTCACATTTATAGGAAAAATTGGATAGAGGTTCTCTAAAGGGCCTTTAGAAATGATTTATGCTTCTATGCATGTTTTTTTCTTCAATAATGTTATTAATAATTATATTAAACATATAAAATTATCAATGAAACCTAAGAAAAGAATACACCCACACCCACACAGTTTAGACAAAGGAAAGGAAATTTCCCCCCATCACAGATAATAAGAAAAAGCATCTGCATCCCCAGCAAGCGTATTCAACAGTAACAATTTACTGCTGTCTCTTAAATTACAACCAGATAAATCTTCCATTTCATACCTCACCTCATTTTCTATAAAGTCATCTCTATATCTTCAGCTCTCCTTATTGATTCTCAAAGATCCATGAAAATTTAACAAAAATCCTGAACAACCCAATCCCTCTTTCCATTTAGTGCAAATCCCCTCATTCCTCTCTTAACAATTAAACATTACATAAAAAATAATAAAAATGAAAACTATTAAACACTATAAGAAATAATAACTCCTTATTCATATAGCCAAATTACAAACTAATCTATTCCACCATTGAAACAAGAAACTGTTTCAATCTAGATAACCATTAAACATCACGAAATTTAACAACTCACTATTTAAATACAGGTAAACAATCAGAAAGGTCACAGTTTGGCTGTTCAAATCCCTAATGTAATGGAATGAGCTCCCGTTACTTGTCCCAGCTTCTGCCAACCTAGTTGTTTAAAAGCACATAAAAAAGGACAAGTAGAAAAATAGGACCACTTGGGTGGGAAGGTAACAGTGTTCCGTGCATCTTTGGCATTTAGGCATGCCAACCACATGACCACAGAGACGTCTTCGGAGAGCACTGGCTCTTCAGCTTTGAAACAGAGATGAGCACCACCCCCTAGAGTCAGGAATGACTAGCACATATGTGTGAGGGGAACCTTTATCTTAAACAAACCAGTTCCCTGGGTTTTTCCCCCTTCCTCCCAATTGTCTTTTGATACCAAAGATAACCTCTAACTCCTCTTTCCTCTTCTCTTGAAGTTCTTACCATTTTTAGTCAAGTCCATTTATACTTTCTATGAAGGAAGTCTAATAAATTTCTTATATTTCAATTTAAATGATAGTTTACTTTTGGGGTACATTATTTATATGTCTTTTTTTTGTTTTTAAATGGTCATTCAATTCCACTTGCAGATCCAGAACTTCCATCTCTTTTCTTGGAAGTTATATTTTCAAGTCCACCTTAAAAACCATTTTGGTTATCTTCAAAGGAGTTTGGTCATCTTCAATACATTTTTTTACTTCCAGTAAAGACTTATTAAGAAACTTAAGCACTTTACACTACAGAGCAAAAGCTTCCTTTAAAGTAGCCATCATGTGCTCTAGTAATCAATCTTCAAAGTCTTATTTTACATTGAAATGAAAACAATACAGATTTTTTCCATGTGAGAAGATCAATTCTTAGGTCTAAAGCTACTCCTTTGCAATACTGTATATTGCAAAAGTTACAAAATAAATAAATGAATTAATAAGCATTCTACAAAACTAAAACATGTAGTATCTTTCTTTTAAATGGACTAAAGTGAGACTCACCCAGCATCTTGTAGGCTTGTAATTCTGAATGCTCTTCAATCTTAAAGAAGCAGTTGAAAAATTAACTCCAAAATAATTTAAAATATGTGGTTTAGCCTTGAGTTCATGGAGGCTATTATGAAATTCAGGGTATTATGAAATTCATAACTCCCAGATTATTATTATTATTATTATTATTATTATTATTATTATTATTATTATTATTATTATTATTATTATTATTATTATTATTATTATTATTATTATTATTATTATTATTTCAACTTATTAACCGCCCCCTCTCCCCGAAGGGACTCAGGGCGGTGCACAGGAAATGTAAAAAACATAATATATCACAAAATAAATACATAAATACTTAAAACTATATTAAATTACCACCCTGTGCTAAAATCTACCCCATTAAAACTAACCCATAAAACCAATGTAAAAATTTCTCTACTAAAAACTAAGGCTAGGTATGGTAGGTTAGGTCAGGCCAGCCTGTTGGAAAAGATAGGTTTTTAGTTGCTGGCGGAAGGAGCGGAGGTCCGTGGTAGATCTAAGTTCGGGGGTAGGTCATTCCAGAGGGTAGGGCCTGCCACAGAGAAGGCCCTTCCCCTGGGTGTCTCCCGCTGGCATTGCCTAGTGGACGGCACCCGGAGAAGTCCCTCTCTGTGGGAGCGAATCGGCCGAAGGGATGTGTGGGGTAGGATACGATCCCGCAGATAGCTAGGTCCCCTGCCATGGAGTGCTTTGAAGATGGTAACCAACACCTTGAAGTGCACCCGAAAGACCACAGGCAGCCAATGCAGCTCGCGCAGGAGCGGTGTTACATGGGAATACCTGGAGGTACCCAATATTGCCCGCGCGGCTACATTCTGGACTAGCTGTAGTCTTCGGGTGCACCTCAAGGGGAGCCCCATGTAGAGAGCGTTGCAGTAGTCCAGACGGGATGTCACGAGAGCATGAGTGACTGTGCGAAGGGCGTCCCGGTGCAATAGGGGACGCAACTGGCATACCAGGCGAACCTGGTAAAATGCCCCCCTGGCCATGGCTGTCACATGATCTTCCAAAGACAGCTGGGTGTCCAGGAGGACGCCCAAGCTGCGTGTCCAATCCACGGGGGCTAGATGTTCACCCCCTATGGCCAGTGATGGAATCAACTGATTGTACCGGGGCGCCGGAAACCACAGCCACTCGGTCTTGGACGGGTTGAGTTTGAGTCTGTTCCTTCCCATCCAGATCAGCACGGCTTCCAGACATCACTTCAACGGCATCTTTGGGGTGGTTTAGGGTAGATAGGTCCAGCTGGGTGTTGTCAGCGTACAGATGGTATTCTACCCCAAAACCACGGATGATCTCACCCAGCGGCTTCATATATGTGTTGAACAGGAGCCGTGAGAGGACCGACCCCTGTGGCACCCCACAAGTGAGTGGCCTCGAGGTCGACCTCTGCCCCCCTGCCAACACAAATTGCGATCGACCGGAGAGGTAGGAGGAGAACCACCGTAAAATGGTGCCCCTCACCCCCAACCCCTCCAGTCGATGCAATAGGATACCATGGTCGATGGTATCAAAAGCCGCCGAGAGGTCTAATAGGACCAGGATGGAGGAAGAACCCCCATCTCTGGCCTTCCAGAGATCATCAACCAACGCGACCAATGCCGTCTCAGTGCTGTGTCCGGGCCGAAAGCCGGACTGGCGCGGGTCCAGATAATCAACTTCCTCCAGGTGACAGGGGAACTGTTGTGCCACCACACTCTCTACAACCTTCGCCACAAAGTGAAGGTTGGAGACCGGACGATAATTTACCAACAATGCTGTGTCCAGGGAAGACTTCTTGAGGAGAGGTCTCACCACCACCTCTTTCAAGACGGTAGGCAAGAACCCCTCACTCAAAGAAGCATTCACTATTTCCTGGAGCCAGCCTCGTGAAACCTCCCAGGATGCCAGTACAAGCCAGGAGGGACACGGGTCCAATAAACATGTGGTGGCTCTCAGTCGCCCACGTAACCTGTCCATATCTTCGGAAGCAACAGAGTCAAACTCCTCCCAGGGATGGAACTCAAGACCTGCCTTTGGCATTCCCTCTAGACCACTTTCAATGGAGACCATCTCGCTCCGAATCTGAGCGATTTTATCTAGCAGATACTCTCCAAATTCCTCTGCTCTGCCCTGCAGAGGGGCTTCCCATGGCCTCTGTTGAAGGAGGGAGCGAGTCACCCCGAATAGGGCGGCAGGGAGGTTATCTGCGGAAGCTATAAGAGTGGCACAGTAATGTTGTTTGGCCACTCTTATCGCCACAAGGTAAGTCTTCAAATGGGCTCTTACCTGTGTTCGGTCAGATTCAGACCTTGTGGATCTCCATCTACTCTCTAGGCATCTCTTATGGCATTTCATCTCCCTCAGCCCCTCAGTAAACCAAGGTGCCTGTGTGACTCGGCGCCGTATGAGAGCCCGCAAGGGACCCGTGGCCGCAATGTTCCATGCAGCCACTATCCAAGGCACCCGTGGCCGCAATGTTCCATGCAGCCACTAGGTCCTCGGTCGGGGCGTGGGTCAGCGCCACAGGTAATGGCCCAAGCTCTGTCTGGAACCTATCAGGTTCCATCAGGCACCTGGGGCGGAACCATCTAGATTCTGGTTCCGCCTCCCCGCGGTGAGGTGTAGCGGTCAAGCCAGAGAAGTGAGTGATCTGTCCATGACAGGGGCATGATGGCTAAATCCCCTATACCCAGATCACTCGTCCACTGACCAGAGACAAAAATTAAATCCAGCGTGTGTCCTCCCACTTGTGTGGAGCCCTGAATTACCTGGGTCAGGTCCATGGCCGTCATGGAGGCCATGAACTCCCGGGCTACCTCAGATGATTCGCCCGCCGATGGCAGGTTGAAGTTCCCCAAGACTACAAGCCTCCCCAGGCCCCACCTCACGCAGAGGAACTCACAGCCGGTGGTCTGTGGTACAGTGGTCTCTCTCGGCCCAAGACCTTCCTTAACAATAACTGCTACCCCCCCACCCCTGCCTAGGGCCCACAGCTGATGAAATGCATGGTATCCTGGATAAAATACCCATGCAATATGCACAGAAAGAAGGAAATGAAAGTGCCAGTTTGCCTCACCTCACTGGAAGTCCAGCCATAAAGATTATATGTGAGATTAACAAACTCAATAAAGAGTTTTGGGTATAATTAAGGCCAAGGCGTGGATTACTTGTCCACTAACAGAACATAATACATGCACTATAACTCATTTCATTTTTTTGTGAAAAAATGCATGAAAGCTTAACAAAAAAAAGTCAACATTGCATTTGTTTTACATTGACCTATTAAAAGCATAAAGATATATTAGTGTTTCTCGAAATTCGTGCTGACCAAGCTTTATCTTCTGTAAGCTTGTCAGTGGTAACCCAAGTATCAACAAAAGAAGACAAGTTAACCTACCCCGACATTTCTGTCTAAACCATCTTGATATTCTTGATCACTAGTTTGATTTGTGATACATTCATATCCCTCCTTGCTCTCATCTCATCAAATATAATTTCATAAATTAATGTGGAATTTTTAATTATACTATCAGTCCTTGAATAACAAAGAGACTAAAACTGAAGTTGAGTCTCTTATCTCATTGCTCAAAGTTGCTATGTAGCCATCTGAAAAATATCCCAACATAACCCAATATTGGTTTAATTACTTATTTAACTAATTTTGGGCCCTCTGTTTTTTAGCCCCTAATCTTGATGCAAAATGTTTACTGATTATTTGCAGCATAGAAGTAAACTCTGTAACACTGAAATGCCAATTAGGGAATATTTCATCACTCTAGTTGTAGAATAAGGAATGAGATTCATTAAGACAAAAGTTAATTAGGTAACCAAAAATTTATCTGGTACGTTGGGAATCCATGTCATTTAATATAGTTTGGGAAGCTGCACCATTCCTCTGGCTCTGACAGTACACTGTTATGAAGAATATTAATGATGCTGCAAAACAATTGCTATTTAATTTGATAACCAGTTAAAAATAATGTATAATTTATGGGTACATGAAGGGATTTTATCATGCATCCCTTTATAAATGTCTTCAGGAGGCTGAAAATAAATGTATATACAACTATGTATATGCTTTGCTTTCAGCCTAAGGAAGAAACCTGTATGCAGCGCTATATTAGCTTTGCTAATTCATAGCTTTTTTCCATAAGATTCAATATTATCATTTTATAAAATCAATATTACCATTTTTAAAAGTCCAACTCCCAAACTTTATATACTCTTCTAAAAGCTTGCAAAATGGAGCAAATTAAAATGGTCATGGGAAATAAGAGTATGTACTCTCAGGACTATGAACCATTAAAAAAAGCATATAAAAATTTTGTGTTTTGAAACATAAGTTTATATTATGATAATAACTATCTCAAGCTTTCTTTTCAATAAATTGTACGATCTGAGGGAAAGAAATGGGTTTTTACTATTCCCATTTTCTCTGCTTTTCTGGAATTTCAGTCTGCTCTTTCAGTTTTAATAGGAAATTCTGACTGATAAATTTGATGAATAACCAGTTTATTACTATACTTCCTCACATGTGTAATCAATTCTTACATTCCCCCTAGGTTGTTTCTCTTCCTTTGTTGTTGTTTTTGAATTGATGAAACTGAAACTGAAAAGTGGTGTGTGTTCTGGAAAAAACCATAGAAGGCAATCCCTTCTGATTATTTGAAAGCCAGAAATGCTGCGGAAAGAGGATGATGTCTCTCTGCCTCACTGCTCCTCATTCACCTACAAACACACAAATTCCAAAATCCTTGACCACCTTGGATAAAAGCAGACTTCCATTCATGTGAAGTTTCCTGAAACCTTTTTATTTGAAAAACAGCCACTTCTTTTATCAAATGAAATAAGAATGATTGGGGGGAAAAACAAGGCACCATAATGTTCACGTGCAGTCCAATTTCTTCAATATTCTTTCAGGGGAATAAACATTATTTCCTTCCTTCCTTCCTTCCTTCCTTCCTTCCTTCTTTCGTACAAGAACGTAGAGCTCTCTCTTCCACTATCACTGTTCTAAGAGGGAAATCAGAGACAGTAATTGGCCCAGAAGTATTAAATGAGCTGAAGGAGGACTAGAACTTGAACTCTTGACTCCAACGTCTTAACCGCAACACACATATTGGCTCTTATCAATCAGTAATGATCAGCACCAATTAATTAATCAAGCAACCCACAGTAAAGTTTATTGTCTAGGCCAAATTCATTCCTCATCTGGCTCCATTGACCATGCCCCTTACTAACTTGTTTGACCAAAACATTAGATTTTTAATAATAGGCATTTAATAATTGTTCTCGTAATACTAATATATCAGAACACCAAGCCTAAAGCAAAATGTAAAAATCTTTATATTTCATTGCAAGAAAGTCTTCATCTACGTGCAGTGAATTTCTTACGAAATGACACAGGCTTTTTTTCCATCAAAGGCAAAGACTTCTGATTCTTCCTAACCCAAATAAGATTTAGAAGACTCCAGTTTCAATTCAGTGTAATATATTATGCCAAATATATTAACACTCCATTCTGAAGCCTTTAGATATTTTGAAGTATTTGATAGAAATGAAATTACATTACTTGAAAAATTGTTATTGGAAAGGGGATTTAAGTATTATATTCATTTGCATAATTAATTGCATATATCCCTGAGCAGTAAATAACATTAATGGATAGAAATTTTTCTCTTAACAAATCCACCTAAAAAATATGGAATCTTATTTCTGTTTTGTTTGATCTCATTATAGAAGGGTTAACACAGAATATTCTGAACAGCTAAAATATTTATTCTAATATAAAAACAAAGCATCATGTAATTAATCTGTTTGCAGATGACATACTCATATTTCTTCAGAGTGGAGATCTAATTTAGGTGTAGATTTAGCAAGTTTAACTCTTTTATTGTCTCTTCCTAGACATCCAGCTGATTTTTATGCTTTTTATCTTTTATCAGATAAGCAGTTTATTATTCTTCATAAAATACTAGATGTTAGAGGGTGATTAATATACCCTGGCAAAAAAAATAGTGCTAATTTGCTTGTCATCTGTAGCAATAATACTATTCCTAGATAACACTAAAACTCATCATAACCCTTACCTGTGCAATATTTTTGAATCAAGATATTTGGATACAGAATGTATCCAAAATCTTGGAGCCACGACATCCAATGGAGTGAAATTTGAGAAAGTTGGGAAACTTTGCTTCAATGCTATTGGCTGTTGCGGTGCTGCTGGGCTACTGCTGTGGTCACGTGATCTTCATTTTCAGCACCTTGAGACAGTTTTCAGCCAGTCTCACTAACCGTTGTGTCCTTCCCAACCTAGCAGTGGTCACTTATCTGTTTGCTGGAAAGGGAAGGTAAGGAGAGAGGAAGGAGAAAATAGGGAGGAAGGGAAGAGTGTATGGGAAGGAAGAAACAGGAAGGGGGTTTGCTTTCTTCTATTTCTTTATTTTTGGCAATCTCACAACAAATCAATCCTTAATAATTTATTTATGTTCATTCTGTAATTCCTTTGGTTCTCTGTCAGTGAGGTTCAGGACTTTAAAGTGATTCCTGAAACTGTCCTTGAAAATGATGGGTATGTATTCAAGACTGTATCATAGAAATTAGTTGGCTTCCTTCTTCTTTAGCTTAACTTGGAACTTCACACAAATATTTCATGATCTGTTCCACAGTCAGTATGTAGTCATGTCTTTGAAGCTATAATCAAGTTACTTCTCCTTTTAGCCATAATGTAGCCAATTTGATTTCTATGTGTTCCATCTGATGCCATCCATGTACAGAGGTGGTGTTTTGTTGTTTGGAGATAGAGTTATCTAGTGTAGTGCCAAAAGAAGCACACTTCCCAGGTCTTATGGGATGACATTACTTAACTAAGAGGACCCAGAACATGCCAGCCCTGTCTGATGAAGTAGGGAGCAGGATTTTCTGATCAAGGAATGAGCACAATTGGTACCAAAGCTGGGGCAAAGGTCCTCCTAATCATATGCTGATAGGAAACAAGTAAAATAACTTGTTCACAACAGTAGTAGAAAATTGTCATTGAAATAATATGGGATGTTAGAGATAATATGCTAGGTATTAACAATCTAGAAACATACATGCCTTGTAATTGTCATTATCTGAAACAGTATATAGTGTAAATGGTGGCCAGGAAGCTATGAAACTTTGAGGAATTTAATCTGCAGAAAAAAAGAAAGCATCTAATTTGATGCTTTACTCTGACATGGCGGATTTCACAGGGTAGCATTTGAAATCCTTTTTTAATATTGTAGAAAACAACTATTTAATGTCCCATGATATTTTCACATAAAATAAAGCAGCTACCTAATGTTCCATGGCATTCTCTTTTTTCCAAGAGAGAGAACAGACTCGGGGAATTGTTTGCCATAGTTGTAGGTATTTTGCTTAGTTAATTCTTCAGCTTTGGAACTTGCTTTGTTGTAGTCCATCCGAATGAGAAAGCCCTGTTTACCTTGACTTTAGCTTTAGGCGTAATTGAATTGGAAAATGTTTGCAATGAAAAATGAAGCCTCTTATTGGGTTTATCCTATTTCCATAAATAAATTTCATTTTTTTTAAAAAAAAATCTCTAGTCATTTGCAGGAATCAGAGATTGTATTTTATTTTTGTTTGACTTTTAAGTTTATCTATACACATATATACAAATATATGCCTATATATTATTGAGTAAGAACAATAAGAGTCACTTGCTGAGAAGGATGGCTTTAGAAATCAAATACATAAATAAGTAAACTTTCTAAAGTATGTTTAAATATTCATCCATTTACTTAGAATTATAGTTATTGTGCAATCTTTACGATTCTGAACTCTGTCTTGATTTTTGCTTACTATCTTACTGTTTTATTATCTTTCTCACTCAGTTGGCTTTTGTTCTATCTTACAGAACCTCCTAGACCAATAGCTCCCCCACAATTGCTTGGTGTTGGACCAACCTATCTGCTCATTCAGCTGAATGCAAATTCCATTATTGGGGATGGACCAATCATCCTAAAAGAGGTGGAATACCACATGACAACAGGGACCTGGACAGAAACACATGCTGTCAATGCACCGACATATAAGCTGTGGCATTTGGATCCAGACACAGAGTATGAGATTCGTGTTCTTCTAACCAGGCCTGGAGAAGGTGGCACAGGTCAGCCAGGCCCTCCACTGATTACCCGAACCAAATGTGCAGGTAATACGTTTCTTCCTGTCAATGTTCTATGTTTTCCAATGATGAAACAATCCTAAAATATTACAATATTACAATTCCTAATGTAGTAACCAACAAATCAAATGCGTACTGAATGTGTACTGGCTCCTTTCTTTTAATAGTAACAAAAAAAAAAGCAGGGGTCTAAAGCTGTAGAGATTTAATTCTAAAGAATTTATAGAATATGTTAGGAGTATACTCCTAGTGTTGGGTAGACAATATATATATACCATGATGACAAATGGTCTTTGTTGCTTTAAATGTTTGAATGTAATCAGCAGCTGTAATTAACTCCACAATAAGAGGAAGTCAGGAGAGCTCATTCTCTCTCTGTGCTCGATCGCTCACTGCTTGCTTGCTGACTGATATTGACTGACTGATTGATTGAAGAAAGAAGAAGGAAGAATCGTGAATTGCAACTGTAAGCAATTGTTTGCTTGTTAAGGACTTTGTTTGATTCGATATCTACTATCACTGCTTGTGAAGCAGTCATTTAGTTTTACACACCAGTAAAGCTACTTGTTTTTTACTAACAATGTCTGAGACTCTATTCAGGTATATACTAGCAACAGGTTTTCTCTAGCTGCACATTCCGCTACACAACTTTCTGTCTCCCAAAGGAGATATCCCCAACAGAATAGCTTCTACAAATGAGATTTAATTTTAAGGAATTTGTAGAATAGCATCAGTCAGGCAATAATCCTCAACTTTTCATATAAAATGAAGATACAGTTTATGGGGTGTGTGTGTGTGAGAGAGAGAGAGAGAGAGGATCTGTTATGTTTCTATCAGATAAGTAAGTTGATCTACATTATACTTGATATTTACAAGTATAATGTACTTTAAATACAGTTGAACATGAGCATTTGAATACAACGAACAAGTGAAAAACAGCACAATAAATGCATTTCTAGTTCTGTTATAAAACTTTAGATATTTATAATGGATTGGGTCTTTTGTTCTACAAAACAGCCTTTACTTTCTGGTAGAAAAGTAGTTTCTCAATATGGAATGACACATTTCTCTCAAACCCCGATTAGCTGAAATATGATTACTACTTTGAATCAGAGGAGGAGGGAACAGGGACTGTGCAACTGTCCAGCACATTTCAAGTTGAAAGAAACTGGTGGAGGATGTGCCATTTTTTTAATTGAACTTCTCCTTATGAGTTGTCCATAAGCAATGGCTGCGGTAGTAGGAAGATAACAAGGAGTGTCATCTATCATGTCGGTTCCTTCCTGGTTCTCCATTGACTTTTGGGGAGCTCTCAGGAAACACTGAAAATGAAGATCATCTGCAAACACCTGACAGCAGGAGCTGTGCTATGTCACTGAAGCAGCAACCAATTTATCAAGTAAGGGGCCCTAGCGTTCTCTACATTTTTCCATTTGAAGTACCTTTGTTCACAAAGTTTACCCTTAGCTCGGTTTTTGCCCAATTAAAATTTATAATGTATCAAACCCAAATGAGAGTTTTAGTAGTATATAGATTTTGAAATATGACTGAAGGGGGTTAATTTTTTGACACCTTTGAAACACAACTTATTTACTTATTTTCATTGGGCTGGCATTGCTGATATAAGCTTTGATTTGTTTTTACTTTAAGATTGAGCAGTAGAGTAGATTTTTTGTTGTCTTCTTTCACCTTTAGTAAAAGAGTCTTTAATTCTTCTTCACTTCCAGCCATCAAAGGGAACCTCTCAGCATATCTGAGGTTGTTATTCTTCTTCCCAGCAATTATAATTCCAATTTCTGTTTCTTCTAATCCAGCATTTTTCCTAATGTGTTTTGTACATAAGTTAAAGAAATATAGCGATAGCATACAACCTTGGTATACTCCTTTCCCAAATACAGATATAAAACATTATATGACATTTAATTAGGAAAGGAAGATCTAGGATGCTTCAGAGTAACAGGAATATCTACCCCCCACCCCCAGACATAGGGATTATAGAAAGGTAAGGATTCACGGGTCTGAGAGAAAGTTTATATCAACAGTAATGCAACTGAAGATTCAAAAAAATTGTTATATGAATCATTTACTAAAGTGAATGTCTTCCTGTTTTATTCTTCATAAAACACAGTTCTTTGAGGCCACTGCCCTAACATTTATGATGAAAGTACATACACAGTTGTCTCTGTGTTTAATGGTGTTCTGCCCCAGGCATAATTTAGATGTGAACAAGATACAAGCTATAATACTTTTTGGATTTTCAGCCTGAGGACATTCTCTTCTTCATCTCCTCCCAAGGATAGCTTGTTCTTTTTCAATCCATAGAAGTCAAGCAGTAGCTCATTAAGGAACACTGCTAGCTGCTGCAGAAGAGGAAGGTCAGTTGTTGAGCTAGAATAGCTCATCTTCAGACAGCTTCAAAACTTTGCCCAGTTAATACTGCATATAAAGACGTAAGAGGAGCCCTTCTGTATCAGACCAAAAGCCTGTGTAGCCTAATATTCCATTATTATATAGGGATGTAGCCATATCTCCCACTTTGACTGAGTTCTTTTTGTTGAAAAAGTACTTTTATCAGATTCATTAAAAAAACCCCTCTTCATTATTCTACAGTCTTGAGCGTTCTTCAGTGGGGCTTTTGAAGAAAGTTTGCCTGAAGTGGATTGTTCCTGTTTCAGGAGAAAGCATTTTAAGAAAGGATTCCATGTAAATTCACTATATTTGAGACATGAAATCCAGAATACATGTGAAGCAAATGAGAGACAGAAAACCAACTATGAGGCCATCTGCTATAAGGAGAAAGAGCTTTAGCTAAACAAGGAGACAAGTAGGGAGAGCAATCACATTTGTGGGGAAAACATAGTGTACAAAGCTGATATGGGAGAATAATTTTACAGGAAAAATTGGTGTGTATGAAGGCCTAAATATTTTATTCTGTATTTTAATGATGCCTAAGCAAAAAATGCAGGCTCTTAAGGCCTTTTAGTCCAATATGACATTAATACATCAGCAAGTATTGCTGTGGATGAAGCGGTTTAGTGGCTAAGACACTCAGCTTGTCAATCAGAAAGGTCAGCAGTTCAGCGGTTTGAATCCCTAGCATCCTGTAACAAAGTGAGGTCCCATTACTTGTCCCAGTTTCTGCCAACCTAGCAGTTTGAAAGCATGTAAAAATGTAGAAAAGTAGAAAAATAGGAAACATTTGGTGAGAAGGTAATAGTGTTCTGTGCGCCTTCGGCGTTTAGCCATGCAGGCCACAGGATCATGGAGATGTCTTTGGACAGTGCTGGTTCTTTGGCTTTGAAATGAAGATGAGTACCACCCCCTAGAGTTGGGAATGACTAGCACATATGTGTGAGGGGAATCTTTACCTTTACCTTAAGTATTGCAGACCAAATTAGCAAAAGAAAGCTCATGACTATATTGGTTGGAAACATGTGGAAGAGGCCTTCATCCTGCAGTGGATAGACACTGGCTAAAATGATGATGACAATGACATAAATATAGCCAGAAGTTTTGAAGTCACAGAAGCCTGGGGAGATTCATCAGAAACACCAACAAAGCAAAGAGCCTTGGGGGTGGGGGGGTGGGGGAGTGTATGTGAGAAATTATCAAATAAAAGTGAGTTTGATAAGGAAAATAGTCAAAGAGTGAAATGCCCTGGTCTTTTGCCTGAGGTATGTGTGCCTTAAGTGTGATACAGTCTGAAAGGGATGAATAGTCTTATGTAGTTGATCCAAAATACTTTCTGCCAACAGTATTTGGCCAATTATGGTGACATTTTAACCTTGTGCTATTTTAACCTTGTACTATTAATTTGAATATAGTTCATTTGGAAATACTGTATTTTCCTTTGTTTATGTCAGGTTTCTCCTGTGATGACCTGGAATGGACAGTTAATTCCAGGTTCTATTCTCTCAGAGCTCTTACTTAAAAAAAAAGTTAAAATAGCAGCAATGCTGGCAAGCATTCTAATTCCAGATGAGAAATCTGTATACTGTATCCCCTGTTTTCCCGAAAATAAGACCTCCCCGGATAATAAGCCCAACCAGGCTTTTTAGTATATGCACTAAAATAAGCCCTCCCCTAAAAAGAAGCCCTCTCTGAAAATATTGCAACACAGCAGCAGCCATGAGGTGACCACACTTGCCGCCTCCTGAACCTCAAAAAGTATAAGACCTCCCTGAAAATAAAGAAACAATGATTGGCCCAGAGGCATTACAAATACTTTGTTAAGACTTTATTTTTGAAGAAGTTCATTTCTTTAGTTAGTTAGTTTCCTACAGAGTACCTGAGATTTACAATTCCATATGATAAATAAGAACAGTATAAATCATTTATCTATTTCCAATATAAATTGAGCCTGGATTTCAGGTGACATCTGATTCATGTTTAATATGTCATTGCTAATTTAAAACTGACTATACAGAAATAAACATTTGTTTTTTTTAAAGAAGTAAATTATTTTAAAAAAATGAAAATCACACTTTCAACATAAAATATGCTATAGGAATGCATTACTGTCTCAGTAGCACGTGAGTTTTCAAGGTATGATTTTGCTGTTGTAACAAAAGGTATTTATTATTGTTGCTTTCTGGGATTGGCATAATCATCAACCAAAAGGTCATAGTTGTGACTTTTTTCATTCCTGTATAGGAAAGAACACATTCTTGATTCATTTTCATCATATACTATATAACTGAATTTACATATTGTGTTAAACTACCATATAACTTGTTTGATTTTAACTGTGTATGTTATGTGAACCTACACATAGTCCTGTGTAAATTATTTTTGTGATTTAGTGTTAAATGTATTATATAAGTTATTTTGGTTTATTTAACTAACTGATTAAAATCAATTATAGTTTAGCATGGTGTGTAAATACTAAGGTTAAAGTAAAATAGTTGGGGGAAGGACTGCTTAATTTATTAGGTATATTTTGGTGTATGAATTCTCCAGATCTTTTCAAATGCTGGTTTTATACACATTTATTTGTCTTATTTTGTTTTTAAAAGGAATATAGTAGAATAGCACATTTTTGGGCAATACAATTCCATATCTATGTAACTTAGTTGGCTAAGAGGTTCAGATTGGATATGAATAATTTTCCTTGTCTATCCTTTGCAGTGAAAGGCAATTGAAGTGAAAAATGACAAAGAAAATTTGCAATTTTTTCTGTGCTGCTTTATTGATATAAATAAAATTCAAAATGTGCATATTCAGGGTGAATAATGTCTGCCAGATAGAAATGCAAACAAATGCAATTTTTATCACTTACAGCAGTGAACTGAGTTTTTTGATACATAGTTTAGACTTAGAGCTAATTTTTCACTTAACCTAATCTGAAATAATGGCTCTGTTTTATATTATTTTCTGTAAGAATTTCCAATTATTATTATTTTTTCTGAAGCAAAAGTAAAATTGATAGCATGTGCTAGCGTTATAGAAATTCAAGCTAGCATTATAGAAATTCTTAGAGCAGCTAAAATAATTTTGATAAGATTAGCAGAACTTCTCACAAGTATCTCAGTGTTTTTTTCAAATAATTTTCATAAAACAGTAAACTAAGCTTCCTGGGTATTAAACCAGTTGTCATGATAATAAAGTCAAGCAAATTTAGAACGACAGTGTAACATTAAAACAGAAATATGAAGTGATCAAAGAAATATATCAGTTGTGGTGTTAGTGAATTTGCAGAATATCCCCCCAACCCCTCCCCCAACCTTTGCCCTCATTCAGAGGCCATTTTGTAATTCTTGATTGCAGTTTTTTCCTCTGCTTGGCACCACAGAAATTGAATTTATTTGAAATATGAGCTTATCCCAGGAACAGTATGTAGCAGAATGTAAAGAAGTCAGAGGATATTGGACTGCCTCTGAAAGGCCGTTTCTGAATTCATCTTTTACTATTTAGTCGTTTGATGTCATTATAAAAAATATTGCCAGGTGACAATTTTCCTGCATGGCATCATATTCGGAGATTAAAGGGGAGCTAATATCCTTGTCAGCAGCCTATGAGTATTTTAAAGGAAAACATAATTTTGAGCAAATGCAGGTTGCAGCGAATAGTGCACAGATGCCACTTGAGAAATCCTGTGGTATTACCAGTGTTACCATACCTGTAGTAATTGTGGCTTCCAAAAGACTTTACAATCCTAAAAAGCTTGTTCATATCAGCTTTGTTCCAAATAACGTGCTATTCTGTCACTACGCAATTCCTTAGAACGTTTCTATACACTCCGCGGGAATAAAAGCAGCAATATTAGTATTATGCATTAATCTCATCAAAGCCAGTGCTGTGACAGCTTTCAGAGAGTTACAAGGATTTCATTCCTTACCATGAAGAAGCAAGCTGGCAGAGCTGAAATGAACTGCTCTGAAATGCTTCTTTACTGGAGAACAAGGTGCACGTTTTTTTAATGGAAGTACTAGGAAAAACTTGGGTAGAACAACTCAACTCAATTATGTGAACTAACATTCTTGGTTATTTTTACTTCCATACCTTTCAAAGCTCTAGCTTAGATGAGAAGTCTAGAACCAGTTGGTTTCCTCATTTTATGGACATGAAAAAAAGGCATCTAAAGTCAAAAAAGATAATTCTAGCAAATCAGATTAGCAAACTGAGCAGAACCATGAATCAATTATGCATTATGTAATCATAGTTTATACTTTTGCTGAACAAGCTAGAGCCCTAAAAATATAGGAAATCGGATAAGATTTAATTAACATTAACAGATTAACATGTCTTATGTTAAACAGCTGCTGCACAACATAAGTCTGAACTCAGACTCCTGGAACTGCAAAATACAGTAAAAATGAGTAGAGAACAATTTTTTTTAAAAAAAATAAGAGTTTGTAGCATGCAAGCAAATAATGAATAATTTCTAGCACTCCAGAGATACACAGTATTTGGAATTACCTACTGCAGTGAGCAGTTTTTTTCTTGATGCCAGGAACCAATTTCATATTAAATTATCCCATGATAAATTGGGGACACAGTTGAGAGAGGTTCTGCCAAAACAACCTGATATGTTTAAGCTCATGAAAAGAACATTGTTTCAATCATCACACAAGATGCATCCATTTTTACTGTGTTCATCCTTGAAAAGGGGTCCTTGAAACTTCCAAAATTGGATTTTGGACCTAGAGCTGAAACTGGATTCATGCCATGCCCAATCATTAAGAATCTAAGGTGCCAGTAATTATAGTGAGGATTTTCTGTATGCAAATTATGTAATCTGCCATTAATGGTAAAACTTTTCCAGAAAAAAAAATCCTTGACATTTGTATGGTAAAATATTATTTTCATATATATATATATAAATTTTTTAAAGTTTTTTAAATCAGCAAAGCTATTTCCCCAGTATTGCTAGATCCATTTTATAATAGTTCTGATGCATAAGTCCTATGACTCCAATATCATTTTAGTTGCTGAAAATCTATTTTGATTATGTGCTTCCAAAATATGTTTCCTGGCACCTAATCTCACTTTACTCTTATCTAACGTAGTTCTTAAGTATGCTATAACTCAGGGGTCTCCAACCTTTGCAACTTTAAGTCTGAAGGACTTCAGCTCCCAGAATTCTTCAGCCAGCTTTGCTTTTATAGTCCTATTTTATAGTCCTATTTCCCTGACTCAGTTTCTTTTATAGTTTCATACAGCACAAACAAAAGTCAAACATTTGGGGTTTTTCCCTGCAATTATTTACAGTCCAAAACTAATTATTAAGACGAAAAATAAAATATAGCAGATAAATCATGTATTTAAAAAAATGTAAGACAGGCCTGAAACAATTAGTAATATGAAGAGGGTATCTAACACCTTCTATAAGCCATAGATCTTTAAAAAAATTATCAACGTTTTGGAAGTTAAAGAGTTAGCTTTTCCTAAGTATGTAAATTCAGCATGAGAGCTTTAGATAGAGCATTGTTTTCTGTAAGTATGATGACAATACACAATGTTACTTTATTTTGATTGTAATTTACTGGTCAGAGGTTTAAAAACAGTGCCAAATATTTGATTTCTCAACTTAGAACCTAAGAAGGATTTGGACCCTAGCTTATCAGTGTGAATGACTGATAAATTTTACATAGGCCAGATTTCTAAAAGCTTATCAGTTGTAGTTAATTACTGGAATCTCTAAGCCTTGACCTTCCAACCTTTTTCCAAGTTTAAATTAATTGTCATAACTGTCAAGTAAAATAGAGTGACATTTAATACGAGGTAATAATCTGTAATTATCTAATGGCCACATTCCATTGTATAAGCATTTAGTCCTACCAGTCTCCACTTTGTTGAGACTAGATTTTTGTCTTTTTTGGATCATTAAGTCACTTTTTCTGCAGCAGCTCCAATATGTGTAGGAGATTGTATATAATCTTGTGCCTTCTTTCAGCAATACGAGCTTTGAGTTTCAGGCACTTTAATTTGACTAATGGGGGAATATCTTGTCAGTAGGTTGTGGCAGATGAAGACAATACACTGTCATTCAAAATCTGATTCCCTCTGCCAGAAGATTGAAAGATTGCCATTATTGTCAATGAATTTGTACATATCAATAAACAGTGAAACAAGAAATGTACAATATGTTTTAAGTATAGGTGGCTGAAAATGGTATATTGTTTTTTTATATGTTCTCTCCTGTGCTAGTTGCTACAGTGGCCACGATATGAGCAGTGTTGCAGCTGTCTACCAAAGTCACATAATATTATTACCTTCTGAAAGAAAACAATCACTTGAAAAACACTAATAACCAGTTAGTCTAAATGCCAAAGCCCATCAAAGAGAAAATGTAGCACCTTAGAAGCTCTCAAGCTTTTTAATGCAACATTAATAATTCAGTGTCAGTTCTCAGCTATGTATTTTATCTTTCTGTCAATACTAAAATAGTTCTCAGGGTACATTTTAGGGGCATAATCACCATTAACTTCAAAGGCAACCCTAATTGGCCTAAGAGAGTAACACATTCCCTGCCAGCTCTCTCCTCTCTGGGGACATCATTATCCTTAGGTCAGAGCTTGAATGTTTGAATGTAATCAGCAGCTGTAATTAACTCCACAATAAGAGGAAGTCAGGAGAGCTCATTCTCTCTCTGTGCTCGATCGCTCACTGCTTGCTTGCTGACTGATATTGACTGACTGATTGATTGAAGAAAGAAGAAGGAAGAATCGTGAATTGCAACTGTAAGCAATTGTTTGCTTGTTAAGGACTTTGTTTGATTCGATATCTACTATCACTGCTTGTGAAGCAGTCATTTAGTTTTACACACCAGTAAAGCTACTTGTTTTTTACTAACAATGTCTGAGACTCTATTCAGGTATATACTAGCAACAGGTTTTCTCTAGCTGCACATTCCGCTACACAACTTTCTGTCTCCCAAAGGAGATATCCCCAACAGAATAGCTTCTACAAATGAGATTTAATTTTAAGGAATTTGTAGAATAGCATCAGTCAGGCAATAATCCTCAACTTTTCATATAAAATGAAGATACAGTTTATGGGGTGTGTGTGTGTGAGAGAGAGAGAGAGAGAGGATCTGTTATGTTTCTATCAGATAAGTAAGTTGATCTACATTATACTTGATATTTACAAGTATAATGTACTTTAAATACAGTTGAACATGAGCATTTGAATACAACGAACAAGTGAAAAACAGCACAATAAATGCATTTCTAGTTCTGTTATAAAACTTTAGATATTTATAATGGATTGGGTCTTTTGTTCTACAAAACAGCCTTTACTTTCTGGTAGAAAAGTAGTTTCTCAATATGGAATGACACATTTCTCTCAAACCCCGATTAGCTGAAATATGATTACTACTTTGAATCAGAGGAGGAGGGAACAGGGACTGTGCAACTGTCCAGCACATTTCAAGTTGAAAGAAACTGGTGGAGGATGTGCCATTTTTTTAATTGAACTTCTCCTTATGAGTTGTCCATAAGCAATGGCTGCGGTAGTAGGAAGATAACAAGGAGTGTCATCTATCATGTCGGTTCCTTCCTGGTTCTCCATTGACTTTTGGGGAGCTCTCAGGAAACACTGAAAATGAAGATCATCTGCAAACACCTGACAGCAGGAGCTGTGCTATGTCACTGAAGCAGCAACCAATTTATCAAGTAAGGGGCCCTAGCGTTCTCTACATTTTTCCATTTGAAGTACCTTTGTTCACAAAGTTTACCCTTAGCTCGGTTTTTGCCCAATTAAAATTTATAATGTATCAAACCCAAATGAGAGTTTTAGTAGTATATAGATTTTGAAATATGACTGAAGGGGGTTAATTTTTTGACACCTTTGAAACACAACTTATTTACTTATTTTCATTGGGCTGGCATTGCTGATATAAGCTTTGATTTGTTTTTACTTTAAGATTGAGCAGTAGAGTAGATTTTTTGTTGTCTTCTTTCACCTTTAGTAAAAGAGTCTTTAATTCTTCTTCACTTCCAGCCATCAAAGGGAACCTCTCAGCATATCTGAGGTTGTTATTCTTCTTCCCAGCAATTATAATTCCAATTTCTGTTTCTTCTAATCCAGCATTTTTCCTAATGTGTTTTGTACATAAGTTAAAGAAATATAGCGATAGCATACAACCTTGGTATACTCCTTTCCCAAATACAGATATAAAACATTATATGACATTTAATTAGGAAAGGAAGATCTAGGATGCTTCAGAGTAACAGGAATATCTACCCCCCACCCCCAGACATAGGGATTATAGAAAGGTAAGGATTCACGGGTCTGAGAGAAAGTTTATATCAACAGTAATGCAACTGAAGATTCAAAAAAATTGTTATATGAATCATTTACTAAAGTGAATGTCTTCCTGTTTTATTCTTCATAAAACACAGTTCTTTGAGGCCACTGCCCTAACATTTATGATGAAAGTACATACACAGTTGTCTCTGTGTTTAATGGTGTTCTGCCCCAGGCATAATTTAGATGTGAACAAGATACAAGCTATAATACTTTTTGGATTTTCAGCCTGAGGACATTCTCTTCTTCATCTCCTCCCAAGGATAGCTTGTTCTTTTTCAATCCATAGAAGTCAAGCAGTAGCTCATTAAGGAACACTGCTAGCTGCTGCAGAAGAGGAAGGTCAGTTGTTGAGCTAGAATAGCTCATCTTCAGACAGCTTCAAAACTTTGCCCAGTTAATACTGCATATAAAGACGTAAGAGGAGCCCTTCTGTATCAGACCAAAAGCCTGTGTAGCCTAATATTCCATTATTATATAGGGATGTAGCCATATCTCCCACTTTGACTGAGTTCTTTTTGTTGAAAAAGTACTTTTATCAGATTCATTAAAAAAACCCCTCTTCATTATTCTACAGTCTTGAGCGTTCTTCAGTGGGGCTTTTGAAGAAAGTTTGCCTGAAGTGGATTGTTCCTGTTTCAGGAGAAAGCATTTTAAGAAAGGATTCCATGTAAATTCACTATATTTGAGACATGAAATCCAGAATACATGTGAAGCAAATGAGAGACAGAAAACCAACTATGAGGCCATCTGCTATAAGGAGAAAGAGCTTTAGCTAAACAAGGAGACAAGTAGGGAGAGCAATCACATTTGTGGGGAAAACATAGTGTACAAAGCTGATATGGGAGAATAATTTTACAGGAAAAATTGGTGTGTATGAAGGCCTAAATATTTTATTCTGTATTTTAATGATGCCTAAGCAAAAAATGCAGGCTCTTAAGGCCTTTTAGTCCAATATGACATTAATACATCAGCAAGTATTGCTGTGGATGAAGCGGTTTAGTGGCTAAGACACTCAGCTTGTCAATCAGAAAGGTCAGCAGTTCAGCGGTTTGAATCCCTAGCATCCTGTAACAAAGTGAGGTCCCATTACTTGTCCCAGTTTCTGCCAACCTAGCAGTTTGAAAGCATGTAAAAATGTAGAAAAGTAGAAAAATAGGAAACATTTGGTGAGAAGGTAATAGTGTTCTGTGCGCCTTCGGCGTTTAGCCATGCAGGCCACAGGATCATGGAGATGTCTTTGGACAGTGCTGGTTCTTTGGCTTTGAAATGAAGATGAGTACCACCCCCTAGAGTTGGGAATGACTAGCACATATGTGTGAGGGGAATCTTTACCTTTACCTTAAGTATTGCAGACCAAATTAGCAAAAGAAAGCTCATGACTATATTGGTTGGAAACATGTGGAAGAGGCCTTCATCCTGCAGTGGATAGACACTGGCTAAAATGATGATGACAATGACATAAATATAGCCAGAAGTTTTGAAGTCACAGAAGCCTGGGGAGATTCATCAGAAACACCAACAAAGCAAAGAGCCTTGGGGGTGGGGGGGTGGGGGAGTGTATGTGAGAAATTATCAAATAAAAGTGAGTTTGATAAGGAAAATAGTCAAAGAGTGAAATGCCCTGGTCTTTTGCCTGAGGTATGTGTGCCTTAAGTGTGATACAGTCTGAAAGGGATGAATAGTCTTATGTAGTTGATCCAAAATACTTTCTGCCAACAGTATTTGGCCAATTATGGTGACATTTTAACCTTGTGCTATTTTAACCTTGTACTATTAATTTGAATATAGTTCATTTGGAAATACTGTATTTTCCTTTGTTTATGTCAGGTTTCTCCTGTGATGACCTGGAATGGACAGTTAATTCCAGGTTCTATTCTCTCAGAGCTCTTACTTAAAAAAAAAGTTAAAATAGCAGCAATGCTGGCAAGCATTCTAATTCCAGATGAGAAATCTGTATACTGTATCCCCTGTTTTCCCGAAAATAAGACCTCCCCGGATAATAAGCCCAACCAGGCTTTTTAGTATATGCACTAAAATAAGCCCTCCCCTAAAAAGAAGCCCTCTCTGAAAATATTGCAACACAGCAGCAGCCATGAGGTGACCACACTTGCCGCCTCCTGAACCTCAAAAAGTATAAGACCTCCCTGAAAATAAAGAAACAATGATTGGCCCAGAGGCATTACAAATACTTTGTTAAGACTTTATTTTTGAAGAAGTTCATTTCTTTAGTTAGTTAGTTTCCTACAGAGTACCTGAGATTTACAATTCCATATGATAAATAAGAACAGTATAAATCATTTATCTATTTCCAATATAAATTGAGCCTGGATTTCAGGTGACATCTGATTCATGTTTAATATGTCATTGCTAATTTAAAACTGACTATACAGAAATAAACATTTGTTTTTTTTAAAGAAGTAAATTATTTTAAAAAAATGAAAATCACACTTTCAACATAAAATATGCTATAGGAATGCATTACTGTCTCAGTAGCACGTGAGTTTTCAAGGTATGATTTTGCTGTTGTAACAAAAGGTATTTATTATTGTTGCTTTCTGGGATTGGCATAATCATCAACCAAAAGGTCATAGTTGTGACTTTTTTCATTCCTGTATAGGAAAGAACACATTCTTGATTCATTTTCATCATATACTATATAACTGAATTTACATATTGTGTTAAACTACCATATAACTTGTTTGATTTTAACTGTGTATGTTATGTGAACCTACACATAGTCCTGTGTAAATTATTTTTGTGATTTAGTGTTAAATGTATTATATAAGTTATTTTGGTTTATTTAACTAACTGATTAAAATCAATTATAGTTTAGCATGGTGTGTAAATACTAAGGTTAAAGTAAAATAGTTGGGGGAAGGACTGCTTAATTTATTAGGTATATTTTGGTGTATGAATTCTCCAGATCTTTTCAAATGCTGGTTTTATACACATTTATTTGTCTTATTTTGTTTTTAAAAGGAATATAGTAGAATAGCACATTTTTGGGCAATACAATTCCATATCTATGTAACTTAGTTGGCTAAGAGGTTCAGATTGGATATGAATAATTTTCCTTGTCTATCCTTTGCAGTGAAAGGCAATTGAAGTGAAAAATGACAAAGAAAATTTGCAATTTTTTCTGTGCTGCTTTATTGATATAAATAAAATTCAAAATGTGCATATTCAGGGTGAATAATGTCTGCCAGATAGAAATGCAAACAAATGCAATTTTTATCACTTACAGCAGTGAACTGAGTTTTTTGATACATAGTTTAGACTTAGAGCTAATTTTTCACTTAACCTAATCTGAAATAATGGCTCTGTTTTATATTATTTTCTGTAAGAATTTCCAATTATTATTATTTTTTCTGAAGCAAAAGTAAAATTGATAGCATGTGCTAGCGTTATAGAAATTCAAGCTAGCATTATAGAAATTCTTAGAGCAGCTAAAATAATTTTGATAAGATTAGCAGAACTTCTCACAAGTATCTCAGTGTTTTTTTCAAATAATTTTCATAAAACAGTAAACTAAGCTTCCTGGGTATTAAACCAGTTGTCATGATAATAAAGTCAAGCAAATTTAGAACGACAGTGTAACATTAAAACAGAAATATGAAGTGATCAAAGAAATATATCAGTTGTGGTGTTAGTGAATTTGCAGAATATCCCCCCAACCCCTCCCCCAACCTTTGCCCTCATTCAGAGGCCATTTTGTAATTCTTGATTGCAGTTTTTTCCTCTGCTTGGCACCACAGAAATTGAATTTATTTGAAATATGAGCTTATCCCAGGAACAGTATGTAGCAGAATGTAAAGAAGTCAGAGGATATTGGACTGCCTCTGAAAGGCCGTTTCTGAATTCATCTTTTACTATTTAGTCGTTTGATGTCATTATAAAAAATATTGCCAGGTGACAATTTTCCTGCATGGCATCATATTCGGAGATTAAAGGGGAGCTAATATCCTTGTCAGCAGCCTATGAGTATTTTAAAGGAAAACATAATTTTGAGCAAATGCAGGTTGCAGCGAATAGTGCACAGATGCCACTTGAGAAATCCTGTGGTATTACCAGTGTTACCATACCTGTAGTAATTGTGGCTTCCAAAAGACTTTACAATCCTAAAAAGCTTGTTCATATCAGCTTTGTTCCAAATAACGTGCTATTCTGTCACTACGCAATTCCTTAGAACGTTTCTATACACTCCGCGGGAATAAAAGCAGCAATATTAGTATTATGCATTAATCTCATCAAAGCCAGTGCTGTGACAGCTTTCAGAGAGTTACAAGGATTTCATTCCTTACCATGAAGAAGCAAGCTGGCAGAGCTGAAATGAACTGCTCTGAAATGCTTCTTTACTGGAGAACAAGGTGCACGTTTTTTTAATGGAAGTACTAGGAAAAACTTGGGTAGAACAACTCAACTCAATTATGTGAACTAACATTCTTGGTTATTTTTACTTCCATACCTTTCAAAGCTCTAGCTTAGATGAGAAGTCTAGAACCAGTTGGTTTCCTCATTTTATGGACATGAAAAAAAGGCATCTAAAGTCAAAAAAGATAATTCTAGCAAATCAGATTAGCAAACTGAGCAGAACCATGAATCAATTATGCATTATGTAATCATAGTTTATACTTTTGCTGAACAAGCTAGAGCCCTAAAAATATAGGAAATCGGATAAGATTTAATTAACATTAACAGATTAACATGTCTTATGTTAAACAGCTGCTGCACAACATAAGTCTGAACTCAGACTCCTGGAACTGCAAAATACAGTAAAAATGAGTAGAGAACAATTTTTTTTAAAAAAAATAAGAGTTTGTAGCATGCAAGCAAATAATGAATAATTTCTAGCACTCCAGAGATACACAGTATTTGGAATTACCTACTGCAGTGAGCAGTTTTTTTCTTGATGCCAGGAACCAATTTCATATTAAATTATCCCATGATAAATTGGGGACACAGTTGAGAGAGGTTCTGCCAAAACAACCTGATATGTTTAAGCTCATGAAAAGAACATTGTTTCAATCATCACACAAGATGCATCCATTTTTACTGTGTTCATCCTTGAAAAGGGGTCCTTGAAACTTCCAAAATTGGATTTTGGACCTAGAGCTGAAACTGGATTCATGCCATGCCCAATCATTAAGAATCTAAGGTGCCAGTAATTATAGTGAGGATTTTCTGTATGCAAATTATGTAATCTGCCATTAATGGTAAAACTTTTCCAGAAAAAAAAATCCTTGACATTTGTATGGTAAAATATTATTTTCATATATATATATATAAATTTTTTAAAGTTTTTTAAATCAGCAAAGCTATTTCCCCAGTATTGCTAGATCCATTTTATAATAGTTCTGATGCATAAGTCCTATGACTCCAATATCATTTTAGTTGCTGAAAATCTATTTTGATTATGTGCTTCCAAAATATGTTTCCTGGCACCTAATCTCACTTTACTCTTATCTAACGTAGTTCTTAAGTATGCTATAACTCAGGGGTCTCCAACCTTTGCAACTTTAAGTCTGAAGGACTTCAGCTCCCAGAATTCTTCAGCCAGCTTTGCTTTTATAGTCCTATTTTATAGTCCTATTTCCCTGACTCAGTTTCTTTTATAGTTTCATACAGCACAAACAAAAGTCAAACATTTGGGGTTTTTCCCTGCAATTATTTACAGTCCAAAACTAATTATTAAGACGAAAAATAAAATATAGCAGATAAATCATGTATTTAAAAAAATGTAAGACAGGCCTGAAACAATTAGTAATATGAAGAGGGTATCTAACACCTTCTATAAGCCATAGATCTTTAAAAAAATTATCAACGTTTTGGAAGTTAAAGAGTTAGCTTTTCCTAAGTATGTAAATTCAGCATGAGAGCTTTAGATAGAGCATTGTTTTCTGTAAGTATGATGACAATACACAATGTTACTTTATTTTGATTGTAATTTACTGGTCAGAGGTTTAAAAACAGTGCCAAATATTTGATTTCTCAACTTAGAACCTAAGAAGGATTTGGACCCTAGCTTATCAGTGTGAATGACTGATAAATTTTACATAGGCCAGATTTCTAAAAGCTTATCAGTTGTAGTTAATTACTGGAATCTCTAAGCCTTGACCTTCCAACCTTTTTCCAAGTTTAAATTAATTGTCATAACTGTCAAGTAAAATAGAGTGACATTTAATACGAGGTAATAATCTGTAATTATCTAATGGCCACATTCCATTGTATAAGCATTTAGTCCTACCAGTCTCCACTTTGTTGAGACTAGATTTTTGTCTTTTTTGGATCATTAAGTCACTTTTTCTGCAGCAGCTCCAATATGTGTAGGAGATTGTATATAATCTTGTGCCTTCTTTCAGCAATACGAGCTTTGAGTTTCAGGCACTTTAATTTGACTAATGGGGGAATATCTTGTCAGTAGGTTGTGGCAGATGAAGACAATACACTGTCATTCAAAATCTGATTCCCTCTGCCAGAAGATTGAAAGATTGCCATTATTGTCAATGAATTTGTACATATCAATAAACAGTGAAACAAGAAATGTACAATATGTTTTAAGTATAGGTGGCTGAAAATGGTATATTGTTTTTTTATATGTTCTCTCCTGTGCTAGTTGCTACAGTGGCCACGATATGAGCAGTGTTGCAGCTGTCTACCAAAGTCACATAATATTATTACCTTCTGAAAGAAAACAATCACTTGAAAAACACTAATAACCAGTTAGTCTAAATGCCAAAGCCCATCAAAGAGAAAATGTAGCACCTTAGAAGCTCTCAAGCTTTTTAATGCAACATTAATAATTCAGTGTCAGTTCTCAGCTATGTATTTTATCTTTCTGTCAATACTAAAATAGTTCTCAGGGTACATTTTAGGGGCATAATCACCATTAACTTCAAAGGCAACCCTAATTGGCCTAAGAGAGTAACACATTCCCTGCCAGCTCTCTCCTCTCTGGGGACATCATTATCCTTAGGTCAGAGCCCTCAGTCCTCTGAATCCCGGCAGTGCTCTTGATCTAAGAAGGCCTACTATGGAGTAAATTAGCAGTACATTGCAGCTTCAATCAACAGGTTGCTGACTCTTACTAACCAAGCAAACAAAGCAACTTTTCTGTATCGTGATATAATATAGCAAAATAGGTAGCTTACCTGTACTTTTAATAAAGTTTTGTCTGTATTAAGCTAGCAAACCTGGGCTATTCTTGCATTTTATAAAAAATGTGATCCAGTTCCTCCATGCATCCTAACATTTTTTAAATTAGCAATGGGGTTACCAGTGATTCTCTGTTTAAAATTGGCCATTTTTGTAAACATGGGTTACCTACCTGATTTCAAGGACACTAAATAATACAGTTCCAAGTATCTATTAATTTGGAAGCATGAGAGGAAAAAGTCTCAAGTTTAAGTATTTGGGGAATAGCTAAACATCCCTGACATCTCTGTCAGCTGAAAAAAAAACCCTGGATATCATCATATGGTATAAGGGTAGTCCTCAGTTAATGATGGTAATTGGGACCAGGATTTCTATCAGTAAACAACACAAAGCACAATGTCACATGAGCATGCAAACTTGTGGCCACCATTCTGACAATTCCAGTTGCAGTCATTAGGAAAACTCCACATCATCATTAGGTGTAGTGTTTCGTGATCAGCATTTGTGACTTTCTGCCAGAAATGAAATGATGATCATGTGAATGTAAGATACTGCAACCATCATAGTTGCAAGCTAGTTGTCAAACACCCATATCACAATCATGAAACCACAGGAATTTTATAACGGTTGAAGGTTTTTTTTTTAGTTTTATTCATACTTATATCCCGCACCCATCTCCCACAGAGGGACCCGGGGCGGCGCACAGGAAAATTAAAAACAACTACAAATATACAAAATACTATAAATTATCCTAAAACAACATTAAACTCAAAACCCTGTGCTAAAACATAATTAAAATCCCACTAATTAAAACTTTGGCAAACTAATACTTAGTCGGTATAGGGTGGTTCACGCTAGGCCGGCTAGGTGGAAAAAATGCATTTTTAAGTGCTGGCGGAAAAGGTGGAGGTCCAAGGTGACGTGGAGTTCGGGAGGCAGGTCGTTCCAGAGGGTTGGACCCACCACAGAGAAGGCCCTTTCCCTGGGCATCACCAACCGGCATTGCCCGGCCGACGGCACTCGGAGAAGACCCTCTCTATGGGAGCGGATCGGTCGAAGGGATGTACTGGCCATAAGCAGACTAGATTTTGGAACAAATGATAGCAACTGCCAAGAAGAAACGAGAAGCCAAAATCAAGAAAGACAAAGAACTCAGAAGGGAGCTACACAGAGAGTTTTAGAGAGTTTTTAGAAATAAGTTGTTAGATAGCCATTTGTCTGAAATGGTATAAGGTTCCTGCCCACGCAGGGGGTTGGACTAGAAGACCTACAAGGTCCCTTCCAACTCTGCTATTGTACTATTGTATTAAGTTCATAAAGAATTTCTGAGAGTTGTTAGAAAACACAAAAAGCAGTATTAGAGCAACATCTGTAAAGGCACTGAAGATAAAAACAGACATTGAAAAACCAGGGAAGTTTTTTAAACTCTGAAGGATGTCCCAACCTTGAATTGGTACACCAAATAAAGCCAAATAACAGTGATTGATTTGAAGAAGAAATAAATATGGAGTATGCTGAAATTCTGTACAAAAGAAATGTCAATGCACTATAAAATATATTCCCTGCTTACAGGAATCTCTAGTATTAGAAATAAAATTAGACCATCAGTCCAATTGTTACCAAATTGGAAAGCTACTGACAGAATTACTACAAAAATATGGCAAGCAGGAGAAGAAGAATCCATAAAGGTTGTAACGAAACTATGCCAGTAAATCTGGAAAATGACATATTAGCCAATAGATGGGAAGTGTAAATTCACAGCAATACCAAAGAAAGGATACTTAACAGATTCTGCACACTATCGTAAAATTTTACATGCTAGCAAAATAGTTACTTTTTAAATTCAATTTCTGTAGTGGCCCAAGTCAACCAAGTGACTCATTTGGTTGAATCATCCAACACAAATGTTCATTCCATGACCAAAAAAACTGCCTTTGAGCTGAGATCCTCCGTTCGTCATTGGACTTAGAACTGCTTTGATTTGGCAACTTGGTTTGAATTATTATTTGACATTGCTTGAGTTCATCGTATAGTTATTTTTGCATTGTATAAAGGAGTGATGGCGAACCTATGGTACGCGTGCCACAGGTGGCATGTGGACCATTTGGTAGGGCATGCCAAATGTGTTGCCCTGTCAGCTGGCCAGCATGCATGCACACACTGGCCAGCTGATTCAGCCATTTTTAAAGTCATTTTTCGCTCTCCCCAAGCTTTATATGAGGCTGGGGAAGGCAAAAACACCCCCTCGGCCCCCCAGAGGCCATCCGGAGGCTTCAGGAGCTTTCCTGAAACCTCCAGAAGACTAAAAACGATGCTATAAGCAAACCGGAAGTCACTTCCAGTTTGCTCGTAGCATCCTTTTTAGTCCTCCAGAGGCTTTAGGGAAGCTCCTGAAGCCTCCGGAGTACCTCCGGGGGCTGGGGGGCTGTTTTCACCCTCCCCAGGCTCCTATAAAGCCTCTGGAGCCTGGGGAGGGCGAAAAAAGCATGTAAAAATGGGGGGAGCACCTGTCATGTGTGCATGTGCCCTGGGGGTGGCGTGCATTGCATTATGGGTGCAGCACACTGGCGCACGACCCCCCTGTGCTTCCCCCTTATGGCACAAGAGCCTAAAATGGTTCACCATCGCTGGTATAAAGGAACATAACCAGTAAAAGTAGATTGTAAAGTGTATTGGGGGAGGTAGTTGTTTTAGAAATGCATCTTCTAACTTGCTATTTTTGCATTCTTTACAATTATATAACTGTTTTCCCCTTTGGGCAAAAAATAATTAAAATATTGATGACCAGAAAGAATGCAAAAAAAAACTTCCAGATAACAAAAAAGAAGAATGAATACAAAAATCAGTTATTTATTATGACTTCAACTAATTAGGGAATGTTAAGTCTCGGCATTTTCTGACAAGAGATAATACTTTTCATTCTCTGCATAATATTTGTTATGCTTTGCTAAATTTAAATTGAAAAGTGCATTTTCATTTCCCTTCCTTCAAAAATAGTCTGTGGAACTTATAAATAATTTTCTCTACAGTTTGTTGTTACGCATATCAAGTGTTGCTAGTCACTTTATGAAGAGCTCTTGATTACTTCATTGCTAATGAAGTGGAAATTATTTAAAAATATAATTTGATCTGCTTAGTACTGCAGCTGTTTCTGCAGTTTCTGCTGAGGTTTCTCATTTTACCTTTGCAATTGAAATGGTTTTCTCCAAATGTGTTTTTTTCAGATATGAACTTCTGGCATTCCTTCGTGATGTAATGTAAGTGTTTTTCAAACTTGGCAACTTTAAGATGTGTGAACTTCCACTCCCAAAATTGCACAGTTAGCATGACAGTTGGAGAATTCTGGGAATTGAAGTCCACACATCATAAATGTTGTCAAGTTTGGAAAAACACTAATGTAACACTAATAATAAACTGTTTAACATCTACAGGAAACCATTGGTGAGGTCATTCACCATTTTATGGTCAGGTATAATCACTATGTAGATGATACTGAGCTGTACATCATGAATCCTTATTGACCAAGGAACTTAATCAAGTTGCTGACTCAGCACCTGGAGATTGTGTGGATCTTGGTGGGGAAGAATAGACTGAAGCTCAATTCTGACAAGACTGAGTAACTATGGCTGTTTGGACATGCTATATTTGGAGGCATTCCTCCACTGACTCTCAAAAGGATTGAACTTCACCATTTGAGGTTTTGTACAATCTGGGTATCTTCTTGGATTCTCAGCTCCTGCTTTAAGGACAGGTGGACATTGTAGCCAAGAGAACCTTGCACAGGTATATCTTGCATGCCAGTTCTATCCTTTTCTGGATCGTGAGGTCCTTTGGACAATCACTCATACTCTAGCCACCTTGCACTTGGTTTACTATAATGCACTCTACTTGGTGCTTCTCTGAAGACTATAATGAAACTGCAGTCAGACCAGAATGTGAAAGGATAGACAGTAATAGAGGTGCCACGTTATGCTTTGTGAGCTGCACTGATTACTGTTTAGCTTCCAGGTGCTGGTTGTCCCTTTAAAGTTCTTCTAAGACATAGGCTATCTGAGGGACCAGCTATTTCTGCATAGTCCACTAGAGAGATATGTTCCAGGTCCTATCACTTAAAGAATGTCATCTTCCAGGATCCAGAAAGCATGCACACCTACCCAAATGCAATTCCTGCTTTTGAGAATGTTTTTCCCCTGAGATTATTTTGCTCATAACCTATGTTGTTTCACAGCTGAAAATTATTTCTATCTTCTGGCTAATGAAAAACCTCACTCAATATTGTGTCATGTGTAAATTAAATAAGCATTCCTTCTATTTCCAAACTGAAATAATGAGTAAAAATGTTGCATTAAATATAATCTTGATATAAAGAGACTTTTAACATAGTGGAATCTGGTTCTAAGAGCTATACTACATGTTTTCTGTATTATTTTGGTTGTTCTGAAATAGGATACAATAATCTGGCAAGTGTATAATTTTTTTTCTGATATAATCTGTGTGGCTTGCTTTGAAAATAAGGAATATTAGTTACTAATTTTGATATAAAATCCTTGTTCAGGACCCTATGTATGACTCCTAAAGCAGGGGTCCCCAACCTTTGCAACTTTAAGTCTGAAGGACTTCAGCTCCCAGACTTCTCCAGCCAGCAAAGCTGGCTGGAGAATTCTGGGAGCTGAAGTCCTTCAGACTTAAAGTTGCAAAGGTTGGAGACCCCTGTCCTAAAGTGTCCATTATTTTTAGTGTTGCTAACAGTTCCCTCCATTGTTACAACAGAAATCTTATCTGATCTAGCATCGTATCTATCTATCTATCTATCTATCTATCTATCTATCTATCTATCTATCTATCTATCTATCTATCTATCTATCTATCTATCTATCTATCTATCAGTGTGTGTGTGTGTGTGTGTGTGTGCATGTGTGTGAGTGTGCGTGTGTGTTCCAGCGTAATTCTGGAATGCCTCAAGCAATTTCAACCAAACTTAGTACACAGATGACTTACTCTGGAGAAAAATATTGTGGGGATAAGACACCTCTAACACCCCTCGGGATGTGTGTTCTGTTAAGATACAGCCTGTTGTGCCTTAAAATGGCTTTTACTGTACTGCCATAAAGTGGAATTGCCATGGTAATGGCTTCACAGTACTCCAAAAGGGAGGTCCCTCTGGTAAGGGGGAAAATCCAACATTAGAAATTACATTTGGTCCAGACATTTTCTCCCTATAAATAAATACCCAGGCAATGCCGGGTTATCGGCTTGTTGCAAATAAGACAAGACTTCTGGATATAACTATTTTACCTGATAATGCACCATGGACATTAGCACCTAGATATTATCAGAACAAAGCTGTAATTCAAGTATATAATAAACATATCAAATTTGTATAAGCACATTTTTTTTCCTTCCAGAAGTCCTTTGTGCTTATTTATTTAAACTGCAGAAGAGCTTTGAGCTGAAATGTGGTAATAAGAGTATCATCAGATCACTTCTCCTTTAAAAAATAATGAAACAGGTTGATGAAGAGGGAATATATTGAATTTCTGTGCATATGATATAGGAAACTGATCGATGTGTTGATTTCCTGTAAAAGACACAACACATTCATATAAGGTGAATGTTTGTTTTCTTGAAATGCAAAATAGCCAGTTTTTCAAGGCTGATACAAATGTTGATCACTGTCAAAACCGAAGCAAATCAATACTGGTGAAAGGGAGGAGGGGATTTTAACTCTTGGTTCTCTACTTCACTATTTTCTGTTGCATGTTCAGCAGCAAAGAGCATATGTTGTAAAAATATGGGAAATATCACTGTTTTCGCACTGTTAACACCATGGCAGCTGAACAGGAGAAAAAACATCTGACCAGTTTTCATTCATACTTATTTTGTTATTTATGAAAGCTATAGCTAGAGCAGAAGCAACAGGGAAATACTATATGCCTATGTCCTACAGCTATGGGAACTTCCCATGAATACCGAAACGTGGGCAGACATCTTGGAATTACTTGATCCACTACATGCATATATACTCTGTGTGTATGTGCACACGCATGTGTGCGCAGATACACACACACACACACACACAAACAAAATCTATAGTTATCCTGCCAGTCAAAGGCAGTGTGGCCAAATGAAGATGTGCCATTGTTCACACCATTGTATGACTCCTTGTGAATGTGTGTTGATTATTTTCTCTGAAAGATACTCTTGTTAGGTTACTATATTTTATTTTGCTTTAAATCTTTTTTTAAAGTGTGCTTTTAATTTGGGACTAAAGAATCTGAAATTGAGGCTGGGTAGGGAGCGGGAGGAAGGAAACAAAACTGTAAATATTTAATAACTGATTATAATGTAAATGAGTGAAATATTTATTCTCTTTACTTCACACCCCTTACTACCTGATGTAGCACCAATTTAACTTCCCCTCAGCTGACATAAGAAACACATTAATTGGAATCTGGTAATTTCAGCTCATTGCTGATGAAGATAAATTGTGATGCAATACTAAAAATACAATATCCTTGACAATCCACAGAGACCTCCAAATGCATTTATTCTCACAAATAAGGTTTGGGTTTTATGTTTTATGTTTTTCAGATTAATCAGAATACTCTGTGGAATGGTTACTAATGGACCAAATGTTTCTTTTTCCTTTGGAAAAAGAATTGCACATGAGCAGCTAGGTTGAAATGTTTTACCTTGCTCCAATATTTTTCCTAAGCTTCTATTGCATGTGCTTGTATGTGTCTGTCTGCTGTTTCAGTAATATGATTCCATTGCATGTATAACAAACTGAGCTACTTCCATTTATAAATGAAATGTAAGCATTTGTATTAGGTCAGGATGTTTTTTTTCACTTTCAACACCTTTCTAAGTGTTCCAATATCTGAGATCTTGTTATGCTAATAAGGCATGAATTAAATGCAGTTTATTCTTCCAACATGCCGTTTTGATGTATATAGGCCAAGTTTAATCTAAAATATTTGTGATAAATATTTGTTTCTCATTAAGTTCCTTTGGCCTCAATCAGTTTGGGCTTTTTACTTTGTTGGAATTGAAACTTGTTAAAGATAATTAAGTGCTGTACTCTGTAAAGTCATTTCAGTATGTTGAACTTGGTGTGTACGAGACCAAAAATCCAAGAAAAGTGTTTCCAATTACCAGGCAATATGCTTTGGAGATCTTGTTTCTGAAGCTGGGCAAAAGGTTAACTTCTAGTTGTTTTCAATCCTCTCCTAGAATTAATATGGAACATAGTGCTTGCCTAGTGTTACTGAAGTAGATTCTCTCTTCATTCTCTCCCCCGCCCCTCTGGCAATGCATGTGTATGTTGGTGGGCAGGAATTGTCCAAATTTGCAGTTTTTGCCTTTCTATAGATTCTAATTCCTTTTTGGCTATGTCAATCAGATGAAGTCATGGCATTAAATGATGTGTCTAGCAATATTTAATTGTCAGATACAATTATTTTGCTTATCCACAATGGTTTCTGATAGAAAGGGCAGAAATAATCTTGACTAATGTTTAAAGTGTGATCAAAAGCAAGAGAAAGATTGTGTAGATATTCTTGAATGTAATAAGATTTTATTGCGCAAGACTTTAGCTTCCATGAGACATTGCTGTGGGAGGTGACATATTTTGACAGATTGTGTATATTTGCTATTTATAAAAACAGTTTTAGCATTTTAGAAATTGGTACATATTAGTGATAAATTATGACATATTATGTCACGACTATTAACTAGAATGAAATAAGTTGATTTAATGTTGTTTAGTGTTATAGAAATTTGCTACCCAAATTTTCAGCATAGAGATGAGCAAAAATTTCTGTGTAGGAAGAAATGGTTTATTCTTTCAGAAAATCTCAAACTTCCAAGATTTTCATGTTAAAATTCTTGTGAGGATGTTTGCATGGGGATCCCCTTAGGTGGCCAAATGTTATTCTTTACAATGCTACTTTTTAATGATGTTAACATGGAAGCGCTTATTTTGTTTGTTTAAAAATTTAGATACCCCTTCTGTAATTCTAATAACAAAAGATAGTAATAATAATATAATATGCAATAAAATTACCGTATTTTTCGGAGTATAAGACGCACCGGAGTATAAGACGCCCCAAGATTTTAAAGAGGCAAATTTTAAAAAAAGTTTTTGCACTCTGTAGACCTCCTAAAAATGGCCTATTTTTAGACAAACAAAGGGCATGCATAGACTTTAGGAGGCTTGTAGAGTGCTCCTGGGGGCTAAGGGTGCAAAAACGAGCAAAAAAGGATCTGTTTTTTGCTCATTTTTGCCCTCCCCATCCCCCAGGAGCACTCTGGAAGCCTCCTAAAGGCTATGCATGGCCATTTTTGCAAAGGAGGTGAGGTTTTGGGAGGACAAAAATGCTGTATTCAGTGTATAAGACACACCCAGATTTTCACCCTTTTTTTTGAGCGAAAAAGGTGCGTTTTATAATCCGAAAAATATGTTATGTAATAGTTTATATACTTTTAGTAAAACATTAAACTACTCAAATAACATTGCCACTTATAATAAACTCTGTAAGCTATGACAGCACAATCATTTCAGGTAACTGGCAGAAGGTTCGTCAGAAGAATATTTCAGCAGACAAAAGGATCTTTCGTTTTTTGGCTGAAGTAGTCCATGCTGCACACCTGCCTAATCTCAGTGGGAAGATCATTCCATCTGTAGGTGCTGCTGAAGAAAATGCATGATTAAAACTTTATTGAAAACTGGCCCCGGTGAAGAGAAAGTGTTGATGAATTTGTAACTATTTTTTTGCCTAAAGCATTTGTACTGTATTCTTCAGCTTGGAAGCTCCCAGGATGGTTTACTGAATAATTAAAAAAAAACCAGGCTGTTTTTGCCCTGAAGCTTATAAACTGAAAAAAGACGCAATGCAGGAAGGGGAGAGAAATGGAGGTGGGAAGAGAAGGCGAAGGAGGTGACTTGGCATCAGTTCTTTGATAGTCAGCTGTGATGGAAAGAAGCTGCTCAAGAAGGCCCAAAAGACACCACCCTCTCCAGGCAATTTTCTCATTTTCTTCTGAAGAGAAGAAGAATTTATCCTGAAGCCTCTGTAAGGAGGGAGCAATATCACCCAGCCCAATTTTTCACAGCCATCATGCATAGAGGTGGCCAATCTTCATAGCTTCTTTTCCATGGGGTGATTGAGTCTGGTGGCCTATATGAGAAGGTTCCCTACATCACAGCAAACATTTTAGACTTCATTGTTCTCGGAGGGGGGTGGGGGTGGAAGAGACTATTAACCTATCCTTTCAACTCAGAGCAAATATAGTTATTTTGTTACACAGTATATAATAGTCTTTTCTCATTATTCCCAAGTTTTTAAAAATATTTTTATTGTACATTTTCCTTTATTCTACATCACAGTTTCAATTTTGCAACAGCAGTATACTGGTTATATCAAATCCTTTTTAAATGTACATGATGTTATATACCCTATACCCTGTTATATACCCATGAACATTTTTCTCTTACTCATAGTATAGTCCCATGATGGCAAACCTATGGCACACATTCCACAGGTGGCACATGGAGCCATATTTGCCGGCATACGAGCTGTCAGCTCCAGCACACATGTGCACACCAGCCAGCTGATTTTTGGCCTTTCAGAGAGCCGAGGGAGGCCGTTTTCACCTCTGAAACCTGGGAATGGTGGAAACTCATGTGTGTGTATGTGAAGGTGGTAGGGCACGCGTTGCATTGTGGGTGTGGGCATGCATGTACTCGATAGTATAATTTTGGCACATCTTTACAAAAAGGATTGCCATCACTGGTACAGTTTCTTTTTAAATACATAATATTGTATTATGTCCATGATATTACAACTGAAAAACATCAACTTTGGAAAAAACTTTGTGAAGATGATTCAAGCAATATACTCCAACCAAACAGCGAATGTGATAATAAACGGAGAAACAGCAGAAAATTTTAACATAAACAAGGGGGCAAAACAAGGATGTCCACTATCCCCTCTACTATTTATATTAACCCTGGAAGTCCTACCTAAGATCAGACAAGACCAGGAAATAAAAGGCCTGAAGATTTTTTTAAAAAAGAACAATATAAAATACAAGCATTTGACGATGACAGTGTTTATTCTCGAGCAACTCCTAGAAACAGGACCCAAATTAGTAAAAAAAATAGAAGAGTTTGGTGTGCTGGCAGGACTTAAAATAAACAATGAAAAGACTAAGACTATTGACAAAGAACTTTACAAATAAACAGAAAAATGAGTTGATGGAAAAGATGGACATGTAGATAACTAAAAAAGTTAAATATTTGGGAATCTGGCTAATGGCAAGTTTTTTTTATCTATTAAAGAAGCAGCTATATCATTTCTCCAAGTTTTAGCTCCATCACTTTTTCCATATTTTTTTTTAAAAAATGTGTGCAAATGTTGGATATTTGCAGAATATCATAGTCCATAAGTGGTTGATTGATTCATTATGAACCATCAAGCTGTTTCTAACTCCTAGGAACAACACAGAGAGTTTCGACTCAACTTGGTCATTGAATTCTTGCAATGATATAGCCATTGCTCCCGTAACTGTGTCCATCTATTTTGCTGCTGATGGTCATCCTGTTTTCTTCCCTTCCACAAGAGGTTGAGGGAATGAAGACAATTTCTTTTTCCCAAAAGGTTTTGCAAGTCTCAGATAGCCCCCAAACATTCCTTGAGATTCTGCTCGATGAACAATAAGAGTATGTTGCTAGAGCAACCAAAATCTTCCTCTGTAGCTTAGTAAGAAGTCTTCCTGTTCAATTTTGTAACTACTGGCGGAAAGATATTTTACCAAAGGCTAACATAGATGGTAATTGTTGCTAGCAGATCATGCCTTAGAGACTTGCTCAAAGTCTTCCCCTCTATATTTTTAGAAGTTGAAAGAGAATTCTGGTGAACAGATAGTTCTATTATCAACTTTAGGCACTTTCTCAACTGATTACCAAGCTTTTTGCCTCCCCACCCCCAGGATTAGGGGCAATCCATTGTGAAAAGCATATCTTTAATTGAAAAATGAGTAAGGCTCAAGGGAACTACCTTTTTTCTGTTTTGTTAGGAGTTAAGTGGCTAGATCTTGTTTTTCTAGGGGAGGCATTTTGTGAGCTTTTGACAATGAATGTGTGCTGTCCATCTGTGGTTTATCCTTACTGTTTTCCTGATTATATTTATATTGTAAGTAGTGATGATTGGACACTGTAGAGCTGCTTTGCTGTAGAATAAAATATTTCTATTGTTAAATTGCTATTGTTTTCTTTAAAATCTAAAAATAGATTTGAAATATTAATTATGATGCACACTTTTAATACTCTTTTGTTCATTGTTTCTTCATTCTGTATACAGTTCTGAACACTACTTTTTATAAGAACAGAGGCATATACTGTAAATGAAAGTGAGGTCTAAATTATCAGTTACGACAACAAAAATAGAAAATAGCCACATTGGTTTTGTGCTTGCAATAAAGCTGTAATGTACTATAGTAAAGCTGCTATCCTTCTTCTATTTCTAGTCTTGGATTTTGTAATATGTGTATGTCCACAAGTATGGATTGCCTTCCAGAATTCTGATAAATTCTCAGCAGACATCATTCACTTAAGAAAAGTGCAACAGTAATCTATTGTGGCAAAGACTGTGTCTTATACACAAGTATTATTTCTTGTAAATCTAATATTACTTTTACACATTCATCCCCCAGCCCTGTTTTGTATTTAACAAAAAGCTTTTGCATTGATATTCAGAGTTTTCAAAATCTGCTGCTATTGATCAGGGTTTTTTTAACTTCACTTTCTGCAAAGTATGGAAAATTGTAAACTTTCAAATTTAACAGAGCCACAACACTGTTTCCACATATAAGCAATTTGTCTTTTCTTTTTAAAAAAAAAGCACCACGAATGAGGCTGTTTAAATATTAATCCCTCAGTAAGGAAATCTAGGTAATTAAATCACCCACATACTTCTTTGTATTAACTTTCAGAAAAAGGAACCAGGTTTTGATGTCCATTACAATTACAATGACCTTTCTGTTTTAACTGAAAAGGCTCACATATCAAACTATGGCATGATGCAGTTTTTCTGTTGGAGGATAGAAGTTGCATGATCTACACCGGTGATGGTTAATTTTTTCAGCACCAAGTGCCGAAACTGGAGTGTGTGTGCATGCACACTGGAGTACTAGAACCCAGAAGAGAGCAGCTGGCCATTGCACATGCACTTCCAAGTTCCGTCACGTGCATGCGCACTGGACAAGCTGTCTGGTGCGCATGTACGTGATAGAATCTGGAAGAGCAGCTGGTGACGGCGCATGCCCACAGAAAGGGCTCTGCATTCCATCTCTGGCACACGTGCCATAGGTTCACCATCATGGACCTACACCATTTAAAATCTTGAATTATATTGTAGCAGTGTGTTAGTTCGCCATTTGTGGCATATTTAACAATGCATCCTTGAATAGATTATGAGTGACAGTAGGCATGAGCCCATAAAAATAAGGTTTGAAGATCTTAAAGCACTCCTAGAAAATTCTCTGGGGCTACATCTCTAGCCCAGCCTCCCCTGTCTTGGTGTAGCTGTTTGGTATTTATTACTGCCACCACCTATCTGCCAGAGGAAGCCTCTTGCCTGCCACCCTTCCCATTAACCTCAATCTGTAAAAGTGATATGCGAGTCTTCCTTGACCATGACATTTAAGAATGTTAAAGCTGAAATAAATTATATAGCTTCATTTCCTGTCTGTGAAGCATAGTGATACACAACTAGGGAAATCTGCCTTTCCCATTCCTTTGGGTGCTAAATCAATCTCACAAGCAATAGTTAAAATCAATATTTATATTTACCAAATTTTTAAAAATCCTTTCTAAGTAATCATATGCTAGAACAAGATTGGAGAACATAAACTTACAGTGTTACTAAATCAGAGACAGTGTCTCAAGGCAATCCCCAATATTTAAAAAAAATACAAATGAGAAGATGAGCTTGGAGAAGATTACTAGATGGAATGGTGCATGTTTGTTTATTTATATATATGTGCCATTTATCACCAATTCAATCAGGGACGCCTAAGCATAAAAATATGCTAATATGAAAGACTTTGGTGCACAGGGATTCCATACATCAAATATACAATAACTGAGCTTCCATAGAGAAAATATATCACCAGAAATAATAAATCAGATTAGTTCAACAGTCAAGAAAAGCATAAAATCTTAAATTTTAACTAAACTTGTTTCCTTATTCCTTAGAGACAAACCTTTTCAAGAAGAAAGGATTTCTCTATGCTTCCCTGTATTTTACTTTAGAATCAGAGGAAAGGGCTTCCAAATGTTGTTCAGACAGTGTTTATAGCTTTTTGTTGTTGCTTTTAAAACAATAAGCAACAGGCAAAATAAAACCGTTTAAATCCTCAATACAAAAAAACGGGAGGGGGAAGGGAGAATCATATGTTCCTCAATGGGCCTGAACAAACTTTATTTTGCCTGACACATTTTGGAAACTTCCCTTAGGTTTAATAACAAACAAGCAGAAAAACCATTCATCCTGAATAAGATCAAATTACAATGTAAGTAATATTTTATAATTTGGGAAGGACCACTTATGGAATATTCCCTACCACCAGCAATGCAAGACAATTAGCTTCTACCCAGTGGTGAAATTCAATTTTTTTTACTACCGGTTCTATGGGCGTGGCTTAGTGGGCGTGGAGGATACTGCAAAATCCTTATTCCCATCCCACTCCTGGGGAAAGTTTAGTTTAGTTTTATTAGATTTCTATCCCGCCCTATCTCCCGAATGGGACCCAGGGCGGCGCACAGGAACTTAAAAATAAAAAAATACAAACAATACAAAATTCTACAAAAGTTAAAACTAAAATTAAACAATTTAGCCCGTGCTAAAAACAATTAATTTAAAAACCCAACTCTAAAAATAGAAACCCTTAAAAATCCAATGTTAAACCCAAAATATAGGCATACACGAAATATAGGCATACACTAAGGCTATTGCAAAATCTCCATTCCCACCCCACTCTAGGACCAGCAGCCAGAGGTGGTATTTTCTGGGTCTCTGAAAATTTCCGCTACCGATTCTCCAGAACCTGCTGAATTTTACCCCTACTTCTACCCCACTATATAGAGAGGCATATTAAAGAACCAAACAAGCTTGGCAGCCATTATCTAAACTTTGATTTTGCTTTGTATCAACTCTTCATACCAGACATTTCCTGGCTTATTGCTTTGGAACTTTCTTGACTTTTAGCAGTTGAAGGACTTAACTTTTGAAAAATTAGAGAAATGAAGAACATTTTTAATTAAAGCCAAGAAGAAATAAGTTGGGCAAGGGGGATAATTGCTTCCCTTCCATGTTTCCCATGCTGTGTCCTTGAAATGCAGTCAGGTTGGTCTGCATTTTAAAGATTAATGTAATGTATCTAGATCTAAGGCAACTTTCCTTGGAGAATGTAATATTTATATATACTTTTGGAGTTATTTGGTTTCATAGCTCTTGAACCTGCAGTTTTGTTTTCTTGCTTGGGTGAAAATAGTGATTGATTTGTTCAAGCCAGATATTTATTCCTTTTACTTCATTATACATAATAAACCTGTGCTAGATCTTAAGACCTAAGTAGACTTTATACTCTAGTAGAAAGCTTATCAGCTTCTCTGCAGGTTGCTTGATTTGAATTTTAAAACTGGAAATGGTAAATTTGTGTTGTGCTTTTTGAGTTTACATGCAAAATGCTCATTCTCCTATTGGTGTGAGCACTCAAGAATGGAAATCAGATTTGTAGTTGTTGTTTACAACGGATGAAGAGTTTCTGATGTCATGCTGATTGCCATTACATTTCCCTTCAATTTTTATGAAGTCGTGCAAGAAAATGTAAGACTGCATCTTTGAATTTCTGATTGAAGAATACTAATAATCATCCTTTTGAAAAAACATTAATATTTCTAGAAAACAAGGATTGTAGACTATTTTTCTTGAGTTAGTGTAGCTTTCAGCCTTAAGTATTACTGTTCTCCAACAACATCTTACTACTGCCTATTGCAAACAATGGAGTAGCATCAATACAAGCAATAGAAAGATTTTGATAGCTGTTGTATCTCGAAATCTAAGTCACTTCCAAAAGGGGCATATGATATTCAATCCACAAATTAATCAGCACTTATCATTATAAAATCACCAAACAACAATATTAACACTTGAAAACATCCTATGTATATGTCCTCCATTTTGGTTCTCAAGTGCCTATGTAAATAGCATTCACTAATCTTATGCATATTAAAAGAAGAATGATTATCTTATTTCTGGAGGGGGCGCCAGGGAGGAAACCAGTTCTTAAGAAGGGATGTTCTGATAAAGAATGTTAGCATTCAAGTTTCTCCCACTGCACCTCACTTTTAGCATAGCTTCACTGTCAGCATGGCTTGACTGGACAGATGCTATAATTGTTTCAGTCAAAGCCCTTGTAGCTCTGACCCCAGTACCTTCTCCTTAAATGGGGGATTGATGCCATGCCTAGTCCAAGAAAAAAGTAAAACAATCCAGCCAAAGTTCAGTTATTTATTTCTATAAACATATAGACAGAATCTTGCCAGTCTAAATCTATACTACCCTAACGTAATGGATATCTTGGGAGAGTCTAGGGTGTGAGACTCTTCTTCTTCTTCCCATGATTCAGCTCCAGCCTGTGCTGTATCTTAACTCACCCCCTCCTTGCCACTCTTCTTTCCCCCCTTCTTCCTGGGAACCTGCTGCGTTACTGTAGTTCATCACATCATCTCCCCTTTGGTAGACAAATTCCATCACAGATGGAGATTTGGCGATATTCTTCTGGATTAGTTGGATCCAGGATCAGGTCTTAAAGGGTCACATCTTTGGCTGTTCTGTCAGCTCTTCCTTCCACAGTAAGGGATTCATCACATATAGATCCAGCTTATCTTTTTTTCTAATATAATTTTTATTGCAAATATTAGACAGGAAACAAAAAAAGCAAAAATGAATATGTATGTAAAAAAGAAAAACAATAGAAAAGAAAAAAGAATATAATGAAGCACCTTGTGATCTTTTTTACAGTGGTTATAAATGCATTTATATTTTACCCTTTCTCTCTAAAGTTACATCATAATTTTCTTCCTTCCATACGCTACCCTTTCTAATCTTCAAACCCATAAATCATGTTATTTTTCTCATTTTTCAGCAAATAAGATCACTGATAAATATAGTTATTGATTTTTCTCTAATCAAACAAGTTAATTTTGCCATTTCTGCTAGTTTTGTCATCTTCACTAACCATTTCTCCATTAATGGTATTTCAGAGCTTTTTCATTTTTGAATATCCAAATTCAGCAACCCTTTTTCTGCAACATATAAAAGTTAGGAAGGGCAAGTGTTCATCCTACAGGTAGCAGAGCTCACGTAATTTACCTTAAATCTGATGTTGTATAATGCAGCTAATCCTCAATTTATGACCACAATTCAACCCAAAATGTTTGTTGCTAAGCAAAATAGTTGTTAAGTGAGTTTTTCCCCATTTTGTGACTTTTCTTGCCACAGTTGTTAAGTGATCACTACAGAGAATCTGGCTTTCCTATTGATTTTGCTCATCAGAAAGTTGCAAAAGGTGATCACATGACCCTGGGATACTGCAACCATCATAAATGTGAACCAGTTGTCAAATGTCTGAATTTTGATCACATTATCATGGGGATGCTGCAATGGTTATACGTGTGAAAAATTCACTTTTTTAATGCTATTGTAACTTCAAATAATCACTAAACAAATGTTTCTAAGTCAAAGACTACCTGAATTCTACCTTATGTAGTTCTACTGTATCTGACTTCCATAGTTAGCTGTGCCCCAAAATAATTTGTGAAAACAAATGGAGTTTCTTTGAAGCATTTGAATTTTTATCAACTCTTACAGGGCATTGAAAAAACTAACCTAGCTACATAGATAATCTGCATAAAATTACCAGCAGTCAAGTTGAATATGGATGTGTCTGTGAAATGAGCTGAACTAGGCACATCATAATTCTTTGTTATGATAGCAAACACTATTTTGTGATTCTAGAACAATTCTGCACCAAAAGATACATGCTGTTTAGTTAATCTTAATCTGTGAACTGGGCATAGGGCCAAAGTAAATAAATTATCTTCATGTGTGAAAATCATGGAAAGGGAAAGACAAAATTGGGTTGATATGTGTGTGTATGTGTACTGTACATATTTATTTATTCAGGTCATGCATGCTTCAAAAAATTATTTCCTTATTCAGAGCATGGACAATTTTTCTGTTTGTCCATTTAAAAGGCCTCATAAACCTGTTGCAGACTTAACTGTAATGATGAGATATAGTATGTTTTCTCTAGCATAGAACAGAGCAGTTGTTGAGGGATATAGCATTTGGATAACACTGAAATTAGCAGAACTCAGAGAGATGAGCTGTAACATAGGCTTAATTCATTTAAGTCTGACAAATGCTTCCAGCTTTGCCCTTTAATGTATAGCCTCTTGGGTAAGCTTTTAAGTGCTTTCCCTTAAATTACTAAACTAAGATTTAATGACATGTAGTGCTTTGTAATTATTTGACTGAAAAACTGGCATGACCTTTAAGAAAAGAATGCATATGCATAAATGGGACTAATTTATTTAAATATTTTATACACAAACTATTAGGCAGGATAATATTTTACGTCAGGGAAATGATTGGAATGAAGGAGAACAGCTAACGACACAGCTTGTAGCCTCAATTCTATTAGAAGGCATTATCACAGCATTAGTGGGCTCTGATTTGGCATTATTAAATTTGAGGTGGTGATTTTTTTTAATGCTTAAATGGTTAATTGTTCTTTCATTTATGAGGAATAAAAAAAACCCTTTCTAAGTTTGATTTCATGCAGGTTATATGTGGGCATATTGCCCAATAGAAGTGTCCAAAGGTTTCTGCTACCCTTTTCTCTTTTCCAAGGTAATGAAAGGCATCAGGGAATTCAGTTGTGGTCTTTTAGAAGAAAAGTTTCAAGCTTCCCAGCTCACTCAGCGGATGCTTGAACAGCCTATCTAGAAAATCATCTTGGTTGCTTCCTAGAGTGAAGCCAGTTTAAACAATGGACTGGTGTCCGCCAATAGGAGAGTATGGTGTCCTTTTCTACTCACTGCAGATGAGTGGCAAGGAAGGAGAATGGGGACCCTGCTGTTACTAGACTATTTTCCCCTCATGTGTTGCTCTTGAGTACGCTGCCATCTTAGGAGCAGCCAGATTTGGAAGTGGGGCCACCAAGCAATTATCCTGGTGATGTTGGATAGACATTATCTTCCTTTCCTTTTCTTGTGTACATAAGAGGGGAAAGTGAAAGTAGGAGTCATCCAAAAGGAGGAGAATGAGATTCCTGTACATCTTGGTTTTGAAAGAGAGAGGAAGAAACAGGAGAGTATCATGCAACTCATGGTCAAGACTAGCACTGTGGCCTTCTTCCCTTTTTTCAGCATGCTTGCAACTGCTGAGGCTGTGTGTACATGTGTGTTTGATATCTGAGCTTTTTGACCATTGGGAAGCCCCATCTGAGAATGTTGTGGACCCCAGAGAGACCTACTTAGGAAAGAATGACCTTCTGTGAGCTAAAATTCACATGGTCACTCCATGCAGCTGCAAATCACACAAGTTCATGTCCTGTAATAAAAATAGTCTAAATCTCAGTATAAAATTAGTCTTAAAGTGCTACCAGACTCCTGATTTAAGGCAGCCAAGGAGTGTGTCTTACCGTTCACTGTACAATTGTTTCTCCAACAATAATGACCTCTCTGGTTTTCCATACTTCAGTTTAATCCCAAGGGAAGACATCAGTTGTGAACACCTCACTTTGAGCAGATATGGGTCAGGTCTCCTGGCCAACCAGAGAGGCTGCAGAACAAAAGAATTGAAAGGAACTGAAAATAGCAGCACTAGCATCCCACACTTCATCCAATAAGTTTTAAAACTTCAAAAACATTTCAAGAAAAGTTTTAAAGGAAGAGTTAAGTTTTCTGAGTGTAAAGTGGCAAAGCTTTCTGACTTTTATATGGGGGGAAATTGAGAAACTGCAGGATGGTTTTTGACATACCATCAGTTGCAATTTTGAAGCCTCGCGCATGTGAGATTCAATTCATGCTGCTTTCCAATTAAAGCAGGAATGTCCCCAGGGCCATATGGGGTAGCGAGTGGCATCCCTTTAGGTCAGAAAAAACCCACATGAATGTAAGCATTAGAACAAGCTTATTTTAAACAAGGATCATCCCCAATTAGCCTAGACTAAGCAGAAAACTCAAGTCGCATTCACTGTATTGAATGGAGCACTGCCCCCTTTGCATAATTTAAACAATGCTGATTGACACTTCTGCCTCAGATGACTAATCAGGCCAGAATAGTATGCAGTATTAATTAATTAGGCCGTATATTTTTTCTATACCTTCACTGTGTTCTTCTGAATGATGTGTTTGGTAAAAGATACTCTCTGGATTATAACATTCCCTAATTACATAAACTTTCTTATTGTCCTTTTGTATCAAGTTCATTTTCCTATCTTGATCCCAACATTTCTGGGTGCACTACTAAGACTGTAATAACCTGATATTTTGTCTATTGCATCTTGGTTTTGGGTGCTTGTCATAATTAACAACAGTAACTTGGCTTCCGTTGTTTTGTACGGGTGAGTGCTTTGTGCTATAATTGTACAAAGATTTGATAATTCCAAAAATTTTGATGTACAATTGCAGTTTTATATGTCCATTTCTAATAAGCATTTCCCCCTTATGGGTATTAGAATAGCCTGAGAGAAGAGACAGAATGACAGTAATGGGAGCTCCAGGGGACAAGCACTAATTTTGCAGATCTAAACCAAATGTAGGCACAAGGTTCCTCCTATCATAAGTCTTCCTATTCCCTTTAAAGCACTGCCACCTCGGATAGCTGCCCTTCTTTGAAGAGGTTGGTGTTGCCAGCTAATTAGGCCAAAGCAATCATATTTCTCTGTAATGGTAGATATTGGTCTAGATGAGCTTTATAGCATTGTGCAAATGTTTAATCTGTCTTTGGAATGCTCTCCTGGATACTGTTTCTTGGTTTGTAAATGTTCTGATCATGGTATTAAATGGACCTTCTTTTTTAACAGCCCAAATTAATTAAACTGAGGAAATTAAATATTTGTCACTTTTGATCAAATAGAAATCTAAGACTTGGTAATGAAATGAGGGAAGCTTTAAAAAAAACTTTGAAGCTGTTAAAATTAGATTCAGTAGAATTAATTAAGTATATTCTGCCACTATGCTATCTTGAAGTTTTTGACCCAAGAACCATTTAATTTCAATACTGTTGATATGAAAAAAAAAATCCTCACAGTTGAAAAACTTATGCAATTTGGTTTTACTCAGGCTTCGTGCTGGGTACTCCAAGTAGCCCTTTATATTTAGGATTAGCAAAATTATTGTTGCCTGGGTTTGACATTATCTGATGATAGAACTGTATCATTTGCTTTCATTTCTTTGGTTTTTTTCAGATATTTTCTCTTTATGCAGGTAATAATATAAAAGTTCCAGGAAGGAAATTGTAGTTCTGAGGTTTTGTTAACATTACGACACCTAAATTATGTTTTAAATTTAAATATGCCTTTCTATAATATTTTTAGTGGAAACTATTTCAGGCTATTATTGCTTTAACAACAAATCAATATGCAGAATCCTGAAAAAAGAAGAGATGCTTATTAATAGGAAATGGAGTGAAACCAAGGCAGATCATATATTAAATTTGTGGTGTAAAACCACCTATTGAATTACAATTTCTCTTATTCAATCTTAAATGAGCATATTATGCTTCAGAACACATGTTCCTTCCAAACGTTCAAAGGAACAGGGCTGCTGCTGCTGCTGCTGCTGCTACTACTACTACTTACTACTACTACTACTACTACTACTACTACTACTACTACTACTACTACTAAGACATAGAGTGCCCAAGAGGCCCAGTTCAGTGGAGAGCTCACTGTCCTCAGCACCCAGTCTGGACTCCTGACTTCCATGTTTTTTCTTCTATGTCCTCACCAGCTATGTTCCCCGAATCCATGGTTACTAAGAGCCCATATTGAAGAAAATAGTGGTTTCCTGATTTCTCTCTAGGCAAGATAAGAAGTAGATTCCAGTATATTAGTCTGGCTGGAGGAAAAACTTAAGTTGGCTTAGGCTGATTACCTGAGGCTGAATCAGGATAAGACTGAGATAGACGATAGCCATTATGTCACCTCTCCACTCAAAAGTTGGAAAGTCTGTGTGCGTGCTTTACCCCAGGGATCCCTAACCCCTGGTCCATAGATCATGCCAGTCTGGACTGCGGCATGTGAGAAACTGGACTGCGCAAACAAGCGCAGCCCCATTGGTGGGATGCAGGCAGTGCACAAAACCATGCCCCTCTCTGCCCATGGAAAAATTTCTCTCTATAGAACCAATCCCTGGTGCCCAAAAAGTTAGAGACTGCTACTTTATCCAATCCTTTCCTCCAATAGACCTTTTTCTTGCAGTGCAGTGGATACAAGGGGAAGAAGCAAATTCCCTGCTACCCTCTGTTCACCCCCCCCCCAATAATTGCCTCTCTGAAAAGTCAGAGTGCAACTGATGGAGGTTATAATTTCCAATCCCGCAGTTGTTAGACTCAGTGTTCGTTTCTGCACCCAGTTACTACATAAACTCACAAACCCGAGAGCATCTTTGCATCAGCACATCCAGGCGATATTTCTTCAAAGCTGGGACTTCTCATAGCCTCTGAAGATGTCCTAACCCTTGGTTTCCCCTTATTAAGAATTATAGGGAAGCGTTAGGATTAGGAGACCAATTGTTGTCTATTTTAGATAATGCCCATGGAGTATATAAAATAATGCAGGAATGTGGACTATTCAAGTGCCGTTTTTTCTTTTCTCTTTTACAATGGGTTGAACCTTCCTAATAAGCTATGCTATTATTGAGGGATAAACTGTACCTACTTTTATAGAAATCAGGACATGGGTTTTCAAGCTGCCAGGAAAGTTACAGCTACTTGCTCCAGTAATCTTTGCCAGCAAAATTTGACTGAATTCCTCCCTTCCAGCTGGTTTGTTGTTATCCTAGTATCATCATACACTAAAGACTCACACATAGAGTTCTCAGACTCTGATTACAATATCAAAGATAGAAAGCAGACACATATACACAGTGATCTATTAAATAGCTTCCATGGTTAAAAATAGAAGCTAATAATAACAATTGAATTATATTCAGAAAGAACAAATAAACGAAAGAATAGGACTATGTAAGGAAAGAGCCCAGTGCAATTTAGAAAAAGAAGTGGAAAAGAATCAGGTTGAAACGGTGAATGACTAGAGTAAATGAAGGTTCAAAGGAAAGATAATGAAAAAAATTAGTTGGCTATTTATATAAGAGATATACAAGAACAGAAAAATTGACCCTTGGTAATGGTGAGATGTGATTGAAACTAGAGGAAAGGTACTTCTGTTCTCTTCTCCATCGCACAATCTCATGACCTATCCAAAGCACTCTGATTGAGGTGACCAATTGCAAGGGCCATTCTGTTTTTTGAAGGACTTATTGATCTCTGACTATCATACCTTCCTAAGGTAATGGTTTTAAAACCCTTCTCCCCCACCCTCTCTTTGAACAAGGTGTGACATCCTACCCTCTACATTATTGACTTCCTGAAGCAGGTGACAATTTATGGAACATTTTGAATTGGAAACAGGTTGATTAGATTCTCCTCCTCTTGAGGAGAAGTATCCCAATCTGCTTCAGTTCAGAGTTCATTGGAAATTGACATATCCATAAACACCTCCAAATTAGGCTGTCCATTTCAATAGATCCCTAAGAGGGCTTTTAATTAAATGATTTTGGATTGATTGAAGCTTTCAGTTTCTGGTATTTATTAAGGAAGAGTTCTTTAGTAGTTAATGTTTAGCCCCATTTTGTAACACTGAGTTCACTTTGTTGAAATTGCAGCTAGCTTAGGAAGAAGAAATCAATTGGAAGATAGAGAAGAATTGCCAGTGTAGTTTGTTAAACATGGCACTATAAAGAGAGGTGTAAAAACAAGTAGAATGAGAAGTAAATAAATACCGGCATTTATTTACTATAATGCTGCTCTTTACACAGGCTTATTTATATGATTGTCACAATGTCTTATATGAAATTACTTTTAACTTTAGATATTTTGTAAAATATGCTGTGCTTTTTTACTGTCTAGAAATGTACATGAAATCCCATCTTGTGAGGGGGAGTTTCTTTAGCTTCAGGGGATGTAATTTGAATTATATATTTTTTAATTTGTTTGGAAGACCTGAAGAACCAGTTTATGACAGATCCTTCTTGAGAAAATCTTTGCCAATATCAACTTGGCATAGAGTCAATCAATATTTATTGCACCTTTTCTATATTCCTCACCTTCTTACAAGGCAAGCTTCCTTGCATAATAAAAATAAAGCATTAGAGTATACATAATAAAATTATAAATGTAACCCAAATCTGCCATCGATCCCTAAAATAAAAAGGTATTTCATAATGTAGGGGTTTCTGCTAAGAAAACAGGCCTCCAGCCCTGTGATCTCACAAAGGGCGGGACCCAGATCATCTTATTCTTGGGAAGAATGGATAACATGAGGTGATTCTGGAAAGATGATCCTGCAGCTCTGTGGATACCAAATCCTGTATAGAGATGAAACTAAACCTTAAATTGGGCCTGGAAGTCTATTAATTAGAACATAATGATTTCAACATAGGTTTGATATTACTGAACCTACCTTCTTATCAATCCACTGCATTTTGGATTCATTATAATCCAAATTTTTGTCATGGTTGTAAGGCTGTCCTGTTCAATGAAGACACACAGATGGCATACCAGGCAAAGCTATCCCTTCTACCTTCTCCCGAAGCAATAGGCACAAATGCAGGAAGATGCTGTTTTGGGATGAATGCAATTCTATCAATCTGGAATCAAACTGGATAAGTCATTTACAAATTATAACCTGGTCTTCCAAATATTTTGAATTTTTTCCTCTTACCAGTTCAGCTCCTTTACAATCTTCCTATGTTGCTTTAGAATTTCACAAAATCCTTAGCCTGACCTGCTGTACTGATAAATATTATTATTAGTAGTACTGGCTAGTATTCTCTGATCAGGAATGAAACACCTCTATACTATTTAGGAAGATACTATAGTCAGTGGCATCAAACACTGCTAAAAGGTTCAGTAGAACCAGACGATGCCCATTTCCCATAAAGTCCTGATAATATCACCTCACAGAATTGTTGTTATAGAGAAAATAGGGGGAAGATGCAGTGCTGGTATGTTTTTTGCCTTCTTCTATCTTCTACATTGCCTTCTCATAAATATTCACCAAGAGAATGACTGCCGATTAGAGAATGACTGCAGTTTTCCATACTGACTGCACTGAGAGATTGTTCCTTCACAAAGTGGTCCACCACAGTCTCTTTTAAGATAGAATCTCCCTTTCCCTAAAAAAAAAAAAGAGAGATGCATTTTATTTCCTTTCAAATCCTCCTATCAGGATCCTGTCCACTTGCCCAAGAGAGCCACAGGGTCATGTACAATATCTAGTCACTAGGAAGCAGAAGTTATACTGCATATCACTCTATTGTCCCTCGTAATGAAAGGAACACGGGTGGCTATGCGAGAATTCTGCAGACCATGTACTTGTGCTATCTTTTTCACATTCTTCAGAGCCTTCAGCATAGATATATTTACCTCTGCAAATCTGATATTTGGCTTCTTGGTACTGAAAAGAATCCTATAGATTTGAACCATCTCAATTGATAGTGCTTCAATGCATTTCTTTCCAATCAGTTCCAGTAATTGTTGGTAATAATGGGCCTACTGGAAAATGCATCTAACATTCTCAGAACATGTTGTCTGAATGTGTACTTATGTATATATATAAGTATACTTATAGGAGCGGTGGTAGTGCAGTGGTTAGAATGCAGTATTGCAGGCTAACTCTGCTGACTGCCAGGAGTTTTATTCTCCTCACTCAAGATTGATTCAGCCTTCCATCCTTCCAAGGTGGGTAAAATGAGGACTCAGATTATTGGGTACAATAGGCTGACTCTATAAACCACTTAGAGAGGGCTATAAAACACTATGAAGTGGTATATAAGTCTAAGTGCTATTGCTATTATGTGTCAAATTTGTACTCTAGCTCTTATCACTCTAACTCAAGTGATTAAGTAGAAAAGGCACAGATACAAGGATGGATAATATAATAGTAGTATTATAGCAATCACCACAGGTAAAATTAAGGATCCAGAACAACCTCAGAAACACATCACAAATCACACTATCCATATGGTGTTCAAAACAATTTGTTATGGATGTGGAGACAATATCCAGTGGGAGACTTACATTGACAATATGGAATATTGTAGAGGCAATATCCAATGGGAGATCTTCCACACTGTTGATGCATCCATCTGTAAACCTCACTTCCTGTCACCTTGCAAAGCTGGAGAGCCCTAGCAATTTCTTCCAAATACATAAATGAGTTGATTCTGATTGGAGAAGATAACCTGTGGTGGAAAAATGTTTCTATCTCATTATGTATTGGGGGCATGGGAACTTTTCTTTGTGTTTCACCATTGATTAGTTGCAAGTAATAAAGCATGTGTAAACCTCAAGCCATCTCCTGTGGCTTAAGAGGTTTTGTCCAAAGCAGCAAGAAGTTTTTGAGGTCTGCTTTTTTTTACCAGAAAAGGTGTTAACTCTTTCTGGTCAATTACCCGGTGACCATATACCATTTAGTGGTCACAGTAAATTCACCTGCTGGTTTTTGAATCTTCTTTTCTTTCCTGCTGTTTAACAATTCCTCAGTCAGAAAACTGAAATTCAGTATTCCATGTGGCATCCTGGAAACTGATGGCTTGTAGCTTGTTAATTGATGCCATTATTCAAGATAATGAAGATAATTTTCTATTTTGTCTTTCTTATTGCACAAATTGTCCAGAATAAGAAGGCACTTTCATCTGGGGAATTGTGGTATAACACGACTCTCCCGAACCATGTGGATGTTTTTAATGTCTTAGTTCTGTAAGAATGAGAGCAGAGAATGTATGAAAGCTGTTTAAAAGTGCATAGAACTCAAATAATATATATAAATGATTAAGTAGTTAATAGCATAATTAACAGATGGCAGAAACAATTATGCATTCATATTTCTGGGCAACAACATTTGGTACATATAATTATTTTACACAACAGCTGTTAATTGTCTTTCCTTTTAGAAAATTATATCACTAGGAATGCTTCACCAGAGAAGGGCAATTTTAGACCATGTCTACATTTGCAAAGAGATTTCTTCCCATAACCCCTTACTCTATAAAAACCTCTACTACAGTTTTCCATAGTGGCAATGGTGAAAACAGCTCCTTTGCCTTAAAACAATAACAAGTGGCAGGTCATTAGCAGCCACTCATTTTATGGATCTTTTTGATATTGATAAGAGGGAAATGTGCTAGCCTCTTCTTCTTTAATATATATAGACCCACAAAACCTAATTGTAGAGCGATTTTTGTATTCAGTGGGAATGAGATGTGAAGTTATATGGAAGAATTAACTATGAGAAGCAATCTGGTTTAGTTCTAGTCCCTGGAACAAGCAGATGCTCCAAAATATCAAAGTTGATGCAAAGCATGCCATTAATGGTTAAAGAAATAGCTGTCATGTAGTGCACAGAGAGTCAAAAACCAACAAATTTACTCTAAGGTTGTAATATTGCAAGTATGAATGGGCTTCCCCATCCATCTTTTCATGTTCATGAGAATTAGGAAGGGTCTTGCCTGAGACACTTGGGTTACAAAACAGACTGGTCAGACTTCTTTTATCTGACTACTTTTTTGGTTATGGCTGTCTTCCTGTTCCTCAGAGTTGTTCCTTCTTCCCTTACACTATCTTTTCCAAGCCAGGATATGTTTTTGTTACCAACCTTCACCTTTCCTACCATTCTAGATAATCTGTAGGTAGAATCACTTCCAGAGGCAAAATATTGTTCAGTTGCTTATAGAATTGGAGAGTTCCATTTAGACTGAAAAGTCTTCCTTTGAGTTTTAATTCCAAATTTTATGTTTTATTTGTTTGCCTAGTTTCTAGGTCTCTTTGCCTTTTTTGTATTTTGATATTTTATATGTTTTGTTTTGTTTCGTTGTACTGAACAATAAAAAAACAAAACTCTGTCTATAAGCAACCAGAAATTGTCATATTTTCAAAAGAAAGTTGCCAATATCCAACCATTACTCTTTTCAGAACTGAATGTATTTCAATTTTTAATTCTTTTTTAATAACACCCCCTGAATCTTACTAAGAGGATTTATTTTTCTATTTGAATTTTCAATGTTTAAAAACTAATTTTTCCTTTACAAATCGCAATTAAATAAGCATCTAGGGTCTGGAAAACAATTATGTAGGTAATTATGAGCTGGAAATAGGAAGAGAAAGTGATTTGTAGATATGGGGTTTAAAGGTGTTTGGCTTTTGCTGGATCCTACATAATATTAACATTTTGGTAAGTGGTAATTTAACATTTTAAAAAATATTCTAAAATTAAAGAAAATAGTATTTGTGCACGATCATTGTCACTGAACCTCTGCTTCAAAGATTATTTAATTCAGGAGGGTGTGGCATTTCTATGGGACCCCCCATTTCTTTAGTTGGCAGCTTCATGGTAGAGGGACAGAAACAAGCAGTACATATGACCCAATGTGGGTGATGCAACTCATGCTTTCTTTGATCCTCTATTTTTTTACCTTCCTTTCAACACCCCACCATTATTATTCTCCGATTTCTGTTTCCTTTACGGAGTGGAGAGTTGGTCTCTGATAGAAAGCCACTTGAAGAGACTAGAAGCATTTCAAATGTGGATTTATAGGCAGCTGTTACGTATAAGTTGGATTGACAAAATCAGAAATGAGGAGGTGATAAGCCGCCTGGGAAAGCCAAGAGAAATCATCAAAAACATAAAAAAGCAAAAGTGGCATACTTCGCTTAATCCTCCAAGGAAAGATTGGAGGCAAACAAGGTCCAGGCAGAAGAAGAACATCATGGCATCAAAATCTAAGGGACTGGTTTGGACAAAACTCAACAGCACTTTTTCGGGTGGCTATTGATAAAAATAGGGTTGCCAGCATGTGTCCCAACATCCAATGATGGATATGGCACAAGAAGAAGAAGAATATACTCTGGAAAAGAATTTTAAAAAGAGGATGAGACAGAAACTGGAAAAAAATACACCAAATACCATGTGCAGTCATAATCGTGTGTGTGTGTGTGTGTGTGTGTGTGTGTGTGTGTGTGTGTAACAAAAAAACTTGTTGAGTTTCTTAGCTCTTGGAGAAGCTTTGCTTGTTGCATTGTCATTCAACTTTTCTAGCTTAACTCCTTAGACAAATCAGAAATTCTCAAGTGTTGCTTAAAGTTTGGAATGGAAATGGATGCAATGTGAAAGAAAACAAGTGTAGTGAAGACAACATTGTGGGGGTGTCTTAACAGAAGAAAATCAACTGGAGTTTAACAATATTTATTTGATCCTTATTATAGCTAAGTTGCTTTCCTCCCCTGCACCAGATATTTGAGATACTTCTGAAAAACAAGACAAAGAATAAAAGAAAGCTGCCAGCCAAGCCTTTCTGTGATGTTGTTTGACTTGAAATCACAGGAACTTGTTAAATGAGCAAAAGTATTTGGTTTCACTGATATGTCTTTCTGTTTGCCCTGTGACTCTAATTTGAATTATCCCTAGGGAGACTTCTGTGTTTCACAGAGAAGAATTTGCTTTCAATAAAAAAGAAAGGCAGATTTTTTTTTGTCCTAAGCATGTTTCCCCCCCCTCTTTTGTTTATTTTAAAAGCCTCCATTACCAACTTGCTCTAATGGCAGTGTCATCCATCTGCACATTAAGTGGTTGTAATTTTTCAGTAAAAACCTTGAAAGAGCAGAAATGGTTATAATTAATTTCCCATATAGCAGTACTGGTGGCTGGATGTGTGTTAGTATTTTCTGGATGCAATACTGATTAATCAATCTCTACTGATTCAAACAGCTTAAAATACAACATGGAGTTTCTGTGTGCACATGGTATGGATGGAGTTACGTACATTACAGTGTGAGTAAGCATCATACACTTATACAGATGGTCCTCGGCCTCTGACCACTATTGAGCCCAACATTGCAGTTGCTAAGTGAAATATTTGTTAAGAAAGTTTGCCCCATTTCATGACCTTTCTTGGCCACCGTTGTTAAGTGAATCAGTGTAGTTGTTCAATTAGTCAAACTGTTGTTAACTGAATATGTTTTCCCCATTGACTTTGCTTGTCAGAAGGTCACCAAATGCGGTTCACATGACCCTGAGATACGGCAACCGCTGTAATTTTAACCAGTCAATAAATGAACTGTTGTACATCGAGGGCTACCTGTATCCCATTCCTGATTCCATATTATTCCAGTTATGTACTTCTGATTTGAGATAAAATATCTACAGGAGCAAATCTTAGGAGCATGGTCAGGAATGCCCAACTACAGTGCTAGTTAGCCTTAGAAAGGAAATTGCATGAATCAATTTTTACCCCATAGATCTTCACGGCCATCCCTTCATGTCACTCTACAGGCCAAACAAAATATGCTAACCAAGAACTACATTGCCATTAGAAGGAAGTCTTAGTAGGAATCTAGAATCTTAAGAGCCTTGGTGGCTCAGTGGTTAGAATGCAGTATTGCAGACTAATACTGCTGACTGCCAGCTGCCAACAATTTGACTCAAAGTTAACTCAGCCTTCCATCCTTCTGAAGTTGGTAAAATGAGGACCCAGATTGTTGAGGGCAATATGCTGACTCTGTAAACTGCTTAGAGAGGGCTGTAAAAACCTGTGAAGCGGTATATAACTCTTAAGTGCTATTGCTATCTTCCTACCATGAAAAGCTGTTGTAGGGAATTTATTTTAGATATATTAGTTTTTGAAAGTCACTTGCTTGAGATTGATGGTTCTAGAAATTGAATTAATTAATTAATTAATTAAATGAAGTATTGTTGCTTCACCAAAAAGATGAAGGATAAGATTTATTTGTTTCTTCTTTATGCAAGTACCTCAACATGCTTACAGTAGTTTGTGTAATAAATGCTTGAGGTCCATACATGATTGAGTCCATATACAAACAGGTGCAGAAAAAAAAAATGTGGCGGAATCAATGCAGGTGATAGGTTTTTTGTGTATTGGATGAGTGGAGAATCCTAAATAGTTAAATAACTGATGGTACAAAAATGTGAACGTAGATTTATCCTAATTAATCCCACCATATCACAGCATCTCTTTCCATCTAGTCCCGATGCTTCTGCAGGGAGCAGAGGTAAAGAGAGAAAGAGATTGCATATCTTGCCAGGAGTGAGATCCATTTGCTCTTAATTCTCACTACAGGTGTGATACCTACAGTTATATTTGTGTGATATCTACCAATATATTTCTAGGAAAAGCAGAACGGGGAGAAAACAAAAGAATTTTAATTCAAAGCACCTGCTTTCCCCACCTTCCATTTTTTTTTTTTTAAAGTAGACACAATGGAAGGGACTAGAATATATGAGTTTGAAGTCTCCCCGAGCTGGACTATAACTTTACAGTTAGAGATTAACTAAGAACAGGATGGGTTGAACATGAATATTACATATAATGAGGAACTGAAATGTGTTCTTTTCAAAAAGCAGCAGGAGCTACAGAGAAATTGCTAAATCTAAGTAGATTGGGGAAAGGAGGTTGAATCTGTTTGTCTCAATTTCCTCCCAGTGTTACCCAGAAACAAAATAGTTTAGAGACATGATATAAGAAAAAGCATGTTCCTTTAAAAAATTATAACAAGCCTTCTCTTCTTCTTCTTCTTTTGTTTTTTCATTTCCATGCTTGTTGACACACTCGTTCCTGTTTTATTATATCAGATGCTTTTATTCATCTGGAGGGATGCGGTTAAAGAGGTCACATCATATAATCACGATGGTATTTCCAGTTATTGAAAGCTATATATTTCTTTTTAATTTAAATGGTGAAAAATGTTGTGGGATTATTACAGCTCAGATGTGGAAATCAATGGAATTTATTATCAAGGGCTATCTAATCTCTACAGCTAATACAAGACTTCACAGCTATTGATTACAGGTGAAGGATACGCAAACTGTTAATCATGCATGGAGGCTGCAGAATAAACATTCCACCAGATAAACCTGAAAAATAATTGCCGATAAGCGCAGTTATATCTTTGTCTCTTTACTTTGTCTCTGCACCAGGGAGAGATTTTGCATGTGCAAAAATAGGTGCTTTAAAAAGTAGCTAAATATATTAACGATCCTCAGGTTGCTACTGAAACAATTGTCCATCTGCTAAGTAGCTGTGTAATAACATAAGGGTTTATTTGAGGCCCACATTTTATGTAGACAGATAAACCCCCAAAGGATGTCAAAATCCCAATAGTATAAAGAAATGTAAAGCTATAAAGTTATTTCACATCTTTAATTTATTGAAAGACATAGCATTCTTCTCCTGAAATAAATATAACAGAGTACAATTGTTTCACACCTCTAATTTATTAAAGTACACAGTTTCTGTCTCATCCCATGTATGTTTATATACACTATTTATAGATAATAGATCTCTATTGTAGAAATGTCTCAGGTTTTCTGTCTGAAGTAATTGATTACAGAGTTACTATGGAAATGCTATCAGACTTGTGAGTGATCCCTATCCAAAGCATGATATACAGGTAGTCCTTGATTTAGCAATCCCAACTGAGTCCCAAATTTCTGTTGTTATGTGAGACTCTTGTTAAAAGTGTTTTGCCCCATTGTACAAATCTTGCCAGATTTGTTAAGTGAATCACTGCAGTTGTTAAGTGAATCACTGCAGTTGTTAAGTGAATCTGGCTTCCCCATTGACTTCGCTTGTCAGAAGGTTGTAAAAGACGATCACATGATCTTTGGACACTGAACAGTCATAAATATGAGTCAGTTTCCAAATGTCTGAATTTTGATCCTGTGATCGTGGGAATGCTGCAGCAGTCATAAGTGTGAAAAATGGTCATAAGTGTGAAAACGGTCGTGAGTCACTTTTTTCCAATGCAGTTGTAACTTCGAGCAGTCACTAAACAAACTGTGGTAAGTTGAGCACTAGGTGTATAGACTCCCTGAATCTAAAAAGCTGATCTTGAGAATCATTGTCTTCAAAAATTGGTGGGACCCAACATAAGCAGTATCGTGATAAAAGGTCTTGATATAATAATTTTGTCCATAAAGTAGAAGAGAACTTGCATACGTTCCCTGTGATAAACACAACTCATATTCTAATTTCAAATTAGATATGTGCTTTGCAAATTCAGTTACCATGATTTATATGCAGCGCATTGTTTACAATCCATTAAACTCAATGGACACTGTTATTTTCCCAATATACTGAATGAAAGGTACAGCTACATTACTTCTGTGTAATTTGTTTTATGGCAATTTGAGTTGAATATACCAAGAGAAACATATGGACTGGAATACTTAAGATAGCTGAATGATTAAACAAGGATGGGGTCAACAATGAAAAGGTGTTCAATAAACTTGAAGTTAATATGCAGTAAGTGATTGTTTTAATCAGGACAGGGATGTTGTATAAATAGGATAGTTTGCAAAGAAAAAAGTAATGGGGTAAAGTGAATGGTTTTGGTGAAATCTAAAAAAATACATTGAGATTATTTTTCCTTTTCTTCTTTCTTTGTTTCTTTAACTATTTCTTACTCACATTTTACACCTTGCCCAGTGGTGGGATTCAAATAATTTAAAAACCAGTTCTCTTCCCTAATGGCCAGCAGGGTGGCTCAGTAGTCATGTGACTGGGTGGGCATGGCCAACTCAACATCACTCACATTGATGGGCACATCACCTTAGCTATTGCAATGTAATAAGGGTTAACCTGAGAGACAGTTTCTGTAAGCAGGGCAATAAAGATTAGGTTAGAAACAACACCAGAATGTTTCCTTCCTGCCTTCCTTACAGGATAAGCCCTGTAAAGTGGGGAAGAAACAAAATGAGATTTTGAAAAAACAAAATGAGATTTTCCCCACTCTCCGAACTGCTTAGAAAGTTAATAACCGGTTCTCCCGGATAGGTGTGGACTGGCTGAATCCCACCACTGACCTTGCCCCATTTGCTTACCCTAAAATCATGTGTATATGATATGTTACAAACATTATTTTTCTTTCTGACTGCGTACATAAATACTACACTAATTTTTCATTTTCTTGTGGCTCAAATGTTTCCGGTGTAAGTCAGAAGAAGAGAACAATCAGCATCTTCTGGTTAAATGCCAGAATTTTTTTAACATAATTTTTATTAGGAAATTATTATATATATGCATTTCAAAATGTCTAGTTTAATGAGAGGGATCTTGGAATCCTAGTGGACAACCATTTAAATATGAGCCAGCAGTGTGCAGCAGCTGCCAAAAAAGCCAACACAGTTCTAGGCTGCATAAACAGAGGGATAGAATCTAGATCACGTGAAGTGTTAATACCACTTTATAATGCCTTGGTAAGGCCACACTTGGAATACTGCATACAGTTTTGGTCGCCACGATGTAGAAAAGATATTGAAACTCTGGAAAGAGTGCAGAGAAGAGCAACCAAGATGATTAGGGGACTGGAGGCTAAAACATATGAAGAACGGTTGCAGGAACTGGGTATGTCTAGTTTGATGAAGAGAAGGACCAGGGGAGACATGATAGCAGTGTTCCGATATCTCAGAGGGTGCCACAAAGAAGAGGGAGTCAAACTATTCTCCAAGGCACCTGGGGGCAGGACAAGAAGCAATGAGTGGAAACTAATCAAGGAGAGAAGCAACTTAGAACTAAGGAGAAATTTCCTGACAGTTAGAACAATTAACCTCTGGAACAGCTTGCCTCCAGAAGTTGTGAATGCCCCAACCCTGGAAGTCTTTAAAAAGATATTAGATAGCCATTTGTCTGAAATGGTATAAGGTTCCTGCCCATGCAGGGGGTTGGACTAGAAGACCTACAAGGTCCCTTCCAACTCTGCTATTATATTGTATTGTAAAATACATTCAAAGAAAAACAAAATTTAAAAAGGAAGAAAAAGAAGGGGGGGGGGAAAAGAAGTTACAAAAATTTTAACAGAAAACATGAAGAGAAATATTAAAAAATAGCTTAGTAGATATACATAACACATTCTCTCCCTCCTCCCTCTGTCTCTCAGATTACATTATAAATCCCTTCTTGCTATAACCTATTCTGTCTAATCATCAAAACCATAGGTCACAAAATCATTTTCTTTTTTGTGCAAAAAGTCCACAAGGGTTTTCCAGTCATTGATAAATGTCAGTAATGACTTTTTGGTTATCAAATAAGTCAGTTCGGCCCTCTCAGCAAATTCTCTGAATGTTTCCATCCGCTTTCCACCTTTCCTTCCATGAGTAGGAAATGCTGAAATTTTCTATCTTTGTGCATATAATGTTCTCGCCAAAGTAATCATGTATTGAAACAATCTTCCATGACTCTTTCCAAACTGTTTACTCACTTGTCCTAAGCACAAAAGTTCTGGATTTAATTGACTATTAATCTTTAAAATACTCTGCATCAATGTATGTATTTAATTCCATTTTTTAGCTTTTTTAAAATATTCACTAAGCACTATAGAATGTCAATTATTATTCTTCCCATATCCAACATACATTTGAAATGCCTTCTAGATAATTTCGCTGGCATCATAGAACAACAATGCACCATTCTGTGATTTACTTTGAAGTCAACAAAAATTCTGGCATTTACAAACTTTTATAAGAATTGTTAAATGCCACAATTGTTCCGTTCCAAGTGATCACCAACTTATTTAGGTAAAAACTTCATTGTTAGACTCTAAATGTAGATTGACCTACAAATTCAGCCAAAATATTATAGGAAGATGTTAGATAATTATACATATAACTGTGCTTCCATCAGCAGATACTGCCTTTGCATCAGAAGCTATGAACTTCCTCTCTGTTCCCTCTTGAGTGGGTTTTTTCGCCTTTATATTCTGTGCCATCTCTGCCTCTTTTCTGTGTTTTACTGCTTGGGTGATTTGTATTTTGCTGTTTAGAACGTGGCTGCATTTACATTCAGATGAAAGCAGCTAGGCACAACAAGTATGAACTCAATTATTGGAATGATATCTATTTTTTTATTGTATTTGTGTCTCTGCAATCAAACAGCTCTCGGTGGTTAAAGTGATATAAAGAGAAACAGAGTAAATCATCCAAACTAAATAAAAATAAAATAACCATTCAAAAATAAAAGCAGAGATGGCTCAATTAGGTTAGAATGCCCTCTGCAACACTTACGTTTTCAGCATCTTTCCGAACAAAGCCAGGAAGGGAGACAGCCTGGTCTCCACAGGGAAACGGTTTCAGAGAACCAGTGCTAGTACTGAGAGGCAGTGACTTCTGGCTTTATCTCTTTCTAGCTCTCCAAAATGGGACACTCTGGGAAATGTACTCTTCAGATGACATAATGCCGTGGTGGTGAACCTATGGCACGTGTGTCAGAGGTGGCACACAGCGCCCTCTCTGTGGGCACGTAAGCTGTTGCCTCAGTTCAGCTGCGCATGCGTGTGCACCTCCCACCAGCCAGCTGGTCTTCTAGTCTCTGCCGCACATGTGCAGGGGATGCGGCATGCATATGTATTTTTTCCTAATGTGCATGCATAGGAATTGGGGCGCAGAAACATGGGCCGCACGCACATGGCATTTTGGGGGTTTGTGTGCACACATAAAGGTTAGCCATTACTGACCTAATGCATTGGGCCAATCCTGTTTAAAACAAGTCATCCTGGAGATTCCAAGATGTCAAGCCATAAAGAATTTTATAGGTCAGAGAGATTTCCATCAAAAGCTAATTGATAACCAGTTGAGATCGATAACACCAATGTAACATGTTGACAATTATCAATTAATACACGAGGTTCTGCATTCTAGACTAACTGCAGTACAGGGAATCCTCAACTTACAATGTTTCATTTACTGAACCTTTAAAAGTACGCCGACACTGAAAAAAATTGATTTATGGCCGTTTTTCACGTTTATAACCATTGCAGCATCTCCATGGTCACGTGATTAAACTTCAGACACTTAGCAACTGACTCCTATTTATGACGATTGTATTGTCCCTGGGTCATGTGATCCCCTTTGGTAACCTTCTGACAAGCAAGGCTCACCTAACCACCATGTTACTAACTTAACAACAACAGTGATTCACTTAAGAACTGTGGCAAGAAAAAATGGGGCAAAACTCACTTAACAACAAAACTCTCACTTAGCAACAAAAAATTGTGGCCGTATGTCGAGGATGACCTGTATACAAGTAGCCTTTAAAGGCAGTCTTGGGAAAAATGAATTTGCCGCAGTCTAATTGTGGTAGTAAGTCTCTGTAGCAAAGTCTACTTGCTCCAAGTAAGGCCGCAACTGCCACACTAGTCAAAGGTGGCCAAAGGCCCTTCTAGCCATGGCCTCTATCTGCTCTACTAGCTGAAGTGCTGAATATAGAAATTCCAGACAGTCCCTGCTCTCTCTCTGGAATGAAATGCCTCCCCCACCCTCCGAATTTTGAATCCCCCCCCCCCCGTTTTAAAGGGCCCTAAAGATCTGAGTTTTTAGCCACACCTTTGGCAAAACATGTTGAAGCCCCCTTTTCTTCTTTTCCTTTGACCTCATCTGAACTTATTATCCTTATTATCCCTTTTGTTCTCATCTGAATTTGTTCTTTTTAGTTTTGCTTTCTGCTATCTTATGTTAATGCTTCTTTATGTTAATGCTTTTTTTTTTTTGGTTATCTTATGTTAACGAGTTGCCAGGAGTCACGCAGTGCATAGATTACCATCATGTGGACCAATTAGGCCTGTGGGGAAGATCTTTCAAATGGGTCCCTGCTGATCTACCTCATAGATACCCCTGCTGACCTACCTCATAGATACCCCAGATTCATGTCGATCTGGATCAAGTCATCGACTGATGTGGTGAAGGAAGTATCAGTTGGCTTAATTGACAGACAATAAACTAGTTGGCCATCCTGCACCGTATTTGTACTGAGAATAATGCCATTCATGAAGTAAAATAATAGTATTAAAACAGTTTTGGAGAATAGAGTAGCCAGCTTTGTAAATTAGTCTAAGATTTGAACCAGAGATTTCCTGATATGCACTTCTCTTTCTTGGCCACAAGGTAATATTTCCTTTTTAATAGATTAACTGAGTTGGAAGGGACCTTGCAGGTCATCTAGTCCAACTCCCTGCCCAAGCAGAAGACCCTACATCTGCCTCTACCTAGGATCGAACTCACAACGTCCTGGCAAGAGCACCACCTCTAGGCCAAAGCAGCAGTGTTCCTTACTCTCCCTTGTATGTTAAGTAGCTATCAAAGAAGCAGGGAACACTATGCTTAGCAGTGGTTCTCAACCTGTGGGTCAGGACCCCTTTGGGTGTCGAACAACCCTTTCACAGGGGTCGCCTAAGACCATCAGAAAACACATATTTTTGATGGTCTTAGGAACCGAGATATCAATTTTATGGTTGGGGGTCACCACAACATGAGGAACTGTATTAAAGGGTCGCGACATTGGGAAAGTTGAGAACCACTGCTTTAAAGAGTGGCCTAGTTATGCAATCTTTAAATGGCTCCTGACTGACTCAAAATTTAGGAGCAGGAGAATAAAAAGGCAGGGAAATGGCTGAAGACCCCCAAGTATTTATGCTATTCTTTTTGTCAGCCTCCTTTGCCATTTCTATTAAATTTGTCTCATTGTTTTCAATTTCACAGAGACAAATATGTGTTATCTACCAAGCAGAAAAGCCACTTCCCTTTATTTCAAATAAATGGAACCAAAATTGTGTGTTGTGATCAACCTATGAGATGTCTGTGGAAAAAAAAACCAATGGCAAAGCACTTGTCATGCTTGAATGTCCTGTTCTTGTGTACTGCTTTGAGAAATAGCCTTTTTGTCACACAGGCATGGTAACATATTCTGTTTTTCTTTGATTGACAGCGGGTAATGCATTTTATCATTAAAATTGGTTCCAAGGAAATGCGTGTTGCTCTCTGCTTTTCCTATTTAACGATGGACCTTTTGTTTCGAAAACAGTCTCTGAACAAAAGTGGGTAATCTCTACAAGGAGACCAAGATACCGGCCTGTCATGTCATCTATTCCTTATCAAGTGCTAAAGAAATAGAATTTCCTTTTAGCTGTTATCTTGAGCTTTTTATTAAATCATTCGGCTGCTTTAAGTTGGCTTGCGGATCAACAAGTTTTGCGTCTTTCTTCTGTTTACTCTTTAAAAAAATCTTTTTATCCACTTGTCTATTAATAACCTTTGGATTTTGAAAAAAAAAGATATGATCATGGAAAACTAGGTCTCGTTCAGTAGTACACATAAAACATAATATAAGGAAACTCATAAATAGTCTTTGCGCAACATTAAAACTTTTAAGTTTGAATTAATAAATAGAAAGATGTATACAATAGAACAAGGGTGCCAAACTCAAAGCCCAAGGGCCGGATCTGGCCCATTGGCTGCTCACCGTATTTTTCGGAGTATAAGACGCACCTTTTTCCCTCAAAAAAGAGAGTGAAAATCTGGGTGTATTTTATACATTGAATGCAGCATTTTTGGCCTACCAAAACCCCTCCCCCCTTTGCAAAAATGGACATGTAGAGAGTTTGGGAGGCTTGCAAAGTGCTCCTGAGTGCTGGGGAGGGCCATTTTTGCTCATTTTGCCCCCCCCCCCAGCCCCTAGGAGCAAGAGCCTCCAAAAGCTCTGCATGCCTTTAAAAAAAAAACCCAAGGCATGCAGAGGGTTTGGGAGGCCTGCAGAGTGAAAAAACTTTTTTAAAATTTTACCTCTTGAAAATCATGGTGCGTTTTATACTCCAGTGTGTCTTATAGTCTGAAAAATATGGTACATCTGGTCCATGGGGCCACCCAGGAAACAACAAAGGATTGGCCTGTGATGCTCTGCCAGTGAAAATGGAGATCAGGAGGGCCACATGCAGTCCTTCTGAGCTCTGGTTTCACAGGCAGAGAGTTGCAGGAGACCATCACAGCCAAAAATGGATCTCAGGAGTCCATTTTCTCTAGTAGAGCGGTCAGGCCACCACAGGCGTCCCCAACATAAGTGACATCAATCTGGCCACACTCACTCCAGCATTCGGAGGTCAAACACAACCCTGATGCAGCCCTCAATGAAATCAAGTTTGACACCCCTGCAATAAAAGATTGCACATAAACATGCAACTATCCTTTTCGGGGGGGGATGGGCTTTTTATTTCTGCCATGGTGGGATTCACATTCTTTGATAAACTGATTAGTGGGATGCCATGCGGCAGATTAAGAACCATTGATATGAAATAATAATTCTGTTTTCTCAGCCAATAAAGATTTGTCAGAAAGCATAACCATCATGCATGCATCTATTATATATATTTCTGTCATCTGGAAGAAACTGATTTTTCTCTTCTCTCAACTTCACAAGTATAATTAATTTGGGTTCTGTTATGAAGATATTAAATCAATTATCTGTTGGAAGCTGTTAAAAGGAATGCACATGATGGCTAAATTAAAAAGAAAACAAAAATGGGCACAGCACAACTCTCCCTATGTTAAAATTGATATGCAGGCAAACTGTATCCCATGGGCCATCAGAAGTGCGATTTCTTCAGCTGTTTCATGAGAAACAACTTAAGTTGTCAGGAGAGTATAACAGAAGTCTCCAGTTCAGTTTTTTTCTGCATGGCAATACATTATTAAATAGAAACTCAGAAGTTTCTGACTATTTTTTTTCCACCAGTTATACCATACTTCTTATGATATCTCTTACCCGGATCATATGCTTAAGGGAATTACATTCCAGATTTAGAATTGTTTCGATGCTATTAATTTCTAAAAATCCAAATATAGGATTTATAAGCATTTATTCCTTTCCATAATAATTATAGCATTGGCTGCTTGCTTATAGGGTTCACTGCAAGCTGGCATTATGTTGTTATTTTAAAAAAATATTTTATAGACATATTTATTTTTATTGGAGGCTGTCAGAATTGTATAAGAGGAGATTGGGTAATAGTATGGAATTTTTCCTCTTTCTTCTTCCTCTTCTGGCCCATGAAAATGTAACTTTTGGAGAGGGGCCATTTTGACAGTGGGAGAAAATAACTTATTTAATTGTGTCTTCTAGGTAGAAACCACATTAGGAAAAAAAGTACATACACATGCACACAGACAATCTTATGGTAGTTAAAATATTACAAATGTATGATGACTATCCTTGCATGGATAAGATCCCACTCGCAACTCAGTTGCAAGTAAGGCTCTACATTTAGGCAAGAAAAACAAAATGCACAGGTACAGTATAGGTGGTACCTTGTTCAATAGTAGCAACAAGAAGAGCAACAAAGATGATTAGGGGACTGGAGACTAAAACATATGAAGAACGGTTGCAGGAACTGGGTATGTCTAGTTTAATGAAAAGAAGGACTAGGGGAGACATGATAGCAGTCTTCCAATATCTCAGGGGTTGCCACAAAGAAGAGGGAGTCAAACTATTCTCCAAAGCAGAACAAGAAGCAATGGGTAGAAACTAATCAAGGAGAGAAGCAACTTAGAACTGAGGAGAAATTTCCTGTCAGTTAGAACAATTAATCAGTGGAACAGCTTGCCTCCAGAAGTTGTGAATGCCCCAACCCTGGAAGTCTTTAAGAAGATGTTGGATAGCCATTTGTCTGAAATGGTATAGGATTTCCTGCCTAGGCAGGGGGTTGGACTAAAAGACCTCCAAGGTCCCTTCCAACTCTTCTATTCTATTCTATTCTATTCTATTCTGTTCTTTGACAAAGGACACTGCAGTCCACCATCATCATAAATTTACCAGGTTTTAGGTATCATATGTTGTTGTTTAGAAAATACTCCATCTTAAAAACAGCATATCTGTTGAATGCTGGTTTACTGAAGGCTAAATTTCTGAGTTTACTTCAAATTGAACTCTGGGAAAGGGATAGATATGACATGCAGTAATGTAAGAACGAAGCAAACCTATTTTAACTATGCAAGGCAGAAGAGCATGCTCATGTGGTTAGGACACTGGGTTGGAAGTTATCCAGCCCACGTTAGAGACCCAAGTGGTGCTGCGAGGCAGGGTTATCTCCCAACTTTGCCTCCTGCTCCTGCCAGGGACATAAAAGGAGCCCCCAACTGGGTGTCCCCCGGGCAATGGTGATATCACCAATTAATCTTTTCAACCTGGAAGCACCTCTGTGCTTTCAATATGAGTATGAGTATTCAAGTCCAGTATACCGAGCTTCTTTTTGTATAGACTCCTCACTACATCAGACTTGGAAACAAGCTGAGATCTTTTCTGAGCCCTTAATTTATTTGGTTGCCCCACTGAAAAATGATGTGACTGTCTTACAATCAGCAGGCACTTTCATATGCTACACTGAATCTTATTGGATAGCCCAAAAATCCTTGGATATGGTGAAATTGTAAAATAAACTTATCTTTAATTTTGGAGTTTGGTACATCTAAGGTTGTTGCGAAACCTATAATCAACTGGATGTGCCCTTGGGGAGGAAGAATTTTGACATGCAGAAGAGATGCAATAAACTACTGAATAATTAGGTAGTGCTCTAGGCTTTCAAACATTAATGTCTCGGTGTATAGGAAGTTTAAAAAACATAGCAATGAGTTAAGCATCTCTGCACGGAAGATAATATGTTAGCAAAGTATGTTTCCTTGAATTTAATTAGAATTTTTGATTGGGGAGTAAGTGAAAAAATAAGCTCTGAAAAGATGAGAATAATAAAAACAATGCTCTGATAATGTTGGAAAATTTAGTTCGCCTCTTAGCTGGAATTAATTTGTAAGAAGGCTCAGCCAGTGGTCTATAGGGCAGAGAAGCCCTAAAGAATAATATCTGGGATGGGTTCATTCTCCTCCTCTTTCAGATGAAATTATTCTTAATGAGATGCAATTAAGTTTTTTCAGATTTACTAAACAAAATAGCCACCTCTTCTTAAGAAACAGTTATTAGATTACTGTCCATTGAGGCTTTGTGGCTAGAGGTTTTTGCAGTGCCCCAGTTTAAAGCTATTGGATCTGATCTCTCAGGACCCTGTTATGGATGTTCTACAGAGTAGAAAACAAAATTGCACATCAAAGCATCATTTTCAGCAGCAGTGGGACAGCAGGCAGAGTTTTGCCAATGCTAGAAAGAAATAGGGCTGACTTTAATGATCAGAAAACGGTTAGTCTTTGCTAATGATGAATTGATCAATATAAAACTGATTTGTCCTTTCTCCTCCATTTTCCAGAAGTAGAAGGTGCTTTATATCTTTGTCTACCGTATTTTTGCATGGCGGGGGGGGCTTCCCATTTTGACAACCCACTCCCATTCACTCCTTCACCCCATTGCTTCCCAAAACTGCCCTTACTTTCAGAGTAAGACACCCTCAAACGTTACGCGACTTTAAAAAAATTTTTCAGGGTGGGGGATGGGGCTTCCCATTTTGACACCCCATCCGGTACAGTCCTACTCATCGCCGCCCCTCTCTGACAGCCTGCTGGGCCGCCCACCCGGCTCTCCACCCAGCACCTGCACTGAGTTCTCCCTACAGTGAATTTGCAGTATTGAGATGTCCTGCAAACAGATGGTGGCAGCGAGCTGGCAGCAATGAGTCAGCAGGGGTGAGAAGGACTCCCCCTGCTGGCCATGTTGAGCTAGCGGTGTCAAGTTATCATAGAATCCCTCTGAAATGTGCCATCTCCTTTCTGGGAAGCTGTGTGCTACTGACAACATTCCTGGTGCCTCACTTCTCCTTCGGCTGCACACTTCATCTCACCCAGGGGGAGTAGCACCCCAACGGTGAGTTTATTCTCTTTCTATTCCACCCAGAGTTGCATTTTTTTAAACTGTGCAGCTACTTTCAATCCACGAAGAAACTTAATAAACGTCTTGGGAATATCTCTTCTGAGATTTAATCAGGAAGAAACTTCTTATTTGGCTTTAGCAAGCTACTTTCTTTATTCTGAATATGTGGGTGCTGCCAATCTGACAGTTTCTTCATGGTCATTACACAATAATACCAAACAGGCTGAAATTTTCTTGTCTCCTCCTATAATTGCTTGCTTAGCCAAATATTCTACAGTGGGGTAAAGAGCAATAAACAACGACACACTCTTAAATAAGAACTATTTTCTACCCAAAGGAATTTGAATGTGTTTTTGTTGGGCTAAACTATGATTGATTACTACTTGTTTAGCATGATCAATTTCTAATCCTGTCTCAGTTTCTAATTCATTAAATAGCATTTGCTGAAAAGTTTTTTTTTTAACAAGGCAGGTAGAGAATATAGGGTGCTGGTAAGTTTTATCTTATTTTAATTTGCAATTCCATTTTTGGAACACTTAAGCAATGGCAATAGCAGACTTATACATAACTTCTGTAAATGGTTTACAGAGTCAGCATATTTCCCCCAGCAATCTAGATCCTCATTTTACCAACCTTGGAAGATTGAGTCAACCTTGAGCAGGATTGAACTGCTGGCAGTTGGCAGAATTAACTTGCAGTACTGTTTTCTAACCACTCTGCCACCATAACTTTTTCATTAAGGCATCTAATGAGAGCTATTTTGGTAATGATAGCTGGATGGAGGGATGGATGGATGGATAGATCTCTTCATAAAGTAAATCAGTGATAGCTCAAATGATCATTAATTCAACTCAAAAGATTGCTGAACAGGAAAGATGTGAAGAACATGTTTTGACTCTGTGAGCTAAAATCTTCCCAACTCTTGCTCAAGTCTGTTGTTTGTTGAATTCAAATCTGATTTGAAGGAGTTGATGAAAATAAGATTATTATTGCTGAGGTATTCATCACCGTTCTCATTTATTATACTGTCTTTTAATCAGAAAAGTAAAAGCTAGTCCAGATGGGGGGAAATACCCACAATGGAAGCTGATAATTGAGAACGGGGGGAGGGGGGTGAGAATCTAAATACAGCATAACTTTTGAATTGTGAAAAATACATTCATCCAGCAATCTCTCTACTGAATCAAGAAATAGAGGTTTGTATTAGCTTGTATGGTTGAACAGATTTAACAGAGACCCTGCTTGACTTGCTGTTTGCTTAGTTGAGATTTTTAATTTGCTTAATTAGTATTTTAAAAGCCTGTGAAAATTTGTGAATGAATATACGTGTGTGTGTGTGTTTGTGTACTTTCAAGGACTCATACACAATGAATATTCAGATTATGTCTGAATCTGTCATCCTGAGTCTGCGATTAGTGCCAAGAAATCATAATTGTACTAATGTAAATAAATGTAGTGGAATATAGACTTTTAAATGTGGCTCCAGCATGTATACTCATGGTCATGACTCCCATTTTGCAGTCATTTTAATTAAGTCAGACTATAAAGTTAGTCTTGCATGGGGGATAAACACACTGGGGAGATGATGAAAGATTGATGGCTACCCAGGCAGTAAAACAAGTAACTCTGATGTTTTCTAACAAAATTGAGATCTATGTACACACCATCGGTCAAGCTTGGGTGATAGTGCATATTTTAGATCTCTTGTTAGTTTATTTGGGGAATCGAGGAAGGGGTCTGATGTTAGCTATTTCAAAGTGATTTTCCATTTTAGTTTTTCAGCCTTTTGCTGTGGCTGAATAGCAAGGGTACCCAAGTCATAAATTTTAATTAATATCTGTATCATTTTGGTTACTGCTAGCTTAGTAGAGCAATTAGTGTAATTAGTAAACAGCATAGCTTGGTGGCATGATAAATCACAGTTAGGAGCACGTTGTCTCTTCACCAGGATGATGTATTATCCAATTTGCTCAAATTTTAATGTGTGCCCGAGGAAATCACAAAATAAAAAAGAAGCATTCCAACAGCTGGTGGCAGTCTTTGGTGGCTCTTGGTCAGTCTTCTGTCAGTCTTCCCAAATATTCTTAATTAGTCAAAAACATCTACTAATTAAACATTTCATTTTTAACACTCGTGGATGTTATGAAGAACTTATACAGAAGGGACAGGAAGAAAATGAACTTTCTGTGACCAGGGAAATTTAAGTTTGCACAATGGCCATCTACCAGTAAGAGGCATGCAGATCAGATTTCAGTATGTAATAGAAGAACTGCAAAATAAAATGGTCCATGGAAATTATTTATTGAGTGTGTGGGGGGAAAAGGCACTACCATCTATTATAATAGATTTGATAAATACTGTATTCATTGTGTTTATCGTCCTCACCATCTCATCCTGGTGGTGAGGGCCTCAGAGGTTGCAGAAGTCAAGCATTTTGGTGGATAGTGGCCACAGGTGAAGAACTAAATCATGTGTCTAACATTTACAGGCCACATGGCTTAGCAACAATGGTGTCAGTCTTGGGACTGGAACAGGCCTTGCTCACAGTCATCCATGCCTTTAGTCACTTCCTATTTGGATTACAGCAATGCAAGCTGCATGCACTCTGTCCATGAAGACGATCCAGAGACTGCAACTAGTTTAGAATACAGCAGCACAAACAGTTTTGGATGTCCAGTGGCTCATCCAAAGAATACCACTGCTGTATGAGCTGCACTGGCTTCCAGTTGCTTTTTACCTTTTTCCCCCCCAAGGTGCTTTATGGCCTTTAAAGTCCTACATTGCATAGAGCCAGGTTATTTGACACTTCCTAAGGGTATCTAAAGGGACACGATGACTCAGTGGCTAAGACCCTCAGCTTGTCAATCAGAAAAGTTGGCAGTTTGGTGGTTCAAATCACTAGCACCGCGTAACAGAGTGAGCTCCCATTACTTGTCCCAGCTTCTGCCAACATAGCTGTTCGAAAGCATGTTAAAAAAAAATGCAAGTAGAAAAATAGGGACAACCTTTGGTGGGAAGATAACAGCATTCCAATCACCGTTGGCATTTAGTCATGCTGGCCATATGGCCACGGAGACGTTTTTGGACAATGCTGGCTCTTCGGCTTTGAAATGGAGATGAGCACTGCCCCTTTGAGTTGGGAACAACTAGTACATATGTGCGAGGAGAACCTTTACCTTTAAGGGTATCTGCCCATACCTCTAGGTTAGATAATGTGGGTGCACTCCAGGTCCACTTCCTTAAATGGGACCTTGGAGGTGCACCTTGTTGGTGGCCACTCCAGTCCTTTGAAACAGCCTCCTACTAGAAATCAGAGGGATCCTTACACTTTTAGCTTTCTGAAGAGCTACTTCTTTCCCCAAGCATTGGGCTAGGGTGGGGAGATTGAATTGTGAGAATATTTGGTCTGGTGCCTGGAGGGGAAAGTAAATGTAATTATGTTCTATGGATTGTTGTGAGCCTCCTACCATGATTGAATGAGGTAGGTAGAGATAAATGTGCTAACCTCTATAAACAAGCAAAAATATTAGAGATTTCGTTTTATGCATACATTCTCTGGCCTAATATTTTTTGTGTTGTTAATGTGATGATGCTATATTCTGTATTTTAGAGCCTATGAGAACACCCAAGACTTTAAAAATTGCAGAAATCCAGGCACGTCGTATTGCTGTGGATTGGGAATCCCTGGGTTACAACATCACTCGCTGCCATACCTTCAATGTTACCATCTGCTACCATTACTTCCGTGGCCATAATGAAAGCAAGGCTGACTGCTTGGACATGGATCCCAAAGCACCACAGCATGTTGTGAATCACCTGCCTCCTTACACAAATGTGAGCCTCAAAATGATTTTGACAAACCCCGAAGGACGGAAAGAGAGCGAGGAGACCATTATTCAGACGGACGAAGATGGTATGTTCAGCTTTTATTCTTTAGCATGGTTGGTTACTGTGACGTGTGGCTCTCCCACCTCTAGCTTTCCATATTTCAAATACTTTACAAATTAAAAAAAATGTCATTTGAAGACAATATTTACTGTATGTAAATATTGTAATGTAAATACCTTGAATCTAATTTTTTTTAATCCTTTCTTTTGAAGTGATGTAGACATAAAGCTCCAAATCATATGACCATACCATACCTGCAGTAGTTGTTGTTAAGTAAATCTGTGGTTGTTAACACAATGTCCCATGACTGCAGCTTGTGAATTCCTCTTATTTTCCAATTTACTTTGCTTGTTGGAAGCTGGCAATGAAGCCTGAAAATGACGATCATATCCCAGCACAAAACTGGGACCATGATAATTGCATGATATGATCGTCATTGCTAAGCTCCCAAATCACAATCACATAACCCCAGGGAAACTGTGAAAGCCACAACTTCAAGGAATAGTTGTGAGTCTCCTCATTCTGCACTGTTGTAATTCTGAATGGTTCACTGAATGCGTGATTGCTGAGTGAGACTACCTGCATGTACTTTTATGCTAGTCTACACTCTCAGTAATTATAACTGCATACACTGAGAATGCTGATATAAAAAAAATATTCATTTAATTCTGCTTACAATATAGCTTTATTTATCACGTTTGAGGAAAAATAAAGGATGCTTTAAGTGTTTACAAAGCTCATTACTGATTATCTTTATGAATCTTAATTTAAAGCAAATTAAAACAAAATTAAACATTCCTAATTAGATGGAAATGATAATATATGAAAGTAGCTTAATTTCATATAGTTGAGTTTGTAACTAACTGCATATTCACATTGCAAATATGCATTTTAAAACTGTTGTACACAGATTTTCACATTATGTACTTCTGTGAAATCCAGTCGGGATATCTTATTAACATCGGCAGAGAAGCGCAGTAGAATTGCTTTCTTGGAATAAATTCCAGAAACTTGAGCATCAAGGGATTTCAACTAAAGTTAATGTCGCACCCAGAGAGACAAATCAGAATTTTAAAGTTGAAAACCAAAAGTAAACAGTGAAATGCTTTGATTATGATTTATAGCAATGTCAGATTCAGTAAATCTATGGTACACAACTTCCAGAAGCCCAAACTACCTAGAAATGTTAACAAAGCAGAAAAGAAAGACAAGCAGCTCTAAAATGTAGTTTGTCTGACTGTAAACTTATACAAGTATTGCTATTTCCCACAATGGTTTGATATGGTATACAACAGCTAGAGAAATAGAGAATATGGACAGATGGCCATGTATAATTTGTAAATCTGGGTTGAAATTAAAAGATCTTAAAATAACTTTTATATGTATTTCAATGTTCATGATCCATACAGCATATGACTTTGAAGGAACAATTATAGTTTATGAGATTAAAGCAAGCTAGACAGCCTACTGCTAGTAGTCAGTACTGACTGATAGCTATGTCCTACATCCTGAATCAATGCAACAGCATGCTTATAATTATCAATTATTTGGTGGAAAAGAAACAAAATGGCCCAGTGACTCACGTTCTCTTTAAGACTGTCTCTGGATTTCTAGTTGGCCACTGTGGAACCAGGTTGCGAGAGTTAGATTATTCTGATCTGAACCAGCAGGGCTTTTATTCTTAATTGGAATGTCGTACTTCAATAAAATTTCCAAATGCAGTGGTTTTATATTAATAATAAAGTATCATAAAAGAATTCATAATCCCCAGGAAGCACTATTTTACTTTTATTAACTGAAAGTGAGTGACAGTCATTCAACTGGGACAAAGCTGACAGTTGTTCTGAGATAAGCCACTGAAATATATTCAGAAGCATACTGCCGTTTGGGTCACTTTCAATTTATTCCACATGTGTCATCATATATAACAGGGGTCCCCAACCCCCAGGCTATGACCCACTACTGGGCCATGTCCTGTTCAAAGCCATGCCATGCAAGTGGCTCGTAAGCATGTGCACACGAAGCTCTACTTACATGAGCAGCGGGCGCACACAAAATTCTATTTGCACGAGCAGTGGGCACTTGCATTCACACAAACGGAGCTATTATGAAGTGTGCACACACACCAAACACTCACATGGATCTTTCCCTTCTCCCCTACCCACGCTGGAAAGACCACTGATATGTAGTGTTTTTAAAATCACTGAATTTCATGGAGGAAGTAACATGCTAATCATTTCCCATATCCCAAATTGATGAAAACATGTAATCAGTATCTCATTGATGATCATTACCCCTCATTCTAACTGATTCTCCTGTTCTTCTATATGTATGATTAACTCAATGATGGCTTTCAAAAAAATTTACTACCGGTTCTGTGGGCATGGCTTGGTTGGCATGACATGGCTTGGTGAGCGTGGCAGCCGAAGGATTCCCACCCCACTCCAGGGAAGGTTACTGCAAAATTCTCATTCCCTCCCGAAAAGCTGGGACTCTGGAGGCAGAGAATAGATGGGGGTGGGGCAAGTCAGAGGTGGTATTTACCAGTTCTCCAAACTACTCAAAATTTCTGCTACCGGTTCTCCAGAACTGGTCAGAACCTGCTGAATGACATCTCTGGATTGACTTCCAGTGACTTTCTCAGGCAGAGCAAGCAGAACTAAATGAAACTAAAACAATTTATTCTTTCCTTGGTTGTAGAGGGACATTTGTGTCTGTGAATGCAAAACAGAAACAGTTGCTTCAAAACTATGAACCATTCATTTTGTACACAAGATGAATGGCAGACGTGGTTCAAGTCCTTGGGATTGTTGATACCTGAGAAGTTTGACAATGGACATACTTGTTTGTGAACTCTTGTTTATTTTTTTTTTATTTTTTTACATAAACATGAATGCATCTGACAATTCATCTCCTGGGTTGTTCATAGCATTTATCCTGCTTATATAGGGTCCACTTATTTCACATTGTGCTCACCTAGTTGTCACAATAAAACTATCAATGCATGATGCAATGAAGGGCTTTGTTTTTCAGCCGGCTTGTCACCGAGTCTGGCAGTGATTAAGGCTGAGTGAGAGTGACTGGCCCAAAGACACACAGTTGGCTCCTGTGCCTAGGGGAAGGCCAGAAATGGCTCTCTGCGCACCTAATCCAGCAGCTTAACCATATACCTTACTAGCTCTCACTTAATCTCCTGGGTACAGGATCAAAATGTCTTTAAAGTTATGTGTCTGTATTCTTCCAATTTCTTTTCTCTTAATGTACTTTGTGGCTGGAGGCTATTTTACATTTACCTATCCGTATCTATTATTTATGCCTCACAGTTTATAGTAAACAAAGGTGTATCTACCCTGTACTGTTGTGCTGCTTTCCATCCTTTTAATTTTCTCTAGCAAAATATTTGAATGTCAAAAGGTAGAACATAAGCCAGCTGCAAATTCTTTTCCCCATATCCACGTAAAGAAATGGAGAAATATGGGGAAATACGTGATCTGCAGACCGAGCATTGCCAACTCCAGCTACTTAAAAACCTCTGATTGATATACTTACAAATTTTGTAATACGAATGTGGAACTACATATATTTGCACACTGGGTTTTCAGATGCTCTTTTGACAGCCTCATATTTTTACCCAGCATACTTCTGTGAATAATTTGCTGTAGTCGAATCCAGATATATAAAATAATGACTCTTAGATAGAGAACTGAGAACTGAGGCAGCATTGTCACAGAGGATGCACGAACAACCAATTCAAGATCTGATGGAGACTAAACAAGACCACATAATTTGCAATTCTTTCTCTTTTTATTCAGTTTTATAAAGGCAGAAATAAGCAGTTTGAATATATGCCAAGCCTCTTTCAGAGGAGTCAAGTTTCATTTTTCACTACCTGTATCGTTTGTTTGCATTGTTTCCTGGCCATTTTCCTGCCTCCCAGCAGATATCCTGGTATAGCCAATGCTGACTGGGGGATTTGGGGATTTGGTCCATGTGTCTTAAAGTGGCCAAATTTGAGAAACACCAATGGTGGGTTTCAATTTTTTTTAGAATCTCTTCTATAGGTGTGGCCTGCTTTGTGGGAGTGGCTTGCCGGCCATGTGATCAGGTGGGAGTGGCTTGACAGTCATGTGACTGGGTGGGCTTGGCCAACTTGTAAAATGTGGTGAAACTCACTTAACAACACGCTTGCTTAGCAGTCAAAATGTTGGCTCAGAAACTCTGGCATTTGAAGCATGCAAGTCTTAAAGCTGTCAAGTTACAAGACCCTTGCACCCCTAACCCTTTAGGAAAAAAAACCCAGAGGTGTTCAAACTTGACAGCTTTAAGACTTGTGGACTTCAACTCCCAGAATTCCTCCTCTCCCTCTTCATTTTGATGATGGGCGGATGGGTGGGGGGAGGGAGCTGAAACTGGTTCTAAACGGCACTGTAGATTTATGGAACTTCTATAGAAGAGGTTATAACTGGCAGGAACCCACCCCTGAGAAACACTGACCTAAACTAAAAGAACCAAAAACAAGCATTCCCCACTTCTATGCTCTAGGTTTAATGAAGGGCCTACTTGAGTAAGTTCTTAAGTGCATCGCTAAGGCAATGGAACCAAAGATGTGTTTGGGCGTGGAGATGGATCTCAAATGTTAATTTGTATGATAACCAATTTTGGTTAACTGCTGAAATTTAGTTTCATTCTCACTGCACAATGATGATGATTCCCAGTCTTTTGATTTTATACACAATCCCAAAGTTTGCACTGCATTAACAAAAAACTATAACTTGAAAAATTCCATTATAGGTAGTTCTTGTCTTATCGACAACTGAGCCTGAAATTTCTGTTACTAAGTGAAGAGATGATAAGTCACTGGGTAGTTATTCTCTAGCATACAAACCTTTGATTTTCCTATTTTATATCACCTTCACCATAGCCAAATTCTGGGATCATTTGGCTGTGTGCCTGCACAATGCTTTTTCCCTTCAGCACTGTTCTTCCAAAAGTTGTGCTATCAGATACTTCTGGGTGTTAAAAAGGAAAATTCCCCATGATCCAATGTACAACTACAGTTGAGCCCAAAATATATCGTTGTTATGTGGGACATTAGTTAAGTGAATTTTTCCCCATTTTACAATATTTCTTGCCACAGTTGTTAAGTGAATCACTGCAGTTGATAAGTTAGTAACCCAGTTGTTAAGTGTGTTGGGGATATCTCCTTCAGAAGACAGAAAGTTGTGCAGCGAAATTTGCAGCAAGAGAAGCGTTGCCAGTAGACACATGAATAGACTCTTCTCAGACACTGATAGTAAAAACAAGTAGCTTTACTCGTGATGAAAAATAAACTACTGCTTCACAAGCAGTGATAGTAGGTATTGAATCAAATACAGTCTTTAACTCAAAAACAATTAGCTTACAGTTGCAATCCACGATTCTTCCTTGTTCTGCAAAGTCAGTCAGAGCGAGCAGAGAGAGAGAGAGTTCTCCTGGCTTCCTCTTATTGCTAAGTTAATTACATCATCTAATTACATTCAAACATATAACATTTAAAGCAACAAAGACCATTTGCCATAATGGCTTATATATATTGCCAACCCAACACTAGGATTATACTCCTAACAAAGTGAATCTGGCTTCCCCATTGAATTCACTTGTGCGAAGGATGCAAAAAGATCACATAATCTAGAGACACAGGTACAGTCATACATTTGAACCAGTTGCCAAGCATCTGAGTTTTGATCACATGCCCATGGGGATACTGCACAGGTTGTAATAGCAATAGCACTTAGACTTAAATACCACTTCACAACCCTCTCTAAGCAGTTTACAGAGTCAGCATGTTGCCTCCAACAATCTGCATCCTTATTTTGCTGACCTCAGAAAGATGGAAGGCTGAGTCAATCTTGAGCCTGGTGAGAGTCAAACTGCCAAATTGCAGTCAGCCAGCAGTTAGCAGAGGTAGCCTGCAGTGCTTCATTCTAACCACTGCACCCCCATGGTTCATCTGTAATTGTGATAAACAATCATAAATTACATTTTTCAGTGCCATTGTAACTTTGAATAGTCACTAAATGAACTCTTGTAAGTTGAAGTTGGAACTTAAGGACTACCTGTACTGTACAGACCACACTGTCTGTTTGGGCCAAATTTAGTTGAACATCACTAGAGACAGAATTCAAGGTTTTGCCCACTTAAAAATGGTGTACCTTTCTATAGTTGTATAATAAATGGTGATCAGTAATGATATCAAATACCAGTCCTTTTATTTTTGATAATATGGGTTAGATTTCTGCTTATAGTCAAGGTATATAATTAATAAACCAGAAGTTAGTACAAGTCAATTTTTGTGGTTAGTTACTTCCCAGTTCCAACTTAAAAATACAAGTACTGATTTAAGGTCACTAATGAGACAACATCTGAAAGGGCCTGAATTAAGCCATTAAGAAGGTTTACTTGAGTTCAGGGGCCTTGGTAGTTTGGTGTTCTTGGTTCAGGATTTTGTTTTATGTCTTCAAAGCATACCCATCACCCCCAGCTCTAAAAACCTGGCTTTGGTCCCAGGCCTGGAGCTGATGTATTAATGTACTATTGCATTTCAGAGGCTCCTGTTTGGTTTGGTTTGATTTGTGTATTTATAAGATCATTTTAATATGAGCTGTCTATGTGGTTTTATGTTTTCTCTTTTTATGGCTTTTTATGGTTTATTTTTATAACCACCCAGAGTTCATTGGAATTAGGCAGCTGTAATACATTCAAATAAATAAGTCCTGCTTAGTGTCAATTATTCAGTCCATTTTAGATTTTACAGCTAATCTTACTCTAGGTAGCAGCCTAGGCTTCCCAAAAGCATGAAGCCAACTCATCGTCTTGATAAAACCCCTTTTATTTAGTTTAAAGTGAATTCCTTTCCAGCAAAGTCCTAGCCAACAGTCTTCCAAGAGATTTCACAACTACAGGCCCTTTATCAGGCTTGGAGAGCTGCCAAGCCGATATCTTTCAAATGCCACTCTGTGGCAGACAATACTTGGCAAGAAGTCAGGAACAGATCTTCACTCTAATTAATTGAACTAATTGTCTCCTGCAACCCCCCCCTCCTCTTTTGCTCCTCTTTATTTTTTTTCTTTTATTTTTTTTTATTCAATTTATATCCCGCCCTTCTCCAACAGGACCCAGGGCGGCGATTTATTCCCTATGGCAGGGGCCGTTCATCATCCAACTGTGGCTTTACTCCCAAGTTGACCCTTGTTCCTTAGCTGTGCCCTTGTCCTTGCATCTCTGCACATGCGCATACATTGGGAACAGGGTCCAGCTGTTCTTATGCCTCAGTGATGTCTGATTCCAAAGGCAGCTGATAACTGTCAGATGAACTCTTGCCCCATCTCTGCCTCTGAAGCAGAGCACTCGTCAGAGCCTTCTCCCGACTCCAGGACTGGCCCATGTTCCTCTCCAACCTCTTCACTGTCCAAATCTGCTGCCAGATCAGCTGACCACTAGCGGGCCATAACACCTACTATACACAATCTTTGATCAGCAGCTAGTAGAATTGTCCAATTTGCTTTAACCACGATAGCACATACAGCTTCAAACCAGCTCCTCTGTTACTGATGTTTTTGGTCTTAGAATTGTCTCCAATCTTAATGTGTCGTTTGGAAGTTTTAGGGTTTCCTCCCTTGATGCCAGCTCCATATCTGCTCCTTTGACTATTAACGTGATGTTCTATGAATAGCCAAACGATTTTCTCTTTCTGGCTCCTTATCAGCAAAGCAGAAAGCTATCAGAATTTGTTTGGCTGTTTTCTCTCTTCCAACACTCACTCCTGAATCTGCACAGGTATACAGAACCATGACTAGTCAACAACAAGCACGGGTGACAGGTGGTTCATCACATCCTGCATTAGCATGATTTGGAAGAAAGGGCAAAGGCCTCTTAAGACTTATTAATTGGATAAATTAAGAAAGTTTATTGGAGAAGTAAGAAGCTGGTCAAGAGCCATGATGCTTAATCCACTTTTATTAATTCCAATTGAAAATGGTAAAAATATTCAGTTAGCACCTGGGGAATATTGGCAAACAATGGTACTAATGGTACTTAGAAAAGATTTCTAAGGCATAGAAAATAATGGAGAAATTTAATTGGGTTAATACTGCATTTGGTTGCCCTGAATGCAGTGGATTAGAACAGAAGGCTGAGGTAAACAGTGCTTCCTTTTTCTCTTTTTCAGTGACAAGATTTCTCTTTTTTCCTTTCTGTCCAATGCTTCCTTCTCTTTAAAGGTAGTTCTCATTTAGCGACCACAGTTGGGACCAGTAACTTGGTCATTAAGCAAAACAGTTGCTAAGTGGAATTGTGAGTCTGCTTACAATCTTACTTCAGTTTCCTTTTGCTTTACAAACCTGCAAAGGTTGTAAGTGCAAGGAATAATAATAATAATAATAATAATAATAATAATAATAATAATAATAATAATAATAATAATAATAATCTTTATTGTCATTGTACTAAAATTACAATGAAATTGGTTTTAACTTCACTGGTGCAAAATTATAACAGAAACAAAAAAGAGAGAGAAAAGAAAAAAGAAAAAACTAGCATGTGCATGGAGTGATTGTGGTTGAATTTAAAAGTCTCACAGCCCAAGGATAGAAGCGATCTTTAAACCTGGTTGTTCGGCTGGCTATACTTTGATGTCTTCGGCCTGATGGTAGAAGTGCAAAGAGATACCAACCAGGGTGTGAATCATCTATGAGAATTTTCCTTGGTCTGCTAAAGCAGCGAGATCTGGCAATGTTATCCAGTGATGTCAGAGGGCAACTGATGGTTTCTTGTGCCGAATTGATCACTCTCTGTAGTGCCTTCCTCTCCGCAACTGTTAAACCAGCGTACCACACTGTGATACAATATGTGAGGACACTTTCTATGGTGGAGCGATAGAAAGAGGTCATCAGCTGTTGTTCCGCCTGATTTTTCCGCAGGACTCTAAGGAAATGAAGTTTATTTGATTAAATGAATAGTTGTAAAGTTATTTTTTAATCACTGTTGTAAGTTCAAACAACCCCTAAATAAAGCAATTGCCAAACAAAGACTATGTGTTTGTTCTTCTCTCTCTCTCTCCTAGTTGCCTCCTGGTGAAGGAAGAAGCACTTGTTAGAGCTATGCACTGATCATTATTAGCAAAGGGGTTTTTATTTTTTAAAAAATGGAATCAGGCTCAGGGTCACAGTTCATCCTCTACTGCATGGGTGTCAAGCTCACCGTGTCATGTTTCCGTCATGTGATGTTTCACAATGTTTTTCCCATTCATGGAGCTGGGGAGGGCATGGCCTGCATGTGATGCATCCAGCCCGCAGGCCACCAGTTTGACACTCCTGCTCTAGTGGTTTACGCCTAGACCTCCGTACAGGCAGTCCTTAATTTATACTTGTGACAAAGTTACAATGGCACCAGAGATGGCATTCTACCAGTAAGGACCAGTTTGCCCAAACTGATAGCGGAAATTGCGGGTGGCTCCACCCCCCACCCCCCCAGATCTACGGCATCCTATTTAGGCCCTTTTTTCACCAAAACCACATGCGTGGAAGGCTCCCATTTGCGAACCGGTAGGGAAGATAAGTGAATACCATGTCTGAATTATGACTGTTTTTCATACTTAAGACCAGTGGTGGGATTCAGCCAGTTCATACCACTTCGGGAGAACCGATGGTTAACCTTCTGAGCAGTTTGGTGATCTGGTTGTTGGAAGAAAACATTATGGCAGAAAAATCGGTTGTTAAATCATTTGAATCTCACCACTGCTTAAGGCTGTTGTTGTACCATCGGCATGGTCACGTGTGATCCCCTTTTGCAACCTTCTGACAAGCAAACATTCACTCTACAGCTATGTTACTAGCAACAACTATAGTGATTCATTTAACAACTGTGGCAGGAAAGGTTCAATCGTCAGTAAGTCAAGCACCATCTGTAATGGAATTTTTTCAAGTTACAGCTTTTTGTTAATGAAGTGCAATTACATTCCTAAGTGCCTCAGCAAGGCAATGGAACCAAAAATGTGATTGGGTGTGGAAATCGATCTCAAAGGTTAATTTGTATGATAACCAGTTTTTAGTGAAGTGCTGGAATTTCATTCTCACTGCATGAGGATAATTCCCAATCGTTTGATTTTATACCCAATCCCAAAGCCCTTAATGGGCAACCTTAGTGGCTGAATTTGTAACAAACAATCCGCCTCTGAACATAACAGAACTGTATTAATTTACTACTAAGTATATTGCAATGCAGTTATTGCATCGCAGTTAATGCAGTTATTGCAATTTTCCACTTGAGCCAAAATATATGCCTTGAAATCCAAGGTTCCTTTGAATTGTAGTAAAGAGAAACAAATGGCATTCCCATAGAAAAAAGAAGAAGACCTGCAGGAGATCAGCAAGAGCCATAGTACAGCCCAGAAGGATTGTCAAAGCACATTAGCTGTGATCTTCTGTGATATTTTTGTCAGCTGTGTGAGGCAAAGAACAGCAGTCCGAAATAGACTTATGGATGAATATATTTCACAAAAGATGAGAGTTCAGAATTTCATTTGTGTACTTATGATAGCTTTACGTTGTATATTTAGTTTAAATTTATCAAATTACATTGGGTGCCTAAGGGGCAATTTATTTATACTTTCACACAATCTGAAATAAATCTGACACCCGTAAAGGACTTCCTGCCATTTCTTAATGCTGCAGGCATATTGCATAATATTTTCTGTTATACTCTAACTTTTTTTTTGCTTTTACAAAATTGCTACATGTTTTGAAAAGATGTAGGAAATGTTATATGTGAATTTGTGTGCCTTAGATTAAAGCACGAGAAAAAAATGACTTAAAAAGCTATCTGAATGTAGATTTTTAAATAAAAGCAAATTGTTGCCCACCTCTGTTTTTGAATGTACAGTTCTTCTGAGATTATCTAAAGTGAATTGTTTAATAGATGTGAGACAATTAGATTATCTAATGTGAATTGTTTATAGCAGTGATGGCGAACCTTTTCAACACCAAGTGCCCAAACTGCAACACACACACATGTACATGCATGTGCAAGCACCAGAACACCAGAAAGCCGAAGACCAGTTGGCTGGTGCACACATGCCTGTTTCCTGGTCGTTTTTTCGGGTCATTTTCAGGCTGTTTACAGGACATTTTTCACCCTGAAAACAGTCTGAAAAATGGCCTGAAAGGTCAAAAAATGGCCTGTTTTTTAAACCAGTAGAACAGCTGGTGACGGCACGCATGCCCACAGAGAGGGTTCTGTGTGCCATCTCTGGCACGTGTGCCATAGGTTCACCATCACGGCTCTATAGAATTGAAATACAGAAAAATTTACAATGTATTTATTTTCTTGGCTGTTATTTCAGTAACAACATCTCATAAATACACAAATATATTTAATGTAATACTCAGCAGCCACAGATTAGTTAAATTAGGCGCATGCAGAGCATAAACAAATGAATTATAACATTGTATGTTATTAATGTTATTTTTGCAGTGCCGGGTCCCGTACCTACAAAATCATTAAAAGGAACTCCCTTTGAAGACAAGATCTTCTTAAATTGGAAAGAACCAATGGACCCAAATGGTATCATCACCCAATATGAGGTAGTAATAACATTTATTTATTTCTTTTCATTTATCATATCTCTACCTTGCTATCTCACCTAAATGGCATAATGGCATAATTTTAAGATGGATTTTAGTAAGGTTTTGAATTTATTTTAGCACACGCTCGTAGATTTAATTCATTTTAATTATTCTTTATTGCATTTATTGAATATTGTTTTTATTATCTCCTGTGCACCGCCCTGAGTCCCTTCGGGGAGATAGGGCGGTATATAAATCCAAATAAATAAATAAATAAATAAATAAATAAATAAATAAATAAATAAATAAATAAATAAATAAATAAATGGCTCTGAACATTTACAAACAAACATAATATAAAACATAAGTAAGAACAATGTTATAATTAAAAGGAGTTAAAAGAATTGACATTTTTGCTTAATAAATACATGGGTTTATTTGGGGGGGGGGGGGGAAATAAACCACAGATGGCATTTTTATCTAGATTCTGGGTATAGGTTATGAGATCCCCATGGCTTTTTTTCTTTTTCTTTTGCTATCATCAGGTTCTTAATAGATCACTAGATCAACTACTTAATCATAATGCATTATTATATCGTGCATATTGGTTTGGAATAGATCCCTGATCAAAAGAACTCTAAATATTCTGAATTGATCCCGTTATCAGAAAAACAATGTAAAATTATAGAAATAGGAAAAAAAGGAGGCTGTGGTAGCCTCTTCTTTTCAATCTATTTCTGGTAAGTGAGCTGTTACTTCATAGGGTTCCTGCCTTGTGGGGTTGGTCCAGTGGTGGGTTCCAGCCAGTATGGCCCGGTAGAGCTGTACCAGTAGTAGCCGAGAGCAACTGACAGCATACTGGTACGGTGGCCAGTTTGGTCCACCCACCAGCCCGCGTTCTATACCTGTTTTTAAAGCAACTGGCCAATTGCGCACATGCGCACAGCGTGTGGTGCCTGCGCAACATCTGACAAACAGTTGGGTGTTGCAGAGGCAGTGGAGTGTACATGCATGTTTAGTGTGCATGCACAGACAGGACGCCTGGCCCTGTGAGCAGCGTACTGGTAGCAATGTGGAGAGGAACTCACCACTGGGTTGATCCCACTGCCCACTGATAAACCTGCAGCTGACCAACATATGACAGAAACCATTACCATGGTGTTAAAAGTCTTTTATAAAAAACAGCATTTTGAAGCATATCTCCTCATATAGGGACATGGACAGTCTCACCTGTTCAGAAAACCTCTTTATTAAATTTATATGCCACCCATCTCATTGTCAAGTGACTCAACTTATGTTATGTTGGAGCACAAAGAATGGAAGAGAATTGTGTTATGATGTATTCTTGCGTCTACATCAGGGTGTCAAACTCAAGGCACAGGGGGGCTTAGATCTGACCCATGGGGCTGGCCTGGAAATATCAAAGGATCAGCCCATGGTGCCTCTGCCGGCCAAAATAAGGTGAAGGGAGGGCGGGTCTTTGCCTCCCCCCTCTTGGCCCATTTTCAGCCTCCACAGTCTCTTGCAGCATCTGCCAAATGAAAATGGGCCACAATCTGCCCCGTGGACCTTGAGTTTGACACCTTGTGCCAGAAAGTAAATCTCCCTTTGTCTGGAATACCTGTTTTGTATGCAAAGGGGAAAAATGCATCTTGAGCCTGTGTGAAAGGTCCACTATGGCCATGCCCACCACCATGACTACATCCTACCCCACACCCCAGCCCTCCCAAGGTCAAATACAACCCTGATGTGGCCCTTAATGAAATCAAGTTTGACATCCCTGCTCTACATGAATATATTAAAGCTTATAAAAGTATCAGGGCTATAAATATTGTCCATTTTTCAATTTAAGAAACAGATTATCACTGTCAACACACTACTCATCTCACCCAATGATAAATCTGTGAATTAATCCTTAAATTAGCATATGCTACTAATGATCTTTAGTTTCAATCACAGAGTGGATAGAAGTTTCAGAATAAAAAATGAAAAATACTGGCTAAAATTGCATAATAATGAAGCCTTGTTTTTGCCAATACTTATAATAAATGATAATATCTAGGACTTAAATATGCATCTTTGATTTAGATCTGGTAGCATTAATATATAGCCTTCGAAAATCATGAATTAATGGAACTCTGTCCAATGAAGGCTACAGATAATATATGTGAGAATTATTAATAGATATGAGATATTTTCTAGACTTCAAGGTTTTCTCTCCTGGAAACTTGAAATGCAAATACTGATTTTTTTAAAAAAAAATTCATATATTTGATGAATGAGCCCTTGAGGAATGAAGGGGAAAAATAATTTGGCATTCAATTTATTATGTATCTGTCATTTTTTTAAAATAGGCAGTCTTGTCAATACCACATTTCTCTTTAAAACAAACTAAATATCTTTTAAATGCTTCAATCATATCTTCCAATGTTTTTGTTGTGTTTTATTGAGTATTTTTAATTGCTGGTTCTTCAATAAAACTACTTAAAGAAAGAGTTCAGTGCATACATTGTACATTCAGAATAAATACTTGAATAAGCAAACATCACACAGCTTCTGTATCTGTAGGTTTATTAGAAAAAAGGGGAGAAAAAATGTGGTATAAAATAAACAAACAAACAAACCTGTTTAGCATTGTACAAATCACAGCTATCTGCATAATTTCTGAGCCACCAGTCATATTTTGTAGTTATAAACCGAGGTGGTATTCAGCAGGTTCTGACCAGTTCTGGAGAACCAGGGGCAGAAATTTTGAATAGTTTAGAGAACCGGTAAATACCACTTCTGACTGGCCCCACCCCCATCTATTCTCTGCCTCCCAAGTCCCAGCTGATTGGAAGGAAATTGACATTTTGCAGTGACCTTCCCTTGGAGTGGGGAGGGAATGGAGATTTTACAGTATCCTTCCCCTGCCACACCCACCAAGCCATGACACACCTACCAAGCCATGCCCACAGAACCGGTAGTAAAAATATTTGAATCCCACCACTGGTCCTAAGGATCAGTAACACTATACTTGTATGTCACTACAGGAATTCAAAGAAAATGGGAAATTCAAAGACTAACATGAAACATTGTTGTTGTTGTTTTTTTTAAAAATTGAAACTAATTCATAGCAATGTACCAACCAGGGTTGGAGTTTCACTAAACCTCTGACATAATTTCCACAGGTCAGCTACACTAGCATACGATCCTTTGATCCTGCAGTTCCAGTGGCTGGGCCACCCCAAACTGTGTCAAAATTATGGAACAGTACACACCACGTTTTTCCCTATCTACATCCTGGGACTACCTATCAGTTTTATATAAGGGCCAGCACTGTCAAAGGTTTTGGACCAGCTACAGCCATCAATGTAACTACCAATATTTCAGGTAAGGGCAAACATGGAAAAGTTATTAAATTTATCATATTAAATCTCCTTTCTTCAGTTGAAACCAACGCCATTTCCATATAAGGAATATATGGAAGATATAGTGGCTACAAGCATGATATAGTAAGTGGTAATGATAAATAGACATCAAGAAAGATGACTATGTGTATTTATGGATGCGCATATTTAAATCAGTGAAAACAAGGTATAGACTTGTTTTAAGATTCATAGTGCCTTATCAAGATTATCATGAAATTTTTCAAATGATTGTCCAAAATCTACTATGCAGTTATATGTACTTATTTTTGCTACAGTATATATTAGAATGCAGCCCAGTGTTCTTTACATTGAAGGAATTGTGGGAATTGGTGCTAAACTCCCCAAAACAAGCCTGGTTTGCTTAGGTTTTAACTAATTTAGGTGGCCCCCATCTGATGAAAGTGACTCTGTGCAGCATAGAAAGATTAAAATACAGAACAAAACAAAAATTTCCCAAATTTTTAAAATAATGATTAAATTATTATAATATTAATAATATTAATATTTTATTAATAATAAATAATCGTTAAATATTTAAAAAACCTTGTTATGCATAAATGGAACTGATAGTTCTCCAATTTTTGGAAGATGCATTATTTTAATTTTATTTACCATGCTGCAGTCTGCTAGAAATCTTTGCAAACAAATAAAATAAACTTGCATACACAGGTAGTTTTCTGGTAATTGGTACCAGCAACCTTATCACTAGCAACACTGCCAGAAAGTGAGATGTCACATGATGCAATTTATGATGGCAATGGCAGCAGTCCAATAGGTTGTTATTAGTCAAATCCTATGCCATTCACAGCATCCTATGGTCACATGATGTTGTGGCCCATCGGCTGCCAGCAGAGATACCTGCAGATTCAAGTGAAAAGGAGGTGGAAGGAGAGCCTTTGGAGGCTCTGATAAGGATCAGAGACAGAGGGAGAGGGAAAGGGAGAGCCTTCCATCCTCCCCCAGGTGGAGAGGCAGCTGTCTTCAGGGCCTGAGCTGAATGAGGGGGAGGTACAGATGGAGCCTATCCCAGATGTGCATATGCACAGAGAGGAAAAGAGAGGAGAGCAAAGGAAAGCAATAAGCCAGCACTCAGGAAGAGGGAGATGCAGACGATATCTAGGCCATCCCTAACTGGGAAATAAATAAGAGGGGGAAATAAAGAGTAGCCGGTTGTCACAGACAACTGTTCATTTCTAGTATACAGCAAGCAATTCAGATTTCTTGGATAAAACCAGGTTTGTTGAGACTAATTATGTTTGATTTTTTGTTTATCCCTATGAATAAAAGATTGTTACTGCCGTCTTATAAAAAGGGGGTTGTTTTACTCATGCGTAAATGCCTTATCACTACTTGCGAAGGTTGGGTCAAAACACATGATTGCCATTTGCAGCCTTTCCCGTTAACTTTGCTTGTTAGAAGCAGCCAATGAAAGTTGCAAATGCCAATCATGTGAACATTTGGACTGGGTGGGATCATGTGCTTGCAGAGACATGGCAATGGGTCCAGCCACAAGGGCCAATCTTAAGTCTCTAATCCACAAGGACTTTCTATATACAAAATTACTAAAAATAACCGATGGTCTTACAGCTTATTTAGTGGTGGATTCTGGGCCTCTTCTTTGGTGTTACCTGGAGTGACCAGAAGTGAGTACCAAAATGAGACAAATGGGAGACAAATGGTCCTTGACTTACAACCACAATTGGGAACAGAATTTCTGTCACGAAGTGATGTAGTTGTAATGTGAGACCGCATTGCTTAGTGACTGCAGTCCCAGCATTCCCGGTTGCCTTCAATAACCAAGAATAGTAGGTCATTAAGCAGACATGTCCCAGGTAAGAGCATAGGGCAGTCACACAGAAGTGGCGGGGGTGTGTGACATGGGCTGTGCATAAGTTGAGGGGGGCTGCAATTATTTGCGGTGGAAACCTGTAGCCACTCCTGGAAATATTAGCTGACTCAGCCTGATCTAGCAATATGACCCAAAGCCAGGAAGCTTCAGTCACCCTACCAGGCCAAGCAAGCACTTACAACTATAGGGGCACTGCAACTATGCCCCACTTCTCTCCCTCACAACTCACCTATGCCTTTCTGGCAGCCCTGCACAGTGGTGCACATTTGGCCATGTCCTTCTACTGCTCTGTAGCAGATTTAGAGCTGCCAGTTTAATTTGCCCATATCTTTAAAATACCAACCCATGGAAGAACATGAAATTCTTTTTTTTAAGGTTTTAATTCTGCTAATTTACTACAAACTGATCTTCTCTTAGAAGAATACTCTGGTTTCTAGATTGGAGAATTTCTTCACACCAACATCCAGATATCAAAAAGCAGCTGGATACAAAATAGGTTTTCTTGTCTTGCTGCCAAATGTTCTCAATTAAACAGTTTGTGTTGTGTGACTCCCTGGGAAAGTCTCCTGCTTTTCTTATTGTTCCCTACCAAAGACTGAGTTTGTCTTGACAATAATAAATTAGCAGCTTGAATGGTGGTTCGGAGAAACCGAACCAATATTGGGCTGGTTCCCTCTGCTGAATGAAAACAAAAGAGCTTAGACAGGTTTTCTTTCTTAAATGAATGATCTTATTTAGAACCATAAGAAATATTAAAACACATAAAATATCTCTGCATAAGATACTCTGTAATGAGGACAGTTCATTTCCATCAAAATCTTCAACTTATTAGTTATCAATTAATTCAGATTGATTTAAACTGTTCTCAGAAGAAATCATTTTTTCTTTAAAGTGTGACCTGCTGTTACCTAGCAAGAGAGAGAGAAAGAGAAAAACTATTTCATTTTTTTAAACTACTTTAAATTACAAACTGAGGCTTTTAAAATGACAAGCATTCTCTGGGACCACTAATGCAGTATTTCTCAACATTGACAATTTATAACCACATTTAAGTCTACATTATTACAAGTAGTCCCTACCACCTCCCTTTTTAGTACAAAAAAAATCTCTAAATAAAATAGAGCTAAAGTGATATTCAGGGCATATAGTCTGGGGAACAGATTGTTTTTAAAATATGTATATAGTTTAGAAAATCCTCTTGAGATTGTAGTAAGATTTTCAGTTATGTTGACAATTTACTATGCTGTTGTCATAATTCGTGGCAAACCCTAGAAAATAGTAATAATTTCAGTTGAATGGTTGAAGATTTCATTGGCTCCTGAATGGTCTACTTTATCTTCATATGGAACCCAAATGAATTAGATGCACCTCCAAAATACAACACATTCTGCTACAGTTTTCACGTATCCTATTTTCCAAACTACATTGCATTGTAGTTTTCTTGCTCAGCTCAAAATAACCCTACATAAAATTTGGACAGACTATAAAGTTAAAAGTTTCCCCTGTCAGTCATATTTGACTTTAGGGGTTGGTGCTCATGTCTGTTTCCTATGTGAGGAAGCCAGCATTGTCCAAAGATCCTTCTGTGGTGGCCATCATGTGGCCATCATGACAATACACTAAGGTGCACCGAGTGCAGTTACTTTCCCACTAAAGTGGTACCTATTTATCTACTTGCATTTACATGCTTTCAAACTGCTAAGATGGCAGGAGCTGGGACAAGTAATGGAAGTGTGCTCCATGGTACTGACAACCTTCTGGTTGACAAGCCTAGCATCTTACCCACCACACCCCATAGGATAGAAGGGTGTAAAACAAAATTGAGAGATTGGTGTAGTATTCATGCCAATTTTTTATAAGTCCTATGGTATAAATCTAGATGATGATATTATTTCACAAGGATGAAGAGGTCAAGAGCGCAGTTTCAGTGATTAATTTATATTGCTGTAAGGCAGTGGTTCTCAATTATTTTCTGTCAGGCCCCCCCCTAGGAAGAAGAAAACATTTCGCGCCCCCCGCGCGACTGTAAATAGTATTATTTGTCTATAAAATTGTTAGTACACCTCTGCATAACACTGTATCCTTATTAACGTATAAGAGAATAAAAAAAAGAAAGAAATGTGGATCAATTTACAACAAAGAATAGCTTTATTAACTGTAGCAGAAAAGATTTAAAGTGCATTAAATCCTTAATTAAACTATAAACATTTTTTGATTGGACATGTCAAACCATGTGACCGGGTGGGAGTGGCCAATTTGGAAAATGTGAAACTCACTTAACAATGGTCTTGGTTAGCAACCAAACTTTTGGGCTTAATTGTGGTCATAAGTTCTCTCTCTCTTTCTTTCTTTCTTTTTCTTTCTTTCCTTCTGTCTTTCTTTCTCTCTTTCTCTCTGTCTCTTTCTTTCCTTCCCTCTTTCTTTCTCTCTCTCTCTATTTCTTTCTCTTTCTTTCTTTCTTTCTCTTTCTCTCTTTCTTTCTCTTTCTCTTTCTTTCTCTCTCATTTTTTCTTTCTTTCCCTCTTTCCCTCTCTCTTTATTTCTTTCTCTTTCTTTCCCTCTTTCCCCCCTCTTTCCCTATTTCTCTTTCTCTCTCTCTCTCTTTCTTTCCCTCTTTCTCTCTCCTTTTCTTTCTTTCTTTCTCTGTTTCTCTTTCTTTCTGTCTCTTTTCTTTCTCTCTTTCTCTCTCTTTTTTCTCTTTCTTTCCTTTCTGTCTTTCTTTTTTCTCTCTTTCTCTCTGTCTGTCTTTCTTTCTCTCCCACCTTCTTTTTTTTCTTTCTCTCTCTGTCTCTCTCTCCTTTGTTTGCCCATCTGTTACTCTGTGTGTGTGTGTGTGTGTGTCTGTCTCGCATTCAGGCACTTAAATCACCCATTCTGTGTCTCTGTCTATCTTTCTCTCCCTCCCTCCCACTCTCTGTCTCTCTGTGTGTGTCTGTCGCTCTCTGGTTCCCCCCTCCCTCCCTGTCTCTCTGTGTGTCTGTGCCTCTCTCTGTCTGTCTGTCTCCCCCCCCCCCCACAAACCTCCTCAGCTCCTGGAAGTAGCCTGACCGGCCCGCCAGCCCGCTGGCTGTATTTATTCGCTCGCTCTCTCACCCATCCACCGGACGAAGGAACCTGGCGTCCGATGGGTGAGCAAGCGAGCGAGCAACCGCGGCCAGCGGGCCAGCGGATTGTTGGGCGCTGCCGCAACTTTCCTTACCCGCCCGCCGGCCAGTCGGCCACAGTTACTCACTCGCTCGCTCACCCACCGGACGCCAGCTTCCTTCGTCCGGTGGGTAGGTGAGCGAGCGAGTAAGCGCAGGCGGTGGGCAGGCAGGTTGTTGGGCGCTGCTGCAACAAGTTTCCTTGCCCGCCCGCGCTTGCTTGTTCCGCGCTCTGCCAGGGGGCTGCCCCCTCCTCCTTCGACCTCACCTTTCCACGCTGATTGGCCCGAAGCGCATCCCCTTCCTTATCCCCGCGTCCGCTTTCTGCCTCGTCCAGCCCAGTGGTGCTCAAGAGGCACGGCTTCCGGCTGCTCCTTCTCTGACGCCTTTCTCAGTCGCCTTCGGGCTTTACCTACAGCCGCTGCCGCCGCCGCCGCAGTGTGGGCCTGGGATGCCAAGGCGGCGGCGGCGGCAGTATCGGTCTTTCCGGGTGTGCGGCTCCTGACTATCAAACGCGCCCCCCTTTACGGAGCCTCGCGCCCCCCTGGGGGGGCGCGCCCCACTATTTGAGAAACGCTGCTGTAAGGCATTGCTAGTTCTTTTGTCTGATATGAACTATTAGTGCTATTTTCTGTCCTGACCAGATTCAAAGTTAGTTTTAAATTATAGCTACTGAAATTTTAATTGTATTCACTGCCCTGATTGAAAAATAGAATGGAAAAAATGTGGATAGCAGGGAGTGTTGTATCCTTCGGTGGACCCCAGGAAGTCCTGATTATATGAAGCATTATAAAAGAAATCCAGTGATTCCACAATAGTTCCACGAAGAATTTAGAGATAATTCAAAAGAAATATCAATATTTGTATTGTATTTAATAAGCTTAGAAAATTTGGAAATTCTAATCAGTATTACAGTTTTTCAGTGTCATTTCTAAATGTAAATTTTAACTTGAACCTCATGCTTTAGGTTTTAATAATGGTATTTTGTATATATGTATTGTTTTTTTAAATTTTCCTGTGCGCCACCCTGGGTCCTTTTTTAGGAGAAGGTGCGGGTTATAAATTTGAAAAATAAAAAATAAATAATGCTACACCTTACTAGGATTTGCAATTTGATTCACCAGTTTACAAAATTGTAATCAAGTAGTTTTTGTCTGTGAAAAGCTGCTGTAAGACCTGCATATTTTTTAACTATGATATCCTTTTTTTAATTCAGCTCCCACTTTACCAGATTATGACGGTATTGATGCTTTTCTCAATGAAACAGCCACAACCATAACTGTACTCCTGAGACCAGCACAAGCCAAAGGAGCGCCTATCAGGTAAAAATGGAAAATACATGAAAATCCTCATGTAAAAAAAATGGGGAGTGGGGTTGAATCAGCAGCTGGCAACCTTTTGAGAGTTGTGTAGTCACACATACATGTGCATACACACATTTGACAACCAGAGAGTAGACTACCGTATTTTTTGGAGTATAAGACGCACCTTTTTCCCTCTAAAAACAGGCTGAAAATCTGGGTGCGTCTTATACATCGAATACAGTATTTTTTGCCTCCTGGAATCCCGCCCCCTTCACCAAACTGGCTGTGCCTAGTCTTGTGGAGGCTTCCAGAGAACCCCTGGGGGCTGGGGGGGGGCAGAAATTAGCCTCAAACGGGCCGTTTCCCCCTCCCCCAGCCCCCAGCAGCACTCTATAAGCCTCCATAGGGCTATGCATGCAATTTATTTGACATAAAGATGATCCGTTTTCGCAATAAATGGGACGGTTTTTTTGCTCATTTTTTATCCCCCAGCCCCCCAGGAGAACTCTGCAAGACCCCCCAAGGCTACTTATGCTTTTTATTTGAAGAAAATCGGCCCCGTTTTCGCGGAGAAAGAGCAGTTTGGGGAAGTATGCAAAGCCCCAAAAACCCCTTTTTGCCTCCTGGAACCCCGCCCCCTTCACCAAACTGGCTGTGCCGAGTGTCAAATCCTCAGACTTACGACCGTGCCAGTAAGTCTGGTGAACTTTAAATTACCGCATTCCGGAATGGAGCAGACAGCCGCGTCTGATTGGCTAAGATGCGGCTGGCCAGATTCTGTCTGGAGAAGTGAAACAATGTTGCAGTTACTGAGCTGAGGGTTTTTCCCACCTGACAGCCTATATAAACTGTTGTCAGGCAAGAAACCTCAGCCTGTTATGATTCTTGTGTGCTTGTATATAGTTACTTAATAAATGTTGCTGTTTGACTACGCCTGAGTCGGAATCCTTCTTCAAATCTAACACCGAGGCTTCCAGAGAGCTCCTGGGGGCTGGGGAGGGCAGGAATTAGCCTCAAACAGGCAATAAATGGGGTGGGTTTTTTGCTCATTTTTCATCCCCCCCAGGAGCATTCTGCAAGCCCCCCTCCCCCCCAAGGCTAGTTATGCTTTTTATTTGGGGAAAAAAACGGCCTCATTTTCATGAAGAAATGGGCTGTTTTGGGAGTTTGTCCCATGCAAAGCCCCCCCCCCCTTTCGGAAAGCTCTTTAACTGTTTCTGAGCAAGCAGAAACGAAGTTTTAAGGTTTGTCAGTGATTTCCTTCTGCAGGACATAGATAAATACACCTGAAAACATCAACCTCCCTACCTAATCTCTCTCTCTTTTTACCTACCTACTGTATTTTTCTCTTTCTCTCTCTTCCCTTCTACCTAACTACACACACAAACGCACACACACTCCCTCCATACTTGCTGTATTTCTCTATCTATCTATCTATCTATCTATCTATCTATCTATCTATCTATCTATCTATCTATTTCTCTCTATATATACTTCTACCTACACTCTCACACACTCTCTCTCTCTTCCATCCTACCTACTGTATTTTTCACTATTTCTCTCTCATCCTTCTACCTACCTACACACACACATCTCCCTCCCCCCCTACATACCTATTGTATTTCTCTCTCTTTCTATTTCTCTCTCTATCCTTCTACCTACCTACCCATACACATTCTCCCTCTCCCCCTACATATCTACTGTGTTTCTCTCTCTTCCCCTTTATCTACCTACCTACCTACTTACCTACCTACACAGACACTCTCTCTCCCTACCTACTGTATTTCTCTTTCCCTCTCTATTTCTCTCTCTCTATCCCTTTACCTACCTATCTACTCTCTCTCTCCCGACCTACCTACTGTATTTCTCTCTATTTCTCTCTCTCTCTCTATCCCTTTATCTACCTACCTTACGTATTTCTCTTTCTTTCTCTCCCTCTCTCTCCCTCTATCTACCTACCTACCTACCTACTTTTTTTTGTAATTTGCCTCTTCAAAACCTTGGTGTGTCTTATACTCCAGTGCGTCTTATACTCTGAAAAATACGGTAGTCAAGGAGATATTACCATGACATCGTGCAATGGGATGCAATATTTCCACTTTTAAGTTGGTTTCCATGCTTTGCTTTGCTTTGCTGTTTGGTTATGCCATCCCTATAACTAAGACCTTAATGCTCTTTTTTTTTAAAAAAAAAAAATCCTACCAAAAGATTGCACAACTTATCCCTTTATCAAAACATCTTAATTCAATGAAAAAATGATCTGAAGTCTGTGATGTAACTACATTGCACTTTGTTAACTGTTTTAGTGTTCACTCTATGTGATTTTTAAAAAGGCTTTATTACAATATAGTAGGCCTTACTTCAGTGGCAACAGGCACAATATTGAGTTGCACGAGACTATGTAATTTAGATAGATTTCCATCATTTTGATTCTTGATTATGCGCTGTAAAAGTCAGCCTGTCCTATATAAATGTGCCATTGTCTTTCTTACCTGCTCCCTGCACATGGCCATTGAAGCAGATGTTTGATAATCCAATTCAAAATTGCAGGTTCTGTCAATCATTTCTTAAGATGCAACATGCTGCGGTAGTCACAGCTCTAATCATGGCAGAATCGTGTCTTGCCTGCCAAGTGTTATATCATAATCTGTAGTTTTTTATGGCCACCTGAAGCTGTAAGCCAAACAGCAGATCTGAAATACAAAGAAAGACTGGATGAATCATTGTTTACAATAAAATATAAGGCTATTTCTTACCAAGCTGGAAATCCTCAGCTCAGCCAGTAAAGAATAAATATTTATTCAAAAATGAGATATATGTGGATGTGCACAGATACAGGCACACAGGAACAAATGATTTCCCTTTCTGTTAAGAAGTGTCTTTAGATTTATAAATAAATATATCAGGAAATTGCTAACAAAATATTATGGATATTCTATTGATTTTATTGATTCATGCTCAGTTACCATCTCCTTTTATATTGTCTGATATTGTCTAAATTAACAGAAAAACATGATAATAGTTCTACTAGTTCAGAACAAGACCCATCGCTTCGTTTCTCACAATGACCAAACAAATGATTCTGGGATACTCCCAAGCGGGAATTGAACATATATTCATTGTTTCTCTCTAACTAGAATCTGAAGACATGGTGCTTCCAACCTGTAAGACTGACAGGGCAGGCTATTATATATGCAGCCAATGAATCTGATATTCTCTCACACTGATAATATTACCTAACATGGTAATGAGACATCGACAAGAAAACAACCAAGCTCAGAGAGCAGCATGAACCCAGCAGTTCAATTCTGAGCTAGATACATTGTCTTCTATCGGAATAGCATTATGGTCAATTCTTCCTTTTGGCTTCACAACACATTTGTGTTGGAGATCAGATAACAGTCCCCATTTAGAATTAAAACCAAGATTTCGGCTTCTCTAGTCAGTTGAAAGACTCATTATCCTAATTTAAGTTACTTTACATTATTTAAATGTGGTTTATTTGAACACACAATACAGGTAGTCCTCAACTTACAAGAGTTCGAAGTTACAGCAGCACTGAAAAAAGTGACGACCATTTTTCACATGTACAACTTTTGCAGCATCTCCATGGTCAGATGATCAAAATTTAGATGTTTGGCAACTGACTCATATTTATGATGGTTGCAAGTATACCATTATCATATGATTACTTTTATCAAACTTCTGATGAACAAAGTGAATGGGGAAGTCTGATTCACATAACCTTGTTACTAAATTAACAAATGCAATGTTTCACTTAGCAACTGTGGCAGAAAGGTCATAAAATGGAGCAAAACTCACTTAACAAATGTCTTACTTAGCAAGAGAAATTTTGGGCTCAATTATGGTCATACGTCGAAGACTACCTGTAATTAGTTTATTTAATAAATATGATGTCTTTTTACAGCCTAAATGTGAATATACTGAGATTCTATGAATGCCATTGCCATCCACCATCCACCATCTCTGCCCCAGCTTCTCTATTGCTAGACTCAAACATCTTTCAATAATTCAAGATCATCTTCAGTGTTATTATCAAAGGGTCTCTAGTGTATTCCTAGACCTGATTTATAATTGGGGCTATATAATTGCCTCCTACAATGATTCTGTATTATTATTATTATTATTATTATTATTATTATTATTATTATTATTATTATTATTATTATTATTATTATATTTTTTGGAATATAAGACGCACCTTTTCCCCTCAAAAAAGAGGCTGAAAATCTGGGTGTGACTTATAACTGAATACAGCATTTTTTTTTGCCTTCAGGAAAAATGGGCATGCATAGCCTTTAGGAGGCTTCACAAAAATGGGCATGCATAGCCTTTAGGAGGCTTTCAGAGCGCTCTGAAAAATGGGCCATTATTTGCTCAATTTTGCCCCTCCCCAGCATTCTATAAGCCTCCTAAAGGCTATACATGCCATTTTTAAAGAAGAAACGGGCCCATTTCACAAAAAACAGGCCATGTTTTGCTCGTTTTTGCCCCCCTCCCGTGAGCACTCTACAAACTGCCTAAAGGCTATTCATGCCCTTTTCTGGAAAAAAATGGGCCCATTTTTTTGGGGAGAAAAAAACAGGCTGTTTTTTTCTGCAGAATGCAAAAAAAATTATTTTTAATTTGCCTCTTCAAAATCTTGGTGCGTCTTATACTCCGGTGCATCTTATACTCCAAAAAATATGGTATTTATACTTTTGGTGTAAAAAGCAACACCTTTCCTAATGCATCCTTTCCTTCCTTTATGGTACAGATTCTTTCCATTCCTCCAGACTTCTATTCACTATATCTGTGCTTTTGCGTATTCATAGCCAAACATTCTAATTCCCTTGCTTGGCTTGGAGACTTTTAGCCTACCAGAGAAATATACTTCATGTCCTTTTTCAATTGCCATTAATGCAAACCTTTCCCTGGCTTGTCATCATCTTTTTGTCCTCTGATTTCTATGGCCATCCATTAACCCATTTCCAACATTGGCCGCCCATTAACCCATTTCCATCATCTCTAGATAATATAATATTTATAATTTATAATAATATTTATTATAATTTATTATAATTTATAATTTATTATAATTTATTATAATATTTATAATTTATAATAGATCCAAAATCCTGAAATGTCTATGGTATCCTTTTCATAACACTATATTTCCCATCATTTACAGATACAGATTAACAGAGTTGGAAGGGACCTTATAGATCACCTAGATGACCCATACCCTCCACCCAGCAGATCATACACCATTTTTGATATTTGACAGTCCAGTCTCTTCTTGAAAGCTTCCAATGATGAAGCTCCCACAACTTCTGAAAGAAAGATGTTCTGTTGCTTGATTGTTCTCACTGTTAGGAAATTTCTCCTTATTTCCATGTTGAATCTCTCCTTGTTCAGTTTCCATCCAGTATTAACTGTCTGGCCTTCAGGTGCTTTGGAAAATAGCTTGAAGGTTGCTCTGACACCTTCCTGAGGTTGCTGTTATCAGCAGAGTAGTGCCATTTTAAATAGAATCTGCCTTTCTTTCACAGATTCACTCTTGTTCCCAGAAGATTCTCAAAGTCTAAAACTTAAATCAAATATTATCAAACCTGTCCCCACTCTGATACTTGGCTTTATACACCAATCAGCATACATTAAAATGAAATTTCTCTGCATACAGCTCTCAAAGGATCATCACCTTCAATATGCACTACATAAACATAAATAAGTAAATAAATAAATATGCATGTAATAATAATAATAATAATAATAATAATAATAATAATAATAATAATAATAATAATAATAATAATAATAATAATAATAATAATAATAATAATAATAATAAATTTTTATTTGTAGCCCGCTCTCTCTCCCCAGAGGGACTCGAGGCGGGGCACAGGAAAATTAAAAAACAATAAACACAAACAGAATACATAATTTAAAATCACAATTAAACAAATCCTGCGCTAAAAACATCTATAAAAACTAAAAACTGTCCCTAAAACCCCTTAACACTACAAATAATTAAAATTACCCTAAAACCCCAGGACAGGGAGGCTATCCCAAGCCGGCCAGACGGAAAAAGTAGGTTTTCAATTTGAGACGGAAGGAGCGGAGGTCCGTGGTCGTCCTAATATCGGGGGGAAGGTCGTTCCAGAGGGCCGGGCCCGCCACAGAGAGAGCCCTTCCTCTGGGTGTCGCCCGCTGACACAGTCTAGTGGACGGCACCCGGAGAAGCCCCGCTCTGTGGGAGCGAATCGGCCGTGAGGATGTATGGGGCAGGAGCCGATCCTGCAGATAGCTAGGTCCCGAGCCATGGAGCGCTTTAAAGATGATAATTAACACCTTGAAGCGCACCCGGAAGACGACAGGTAGCCAGTGCAGCTCGCGTAAGAGCGGTGTTACATGGGTGGACCTTGCGGTCCCCATAATTGCTCGCGCGGCTGCATTCTGGACTAGCTGAAGCCTCCGGGTGCACCTCAAGGGCAGCCCCATGTAGAGAGAGTTACAATAGTCCAGTCGGGATGTCACGAGAGCATGAGTGACTGTGCGAAGGGCGTCCCGATCCAATAGGGGGCGCAATTGGCGAACCAGGCGAACCTGGTAAAACGCCCTCCTGGCCACGGCTGTCACTTGATCTTCCATGGACAGCCGGGCATCCAGGAGGACACCCAAATTGCGCGCCCCATCCACAGGGGCAAGATGTTCGCCCCCTATGGCCAGCGATGGAGTGAGCTGGTTGAATCGGGCAGCCGGAAACCACAGCCACTCGGTCTTGGTCGGGTTGAGCCTGAGTCCGTTACTTCCCATCCAGATCCGTACAGCTTCCAGGCACTGGCACATCACCGCTACGGCATCGTTGGGGTGGTTTGGGGTAGAAATGTACAGCTGTGTATCATCAGCGTACAGATGGTACTCTACCCCAAAACCACGGATGATCTCACCCAGCGGCTTCATGTATGTGTTGAACAGGAGGGGCGAGAGGACCGACCCCTGAGGCACCCCACATGCGAGGGGTCTCGCGGTCAACCTCTGCCCCCCTGCCAACACAAATTGCGATCGGCCAGAGAGGTAGGAGGAGAACCACCGTAAAACGGTGCCTCCCACCCCCAGCCGATGCAATAGGATACCATGGTCGATGGTATCGAAAGCCGCCGAGAGGTCTAATAGGACCAGGATGGAGGAACAACCCCCATCTCTGGCCCTCCAGAGATCATCGACCAACGCGACCAATGCCGTCTCGGTGCTATGCCCGGGCCGAAAGCCGGACTGGCGCGGATCTAGATAATCAACTTCCTCCAGGTGACGGGGAAACTGTTGTGCCACCACACTCTCGACAACCTTCGCCAAAAAGGGAAGGTTGGAGACTGGACGGTAGTTGTTCAAAAGAGCTGGATCCAAAGAGGGCTTCTTAAGGAGGGGCCTCACCATCGCTTCTTTTAGGGAAGCAGGCAAGGCACCCTCACTCAAGGATGCGTTGACAACCTCTTGGAGCCAGCCTCGTGTCACCTCCCAGGATGCCAGTACAAGCCAGGAGGGACACGGGTCCAATAAACATGTGGTGGCTCGCAGTCGCCCACGTAACCTGTCCATATCCTCGGAAGTAACGGAGTCAAACTCCTCCCAAACAAGATCTCTCTCGTGGCATCCCACTGGGCCATGAATGGGGGCTAGCTCGTTCTGTATCTGAGCGATTTTCTCCTGCAGAAAAGTCACAAATTCCTCTGCTCTACCCTGTAACGGGGCTTCCCGCACCCTCTGTTGAAGGAGGGAGCGGGTCACCCTAAACAGGGTGGCAGGGCGGTTTTCTGCGGATGCTATGAGAGTAGCACAATGGTGACGTTTGGCCACTCTCAGCGCCACAATGTAAGTCCGTAACTGGGCTCTTACCTGTGTCCGGTCAGATTCAGATCGAGTAGACCTCCATCTTCTCTCTAGGCATCTCTTGCGGCGTTTCATCACCCTCAGCTCCTCGGAAAACCAAGGAGCCAGGGTGTTTCGCCGCTGCAAGAGAGGCCGCAAGGGCGCGACCCGATCCAAGGCTCCCGTGGTCGCAGTATTCCATGCGGCCACGAGGTCCTCCATCGGGGCGCGGGCCAGGGGTACAGGAAGTGGCCCAAGCGCCGTCTGGAACCCATCCGGGTCCATCAGGCGCCTGGGGCGGAACCAGATTGGTGACTCAGGTTCCGCCTCCCCGCGGAGGGGAGCAGCGGTCGGAAAGTCGAGCCGGAGAAGTGAGTGGTCTGTCCATGACAAGGGTGTGATGACTATATCCCCTATACCCAGATCACTCTTCCATTGGCCTGAGACAAAGATGAGATCCGGTGTATGTCCACCCTCGTGAGTGGGGCCTTGAATTAGTTGGGTCAGGTCCATGGCCGTCATGGAAGCCATGAACTCCCGAGCTACCTCGGATGATTCGCCCACTGATGGCAGATTAAAGTCCCCCATGACTAAAAGTCTGGGGGTCTCAACTGCCACCGTAGCGATCACCTCGAGGAGCTCGGGCAGGGCTGCTGCTACATAGCGGGGAGCCAGGTATACAACCAGCAAGCCCAACTGCCTCCCTAGGCCCCACTTCACACAGAGGGACTCACAACCGGTGGTCTGTGGCACAACGGTCTCTCTCGGCTCAAGACCTTCCTTTACAATGACCACTACCCCACCGCCCCTACCTAGGGCCCGGGGCTGATGAAACGCGCGGTAACCTGGTGGGCACATTTCAACGAGGGGGAGTCCACCCTCGTGGCCCAACCAGGTCTCCGCAATTCCCACCAGGTCCGGCTCCCCCTCTGACACAAGGTCATGAACGAGGGGGGCTTTGTTGACAACGGACCTGGCGTTGCAGAACATCAGCCGCAGGCCCTGGCTCTGTACTCCCTGGCCACCTAGCCTGCGGGGGTTGAGGCACTTGACCGTTTGTAGCCAACGGCTTCACGCCCCCAACCGGGAGGGTAACACTTGTCTCCCCTCGGACCTGCCTCTCCCCACGACCTTCTGGATGGAAATGCCCTCTGTCGGAACGACTAGAATCTCCCCCCTCCTAACGGAACCCTCCGCTTCCCTCCGTCGCCCGCTGGCCTGGCTCTCTCTTCCCTCCCCCGCCTCTACCTGTCTATACCCTCCCCCCTCCCTGGTACCCCCTAAAATAGACATTAACTTACAAACTAAAAAACCCCTAAGACTACGCTTCTTCCACCTCTCCAGATTAATAAATCCTTCATCAAGGTGGGCCCACGTTAGAGTGGAGGGCCAAACCTGCGAGAGCGGGGACTCTCGCAGTCGTAGCAGATCGGTTCTAGAGTACAAAATGGTGATTATAAAATGTAAAAATGGGTCATGGTTAAAATCAAGCATCGTTGGCACAATAAAATTCATGAATAGATGGAATAAATAGAATTAAATAGATGGAATAAATAGAATTAAAACACATAATGGTGACACTTAAAGAATAGAGGTAAAGTGCACCAGTGCATCGATCGGGGTAAGTTCAGAGTCTTATTACTACAGCTGCTTCAAACCAAGATCTTAAAGGTTATGGTCGATAGAATCTTACAGGCCTCACAAGGGCCGCGTGAGAGGAGGTTCAACAAGAGTCTTAAAAGGTCTAAAATAATCTTCGGTTGCGTCCAGTGACTTAGTTCTCACAAGTCAGTTCAGATCATAAATAAATCAGGTGCCCTCGGCGCTGGAGGGGAGTCCAATCTCCCGATGGGAATTTCCCCAGCGTCCTTCGGCCACCGCCAGCCCAACCAGGTATCCGGTCCTGGTCGGCGTCCACCGCCGTCTCAGAGGCGCCGGGAGCACCCACCTCTGCTCCGGTGCTCCCACCACCGTCTCCGCCGTCGTCTCCATGTGGGCCGCCATTTGGCGCTCTCACCGCCATTCCGCAACTGTCTGAGGCCAACCAGGCCTCTCCAACCAGCCTGGCATCCAGCGACCCGGCCGGCATCCACCGCTGCCCCGGCATACCGGCCCTCTCCTCGTTGGCGCTCTCACCGCCACTCCACCATCGCCGCCTTCGCCACTGGTCTCCCGGTGCTCTCACCACCGTCCACCATCCTTCTCCTGCAGCTCCCCGGGGGGGGGGCTCCTTCCAATTTCCCTGAGCTTCCCCAAACTTCTCTGGGCCTCTCTCCCACACGGCCCATCAAACGGAGGCAAGGACGCCGCCCCTCGCTCCGGCACTCTCACCGCCGGAGACATCAGCGCGGTCCTCGCTCCCGTGCAGCTCCCCGAGGGGGCTCTTCCAGCTTCTCCAAGCCCCCCCGACATCCCCAGGCCTTCCCCGGGCCTTCCGGGCCTCCGGCGCGACGCGGCCAGCGCAACGCGGTCCAGCGCAACGCGGTCCAGCACCCGCCGCCATCGGCGGAAGCCGCGGGCGCCGCCCTCACTCCGGCGCTCCCACCGCCGGAGACGCCGACGCCGCCAACACCGCCCCCGCCATCTCGACTCCAGGGCAGCCTCCGGAGCAACCTCGGGTCTTCAAACTTCACCCAGGATATCAGGGTGAGTCCCCCGATCGATCCCAGCCCTCAGCCAAGCTTTAGGAGGGCTGGGGCACGTAGAAAGTGCCAACGCGCTCCATGGCCCATTCGGAGCTCTAAAACCGAATGGCCATCCTCGCGCAAGCGCAAACAAAAAACCCGAGGGTCCACATATATTATTATATGACACAGAGAAACAACATAGTTTAGTTCAGATGTATATGTATACATGGCAAGAATTATAATTATTCTAAACAGGATGGAAATTGACATTGACAAGTTTACTGATCACTTGGTACTCAAGCGCTGTTGGTTGAGTTGTGTTGGCTGCTCAAAAAAATAAGAGCAGTTGTGTCTGTAAAGTCTTAAGACTCCCAACGGAGTAGTCCAGCTGTTTAGGTGAATCTTTTAAACTTAGATTCTAGATTCTCAAAATGCAGCCAATTTTACATCTTTTCATTGAAAGGCATCTGAACATATTCATAGAATAAACTTTTCCACTTTGTTTACCACCCTTTGCCTAGGCTGTTTTTTGGTTCTGCGTCACACTCACCTTGCTTTTTGCTACTTGAGTAGATTTCACCCAAACAAAATAAACAATACAGTATATGAATTTAATCTTGAAGTGGTGTAGACTTGCTTCTGGCTCATTAACCCTGAAAGGTCAAAGTTATAACTATAATCACATCCAATCTCGATTAAGAGCATTTTAATTGATTACTTGACATTTTTTTGAGACATAGCATGGCCTCAGCCTGTGAGGTAATTTGCTATTAATAGTCAGATACTGTAGATAGGAATGTAACTGAGAAAAATGGATACTCTACTATAGTTTTTTATTATTTCCATACTGCAGATATGGAATCATCCAAATTATGACCTGCTAATTTATATAGGGATTCTAGGGAGTTATATTTAACAGTTATCTAGTCAGTTTTCATTCAGTTGCACCCTACTGCTCATGTTTTCTTTGGTGGATTTTTCACAAATGTGTCAAAACTCAGTTATTCAATATCCAGTGTGTTGTGGGTACAGTCATTGTTCTTTATTCCATGAATTGCATTGCAGTTAGATAGCTTGGAGAATGTCCTTTGATTTTCTACCTCAGACATAGATTCCACTAACTGTGTTTTGCATTTGTGTTGTTCTTTTTTAATTCTCACTCAGCAGGAAATGGTAACACGACCCTGCCACCAAATATTTATTTATTTAGGCAGTTTAGATGGCTACCCACATCTGTGGTGACTCTGAGAGGCTAATGGCTGTTCAGAACAAAAGCAACAACAAAATAAAATGCATAAACAGCAGCCAAGGTAAAAACCAATTAAAATAGCCATCTCGTGATCCCAGGTTGCCTTGAACAAGGCCTTGTGAAGGACTGTATCCCCATTAATCAGAAACCCAATGTTTTGGAGGCAATCCTGTGAGAACATAGGACTAATAACACAACAAGATTTAGAAACTAGCTTGAAATTTTGATTAAAAATAAGGTCTGGATAGTTGAACTATATAGTTAATGAAGGGAAAAAGAAAAATATAGTTTGCCTGACTTTCTGATTATAATGGCCAGAGAGGGACTCATGGGATGAAAGCTGAGAAGTTTCTACCATGTTTTCCCAGAAATTCTTTGAGCTGTACTTATTTTGGCCTTGGCACAGTGGCTTTGTAGTATTTTTGCTGCCACAACCTACCTCAGTAGGAAATAATTCTCCCTCCTTAACATCAGGGTACAACATAAACAAATCCACAGTCTCTTCTGATAAATGAAGGAATACATGAATTATGAAAATAAATTAAAATCTATTATGTTCCCTCCTGTAACTGTAGTGTAACCTTGAGTGTACTGGAGAAAACCCCCTCTCCTGTAAGAGCCAAAACAATGTAACAAGCTTTATTTGTAATTTAAGTTTTATTTAAAAAATAAGAAAAGAAATGTACAACTTTCCCCTCCACTTTTAAACAGCCTCTTGTGAGAACAATGACTATTGGAGAAATCACTCCCATAGCACTGTTGAAATTACAAAATGTGTATTAAAATAATCTCCCAAAAAATAGTTCAGAGGAGAAATAAGACTGTGACAGTTTCTTGAGTTACTCCAGTTTGGATGCACTCAAGAGCTAAAGCAATTCCAAATTCATAAAGAGGGAATACAAATTGCTGAGATGTCCAGAGAACCTGGAGTTATAGCCAATAAGCAATAAATGTTAAAATCTCAATGCTATTAAAGCATTTAACTAGGGACACTTGTTGAAATAAAATGAGGTTTTTTTTAAAAATTTCACATTGAAGTTCTGAGAAAGAGAGTTGTAGCTGACCTTTGGTATCCAAACAATTCCTAAACTCACAAAGTCCCTTTCCTGATTCCATGTTTCCTTGACTCACATTTTGCTTGTCTCTTGAACATCCAAGCTTTCGTTTTACCATTCATGGGGGGTGGCAAAGCCCCACAGAATACTCTTCATTGTCCCTTCAAGACTTGGGTTGTAAACCACCTGCTTTGTCTTTGCCTGATTGAGAGGCTTCCCTTCTGTCCAATCTGAACAAATCCCGATTTGTCTCCCTTGCCTGCCTACATGTTCCTATCTATTGCATGTACGTTTAGATGAGGCTGTTGGTGTTAAAGCCAGTTCTGTGCCTCAGAATAGCAATAGGAATAGCAGTTAGAGTTATATATCGCTTCACAGTGCTTTACAGCCCCCTCTAAGTGGTTGACAGAGTCAGCATATAGGCCCCAACAATCTGGGTCCTCATTTTACCTACCTATGAAGGATGGAAGGCTGAATCAACCTTGAGCTGGTGAGAATCGAAATGTCAAGCTGCTGGCAGCTGGCAGCAGAAGTAGCCTGCAGTACTGCATTCTAACCACTGTGCCACCATGGCCCTTGATATGGTTGAAGTGACCAAAGATAATAAATGTGGGGCAGAAAAGTTTCCCATTCCACCACAGAAGGGCTTTTCTTCTACCCATGTTTAAGGAATGAACAGTCTTATATTTGCATGTAGCAGTTGATTTAGGAGAACAGAATATAGAACTTCTGATCACGTATAGTAGTAAAGTCTTTATCCTCATTGTACAAAATAAATACAATGAAATTGGTTAATTCAAGGCAAGGAAGTATCAAGTATCTGAACCAGTTCAGATTATCGGTCGTTCTGATAGTATATATACACTATCCTGGGTTAAATATCCTACTTTTTGAAGTGACAATTTTTATTTTGTCAGATGGCTGGGAGAAAGATCCTGAAATAATTTACATTATTGTTCTGATTTTTAAAATGAGAGTTTTAAGTCCAGCTTCATGAATGATGACATTGTCAAAAGATCAGAATGCTGCATTTCAACTGGTTGTACCATTTCATTTGCTTTGCCTCTTTCTTCTACATGAAAAAGAATTATAATTATGATCTCTACTGAAATGGGCATTTTCTTAGAAATGACCAAGTGCTGTCTTTGAGAGGAAGCAAATTTACCAATAGCTTAAATAAATAAATAAATATTGGTGTATTTTTTATTGCAATATTAAATAGGCTGAATGCCATCTGCTCCAACAATTTGTCAGTGGCAACTATAGGGAAAGGAGCTGACTATTTGGAGAGAGTGGACAGATTTCTCTCCATCTGTGCTTGTATTACAAGATGTCGTTTATATTTTAGATCTGCATAGTTGTGAGTCAAGATGTCATATCAAGGTCAAAAGGTAGAGACGCCTGTCAACATGCTTTGTCTTGGAATAACATGACAAGTGCAATTTGGTGCTTCAGGCATGGCTTAGAGCTGCCCTGTTGAGCCTTGAAACTGAGCTTTCCGTATTATCATTTCAAAGGCAAACGCTAACTTTAAATGCTGCAAATTATCAAGCAGAATGCTTAATCTATTACAAATTACTCTGTGTAATGTGAAATCTAGTCTTGGACTGCTCAAATGTCAAAGCCTTTAAAGTTGAAAAGGTTTCCTTGAAGCCCAATCCTGTGCTCACCAGATATGTTGAGCTGTTAACTATTGGTATTCTGAAGATATCTCCATGCTCCAGTCCTTCTGTAGCAGTTGCCTTCAGTTTTGCTGACCTTGAAATACTGAGAATAGGCAGGAATCACTCTCAGCCAGGTACCTACTCTCTTGCTAGCAACAGAAGAATGTAAAAAAAATATATCATGCAGTCCATGAACCATCTTTATAGCTTGTGCCAGTCCTGAAGAAACAAAAATAACCCTACCTCTTGCTCCCACTCCACACAGACAGGAAATAAAATAAATTGCTAGTACATCCACCTCACTCCCCTATTTTTATTTCATTTTATTGATATGATAATGTGTTTATTTAGGCAGAAATCTGGGTGGTTAATGTGAAGGAAAATTTTCTGGGTTTAAAATTGCTATTCCCCCTGCATTAAAAAGGCTCTTGTAAAATTGACAATCAGGTGCTAGGCACAGGGTACTAAGGCTTTTGGTTGAGGAGATTGTGATGGATGGGGAGAGCTGAAAAAAGGAGAGAGGCAAGAATTCCCAGCACAGGGACAACAGACTGCCCTAACTTATTATTATAACAACAATACTGGTTTTACAAAAGTTCTATTCTGTTTAGATGTCTTCTCCTTCCAGAAATCTAATGGCTATGAATCTCCACTATGTTCCTTTTGACTTATGCTTGATTATGGGATAAAAATAAGTACTCTGATCTCTCCATGTTCTATGCCAGGGGTCCCCAATTCCCAGATCATGGCCCACTACTGGGTCTTGAGTCATCCTCAACCAGGCTGTGGAAGTGGTGGGTGAGCGTGCGCACACCCATCCCCACTTGAATGAGCAGCGGGATAACATGTGCATGTGCACTCCATTTGCACAAGTAGCGGGTGTGCATGGCATTTATGCAAATGGAGCTGCATGTATACGTGCATTTTCCCACTATTTGTGTGAAACCATTCCCTTTCCTCCTCCCCTCCCCTGCCCCCCCCCCGGCCTCATAGAGAGAAAGGTTGGGGAACTTGTTTCTATGCCATTGGCCAAGTCAGTTAATAACTCTACTTTTAGATGTGTTTTCTAGATATTGTTGGCCTAGAGAACTTTTTTTTGCTTGTTCTTCTAAGCTCTAGGTTGGTCTTCATAGAGGTTTGTTAGCATCCGTAATAGCAAAGTAATTATGAAAAGTTCTTGGGAGCACAATGATTATATGGACTTTATTCACACACACACACGCACACAGCCTTTGCGTCAGTATTTACCCTCCACTGACCAGGCAATGTCATGAATACAGATCAGTTCTGAATGGATGTAAAGTCCACATGTTGATATGCCTCAACCAGCATGGCCAAATCATAGTCAGGGTGTTCTGCATTTCCAATGTTACTATCTTTCTACTATACCTTTTTAAACCAAACATGCTGCACAATGGCTATATAGTCATGCACTCACTCATTCTAGCATTCTTCCTCTCTTGATCTTGAACAGCGCCTATCAGATTGTTGTTGAAGAGCTACATCCTCATCGGACCAAACGAGAAACCGGAGCAATGGATTGCTACCAGATTCCGGTCACATATCAAAATGCCCTGAGCAATGGCTCGCCCTATTATTTTGCTGCAGAATTGCCTCCTGGCAATCTTCCAGAAGCAGCAGCTTTCACAGTTGGTGACAATAGAACTTACCAAGGCTTCTGGAACCCGCCTTTGGTGCCTCGGAAAGGGTATAATATCTATTTTCAAGCCATGAGCAGTGTTGAAAAGGTAAGTGCATACATGTTTTCCTTGTTTGTTTGTTTGTTGATTAATCCAAACATTCATTCATTCATTCAATTTTGCTCAATTCCAACTAGAGTATCACTCTAAATCATTTGTTTTTCCTATACTGTAAGACCAAGACCATGATCAAGAGATAGATCTCAACAACAGCATGGGATTTTTTTTCTCTTTTTCTTGTTTTTTACCTGCCATGTGTGGTAAACAACTTGACATCAAAAGTTATTGTTGAATAACAAGAATATTTGTTATGGGTTAAAAAATGTATGCTATTTTCCTTGAAAATGTAGTTCTGGAGTACTAACAACAATATAAGAAAAGCTTCAGTATGACCAAAGATCTATACAATATTTAAAGAAAAAAGAAAAAATGTCCAGATTTTAACATTTGGTTTCATATTTTGATATAGTCCAAGATATTCTAGTGCCTGAAAGAATATTGTCATGTGTGTGTGTGTGTCCGTCCAAGGGAGGAAAGGAATAATTTAAATTGACAATCTCCTTTACCTTAGTAGTATCTTAAACCTGTCAGCAGAAGCATGTTATCTCATACTGTATAATTTTAATTATAATTTCAATTAGTGTGACTTTTTTTATTCTCAGGTCTTAGTCCTTAATCTGTCTTTTTTTCTAAAAAAAAAAAAAAAAAAGTTTCTGTAATCCATAAATTCCAAATACAACATTTTTAATGGAAAATACTCTGTCCCAAAATATTTAGAGTAGTGGTTTCAGTAAAATTAGTTTAGCCATATTATGGTTTTCCATTTTCAAAACAAATAATCCCTTTCATCTCTCTTTCATAGTTCAAAATATTAAATTGGTTTTGGAAAAAGAAAACCTAGGTTGCTTGGCAGGCTAGTACAAAATTACCAAGTTTTCATAGGATGAAGGCTATGAAAACTTGGTAATTTTGTACTAGCCTGCCAAGCAACCTAGGTTTTCTTTATAGTATATTTTTAAAAGCCGTTTATTTGAAATATGGTCTAGGTCTACTCCTTGTTTGAACAAAAACTCAATGTACAAGTTGGAAATTACTTGACTGCTGTGCAGGTGTTGAAGGTATGACCAGAGGTTCCTACTGCAATTTCCTCACTGTTTGAAATTTTGGTGCCACAGAGTAGTGCTTTTATTTCAGTATGTATATCAATAGAGAACAAAGCAACAGGAAGTTCAGTACTGTTGGCAGTTGTAGGTGTGAAAAGCAACATGACTTGATAACCTCCATGCTGATGCCATTGAATCATTTTCTCTTATAAACCCAAATATGAGACAAGAAAAGGGAGAAACAGCATTTGGGATAGTAGCCGAGATATTGAGGACTGCAATTTCCAAATTAAGTATGGCCTTGTATAAAACCTTGGTTGCCTTCTTATGATGTCCCAGTAGCAGATGGTTGGGGAAAGATGAGGGGAGCAAGGGAGGATTTGCTGTTAAATTGGTAGACTTTGAAATAATTAATCTGCTTTAGAAAGACGGATTTTCCTACCCTGCCATTTGCATTTTGGCTGCAATTAATAATATAGATGTTTCAGCTTCAGTGATTTTACCATCAAACCCCTAGAATGAATTCTTGCCTAATGTTGTAATTATAAAAATTAGCTGAATATTGTGGCAAGATGGGAAAATGGCAGAGTTTTTAAAACCATCCTACAATGGGTTTGTTGAAGCTGGAGAATTTTCCTGAAGCTAGTATGTGCTTAAATTAATGACCATAAAATTTGTGATGTATTCTCTCATAGAGAGAGAGAGCGACAAGATCAAATTAACTTCAATTGAGAGGAATATCAGAAGATGAAAAATAGAAGACTTAACCTAAAATTTTGGAGACCATATTGGCGTCAATATAGAAGCATACATGTGTGTGAAAAGATGCCTAATAATATATAGACTGGGTTCATACTCATGCTAACCAATGGAATGTGTAGCCATCAAATAAAATATAGTTGGTTGGGTTCCCACAGCATGCTAAGCAAAAATAAGAAAACCATGATTTGGTTTAATAGAATTGTGAAACTGGTTTCCACGTATGGTACAATTTACTCCCAGCCTTTAATTGAGGTGGCAGGAATTGAGCTTAGAATCCTCTGAATACAAAACATTTTCTTTATCTCTGAACTTTATCTCTGAACTATTTTACAAATTCCTTTCTAGATGGTATGTGGCCCTTCATTTTTGTAATTTTAAACTTGGATTAGATCAGTGCTTCTCAAATAGTGGGGCGGGCCCCCCAGGGGGGGCGCGAGGCTCCGTAAAGGGGGGCATGTTTGACCTCGGCAGAGGTGTACTTATAACAATTTTATAGACAAATGATACTATTTACAGTCGCGCGGGGGGGGGGGGCGAAATGTTTTCTTCTTCCTAGGGGGGCATGACAGAAAATAATTGAGAAGCACTGGATTAGATGTTTGTAAGTAGGGATGGAAGTATGAATACAAGGAACTTTCTTCTACATTTGATGGGAATGTAAAATTGGATAGAGCATTTAGTTATATATATTGCACCGAATTAGTTGTGTCACAAGTATCTACCTTCTTATATATTTGGCCTAGATCAACAGGATGATACTCAAATCATATCTTTGTATTTCAACAGCTAAGGACAGCCAGCTTGGTGTAATAGATTACACATCAGGCTAGATATCAAAAGACCATGAGTTCTAGTCTCACTTTAGACACAATGTCAGTTGGATGACCTTGGTCCAGTCATTCTCTCCCAGTCCTAAGAAGGAGAAAATGGAAGCCCACTTGTGAAAATATTGCCAACTAAACTAGATGAACTTTTCCCAGCAATCACCAAGATTCAACCCTGACTCAAAGGGACAAAAACCGAAAACCAACTAAGACTTGGGTTAACTTAAAAAGTTGACCTTGCTAGCTTTCTACCCATCTTCCATTCTTTAGCAGTTAAGAAGACTGTAAGATTTTCTTGCTGTTGACATTATATATTCAGTTAGAATCAATATATATATAGAAAGATTAGCTAGATGCGCTTTTGCTTACCTAAAATCCATTCCCTAAATATGCAAGCAAACTCGGATGATCCAGTAATACTTGGAAAAAATATAAATACAGATTAGCGCATTCTCATTTGGCCTTTGCATTTAGGTTTAACATCTATTACTCACATCTTCCGCATCCTATAATTTGTACACAATAGCATGCATTAAACTATTGTTTTAGAATTTGACAAGATGAATATATTTGGACTAAATATATTTATTTATTTTTTTAAACAGGAGACCAAAACTCAGTGTGTTCGAATTGCTACTAAAGGTAAGAGATTTTACCCCCCTTTTGAATAAAAGGGGGTAGATATGTCCTGTAAAATGCTTGGGCTCTGCTTGATGTTGTACCATGCAGATAAGGGTAATCTTCCCAGGAGATGAGTTATACTTTAATGCTGGCTCAGTAGAAAGTTTTGCTTGTAGGTGAAAATACAACCGCAGCATTATTCAAAAGACGGGAGGCTGCTCTTGTGCCAAACACAACCGGCATTAGTCATGCCAAAGAACAAGTTGCTCAGTGGCTGGATTATTAAGTTTTATTAGGAAGAAGCTTAATTCTAGCAAAGTATTTTGCTTTTGAACAGGAAACCTATTATAAAGGGTAGATTAGAGGAGGAAGTTTCTGATTCTCTTTTAATGTCAACGAAGGGAGCTTTGTCTCTTTTATGAAAAGAGTTCACAGAAGGGTTGTCTGTATGTAGATGTACTTCTTCGAATTCTTTTATTTCTTTATTTTAAAAGAAAAGCTTATTTTACTCATTCAGGTATAGGTGCGTTCTAGTTCTAGCGATAAGCCAGAGAACTGGAAAATATAAAAACAATTAGTAAGTTTAAAAAGTACGAATTTGTAAAGTTACAGAACACTAATCATGATACAACTCTAGAATGAATTCTTGCCTAATGTTGCAATTATACAACATTGAAATTGTCATTTTTCTCTCAGTGTTCGTTGTGTTCTTAAAAACCTAAGGGTGGTGTTGGGAATGATGATGTATCATTTCTTAAATCTAGAAAATGAAAAGCTAAATATCATTGAAATTTATAATAAATGCACCTAGATTTTTTTCTTCCCATAAAGGTGAAAAATACATCACTGGCTACTAGATTACAGTGTAATTTTTAAATCTTGTATTTTACTCTGATAGTATCTTGCCATGTTTTTACCATCCTTGCTACAGAAGAGAGCTGTATGTTTGAATCAGGCATGAAATCCTCTTACCTTCATTACCGGTTTGGAACCAGGAGTGCGCATGCGCATGGTGCTTCTGCACATGTGCAGAGCATCTGTGATGATGTCTGGGCAGGTGGGCGAAGCCTCCTGCTGCTACCAGTTTGCCTGAACTACGGTGGACTGGCGGAATACCACCTCTGATTTGAACGTGTGAAGCACTTCTTTTCAGAGTGTTACATTTTTTCAGGCCTGCTGGGCTGAACCTGCTCAGTTTGTGTGTGTGTGTGTGTGTGTTTGTTTTGCTTGGTTATTATAACTATATCTACTCGTCTACACAATAAGATAATTAAACTAATCCATGTTTTGTTCCAATGCAAGTGTCTTATATATCTCTTATTTTTGATTGCATTAAACATACTAGGATTTTGTGGCATGCTTTAGGTTAATCTGGACATAGCAATCCTATGACATGCTTGTACCAATAGATTTTATAGCTGCACTACTCAGGAAGTCCAGTTGGAGCAGTGCTTCTACATTATTTACTTACCATGGGATAGCTTAGGATGCAAATGTAGCCCTAATGCCATTAAATCAAATTAAATTCAAACAGACTAATGAACGATTTGATTATGTGACATGCCATAATTGTGTGGGTGGTAAGGAACCACATAGATAGACACTCTCTAGGATCATCTGTTGCCAACTTGGCCTTTGCAATTTTTCTAATAATAATAATAATAATAATAATTTAATTTCTATCCCGCTCTCTCTCCCCAAGGGGACTCGAGGCGAGTAATGCTGTACTCATAATTACTGCTATAATTGAGTCCACCCAATTTATTTCCTTTCGCTTTTTTCACATTGCACATTAGGTCTTCATATCATGTGTCCAAAATATGACAATTTGAGCTTGATCATTTGTGCCTGGAGTGAGAAATCTGGGCTGATTTCTGCAATATCTATTTGTTTGCTTTCTTGGCTATCCATCATATTTGCAACCTTCTCCACCATCACAATTTAAAAGCATCAATAGTTTTTCCATCCTGCTTCTTAATGCTCTACTTTCAGTTCTGTATTCTGAAACTATTGACAGCATAATTATATTTATATTAAATATTATAATTATAATCATTGTAGATACAGGTCTTTTTCCAAGGCTTTTGTGGTTACTCTGGCATATAACTGGATTGCTGATTCCTTTGTTATTTGTGGTTGATCCCATAAAGCAGAAGCTATCTACAACTATCTTCATTGTTGATTCTAAGGATGGTTGCGATATATGTTGATATTAGTTATGTCCTCTTTATATTTAATTTCCCATTTTTTAGTATTCTCATTACCATAACTTGTATATTTTAGCACAGGGATAACTTATTTAATTTGGTTTTAACTATTTATATTGTGATACTGTTATGTTTTTTAACTTCCTGTGCACCGCCCTGGGTCCCTTTGGGGAGAGGGTGCGGTTATATAAATCCGAAATAAACTAAACTAAACTAAACTATATCATTACCATTTTAAGTTATCATAGCAGTGTCTTCAGCCCTAGTGATGACACCATTATCAATTGGAGGTTTCCCTCACACACATGTGCTAGTTGTTCCCAACTCTAGGGGGTGGTGCTCATCTCCCTTTCTAAGCCGATGAGCCAGCATTGTCCAAAGACATCTCCATGGTCATGTGGCCTGCATGACTAAACACCAAAGGCACACAGAGCGCTGTTACCTTCCCACCAAAGGTGCTTCCTAATTTTTTACTTGCATTTTTACATGCTTTCAAACTGCTAGGTTGGCAGAAGCTGGGACAAGTAATAGGAGCTCACTCTGTTTCATGGCACTAGGGATTCAAATTGCCGACCTTTCTGATTGACAAGCTCAGTGTCTTAGACACTGCATCCTTTCTCCAATTTAAAAACCATAGTCATCTACTTCCAAGCCAAATTATTCTCCCAATAGTTTTACTTATTTTATTTTATTTTATTTATTTTATTTCTATAGCCACGCATCTCAAACAAATAATTTCAGGTGGCATACATCATCATAAAAGCATCAAATGAAATAATCCAGAGGGCAAGATCTCGGGCAGAACAGCAGCTCTCCTTGTCCCCATCAGCTGACATTTATTGGCTCTAGCCTGTATATCCAGCATATTGCTTGAACACATAAGGAAAGAATATACAGTCTTGTCTCACTCCTCTGCTGACATTGAGTCAGTCTGTTTTGCTACATTTCACTTGGATTGTGGTTTCCTCAGTGTGTGTAGGCTTTACATACAGACAATAAGATTCTATAATATACCTGTTTTTTTTCTTAAGAACATTCCACAACTTGACATAGTTGATACAATTAAGGCCCTTTCTATAATCGATGAAGCACTTACAGGTTTCTTTTAGTGTTTTCAATTTTCTGTTATTCAGTGTACATCAGCAATAAGGTCTCTGGTTCCTTGGCCTTTTCCGATGACCCTGATAAACATATGCAGAAGCTGTTGCCCAGGCAACAGGAGCTGATACATTATTATTTTTTTGTTAAGTTTGGATCAGCCAGATAACATTTGGAAGTGACTCAAACAGACCCCCCCTACCTAATTTACTCTTTTAATTATAAGAAGGAGGAGGAGGTAACAGCTTAATAAGACTTGTAAGATTCTGTTATTATCTATATAAATAAAAATGTAAAATCATTTGTGCAAAGCCACTAATCTCAGAAAGTAGTAGACTAATCGACACCAAATTTTCACACAATGTTCCCAAGGATGATATCATATGTACCTTTTATGTGGCTAGCACACTTGTGTCATGTGCAAGCAGCACAAATGTAAAAGGTACTCACTTCTCAGATTTTCACCTCCCTGTAGCTCCTCCCACCCGGCTGCTTCTTATGATGCGTCACTCACACACCTCTCATATTTCCAACAATCGTTTTCTCAGCAACCGAATAAGCTTCCAATGTTCCCTCACACATGGCACACTTCCATGTGGCCCAGGCAGACCTGCTGGCAGAAAACAAGATGCAGGGTGTATCACACTACCATGTAGCCCAGGAAGACCTGCTAGGCTGAAAACAAGATGCAGGGCATAGCACACTTCCATGTGGCCCAGAAAGACCTGCTAGGCCCAAACCAAGATGAGAGGGAGAAATACAGTAGGTAGGTAGGTAGGTAGGTAGGTAGGTAGATGGATAAACATAGAGAGAGGGGAAATACAGTAGGTAGGTAGGTAGGTAGGTAGGTAGGTAGGTAGGTAGGTAGGTAGGTAGGTGGATAAAAATAGAGAGAGGGAGAAATACAGTAGGTAGGTATTTAGGTAGGTAGAGGGATAAACATAGAGAGGAGAAATGCAGTAGGTAGGTAGGTGGATAAACATAGAGTGAGGGAAAAATACAGTAGGTAGGTAAGTAGGTAAAGGGATAAAGAGAGAGAGGGAGAAATATAGTACATAGTTAGGTAGGTAGGTAGGTAGAGGGATAAAGAGAGAGAAAGGGAAAATACAATAGGTAGGTAGGTAGGTAGAGGGAGAGAGGAAGAAATATAGTAGGCAGGTAGGTTGGGGGTTATATGGTGGTTGTGTGTACGTGTTTGTGTGTGCAGGTGTAGATCTACACACACATTGGTTTGCCATTTAACCAGACTGTGCCACAGCAACGCGTGGCCAGGTACAGCTAGTAGCCAATAAAAAAAGAGAAGACATTGTGCACATTGGTACAACACAGTGATGGCAAACCTTTTTGTAAAGGCATCCCAAAATTGTGTGTGCACATGCTATGACACACCCACGAGTGCCCACACTCACAATCCAATGTGCCCTACCCATCTACGCATGCACCCGCAACCACCTTGTGCGGGAGGAAGTTTTTGCCCTCCTCAGGCTCTGGAGGCTTTCCTGAAGTCTGGGGAGGGCAAAAAACTGACCCAATGGGCCAACCGGAAGTTTGGGAATGAACTTCCAGTTGGCCCATTGAGCCTGTTTTTTGCCCTCCCCAGGCTCCGGAGGCTTTCCTGAAGCCTGGAGAGGGCAAAAATGGCTTGCCCGGCCCTCTGGAGGGCTGAAAATCAGCTGGCCAGCGTGCGCATGTGCATCAGAGCTGACGGCACACTTGCCAGCAAATATGGCTCTGCGTGCCACTTGTGGCACACATGCATAGGTTCGCCATCACGGATATAAGATGTTATAATTCAGAAGTACAAGTTGTTATTGTACAGATTGATGTAAGTAACAATTATCCTACAGATCCACCAAACTTTACTTTCATAATCAAAGCTCTGGTTCCTGAATTAGTTGATGCTGCAGTATGTTGCAATTCACTAAGGCATGCTTATAGTGGTGATGTAGGAACAAGTAGCTAATGTGGATTCTTTGCTACTTTTGATTATTCAAGGTCCCTTTGTGTGAATATCTGACAGTAAATTTTAAATTGCTTAATACCTTTAGAGGCTTCCAGCATTGCCCAGAGTGGAAAATACAAAATCAAATTATTGTGATAAGCACATCACATAATCCCAAGCAATAAAATGCAAGGACCTAAAATCCCTTTGCAAACTACTTGGCAACTATCCCTAACTCTGCAAGCATCTTTTTTCCTTCTCTAATTTAACAACACTTTCCATCACCCAAACTTTATCACCTATAGAACAAATTTTAGGTCTGCTGGGTATTTCAGCAGAATTAAATTCTCTCCAACACACACACACACACACACACACACACACACACACACACACAGGCATGTAAGAACATACACACACAAACACTCACACATATGCTTCATTTTTTAAATTGTTTCCTTTTTACTTGCCTTAATGAGAGAGAATTAACTATGCCTGCACCAGGATTAGCAAAGTTTTTTCGCTTCTAGGTGAAGGGGATGAAAGCAAAATATTATAATGGATCTTCCTTATCAAAAATATCTTTCAGAATCCAAGGTTGGGGGGGGGGTGCTGGTTAGGCTTCTAATGCTAGAGAGCTATAGAGATTTTTACTTGAGCAATTATTTTCGTGCCTCTGAAGACTTGATAAGTATTTTAAGATAAAATGAATTAATAAAGCATTGGGAAGTGTATGACTCAAACATCCAGCTTTGCTTTGACTGAATGAAACAACAGGCATTGATTTTATTAACATCTAAAATAAGTTAAGATTTTTTCATTTTAGTAGTTAGTTAAAATCACAATATTGTATGTAATATGTAAAGAAAGCCACCAAAAGTATCACAAAGTCTAGATATCTGTTAGATGAAAAAAAAAGCTGCTTTTAGCTTTCCCAGATAAAGGTAAACAGAACAAAGTACCCACTACCCATAAATTTTTACAAAGGAAGAGTAAACTGCTATGACTTACAATTCCAAATCTGGCCATGGCATTTAAAATCTTGGATGAAGCCTCCAAAATTTCTCCAGGATTGTTATTTTCAGGAAGGGACACTAAGACAAATAGCAGTGAGAAAAAATGAATTCTTTAATGTCTCACTGACAAGCTGAAAAAAGTCACATTTGGGAAGCAAGCTAGTATCCACCTGAAAGTCCTTAAATAACTCCAGTGCAAAAAAAAAAATGTAGTTCTTTTCACAAAAATGGTGATGAGAGAGCAAGTAGACTGAAAACAGACATGATAGGTCCCAGATTTTAGACACAGTCTGCAAGCTAACCCGTTTGAGGTACCTTGTTTCACAAGGAGTTAATAGTTGCCTTTTATGTAACATTAAAAGTCATGGATGGACAGATGGATTAAAGTAAAACTGCCAATATACACCTCATATGAACATATCTGGGACACTTTGGGAAAACCCCAAAAAGAAAAAGGAAACTAAAATGATCAGGACTTAAACAGTATCTACATGAGGAGGGGTTAGCTTGCAATCATATGGTATTTCATATCTACCAATTAACTAGATAGCCAGATAAATCTCAATAAAAATATAATCATAGCAATTGGAAAAGGATATTGCAGAATTCTGATGAAGAATTCTATTAGAAATGTGCTCATGATGTACACAATTCCCAACTTCTCTTCAGTGTGGTTAAACATCTTTGAAGACTAGTGTCTATTTTCCCATAGTATATAAAAAATTAATGCATACTTTTATGTATGTTGTGACATGCCTTCTAGTAGATTTCCCAACAGTAATACATTCTTTGTGGATTTGTTTTTATTCAAACAGAATCTCCTTGAAACCAGATTTGTTTTTCAGCTTCATAGTGGGAATTGTTTGCCAAAAATAAATAAGTAACAAAATCTGTTTCCAGTATGTTATCTATTATATTTAACCAGTTAAATACCAGAGCAATCCTGAATTCCATTCATAATTCCTTTATAAACAATTACACAACAGAACTAGAGTGACTGATGTGTTAGCTGAATGTAGGTATGACTGGCTCTATAGAAGACTCAACCTTTTACTGACTTAATTAATGTGATTTTTTCACCATGATCTCATAATTCACACATGGGGATCTGTGGAGAGCCCTATTTCAAAACTTCTATATTTTCTAGGTTTCTTTGATGAGAAACCAACATGCATCATATAATTAGGGATGGCTCCCACAAAACTTCTTCAGCTTGTTTTCATCTGCTATAGTGGCAACTCATTCATCCTTGAGCTGATTGTCCACAATATTTTTCTCAGTTGCCTGAAAGGTTTGAGATTTAGGACACTGGTTTGTGGTGCTTTTACTCCTAAGTGCACAGTTTCATTTGGGGGTTGCAGCAAGAAAGAGAACAGACTTCCAAATGCTCTGTTGTGAAATGCCTGAGGCTTGGAGCTTTTCCCATCCTATTTAACATCTACTTGAAGCTGCCAGGAGAGGTCATCTGCAGTTCAAGGTGAGGTATCTTCAATATGCTTATGATTCCCAGTTGTTCATCTAGTCTCAAGCCTCAGTGGGACATGCAGTGGAAACCCATTCACATGCCTGGAGACTCCCAGTATCTAGATGGTGAAAAAGAGGTTCAGACCTAGTCTGGATTAGATCTGAGAGAAGGATTGTATCATCAAGGATTTCACTCTTGATGGCATTGCAGTCTTTCAGAAACAGTACATTGACAACCTGTGGTTCTTTTTCAACCCATGACTCTTGCTCAAGGAATAGGTAGAAGCCATGGCCAAGAGAGCTTGTCCTCAGCTTTGGCTGCATCCTTACCTGGAACAGGATGCTTTCAGGATACTCACTCATGCTCTTGTCATCTTCTGATTAGATTACTGTAATTTGGTCAGAAACTTTAGATGGACTAAAATGCAACTCAGTGACTGATCTTGATACTATTGTGTAGCACCACTGCTGCAGGAGTATTATAGTGTTGCACATAATAATAATAATAATAATAATTTTAATTTCTATCCCGCTCTCTCTCCCCAAGGGGACTCGAGGCGGGGCACAGGCAATTAAAAATACAAATAGACCACAAACAAATACAAAATACAAAGTTAAAAATAAATTAAATAAATCCTGCGCTAAAACCCATAACTAAACTAAAAATTACCCCTAAAAAACCCTGACCTAAAAAGAGACTACCCAAGGCCGGCCAGACGAAAAAAGTGCGTCTTTAATTTTAAGCGGAAGGAGCGGAGGTCCATGGTTGTCCTGATATCGGGGGGAAGGTCATTCCAGAGGGCTGGGCCCGCCACAGAGAAGGCCCTTCCCCTGGGCGTCGCCCGCTGACAAAGTCTGACATGTCCTGAAATGAAGAGGAAATGGAATCAGCGGCATCTAGAAACAATAGTCTTGACATCAGTGATTCCAACAGTGATAGAGCCAGTGACCTCCTCTCTGGTTAAGGAAAATGCCTCCAACCACTCATAGTCTCCCAGGTTTAGGATCAACTACCCCAGTGGTGGGCAAACTCATTAGTCAACAGAGCCAAATATCAACAATACCACAATTGAAATTTCTTTTGAGAGCCGGAAGGTGTGGCCTGTTTTGTGGGAGTGGTTCAGCGGTCATGTGACTGGGTGGGCGTGGCCAACTTGGAAAATGTGGTGAAACTCCTTAACGACGGTCTTGGTTAGCAACCAAACTTTTAGGCTCAATTGTGGTCATAAGTTCTTTCTTTCTTTCTCTCTCTCTTTCCTCCTTCCCCCCCTCTCTCCATTTCTCTCTTTCTTTCTTTCTTTCTCTCTTTCTTTCTGTCTCTTTTTCTCTCTCTCTTTCACTCTCTTTCTTTCTTTCCCTCTTTCTCTCTCTTTCTCTCTTTCTTTCCCTTTGTCTCTCTTTCTCTCTTTCTTTCTTTCTCTCTTTCTTTCTCTCTCTCTCTTTCTATCTTTGTCTCTCTCTCCTTCGTCTGCCCATCTCTGTCACTCTGTGTGTCTGTCTGTCTGTCTGTCTCTCACTCACTTAATCAGTATCTGTCTCTCCCTCCCTCTCTCTGTCTCTCCCTGTCTCTGTGTGTGTCACTCACTCTGATTCTCTCACTTCCTCTCTCTGTCTCTGTATGTCTGTCTCTCCCTCTTTCCCCCTGTCTGTCTCCGATTCAATCCCTCCCTGTGTCATTCTCGATCTGTGTCTCTCTCTGTCTCTCTCCCTCCCTCTCTTTCTCTCTGTCTCTGTCTGTCTCTCTGTCTTTCCCTCCCTTCCCCTCTGTCTCTCTCTGTGTATGTCAGTCACTCCCTCTCTTCCCTCTCCTCCCCCCCAAAACCCGGGAAGCAGCAGAAGGGCCTGGCATGCCAGAGGTTACGGACGCCTCCTCCCGCAGCGGCTACCGGCATCTTAAGCACCACCAAGGCTGTCGCCCGGCAGGTCGTCTGGCAGGGAAGCCGGTCGCGTCTCCATCTCCCTCTCGCAATCTCTGAGACTATAATTGAGCGGAGCATGCGCGCGCCTATCTTTTCCCCACAGAAAAGAGAGGCGCGCGCATGCTCCGCTCAATTACAGTCTCGGAGACTTCGTAGCGTGCACGTCCCGCGGAACAGCCCAACTTCCCACCGCTCCGAAGTCTCCGAGACTGTAATTGAGCGGAGCATGCGCGCGCCTATCTTTTCCACAGAAAAGAGACTTTGTAGCAGTGGGAAGTTGGGCTGTAATTCTTTTCCTGGGTGTGGAAAAGTGGCGAGTTGCTTCACTGCTGCTGCTTCTGCTACTCCCGAGCCTTGCGCCCGGCAGGGGCATCGGGCAGGGAAGCCGCACGCATCTCCACCGGCTCCCTCCGACAGCACCACGGCACACGTTCTGGGGCTGCGTGGCTGGGAGGGAGATGGACGCGCGGCCCCAGAACGTGCGCCGTGGTGGCTGTCGGAGGGAGCCGGTGGAGATGCGCGTGGCTTCCCTGCCCGATGCCCCCTCTTTGGCCCTTCCCCCCCGGAGGCAGCGGAGGGCCCAGCATGTTGGTTGGGGGGGGCTCTGGCTGCCTCCCCCTGGAGTGAGCGAACGGGCGGGGGGAGCTTTCCCAGAGCCGTCCGGGCACCAGGCGCCCGCCTCCCTGTGCACGCGGCTCCCGGACGGCTCTGGCGCAGCCACAGCCCCGGGCATTCCCCCCGCCCGTTCGCTCGCTCCAGGGGGAGGCAGCCAGAGCCCCCCCCCAACCGACATGCCGGGCCCTCCGCTGCCTCAGGGGGTGGGGGGGGAAGGAGAGAGGAAGAGCCGCACCCGAGGGGCCAAAGAGCCGTTCATGGCTCGCGAGCCGCGGTTTGCCGACCACTGAATTACCCTATTTTAAGCAGAGGCAAGAAATAAAGATTCAACAATAGAAACCAGACATCGAAGAGCCAGTGTTGAGAGCATATTGCCGCAGCTTTGTCCAAGGTGGAGACTCAGCATCACTGCTGGCCTCATTCCTTGGGAGCAGCTATTAAGAACAATTTTTTCAAGCCACAGCTCTGTCATCCTTACCTTGCTGTGCTTGGAGTTAGAGCTCTGGATTCTATGTCACGGTGTTTTGTGTTTCTTTCCTTGGATTCCTTGCTTTTTTATTAGGTAACTGGTCTCAACTCCTGCCAACCTTGTTGACTACGTTTACAGTTACCCTCTTAAGATAATGGTTAAAAGGACTGTCATCTTCTAAAGTTCTGTCTGAGTTTTGCTTATCATTGAACTTGGCGTTCAACTTGCTCTACTGTTGGCTGGCAGCCAGCAGTATTACACAGAAAAAGGAGATGCTCTGGCTGCAGTCCAAGTCAAGATATTGGTTTTTCTCTTTAAAGCCTTGTATGACTTGGGGCCTGGATAGATAATTTTAAATTTTGATATTTATTGGTTTTAAATTTATTTATTTAAATTTTTGCACAGATTTAATAATTTAAATAATTTTTAATATTTTTTTATATTTTGTATGTATTGCTGGGTTTTTATCTTTCTGTGCACCGCCCTGAGTCCCTTTTAAGTGAAATAGGGCGGTATATAAATTGAATAAACATAAACATAAACATAGCTAAGAGATCAGTTTTCCCTATTGAATGATAAAGATTTTATAAAACAAATGCAGGTAGAGACCTTACAATACTTTGATTTGAATTCCGAAATATCAAATGCCCAAATGTTTGAATGGGAAGTGTATATCCAAGACTGAATCATTGCATATGCATCACACAAAAATAAGATTTAAAATAACAGGAAAAATAATTTACAAGATGAACTGAAATATTTACTGTATGGACATAAATGCCCATCCACATTTTTAAAGTCTATTCAAAACTGTGCCTCTGTGTGTATATGCATGGATTTGATATATTTTATTTTGTATCTGATAAATCAATCAGTGCTCAAGTTGAAGTCCAGGCATCTCCTTTGGATTCTTTTGGATTCAATCATTTTCTTTTAGTTGTCTTCATTCTTACAATGAACAAATTGGTTGGTTGGTATTCTCTTTGACTTAAAATTCAATAATCTTATCAAACGATAGAGCACCCAGAAATCCAATTAGTACAAAATACTACTCCTTCACCAGTCTTATTCCAAGGGACATCACGCGACTCCTGGGTCAAGTCAAGTTCAATGCCATTGACATCTTGCCACATTAAGAATCTTCGTAGAGTAAGATGATTTCTCTTTTTTTATTGTTCTGATTTGTTTTTCCTTTTCTCTCTTTCTCTTTTCTTTTCTTAAGTGGGTGACATGATTAGGAATTAGACAGAATAGAAAGAAAAAGCCTTTCAATAAAGGATGCCAGGACTACAGCTAGAAAACGTGATAGAAATAAGAGAAGGGGGAATATTCGTGTGTACATCTTTATATAATACAATAAAAGTAATAACAAAAGAAAGCATGGAATAATTGAATGGTAGATTGCAACCTAATATAAACGTGTATTAGTAGTAGAAAAACATGTTGATTGAATGTAATAATTATGATTATTATCAGTTTCACATGTATTAGAATGTATGACACTCAGGTACCACACTCTTCACTCATTGATTCAATATATTTGTAAAAAATAAAAAACTTGGAAAAAAGTAAAAGAATCTTTGTAGAGTAAAGGAAAAAGAATATTATTCATTATTCAAAGTACTATTGCCTAACATTATTATAGTGGAGACATCACAATCAAGTTTTCACAGCTTACTGCATTCATGGAGAATAGAAAATTAGAAAGTCATGTCATAATCTTTGGATCTCTCACTCTCCATATCAAGCATTAATGTTAAAATACCATGGATTGATTGATTTGTTTGTTTGTTTTCTATTTATTTCATTTATGTAGCTACTCACTCAGCATGCAACTTGGGCAGCTAATAACCACTAAAGAGCACCAACAAAATTATAGAACAGCAGCTAAACATATCACTCCCAAAGCAGTTCATACATCCATAATGAATAAACACTTAAAACATCTAAAACTATCCTCCTGGTAAGTCTGCTGCACCGGATTGACATTGGAGGCTAGAACTAACATGTAGAACATTCTTTTCACTGGGACAAACTGTTAAAGTCATAAGGCTAAGAACACAATGTGGGTTCAGAAGTCTCCTATAACACAAAATAAAGACTGCTGCTACCCAACTTTATCCCTTTTAGTATGTTCATGTGTTAACCAAAACACATTTCAAATGGAAGATATCATTTTATACTCAAGGAGGTTTTACTGTATGTCTTAACATAGCATAGTTATCTGTAAATGCCAGCCTGAAGGCTCCAAGCAATACCTTTGATAATCCCCCCCCCCCATTTAAAAGCAACCTGGTTTATATTCAAAGTGAGTGGTTACATAACAGTCATTGGATTCTATGTCATTTCACAGGATTACCATATTGAGCAATATGTCTTGTTGCTTTTAAGAAGTTTTTTTTACTATTCTTAGCTTTCCAAAGACTTTCTAAAGGGCATGTTTCTTTTCCTTTTTTTAACCAGTAGTTTTACAAAGGTTTTTAGCAACCACCAAGTTTTGCTCTGAGCCACCCAATCAGTCCTTTCTCTGTGTAAGAATACTCACCCATGTGTGTGAATCACAAAGAATTATAACAAAGAACAGGTTTCAGAATTCACCAATCATTGCAGTTCCTCAAGTTCCCATTTCCTACCATGCTTGATGTCACAATTTTTTTGAATCCACTTTGTCTTTCTTAGGAACTGAAGCTGCATTTGACAGCTGCATTGGTATAATAGGGCAGGAGCACCAAACACACCTGTAGCTTCTGACAGGTCAGAACCTATAAGAGGGAGGTGTCCTCTTATACATTGTCAGATGACCAGTTGAAGAATTGCAGTTACAGTGATCCCTTGTTTTTCGCGGCTTCATTTTTCGCGGCTTCAGTGCTTCGTGGAATACAGAATAGAAAAAAAATGCATTGGTAGGAGGCAAGCGCCCCCTAGTGGACATTTAAACGATGTCCACCAACTCAAGTTTCTGGTGCTAATCCTATTGCGCGGTTTTTCGGTTTTCGCGGAAGGTTCCGGTCCCCATTAACCGCGAAAAACGAGGGATCACTGTATAGATTCTTCCTCCAGTTCAGATGACGGAAAAGGCATGCATTCATAGTAATTCTCACACATATTTCGTAAAACATTTTGGTGCAATAACCAAAAATAACCATTTAACTATACAGTTGAAAAGCAGCACAATATTTTAATCAATTTTTAAAAGTTGTGTGATCTGTGAATAATAAATCGATCATATGTACAGGTCAAAAATATGCATGGTGCAATTGTAGCCTTGGAGTTATTTAATGAAACCAAGGTTTAGAATAGTTAAATTTATAGTTCTTTTTTATTCCTGTTTAATAGTATTACACCATAAATGGGTTTTTGCTTTAATTAATGCCTAGATAATAGAAGGATTACACAGAGCTACATGCATATTTCATCCCTTTGTGCCTGTTTTTTATTATGATGATTATACAAAAATCTTTAATGCTTATAATGCTACCCATACGTCAACTGGAAATCCCCAGAAATCTCCAAAACTGGGAATCAAGAAGATATACTCAGAAAGCTAAATGAAGTCCTTAAACTATGTTAGCAGTTGAAGATACTTCAACCACAGTTCTAATACTTCTAGCTTCTTAACATACAAAATGCTGGTTTTTCACAACTTACCTTATTATATCTGTATCTCTTAAATCATTTAACTGACTGCTTCATCTCTTTCTCCCTCCCCTTAGACAGCTCTTAGATTGAAAGTGTAGCACAGTGGCATCTGTGCTATTGCCCCAAGTGCTATTCGTATGTGTTACAATCAGTAGAGCTTTTCCTTAGATTTATGTTTCTGGCATATGGACAGCTGGAAGTCATTTAAAGAGACCATTGCATGTCCTCATTTCTTCAATGTAATATCCGCATCCTCAAGACATTAATTTAGACATCTTCCCCTTTTAGAATCATCCATTTGATATTTAATCAGTGCTTTGAAAATGGCATTGAACAGAGTAATAACTAGGTTTATACATTTAAAAAAATATTTGAATGTTGCAGCAGACTTTGCAAATATTCAGAAGGCTTTACTGAACCTTTTATCCTGATCTTCTGAATGTGCATATCTACGTATTGTTTTTTACTTTCTATATTTTTGCCAACATTCAGGCACTACAGTAATGTAAACTGTAAGAGATTCAAGAATTGTGTGGGTTTATAATATACCGGTACTTTTTTTTTTTACACTTCCACAAATGCATCGTGTCTATGCCAGAAATCTGCAGGTGTTATAAAATCGAAATGGGTATGCCTATGATTTGCATTACTTGGCAAAACTTTCTCTGGTTCTATTCCTCTTCATGCAAATACATTAACGTCTCTGCATTTAATGTCAGCATTCTCTGCATAGTTTAAGTGATTATGAGTAGGTAGTTTATTGTAGAATATTGATATGCCTTTTTGTATGATTTTATATGGTTTCAACTGCATTGTTTCACTGTTTTTATATTATTTTTAACTGTGAACTATTCAGAGTCATGTATTTAGATGGGCAACTATATAGCATTTGATGAGATGTCCCTTTCTCTCTGAAAAATAAGTTACTTAGTTCTGTAGAGCTCATGTTGTTTTCAAGATCTGGAAAAGAATGATTCATCTTGATTACCCAAAATAATGATACATGTAGTATTCAATACCAAAGCAAAAACATTTGGTATTTTGCTTTTTTAGACTGCTGTCTGACGGAATCTTATTTATGTGTTAGATGCTGGTTGGGGGCAGTAACTAAATTTCCATTATGAAAGTGTTTTGCAGAGCCTGAAGTAATAGTTCCATTTGTTTTCTTCATATTATTCCATTTTCCTATTTTTCTTCTTAATTTAATCTTTCACCTTCACATAATTCATCACACTTCATTAGTTCCCTCTGAGAACAAGCTACATTTCCCCTATACCAGCTCTAGTAAATAGGCTGAAAATTAGATTTTTGTACCTATAACATTCAGTCTCTCTTGTGTTCTGTGGAACTGACGGCATTCCTTCGGCAATGAATCAATCTTCTTTGGAGAAGTTAATGGATGACTTTCCAATTGTTTTATATTAGTCTAATCAGATTTTCTATTTCTACCCATCAAGCTGCCTTTTTTTCCCTTTTACTCCTTTTCCGTTTCTCCTAAATATAATGTCTTGTGTGAAACATTTCTTGCACCCTCAATCGATTTGCTTAAAAAAAATGTTTTCCCATTTAATACTGTACTGATTTTATGCATTTTCCCATCCTTTAATATATCTCCTATAACATGCTAAATAAACTGCTTGGGGGGAATGTTGGTCATTTAACTTCAGCTGTGAGCTCAAGTGGGGAAAATGGCAAATGCCTATAAGATCTTGTTCACTGCTGATAGAGAAAACAAAAACAGTTTAAAAGAAAAGATGAGATTTTAACATTTCTGTAGAATTCCTCCCACCATTTCCAAAATGCCTTTTCTAATTTGTCACTTGTAAAGGGCATTTTACTCCAGCAGATAACAAAAAACATTTAGACATGGTAAGCTTGGGTATAGTAACTTCCTCTGCTATTTGGTATGCAGGCTATCAAATAAATACAATGTTTGATAATTTTTAAAAAAAATATCTGAATTTCAGAAGGGTTTACAAAAACCCAGTATTTTCTATACGGGGAATTTTCCAGCATGAATTTGCATTTTGTTGCTTTATTTTTCCCTTGGTTGATGTTACCGTCTTAATATATTTCTCATACTTGCCTAAAATGTTCAGATCACATCCTGATTTTGAAATTCAAATGATATTTTATCATTCCTGCTCTGAGTCTGCATTATCTAGGCAATCAAATCCATGGGATCCTTTGGGTTTAGAAGAAAGTATAAATCATGAAATATTAGACGAGTTGATAGGTGGGTGGCTATAATCTAACGTCCAAAATCATAATGTAATTGATGTTATACACATGGCTGTTTCTGAAAGGCATGGCTTGCAGATAACGAAAAATATGTTAAACCAGATATGTCAGAATGATTTCAAGATGAGACTTTAGTATGCCTGAACACTATTCACAATCTCCTCACTGATTATATTAGGTCAGCAAGATCAACAATCTCTAGACGGATAAGCTTTACAAATCTGTAACTGAATGTATGATGAAGCTTTGAATCTTAATGGTGTCATGTCACCCAAATGCACTTTGGCATTTTGCTTAGACTGTGGAGGCAGAAGATACACAAATGCAAGTTACAAGTTTATATAGAATAGAGTGAAAATTGTATCATGAATGAATTCCCTATTCTTTCAATTTGCGTAGTTTCCATTACTTCCCAGAATATGGATGTATCTTTTTGCCATTCAAGACAACATATGCAAGAGATCCAGAGAAGAGTCTGACGGCACAGATTTTTCTGCAGATTTTTCTCTGAACTGCCCAGATGGGAGATCACATGGGAGCCTTAATTTAAATGGCTCCCAAAGAAAAGGGATTGTGGATAAAGTTAAAAATGTTTCTTTCTTCGAAACAGCTTGAGCCAATTTAAATTCCATTCTACTGAGGTTTTATTAAGGCATGAGGTTTTTTAGTTCTGGATCTAGTTATTGACTATAATCCAGAAAAATGGAAATGTGTAAGGTGTCTTTGCATTTCTGTATGTTCCATGCCTCTCAATGAATGTCGAAATCTGCAAATTATAATTTTGGAGTATTATCTTCATCCCTCTATACAGAGTAGTGCATGGTGGTTTACAATCCATAGTTATAATGATTTCAATAAATTTTTAAGCCATTAAACCTCAGTTCAAGCAAATGCAGAAAAGCCCTGTCTTCTTTGATAGTTGTAAATTATAAATGATAGTAGCAACTTGATTCTAATGAAATCTTCCTTCCCTTATTTAATCAAGTTTCCACTGTGTTTTTCCCCCCAAAAAGATGTGTTAATGGATTTGCAGTCATCATGAGCAATAGCACCTTAACACAAACTGTTAACACTGTAAGATGCAGGATGCTTGACAAGGATACCAATGATTCGGTTTAGATTTACTGACACAGGGAAGACCAAATAAATATAAGGGCTACTGTATATAATTTCTTTCTTACAAGAGTTGTAAAACAAAATAGAACAAGGTTATCACAGACTAAATCTTTCACCATTTTTGAGGAGCACTGTAATTGAAAAAAAATTACACTTAAAGATGGAGGGAATTAGAGAATACACATCAACATATGCAACCAAAATAACTTTATAAAAGGGATGTGAGCACTATGTCAACCCAAATATCTCTCCACAATGCAAATGAAACCTTGGCTTGCTTTTCTCAACATGCTTTTATTTATATGCAGTTATTAAAATTATTTATGTAGTTACCCACCCAATTCACAAGTAATGACTCTGGATAGCTAACAAAGAGTTAAAAACAACAAAACAAAATACCTTAAAAAAAACAATAAAGCACAACCAATACCAAGGAACAAAAACAAATTTATTCCAGTTCCTATGCTGTTATAGGATAGATTTATCCAATACTTTGGTCCAATGTTGAGGAGAAAAAATAATAATTTTAGCAAATCTTGCTGGCTTTTCACCTTATCAAAAGACAACAAGATTTGAGTCACATGAAGTTCAGTGACAGAAAAAGCCCACTTCCTGAGTACAGCTAGGTTACATTGTTTTACAGAAGCAACCCAAGACATACCCATCAGGGGTGGCACTTACTTTCCCTACTGGTTTGCAAATGTGAGCATGCATGCGCTCCCATCCATGCATGTGTTCAGCCTTCCATACATGCACCTTGATCATGCACATGGCTTGCACACATGCATACAGCTTGAAAACATGCCTAAATAGGATGGCATAGAGCTGGGGGGGGTGTACCCGCAATTTCCATTGCCAGTTCAGGCGAACCGGTTTAAACCGGCTGAATGCCACCATTATAATAGTCCAAATGGGAAGTAACCGAGACCTGAGTGATTGTGAGAATATTTTCCTGATCCAGAAATGGGCTGTCAGTATTCCGAGTAATGCAGCCACAAAAATCAGAACTCTGAGGCAGGTAGATTCCTCAAAGAATATGTTTATTGGATACATCATATCAGCACAGCTAGTGAAAACCAACTTTAAAAGTTCCCACGGGTTTCCTCCTAGTTACAAGAGCATCCCCAGATGTCACCGGTCACATTGTCCAATGTGAATAGTTGGCAGGCTGCTGGGTCACTTCTCTCTTCCCTTAACTGCTACCTGTTGGGATGACCTTGGTTCCCACAGAAAAACTTTTTGTTTTGACAATTAGAGAGCCTATCTTATTTCCCCCTCCCTTCTCTCTCTTAGTGGTTGGTGGCAACTATGAGGCAGCACAAGATGGCTTCAGCCAGGTTCGCTTCAAAATTGACATGAGCATAATTGGCACATAATTGTCTCTCTTTTCCCCAGCTGGCTCTCTGCCAAACTGATAAGAGTGGAAAATGAGTTACATTTAGGCCCCTTTATTGCCACAAAGTACTCCTTAACAAAGACTCTTAACCCATATTCAATTGGATTTGTTCCTTGTTTTCTTCCAGCAACACAGATGCTGGCTATCTTTTTTGCTAGCTCCTCTGAAAACAGGAGGATTCTTTGGAATCCCCAAGCAGATAAAGTCTGTTCAACTGTGATCTGATTAAAGGTCAAATGCATCCATCATTCCTATATCAACATTAATTATATTAAAGTGTATTATTATATTATCTGATAAATAATGTGTTATCTTAAATATCTATGGAGATTCTCAGTCATCCAGGTAAGCATCTCTCAAAGATGCTTTTTCAAGAGGCAACTGGACTTTCTTGCTTTTCTTCTTCTTTGAAGAGATTTCACTTCTCATCCAAGAAGCTTCTTCAGCTCTGACTGGATGGTGGGGAATGGAAGAATCTATAGGAATATACAAGGAATATAAATCCTTCCATTCCCCACCATCCAGTCAGAGCTGAAGAAGCTTCTTGGATGAGAAGCAAAACATATTCAAAAGCAAAAAAAAAACAACAACAAGAAGATCCAGTTGCCTCTTGAAAAAGCACCTTTGGGATGTTGTCACCTAGTACCCCAGATACACTCTGGAAAAGATTCATATTAACCTGTTTCTAGAAAACAACTAAAAGGAAACTGGCCTCAAACTCAAGTGGGAGTCCATTCCACATCAAAAATACCATCAGTGAAAAACAATGCTTGCAAGCCTTATTAGACCTTCAGCTCCTAGAAGTGGGGTACAAAAAGCAGTTTCTACTGGAATTATTACACCAGAGTAGTTAATTCTGGTTAGAAAGGGTGGTCCTATAAATGTCTAGCTGAAAAGCCATTCGAACACAATTTGAATCATGCTCAGAAACCAGCTAGAAGGCAAGGCAAGGCCAGTCCAGCAGCACAAGTGTGGTGTACTTGTTGAGCACCGAAAAATACATATCTGCTGCATTTTGAACTCACTGCAGTTTCTAAGTCTTCAAAAGCATGTTGCGTACAACGTATTGCACATCAACTTGCATAGAAATGGAGGCATGAGTTACTATTGTAGCATCCACTCAGCCTGAACTATTGGGTATGATACTGTACTCCAAAATAATGGATGATCTCTCTAGCAGCTTCCTGGCAATGAGATTTGGAGTCTGGATGGTATAAAAAGCCAGATGCTTATTGGGCCTTTTAAGAAGAGGTTTCAATGCTATGGGCAATGTGCTATGCCAGAAAGAATCATTGACCACTTCCCAATTAGCCATACTTCCAGACCCATGAAACGATCCTTAAAAGAGAAGGATTAAGTCAACAGATAGCAGAGGCTATGCTGGGAAATGCCCTCTTCATGTCTCTACTGTGCATATGCCGAGAGGAGTCCCAGATAACATACCTTGGTCATCCTTCCTTCCAGATACAGTCACAATTTCTGTCTTTTTTCTAATCTTACTTGGTAGGATGCCCTTAATATCCTTATACAGGACATTGAATGCATGCAACACTCTTATCTATTGAACTCGAAAGGATTGTATTTACAAGCAGACCCAGAGTGGTGACAAGTTTTGGAATTGTAATTCTCATCACCTGTTTGAGAGAGGCAGGTGAATAAATCAGTCTCAGGGACTTCTCTAGATGAGATACCCACCTTGCTCTGAAGCCTAGTTCTTTGTTTTTTTAATACTACAGAAGAGTACAAGTATCCCTCAACCTACAACTATTCATTTAATGACTGCTCAAAGTTACAACACTGAAAATGTGGCATGACTGTTTTTCACATGTATGGCTGTTGCAGCATCCCCATGGTCACATGATCAAAATTTGAGCACTTGGCAACTGGCATGTATTTATGACAGTAGCACTTCCATATGAACACCATTTCTAACTTTCCCAGCTGGCTTCTGACAAGCAAAGTCAATGGGGAAAGCCAGACTTGCTTAACAAATGCATGATTCACTTAACCATTGCAATGATTCGCTTAGCAACTGTGGCAAAAAAAGGAACCTAAAAATGGGGCAAAACTGACTTAACAACTTCCTTGCTTAGCCATGAAAATGTTGGTCTCAGATTGTGAGTAGAAAGAATTGTAATCCCAAGTGGCAAAGGACATGTTTATAGAAGTCATTGTTCTACTAAAGTACAAATACTATCAGCATTCTAATCTATCTAACCCCTTTTAATAATAGAAAAAGTCTTAAAAACCCTAAGGTGTGCAGGGACCCATTTATTAGTTAATTTAATGGTAGGTGGCATATTCCTGGCTGTTGTGGCCCAGCCGGCTCGGGATGAGCTGCTGATGGATTCCTCTAGTGAGGAGTCCTATGAGTCTGCTCTAGAGGAGGAGGCCGAGAGTGAGAGAGCAGAGAGCCCGGCTAGGCATCAGGAGGCACTTGGTGTAGTGGGGAGGAGGAAACCCAGTTTGTCCCTGATATCAGGCTAAGAAGGATTGAGAGGAGGCAACGGCAATTAGCAGAATGATGCAGTCGGAGATAATCAGTAGCAGCTGCCTAATTGACTGGCCCCTCCCAAGAGACTTTAAAAGAAATCCTCGGTACATCGAAAGGTTTGCAGGAGGCTTCCGGTTCCGGCTTCCAGCGGCGATGGGCGAGCCTAGGGCTCGCTCGCCGCTTTGTTTCTTTTCCTGCCCCCCCACGGGGGCAAGACGCCCCTTCTTGGGGGTCTCCCGCAAAGCCGGCTTGCCTGGGTTGCTCTCCCCCCGCGGCAGCAGGGAAGCGACCCTTGTCTTCGGCTTAGGTGGAGGAGGACATGCTGCGGGAGGTTTCCCCTTCGCCAACGGTGGACGGCATCGCTTCGTGAACATGGAGAGAGCTGGCCATTCGAATCAGAAGGCTCCCCGGGGCTTTGGCTGCGAGGTGGAGAGTGAGTGATTTTAAACATTTTTTTGCTGTCAGCCTGGGCTGAAAGAACTTGGAGGGGGGTGTTTGCCTGTTGAACCCCCCCTTGGACTTAAAGCGGCGCTTGGAAATGGCTCCTCGTTGCGAGGAAGCGGATATCCTTAACCCGGACTGTTTTGAAACAAGGGAAAGTGATCTGCGGCTCGTCTTTTAACAATGTATCTAGGTCTGGCTGGCTTGAAACAGTTTTTATTTTACCACTCTCCCCTTCTGGCTCTGAGCTTGGGCGGTGGAAGATGGCTCCCCTTTGTTCCTGAATGACTATCTTACTTATGGAAAATTACCAGCATCTTTTTGTGATTTGGACTTCCTCTTGCTATTAATGAAGAAATTTTTTTTTGGATTAAGTGATTCCTTTTCTGGAGTGCCTTTGCTATTATACTTATTGATTTGGAAAAGTGTTTCTCTTCTGGTTCCTGAACTTTTTACAACCCTTTCATTTCCTGATTTGCCTCAACGGCCCCACCCAAAAAATGCCATTTTAGTGGCACTGACTTTAACAGCTAACCATGGCACAAAAATTGGAACTGGCAGGTTTAGAACAAAGGATGGCTTCTCTGGAATCTGTGATACAAACTTTGGTGCAAGAAATCAAGGCCCAGAGAGAAGAAAATAGTAACTTTAAGAAGGAACTTCTGGAAACACGGAAGCAAATGCAGGAGAACACACAGAAGACTGAAGAGTTGGAAGGGGGGCTGGCGGGGGCAAAGGGAGAGTTTAAAAAGGTTACCAGTGAGGTTGTAGAATTAACTGGGCATGTGTCTAGGATTGATTTTGAAAGGATGACATATTTTTTAAGATTTCAGAACATTTCTGAGGAACCTGGTGAATGTCTCCCTGAACTCATGAGCACAATTTTAGCAGATTATTTACATAAACCTAAGGATGAGATCAGAGGGGACATTGACCTAGTTTACAGAATAAATTCTGCATATGCCAGGATAAATGAAGTACCCAGAGAGATACATGTTAAATTTGTTAGAAGGTCAACCAGAGAGGGAATTTTGAAGGCGCAAAGAGGGGGACCGTTAATTTACCAACAAAAGGAGGTTGTCATCTTGAAGCAGATCCCAAAAAAGATTAGGGAGATGAGAAGGAGGTACTCCTTCTTATCCAAAAAATTGTTTGATCACGGGATCTGGTTCAAGTGGGCGATGCCCGAAGGGATGCTGGTGTTCTGGGAAGGAGGAAGAGTGAGGATTAAAACAGTTGCTGAGGCGGAAGCCTTTTTAAAAAAATATTCCTCTTTCCTGGGGGAAGATCCAGGGGGGGCAGGGGGGGCCACGGCCCCGCCCGCTGGGGGCCTGGAAGGAGAGATAGAAGACACAATTGCCAAGAGACTTAGATCCAAAAAATAACTTTGCCTTGATTTTTGAGTAATATTGTATAACATGTGTATCTGGATTTTTGCAAATGACTGACAGCATTGAACTTGTTTTCACCTTGTAGTTTTATGGAAAATGCTTTTTGTTACCAATTTATTATGAAGCTCCGGAAGGGCCAATGACTTCGACACGAAAGCTCTTAAAATTTCTTTGTATCCCTTACCCTATCCTACTGAAAAAATTGTAAAAACCAATAAAACTTTTTCAATAAAAAAAAAAAAGAAAGGTGTGCAGGAAATAACAGAGAGGTTTACAGAGTCAGAGAGTCGGAGAGTTTGTATCGTGTTATCTTCTAGTCAAGGTTAGTTCAGGCAAGCTGCCAAGTAGCAGTCAGTCTAGTCCTTTGTCTTGTGTCGAGAGGGAGTCAGAACACTGGCTACTGTGCTTTTTAATTATTGTATTCTATATCTCTGATTTACTTGCTAGCTTTTCTATTTTTCATGTATTTTAGCAGAGCTTATTTGAATGTTGCAGACTCTTCCAAGATAGTTGCCTTCCTCTGCTAATGCAGAAACATCATACATTTGTATATTTGGTAGGAAGTAGCGACTTTCAGTTGCTGTTGACTTTCTGATATTTTTTTAAAACTCTACGGAGTTTGGTTTGCAGGAGAAAGGGGTGAACCCTTTTCATCTTTTTAAAGTGTTTCAGGTACCTGTAATGGCAGTTTAGTAGAACTCTACTGAGTGGATGGAAAGCAGGCCTAAATCATTATTTAGCACAAATTTTACATTTGTTCAGAACATGAGGCAATACCTGCACTGCTGTAGCTCATCACAGGTATTCTGGTTTGTTTTGGTATCTCTAATTATTTCATGTATAATTCATGCACTTGAATAAAGGAACAGTGTAAAATCAGTTACAAGAAAGGACATGCAGCCAACTAAAATCTTGATATTGTATCTAGCAAATGAAAGTAATATTTTATATATCGGGGCAGGACAGTCTAAAATAAGGAGCGATCCTAAAGCTCTCCTATTATTGCTATCAACTATCGTTTCTAACATGGGGCTTCCCTTGAGGTGCACCTGGAGGCTCCAGTTAGTTCAGAATAAATGCAGGGGATTCTGGGAGCTTCTACATGCTCCCATGTGACACCTCTCCTGCATGAGCTATACTGGCTGCCTGTGGTTTTCCGGGTGCGCTTCAAGGTGCTAGTGACCACCTTTAAAGCGCTCCATGACAAGGGACCTGGTTACCTGCAAGACCGCCTCCTGCTGCCAAATACCTCCCTCCGACCAGTTCTCTCCCACAGAGCCTCCTCAGGGTGCCGTCGGCTAAACAATGCCGGCTGGCGATCCTCAGGGGAAGAGCCTTCTCTGTGGCAGCTCCCGTTTATTTTATTGTGGCTGTACACTACCCTGAGTCCCAAAATGGAGAAGGGAGGTATATAAATCAAATAAACTATAACTATAACTATGCTAGTGGAAAGATTCAGCAACATCTGCTTAAAATATAACACCAAAAGTACAGGGGCCTGTTAAGCCATGAAGACTCATTATTATGTTAGAATCATTGGTGGTTAGGGAGGTTGCTAGGTTTAGAATCATTGGTGATTAGGTAGATGCGTAGAAAAATGGGGGGGGTGTTTAGTAACTATGTGGTTATTTATATGTCTTTTACCAGTCAAACAGGCAACTTCTCACTTTAACCATTATTTGAGAGTAACTTTTTTTCAGCTTACAGGAAGTACAAGTTAAAGCCGTCCTAGACATTCTTACTCTTGAAGGAAAACGCATGCATTAACTGCATGAGCACTTAGACTTATATACAGCTTCATAGTTCTTTACAGCACTCTATCTAAGTGATTTACGAATGGCAGCATATTGCCTACAACAAATCTGGGCCTCATTTTATCAACCTTGGAAGGATGGAAGGCTGTGTCAACTTCGAGCGCTATCAGGATCGAACTCCTGGTTATGGGCAGAGTCAGCTTGCAATATTTCATTCCAACCACTGTGCCACCACAGATCTGTGTAAGATAGTTCTTCTTCCTGGTCCAGTACTGCATCAATGTAGAGCCCATTTGGATGTGAGCAATGGTTAAAACAGTTCAAGTAACTTTTAATACCGTTTCTCCCAGCAGCTGCAACAGAAGAACCAGAGGTTATTCCTGACCCAGCCAAGCAGACCGACCGTGTAGTGAAAATAGCGGGAATAAGTGCTGGAATCCTTGTCTTTATTCTCATCCTCCTCCTTGTCATATTAATTGTCAAAAAAAGGTAAGTATGGTAAATTTGCCATTTCCTTTTCGTTCAAATAAATGTTAAGAAATTTGTTCACAGTTCATTGTAGAAAAAATTTGCCTGGTAGAGCATCTTTAACTTGAACAGAAGATATTTTGTAAAGTCAGAAAACAATATTCTACCGTAGAAATCACACACACACACACACACACACACACACATATACATACATATATATGTTACGTTTTTGAGATGATCAATAAATAAGTCAGGGAGACTAGTATAGATCAATTTCGAGCTTTTTAGCTCTCATCAGCTTGCCATACCCTTACTGGGATTTGAACCGGGGCTGTATTACATGCTAGGCAGGAGCCTTAGCCATTAGGTTCAAATCCCAGTAAGGGTATGACTAGCTGATGAGAGCTAAAAAGCTCGAAATAGATCTATACTAGTCTCCCTGACTTATTTATTGATCAGCTCAAAAACGTAACACACATATAAAAAAATTACACAACGGAACTCATGGCTTTCTGTCTAGATGTCTCTGGTGATGAGCCGAAAGGCAGAAAAGGAGAGCAGTATGCTTCTTCCCTTAATTGGGGCCTAACAGGGTGTTGTGACACAAGTATATACTTATCGTCCTGTCTCAGCTGATCAGGAAGAGAACCTGGTGGCTTAAGTGGCTAAGGCTTTGCGTAACATGTAATACAGCCCCGGTTCAAATCCCAGTAAGGATATGACTAGCTGATGAGAGCTAAAAAGCTCGAAATAGATCTATCCTAGTCTCCCTGACTTATTTATTGATCAGCTCAAAAATATAACACACACACACACACTTATTTATTTATTTATTTATTTAATATTGAGTTGTACAAACTGTAAAAACAATGAATGGTGAAATTGAAATGATACCTTTTTACCTTCAAAACATTTCTTATATTTTATTAGGGTTAAACTGAACTTACTGTTTCAATTAGCCCTGCTTATTCTCTTGTATTATGAAATATCTGGCCTACTTATCTTGGAAAATATTTTACAGGCTATGTTACCTTCATTTGTATTTTTATAAATGATGAAAGTTATAGTTAAAATCACATTACCTTATCATAAATTTTCCATTGGGTTATATAGGCCTGCAGATCTTAAAATGCAAAAGTATATTAAATGGTGTCTCATTTCTTTAAAAAAAATATTTGCAATTTCAAAGTAAAAACAAAAATCAATAGCACCACCTTCTGGAAGTAGAAGTAATTCTGAAAGAAAAAAAAATCTATAATTTTATTTTTTTTATATACACTTTACTGGTAAGATTCAAACACTTTGTTAATTCACACACTTTTTCATAATCAACATATATGACTTAATGAATAGTTTTCAGATCATTTTCCTTGCCGTTTCTGTTTCTTTCTCACATCTGGATGAGCAAATGGCTGCTTAATATAAAGCTGTTTATGTCAAGTGATTTGTTCCATCTAGCCTGTAACAGATGGACAGAGAGATAGTTCTTTAAAATAGCACTTAAAAGTCTCTCACATCACCTACTACTTGTGATCCCCTTAACTGGAGATGATAAAAATCATATGCAGACTTTATGAATTCAGGCTATGTGTTCTTCCACCGAGCTGTCTTGCTTCAGAGATCAGTTGCAAAATTGTTGTTTTTATTCTAGGCAAGGAAGGAATAAAAATAAGGGTATTTTATATCACTTATCTATGTTAAAGTGAAATGAATTTTCTGTTCCAGTTTTCCAAGTAGGGGGAAAAAAACTAGACACTGTGCCTAAAAATCATATTTATGTCTTAATGGTTTCCAATAGATTTTTTTAATTTATTGCCTTTTTACAATGATTCCCCTGGAGGTATATAACATGGAGAAGAAACGTCTGCATTAGAACCCTTAGGTATGCTAATAGTGTTTTGTGTTAGTTAGACACATATGTGATTTCTCCCAATAGTGCTTTCACTTTTTATTTTCCTGTTGTGTACCTCTGTGCTTAAAAAGAAATGCTACAAACCAGTTCATAGTAAAAATTATGAGAAATCCACTTGTGCAAATTAAGGGGCAGATCAGTATATAGCTGTATTGCTTTTTAGCTGGAAATTCTTCTTGATAAATGATGAAGAAATGTGATCGCCAGAACTGTAAAGACAGGCCAGTGAGAAATGTCCTCAGAATATCAGATAGCCAACAGCTGCTCCTGGGGATGTGACACTTCCTTACAAACCTATCATAATGTCAGCACTCATGCTGACATTTACACCAAACTATTAGACCTGTCTGTGAGGCTAACCTGTGATCAATTATAATGGCTTTTCCACTAGCAGAGCTGAGGACACTGTTAACTTGTATAAGTTTTACAGCTGCTTACATAGAATAATTGGGCCAGTAGAGTAAGCATTATATTCACAAGTGATAATGGAGATAGAGATCTCATACTCTGGAGAAAAAATACGGTGAAACGTATATAAGCTTTCCATAGTGCAGGGATGTCCAAACTTGGGAACTTTAAGACTTGTAGACTTCAACTCCCAGAATTCCCCAGCCAGCTATGCTGGCTGGGGAATTCTGGGAGTTGAAGTCCACAAGTCTTAAAGTTCCCAAGTTTGGACATCCCTGCCCTAGTCTTTGAGTTCTCCTTTAAGTCCAGCTCAAAAAAAATAGGCTAGACATTTTGCAATTCACTTTGCTCAATACTGGGGAATATCTCTGCCTTGGAGGTTGGTAAGCTTGGATTCACCATCATTCTCGTGAATTTCAGCTATGATCCACAGAAAGTTTTCAGTTTTCATTTCATTTCTAGTAGGGAGAACACCTCAACGCTGTTACAAACTACACTTTGCAGAATTAGTTTGTCAACAGTTTCTTAAATTACGTTGGAGGAGTCATTTTTCAGGGGGTGGAATGGGGATTTCTTCCAATTTGAGGAAATCAATTCCAGTGGAGAAGTATTATCAGATGCACGGTCCATTACCCAGTCTAGTTCATCAGCATCTCATGTTTAATTTGCATGACATTTTCATAGCTATGTTCCACCTTTCCTAATTTATCATGTCATTAATAAGTTTGCTGACCCTGCAGTGTGTGAACCTTTATCGCATTGATCTATTTCATAATGTGTAAGAATTTTCTCATGAACTCTATTAATTCAGATTAAAAGGAGATGGATGGAAACCTTTCCTGTTTGTTACATTAAATAGACAGCAATTCTTTGTATAGAATTTTCACGGAAGTATTATTATTGGAGGGCATTAATCGACCAGAATATTACACATTTCAATTTCTTATTTTAGCTGGATTTAGTTTTATTTGGTATTGGATTTACAGTTTTTTTTTCTATGAGTTGATAAACTAACTGTAATAAATAAATATTATAGTTCATAAACTAGCTATAACTAACTATAATAAAAGGTAAAAGATAAAGGAATCCCTGTAGGTTTTATTTTGCTAACTGTAGCCAACTTTAGGGACAGTGTTCAAGTCTGTTTCTTTAAGCCACTGAGCCAGCACTGTCTGAAGACATTTCTGTGATTATACGGCCAGCATGACATCACACCAAAGCATAAAGCATATGGCAAAACAAGGATCACTGTTAACTTCCCACCAAAGTAGTACCTATTTATCTATTTGCATTTACATGTTTTTGAACTGCTAGGTTGGCAGAAGCCGAGGCACGTGGCGGGAGCTCACACTCTCTCACATTGTGGTAGGATGCAAACTGCCAGAGTACAGACCTTCTCCAGTGTATTTTAAGCCATTGAGCCACCACGCCTCCATTAAATATAGTATATTGCTATAAAATTCTTTAACACCAAAACCTGAAACATTGTTAAATTAGGTAGCAATTTTGATCTGATTCGATGTTTGTTAATGAGGATAACTAGTCTAATAGAAAAACCACTCAGTTTCTTTCTTCCCTTCCAAAATAAGCAAGTAAACAGACATCTTTACACAACACTAGTATACAGAAAATAGTGAAAAGATTCAGTCAGATGTGCATTACAGGGGAAATTGCTAAGTAGACCCCTTCTTTACTTGATCATATCATTCCATAGTAGCCTCTTTCACTAAATCTGGTAAAAATTAGCTTGCAAAAGAGATAAATGAAAAAAATAATTCATCCCCCTTGAATGTTTAGCTGCCGCCATCCTTAGCTTTGTGGTTGGAAGTCAAATCTACAAGGGTTTTCACTAGAAGATTTAGCATGTGGTCATATGACTAGTACACTATCTAGCTTGGCTCTTGGACACCCTTCAAGATCCCTTCCCCTCTCAAAAGCCATTTTGAGATGGAGATTGAGATAGATAATGAATAAGCCATTTGTGTTAGAAGCTCCTCATTGGATTCTTACACAGGTTATAATGATGTACAGTACTTTACATTGAACTACACCCCAAACTAGCATATTTTATAGCATAAGTGCAGATTTGAATCCATTTATATTACTAACATTTCCTACCTTGCCCCACATATACATAAGCACATATTTTCTTACCCTAATTTCAACCCATTGGTTCCTGTGATACTTAATTCTTGCATGGAGTTCTTTCTTCTCCTTCTGACTGGAACTGATATCACTGGTCAAAAGTATCCATCCAGGCCTCCATTTTAATTGGGTTCTTAAGGAATCCATTCTCCTGTGAATTAGGGAAATATGTCTTATATTTTTGCTGAATAAAGAAATATTTCTTTATATACATAGCAGCAAGTAAATACAATGGTGTTAGAAAACACTTTCTGCTTTAACCCTGCTTAGTGTATTCCAAGTGCTATAGAATAATTATATTGATTATAATTCTGTGCATACATATTAGAGATTCCATTATGTGGTATCCCTTTTGATACATCAACATTTTAGCAAACTCAGAAAAATGCTTCTGAATTTCACACAGATTTAACAATTCTAATCTTGCATAGATTTTCCAAATTTGAACTAATGGGGAAAAATATTGATTGGTAAGCACTTATGTATGATTTCACAAATCAGAGGTGTTCTTATGCTTTTCCTTATCATTTTGTGCAGATTTTGAAGTAACTCTATTAGTTTCTATAGAGTTTTACGAAGTTATACAGCTGAATTTTAAGAAAAGGGATACTGCATCTCTTGAGTAGCTAAATACTGTATTTTTTTAACCATTGTTGAAATATTTCCAAATGTACATCATCTCCTTCCATTTGTTTATTTCTCATTTTTGAAGCTAAGTATGCATATATCAGTATTTTCAGTTTAAAGATATAAAAACAGCAGCTGTGTGTGTATATATGGGTTTAATATACACACCCTTCTACTGTAGAATGCCAGAGCACAGTACATTGGCTGCATTCAAACATAATACTAAGCCTCTGTTCTGGTTGTCTTTTTAATTCCCTCCCTCCCTCCCCCACCTTTTTTTTTATTTTTTTTTGGATGAGCTATAGTTGCCTGGTTCGCATATAACACAAATGCCATAATGGCTTTTTTTGCACATTATTCATCTGAAAACCTATAAAACATTATGGCTTAGCAAAAATTTGCGCCTGTATACCTGTACGTAATTGTCTTAAAGTAGTTGTTGGTTTACCTGTCTCTGCTACTACTATCCTTTGAGTTTGTAACTGAAAGCTAAAAGAGAAAAGAAGGAAAGTAAACTTTAGAGCACAAGAACTGTACACAGCTGTTTTGTATTTCATAGCATTTAGATAGTTACCAGTCATCACATTTATGCTGCATGCCGAACTAACATAACCCAATTTGGTTTCCATTTTTTTTTCCTGCAATAAATGAAGTGTTAGCATGTCATTTTTCTCTAGTGAACTCCCTCTGTTATTGAAATATTTTTTTATATGCTAACATGTTTTTTTTTAATTGCATGGCTCTGTAAGGCTAATCAGTGCATGAGCAAGATTGTAATGCTAACAAAGAAAACATGAATTTTTAATTTTTTTAACGCACATTTCTCTGCTTTATTGAATGTGACAGAGTCACGCTTTTCATTCACCATTGCTTCTTTTTTCCCACTGTCTGTGATTTGCTTGCCAGGAGGAGCTACTATTCTTACTCCTACTACCTGTAAGTAGAAATGGGTGACTTTACTTCTTTATATGTTTTGAAGATGCAGTATCCCTTTTCGTTAAAAAAAAAAAGTCTAGAAATAGGATTAATATTTCACTAAAATTTCCCGTTATCGTTTTGACAGTTTTTATGGAGCCACATATAATTTTAGGGGATCTGCTTTATTTTTCTAAAGGTTATTGTATTCTAATTGGATGTAGACTACCCACACATGGACCCTTTTATTAAATATATCTCCACTGTGTGTTTCCATTCTAAGATCAAGCTTCACCTCCATCCTGTGTAGGCTTAGGTGTCTAAACATTATCTTTTTATGAGAAGATTGTAACTCCATCTTATTTTAGGGAATTGATAGGGGAGCATACTCATTCGCTCAAAGGATTTACCATTCAAAAAGGAAACAAATAACTGTATCTATTTCCAACAGTAGAATCTTTTGTGTGCACAGTGGGAAGTGTGATTCCTGTTTTATTCACTGGGAGAATTAGATCCAACTGGTTGTCTTTTGATAATATTTGTTACATAAAAATGAAAAAATTTTCTACCTCAGTTCCTTCTTCTTTAACATTTCTCTTCAATTGCTGGCTACTTTTACCTTTTCTTCTTGGCTGTAAAAATATCTTGTATTTATTCCCACTCTGTAGCTAGAAGTAAATACAGGTAGTCCTCAACCACAATTGAGCTCAAAATGTTTGTTGCTAAGTGAAACATTTGTTTAGTGAATGCTGTCCCATTTTGCATCCTTTTGTCCCACCATTGTTAAGTGAATCACTGCAGTTGTTAAGTTAGTAACATGGTTGTTAAGTGAGGCTTCCCCCTTGACTTTCCTTGCAAGAAGATCACTAAAAGGGATCATGTGACACACACACCCAGTGGTGGATTTCAGCTCCTGTTGCAACCAGTACACTGCAACGGGAGCTGGGCATGCCCCACAGGCATATGCGCTGCACACACATGTGCACCCACGTGCACTCACCGCATGCATGCACAAATGGCCCATTTCCTTTAAATACAGGTAAGGAACAAGAGCGGGCAGGCGGAGCCTCCAAAGCACCATTACGGTATGGTGGCTGCTTAATAATAATAATAATAATAATAATAATAATAATAATAATAATAATAATAATAATAATAATAATAATAATAATAATAATAATAATAATAATAATAATAATAATAATATTTTAATTTATAACCCACGCTCTCTCCCTGAAGGGACTCGAGGCGGGGCACAGGGAATTTAAAAATACATATAAAAACCACAAACATAATACAATATTAAAATGAATTAAACTAAAACCCTGCGCTAAAATCCCATATTAAAACTAAAACTAAGCCCCTAAAAACCCTAAAAACAGTTTAGTTACCCCAGGCCGGCTTCTGGCAGGCACCAGTACACCTGTACCAGGACATACCGCCTGCAACCCACCACTCCCCCCCCCCCCCGGACAATGCAACCATCATAAATAGGACTCAGTTCCCAAGTGTCTGAATTTTGATCAAGTGACCCATGGGTATGCTGCAATGGTTGTAAGGGTGAAAAGCGGTCATAAGTCACTTTTTTCAGTTCTGCTGTAACTTTGAACAATCACTAAATGAACTGTTGCAAGTCAAGGACTAAATGTATAGTAGCACAAGGAGGTGGCAAGTTGTTTTTCTATTTTCTTACATCTCTTTGCTCCCAACCACCATAATCCAGTCATGTTCAGAAAAGGGAAAATAAATTCATGCATTCCTTCTGATTAAGACCTTCTCCCAAAATAATAGCTGGAAATAGCTACAAGATAATGGGAGGTCTGGAGCTATTTCTATATATGTTGAAATTTACCATGTTTAGTAAGGCAAATATGCTCAAAGTGCAGTAAAAAGTGCAGTTTTATTAATTAAATTAATAAACCTGGTTAATTAGTTTGTGAGTTCTAAAATGACTTTGGCTAATTAATAAGGAATAATATTATCCGCTATAATAAAACATGATAACAATATGTGACTATACACATTGACTGGGCAGTCACTGATTAATCACTAAGGAATGCTGATTTTTCTTTTCTTTAAAGAATCAGGACCTTCGGATTGCTGCTATTTTGAAGAGATTTGTCATAGGCAGAATTTAAGCAAAATTAAGTTAAATATGCCTACCATATAAGGCACGCACCAGCTTGCATTGCAATGAAGCATTCTTTGGCAAATAAATAGTAATCATTTGCCAAACAGAATAAATCCTGGATTTAATGCGTTAATAGGGAAAAGGTCGTGTTGGTTTAAAGCAAAATGTGCATAGAATCTAAATGTGATTTTAAGATGTTTATTTTACAAATGCTAAAAATACCACATGGGCTGAATGCAAAAATAGATACATTTTGTCCAAGGCATCCAAAATCTACTAAGTCAAAGTCTTTGTTAAAGCAAAGTTATCAAAGATAGACTGTTTCTTACGTTAAAAGAAAACCTAACTGAACATCTGTAGACAAATGCCCTTTGGTTTATTATGAAAAATTGTAATTCCCTTTTTAAATAACAATTTGCACAGCTAGAAGTAATTAAATATGTACACAGGGTATATCTTCCCTCTCACCAGCAATCGTTTTGAAATAGTTCTGTACATGTATGCAGAAGAATTATGTCACAACTAATAATACTCTTCGATACTTAGTATCAAACGTACTTACCGTATTTTTCGGAGTATAAGACACACCTTTTTTCCTCTAAAAAGAGGCTGAAAATCTGGGTGCGTCTTATACATCGAATACAGCATTTTTTTGCCTCCTGGAACCCCACCCCCTTCACCAAACTGGCTGTGCCTAGTCTTGTGGAGGCTTTCAGAGAGCCCCTGGGGGCTGGGGAGGGCAGAAATTAGCCTCAAACGGGCCGTTTCCCCCTCCCCCAGCCCCCAGCAGCATTCTATAAGCCTCCATAGGACTATGCATGCAATTTATTTGACCCAAAAATGGCCCGTTTTCACGATAAATGGGGCGGTTTTTTGCCCCCCACCCCCTGCAGGAGCATTCTGCAAGCCCCCCCAAGGCTAGTCATGCTTTTTATTTGAAGAAAATCGGACCCGTTTTCGCGGAGAAAAAGCATTTGGAAGAAGTATGCAAAGCACAAAAAAAAACCTTTTTGCCTCCTGGAACCCCGCCCCCTTCAACAAACTGGCTGTGCGGAGCCTTATGGAGGCAGCTCCTGGGTAAACGGGGCGGGTTTTTTGCTCATTTTTCACACACACACACACCAGCACTCTGCAAGCCCCCCCCCCCTCAGGCTACTTATGCTTTTTATTTAAAAAAAAACAGCCTCATTTTCACGGAGAAATGGGCTGTTTTGGAAGTTTGCCGAGTGCAAAGGCTCCCTCCCCCTTTTCGGGAGGCTCTTTAACTTTTTCTGAGCAAGCAGAAACGAAGTTTTAAGGTTTGTCTGAGATTTCCTTCTGCAGGACATAGATAAATACACCTGAGAACATCAACCTACCTACCTAATCTCTCTCTCTCTCTCTCTCTCTCTCTCTCTCTCTCTCTCTCTCTCTCTCTCTCTCTCTCTCTACCTACCTACTGTATTTCTCCCTTTCTCTCTCTCTCTCTATCCTACCTCCCTAACTACACACACACACTCCCTCCCTATTTACTGTATTTCTCTCTCTCTCTCTCTCTCTCTCTCTCTCTCTATCTATTTCTCTCTCTCTCTATACCTCTACCTATAAACACACACTCTCTTCCATCCTACCTACTGTATTTCTCTCTCTCTATTTCTCTCTCATCCGTCTACCTACCTACCCACCTACAGTACACACACACATTCTCCCCCTACATACCTATTGTATTTCTCTCTCTCTTTCTATTTCTCTCTCTATCCTTCTACCTACCTACACACACACTCTCTCTTCCTACCTACTCTATTTCTTTATCTTTCTATTTCTCTATCTTTCTACCTACCTACCTACACACACACATTCTCCCTTTCCCCCTACATACCTACTGCATTTCTCTCTCTCCCCTTTTATCTACCTACCTACCTACCCAGACACTCTCTCTCCCTACCTATCTACAGTATTTCTCTCTCCCTCTCTATTTCTCTCTCTATATATCCCTTTACCTACCTACCTACCTACCTACTCTCTCCCTCCCTCCCTACTGTATTTCTCTCTATTTCTCTCTCTCTCAATCCCTTTATCTACCTACCTTACGTATTTCTCTTTCTTTCTCTCCCTCTCTCTCCCTCTCTCTTCCTCTATCTACCTACCTACCTACCTACTTTTTTTTGTAATTTGCCTCTTCAAAACCTTGGTGCGTCTTATATTCTGGTGCGTCTTATACTCTGAAAAATACGGTAACTCTCCTGTGATGCCCAATGGTTTCAGGGATGCGTTAGTCTTGTTTTCTTAGAAACAATATGGAAGTGGTTTGTCATTCTTTATTTCCTTTATATTTTTTTGCACTTCTGAGTCTAGCTTATAGTAATTGCAATTCTGTACATAGTCATCCAAGTACCAAGCAGATCCATTATTTCAGAACACAATGCTGACACATGTTCAGCCTTCCTCAGCTGTCCATGCTGAGCTGAAGAGCCAATGGTCATGGAATTACTGTTTGCTTAAATTAGAGTTTTTGGGAGGATGCTATAGTTTAGGGCAGTGATGTCGAACCTTTTTTGACTCATGTGCCAAAAGCAGGGGGAGTGCTGTGGGGTCATGCACGGGTGTGCCACACCCATAATGCTTTGCTCATGACCTCAGTGTGCATGCATGCACAATCTGCGGGATCGTATCCTACCCCATACATCCCTTCGGCCGATTCGCTCCCACAGAGAGGGACTTCTTCGGGTGCCGTCCACTAGGCAATGCCAGCGGGCGACGCCCAGGGGAAGGGCCTTCTCTGTGGCGGGCTCAACCCTCTGGAATGACCTACCCCCCCGAACTTAGAACTACCACGGACCTCCTCTCCTTCCGCCAAAAGTTAAAGACCTATTTTTTCCATCAGGCCGGCCTGGCCTAATTCTACCTCACCTAGCCTGCAGTCTGAAGTCTAAATTGTTTTAAATCAGGATTTTAAGGGATATAGTTTTAAGTTTTCAAGATTTTAGCACAGGGTGATAACTATTTAATTTGGGTTTTAAATATTTATATTTGTTATATATATATGTTTTTTAACTTCCTGTGCACCGCCCCGAGTCCCTTCAGAGAGAGGGTGCGGTTTATAAATAAATAAATAAAAACAAAAAAAACCCAGTTTTTCGCGTTCTAGAGGTTTCATGGAAACTCCTGAAGCCTCCAGAGGATGAAAAACAGCCTCAAAAGAAGGCTGAAGTCAGCTTACAGGGCAAGCCTCACGTGCCCTGACAAATGGCTCCATGTGCCACCTGTGGCACGCATGCCATAAGTTCACCCTCACAGGTTTAGGGAATGCTATTGATGCATCTGAGGATCTATTTCTAAAAATCCCACATTATTTGGATTTTCAGGAATTTATTATTTTTATTAAATTAATTATTAAAAATAATTCATTAAAATATTTTTAAGTTGCAAGGTTGATTATAAATAATATAGAGATAAAAACTTTTATAGTACTTTTAACGGGAGATGCACAAAATTTTTCAGGCTGAAGCACATACTTCATGATTTTTTATTGGTGGCTAACAGTTCATAGGGATGCAGTGGCTCAGTGGCTAACATGTTGAGTTTGTCAGTCAGAAGGTTGGCAGTTCGGTGGTTTGAATCCCTAGCACCCCCTAACAGAGTGAGCTCCTGTTACTTGTCCCAGCTTCTGCCAACCTGGCAGTTCGAAAGCATGTAGAATGCAAGTAGAAAAAATCGGGATCACCTTTGGTGGGAAGGTAACAGCGTTCTGTGTGCCTTCGGCATTTACTCATGCTGGTCACATGACCACAGAGACAGTGCTGGCACTTCAACTTTAAAACAGAGATGAGCACTGCCTTCTAGAGTCAGGAATGACTAGCACATATGTGCGAGGGGAATCTTTACCTTTAACAGTTCACATTCCAGAAAGTTGCTACCAATAAGAAAAGATCCAAATTTAATTTAATCTGATATCATTGTATGAGCTGTAGTTTACAAACATTTGTGTCTTTTAATTAAAATTGTTAATATGAAAAGGTGCTACCAAATTTCTGGTTTTGGCCTATGATAGACTCACATGGCTCTCCTCCATGTAAAAGTATATGTATAATGTATAATGTATATTAACAAAATAACATTCGATTTCATAGGCATCTTACAAGGAGGCTTCTTTGCAGCCAAGGTTTTGGGAGACACTTCAGTTTCAGTGGTGGCTTCCTACCGGTTTGGACCAGTTTGTCCAAACTGGTAATGGTTTGGCTGCCTGGGTCGCTGGAACTGGCAGCGACCCAGGCCTTCCATGACCCTGAACTGGTTCTTCAGGTGGCGCTGCAGACACCCCCATTTTGTTTTTCAGTTCTGTGCATGCGCAGAAAAATTTAATCCTCCCATAACCCTCCCCTATTCAGTTTGCGTATCTCTTTAAAATAATAACTTTGTGTCATGATACCTAGGGATATAAAATACTCATATTGTGTGTGTGCTTGTATGCATCTTTCCAAAATCAAATTTCTAGATCTTTCTATTACTTTCAATTATTTTCTTTTTGTGACTGCCACAGAATAGATGAGGGTTGGAAGTGTTAGCTAGTTTTCCCCCCAACAATGGAGGAATCAACCATTTTTATTAGCATGTTTCTTTCTCTGCCCCAGCAGTCCTTGGAGAGGATTCTAGGTTCAAAATAAAGCTACATATGCAACTCATTAGACCTAAATGGAATGTTTGTAGAACATTCTGCGTAAATAACAGCAAACCTGAGTTGAACATTAATTACCTGTATTCTTCCTTCTCCGCATTTTTAGCATTACCCACCATTCTGTCAGATGAATAATTGTGCAATTCAAAAGTTTGAACATATAATATCTTAAGGAAGGCATTGTTTATTATTATAACATAGATTATTGACTGTTTGATGACAAACTTTGTATAATTTCCTTTTCCTGGCAACCATCATTTCAGAAATCATGTGGGGAAATTCCCTAAATTTATTGGGGCCTTTTCATAGAAATTAACCTTTTCATATCTTTGCTTCTTTTTTTATATATAAGGATTTTTTTATTTTAATTAAACAAAAACACCAAAAAAGAATCATCCTTCATTACATCTTGTAGAAAGCGTGTCAATTGGTTACAGATAACTTTTGTGCATTCCTTCCACAGTCATTACTTATAATTCATATTAGATTACATATTTTAAATCAAAAATCTTTATATATCTTACTATCAATGTACCACAATTCTCATTTGCCTACAATTATTTAAACGTCCTTTTGCCTGAAATAATTCATACTTAGAAACACAACCACATAATGGCATTCATTAGCTATTTCAAAAATCCTCCAATAACATTACACCTTTATGACATGTTCTAAATAAAAGTTAATTAATAAATTTTCTAAGCCTTTTTTCCAACTCGCTGTTTAAAATTTGTATCCAATTTTCTTTTACTAAAACCAGTGCATATATATATTATTAAGCAATATCCATTATCATTTCATTATTATTGTTATAATTGACTATTTTTTTAACAAAAAACCATTTACTATTTATATCCAACTTCCTCTCATCAAACTCAATAACATTTCAAAAACTCCAGCATCTAGCCTCCGAGGGTTGCTTCCTTTCACTCTCTGATGTTTATTTTAGGCTTAAAGGAAACAAAGTTCTTACATGAAGTTTAATAACAAGTAATAGGAACCATTGTTAAAATAAAGAAGAAGGTTTTAATCCATAAATCAAAAAACAAAGTAACAAAAAATAGAAGAAGAAAAATTGATCTGTTCACTTTAAGAGGAGAAAAAGAAAAGGATGTTGCGAGCACATCAATCCACAAAGTCTAGTTACAAGAAAAAAACCACGTTCCAAAGCAATCTAATACAGGTTAATTTAGCCGCTTGATTCTTTTACTTAAGGATTTAATTTAGCTTAAAAGAAGTTTCTTTGGGCAGTCTTTCTCGAAATAGAAAAAATACCTCACCAGATGGACACACTTTCTCCTTTCACTTTCCTTCCTTCTGGAGCCATCCCAACTTCATCAGCCTAAGCTGCCTGATTACTGCTGGCTAGAAGAGCTTCCCTTGGATCAATCAGGGACTTTGTGATATCCCTGAGATCAGCAAGGCTTCATCTTCCTATTCACCATCTCTGTGGGACGGTTTAGGTCTGATTGGACCGTCCAGCAGCAAAAGTGTTGGTGGTGGTCTCAGAGCATCGAGACCCCACGTCATGTATCATGTGACATTGGCTCCTCCTTCCAACCATATCTTTGCTCCTTGAAAACTGAATGCTGTTGACTTTTCGACTTGCCCTATCCAGAAGGTTAGTTCAGTCATTACTCTAGTTGAATCTCAGAACTCCACTTTAAATCCTGGAGGATTTTTATGAAGGTTTATAAATTGGTGCTTAAGAAGAGGATTTAGTAAAATATAACTGCTTCCTCCTCCTCCTCCTCCTCCTCCTCCTCCTCCTCCTCCTCCTCCTCCTCCTCCTCCTCCTCCTCCTCCTCCTCTTCTTCTTTCCTAGAGGGGCATTAAGATTGAATAAGTTAATTGAAAACTTCTAATGTGAAGGATGGTAAAGCTATCATAACAATAAATGCCTTGAACAAAGTCAAATATTAAAGCATAGCAATAAATTGTCTTATTTCAATTCATGACATTTCATTTTTACACTTGTAAAAAGACCTTGATAGCTACAGCTTTAAATATAATCTGCAGCCATTATTAGGGCAAAGTGTCTCAATGCATGTGTTAAAACAATAAAAACAAGCTTATTCAGGACCCATAAAAATACAAGCATGTAAAAACTTTCTGATTTTGTGCCATGTAAATTACATGCACACAACAAGACAGTAGCTGAAACTTGTAACAATCACCATCAGTTTCACTGTTATTTTCCCCACCCCATTCAAGAGGTCAGCTAAAATAATAGGATTTAACCATAGAGCAAATACTTTAAAGTTGGGTCTTGCTAGTGTTTCAATGAGCAATTACCAGGAAATCCAACTATATACTAGACTAGGAAATGAAATGAAGAAGAAGAAGAAATAAGAAAGCGCTTAGTAATTTGCCAAAAATAACCTCTCCATGGAGATATTCATATGGCCACAAGAAGTTGGATTTTACTAATGTATCTTCAAGTCTACCATCATTTAACTGTACAGATAGTCCTTGATTTATAAACCACAATTGAGCCCAAAATTTATGTTGCTAAGCAAGACAATTATTAAGTGAACTTTGCCCCATTTTTTTACCTTTCTTACCATAGTTGTTAAGTGAACCATTGCAATTGTTAAGTTAGTAACACAGTTGTCACACTAATTTGGCAGTCACTAAATGATCTGTTGTAAGTTGAGGACTCCTTGTACAAATGTTCCTTTTTGTAATGGGACCAGTATGTAGACGGAAAACAAGCTGTTCGCCTGCCTCTTCTGTATGGAACAATTAAAATCTGTTCTCACCATCAGCATGCCACTCTTCCATGTTTTCAAATCTGGTGGGACATCTACCATTGGGGCGCGGGAGTGTTTGTTTTTCTCCTTTAAAAACTCATTAGTATATTTGTATATTGTATATTGTATATTTTCATTCCCCCCCCCCCCCATTTGCTCTCCAATTTACTTTTACTTATCAATTTCTTTCCATTCCAGTAGATGTCATCCAGGTCATAGTTGTCCCAAAGGTACTTTTTACAAATGAGAACTGGACTTTCTGGTTTTTCTTTGATGACATTTCACTTCTCATCCAAGAAGCTTCTTCAGCTCTCAAGAAGCTTTTTGCCTCTTGAAAAAGCAATGTTAGCAACTCTGGGTCGAGAACCAGTGTTACAAGTCTGGTCCCGTAACCAGGGTTAGGGGTAACAAACACCCCCGTTTGAAAATAAATGCGGAATAGTGTAATACACTGGACAGTAAAGAGATATGTTGCTTTACCCACACAGAAACTCTAAAACACTGATAGTAAGAAAATAAATAGTCTTTACTTTGTAGCAACTAAAATACTTCTTCCGACCAGTGATACTAACTTCTCAAAAACAATAACAGTCCTTCACCATACACAGAGTTATCTTACAATGATGCAAAACAAATACTTCTTCAGTCTTCAGCGGCAAACAGTAAGCACAGGAATCAAAGGGAATCGAAAAGGGAATGAACTGTGTTTCTAAGCTTCATTTTATGGTAGAGCTGAGAAGCACAGCCAATCAGAATTCAGCATAGTTCTTAAAGCTACATATACTCTTTAAAAATACTGGCTTATATATATTGTCAACCCACCATAAGTATAAATATCCTAACAAGCATCTTTGGGATCCCAGTGGATAAATTCCAACTGAATTAAGTTGTAGTCACCAAGAATAGTCTCCTTGCCCAATTTCTTTCAGCTGTTCAGTAGAAAACAGCTATTCCCATTAAGATGTCTAGTTTGCAGGCTAGTATGGTCTTTTTCACCCTACAGTCCTGCCAGCTACCAGCTTCATTGTCTGTTTTTTCTTGGTATGGAGTGGAGGAAAGCATACTCTGTGCTTCGCTTGTATGTGTTTACATGCACAGTTTTGGTGAGAGAGCTTTTCTAAACATTGTCGTGTTACCTTTGGTTACACTGATATCTTTTACTTTAAGGGAGCAGATTCATGGTAGCACCTGCAGCATTTGATCATCTTTTGTGAGAAACAAAAATTCTAGATTAAGGTGACCTTGGCTAGTCTTATGTTCTTAGATAAGTACTTGGGCCAAATTATTTGTTTTTGAGCTTCATCAGTTTTCTTTCTAAGAGAGGGAGATATATTTTGTGCTGGGAGGTCAAATGAAGAAGTATAGGATTTAGTGTTCAATCTTTTTTTTTAATTTGTCTTTTTCTGAGGGAAAAACGTTGTATTTTGTTATTGAGCTTCTGCCTCTCTTCTCTTCCCAGCAGCTTCGAGAACTTTTATATTTCTTTAATATGCCATATACCAGTGATGGCTAACCTTTTTTGGCTTGCGTACCTAAAGCAGGGGGAGCACAGGGGGGTTGTGCGTAGGCATGCCACACCCATAATGCTATGTGCATGACCCCCTGCTTTTGGCACACTTTTTTCACCCTCCCCAGGCTCCAGTGGCTTTCCCCAGGCTCCAGTGGCTTTCTTGGACCTTGGGGAGGGTGAAAACAGCCTTCCCCCCCTACCTCCAGAGGCTTCAGGAGCTTCCCTGAAGCCGCCAAAGGGCGAAAAATGGCCTCAAAAGAAGGCCTAAATCAGCTGGCCAGCGCCCACATGTGCGCTGGAGCTGACAGGGCAACGCCTCACGTGCCCTAGGAAATGGTTTCGCGTGCCACCTGTGGCACCCGTGCCATAGGTTCGCCATCACTGCCATATACCAAAAGCCAAAAATGGATAAATGTCTTCATGTTTTAAATAATGGCTCAAGTGTGAAGCAATCTAGGTTAATGTATAAAATTACTTTTCAATGCTGTAGCATTTTTTATAATTGTCAAATTACAGGATTTTATGTTACCTTTGACTAGATTCATTCTGAGCGTAAGAATGATAAAAGAGATTTCCTAATTAGGCCTTAATGGCATTAAGTTGCATTCAGTGACATCTATTTTAAGAGAAAGCAAGATTATTGGTGAACATCTCTGTAGGGGAGGCATCTTCAGCCTCATTTGGTAAGTGTGATAAACAATAACAAGAACATTTTATTTATATAGGCAGTGACTTGGACATGTTGACTACTTAATGCTATCATTCTGCCTTGTGGATTTTAGAGTATGCAATGGATAATGTCTGTAGCAATTGCTCATTACTTAGAGACACAATTAGTTGCTGCTGTGGAACATAATAATATGTGCTCATAAGTGAATATCAACTCCTTAGATAATCCAGTTCTTGTGAGATTGTGACTGACGTGTGACTGACACTGAATTCATACGTGAAAAACAGTATATAGAGAGCTAGATAAACAGTTAAACAGAGGTAGCGGTAGACATGAAAAATATGAATAGCAGCCACGGCATTTAACAACAACAAAAAAACCAGATAAAACTGTATATCTATAGTAATGAAATAATATGTGAATAAAAGTAGTGGAGATTCAAGCTATATGTCACCAAAGTCAGATTTGACAGTTCCAAAAGTAAGTCCAGCTGGTCTTCTTGGTTTATTGCTAGTGTGGCCTAAATTTGGGGTACCAGTTTCAAAACTAGCAAACTGCTAAACATATGTTGAGGAAGAATGTAAATTCATCCTATAAAATTCAAAGCCTCTCTTGACCAAAATTATCTTGATTCTTGATTTTTTTCTGGATTAAGCCTTTATTTGTTTGACTTTTTCCCATGTATTCCCAACATAAGAAATTAGTTTTAAAACCTCCTTGGATTCAGATGGAAATAAAAGACAACAAGTAGTTGATATAAGCAAATTCATAGCATTAAGTTCCAAACTCAGTATCAGCTGCCTCAGCATTTTCATACATATGTTAAAAAAAGAATTGGATAGCACTGAATATGATGTAGAACAGGTGAAACTGTAAAATGTGCAGCTATTGAAAGAGAAACATCCCCTTTCCCATTCGTCATACTGCAGGAAAAAATAAATGAAAATAATTGGTTGCTTAAATAAACATAAAATCATATTTCTCATTTTGTTGATATTTATTTACCCAAGAATACAATGCAATACAATAGCAGAGTTGGAAGAGACCTTGGAGGTCATCTAGTCCAACTCCCTGCCTAGGCAGGAAACCCTATACCATTTCAGACAAATGGCTATCCAACATCTTCTTGAAGACTTGCAGTGTTGGGGCATTCACAACTTCTGGAGGCAAGCTGTTCCACTGGTTAATTGTTCTAACTGTCAGGAAATTTCTCCTCAGTTCTAAGTTGCTTCTCTCCTTGATTAGTTTCCACCCATTGCTTCTTGTTCTGCCCTCAGGTGCTTCAGAGAATAGTTTGACTCCCTCTTCTTTGTGGCAACCTCTGAGATATATATATATACTGGGAATATGTATATGTATAAGAATATGTATAAGAATATGTATACTGGGAAGGATCAAACCATATATCATGCTATGGATTGGGGTGTCAAACTCAAGGCTCGTGGGCCAAATTCAGCCCACAGGCTGCTTAGATCTGGGTCAAACACAACCCTGATGTAGCCCTCAATGAAATCAAGTTCGACACCCCTGATATAGATGGAATGGAGAATGCAATTTTAAGGTGTTTCCTATTAAGGATTTTTTTCTAGATTTTTATTTATGCCATCATAATGTACCAATATTTTTTAAAGGATATAAATGAAGATATCAATAATAATAATAATAATAATAATAATAATAATAATAATAATAATAATAATAATAATAATAATAATAATAATAATAATAATAATAATAATAATAATAATAATAATATAATTTGTAAACTGCTCTCTCTCCACGAAGGGACTCGAGGCGGTGCATAGGCAATTAAAAATACATATATAAAACCAACAGACATTGTAATACAAATTTAAAATGAATTAAACCTAGGCCCTGCGCTAAAATCCCCAACTATTTAAAAACTAATACCCCTAAAAATCCCTAATAAAACAATTTGAATATTCAGCTTGAGGTAAATGGGTCAATTAAGCCAAGCCGGCCAGACAGAAGAAGTGAGTTTTTAATTTTTGCCAGAAGGAGCGAAGGTCCGTAGTTGTTCTAATTTCGGGGGGAAGGTCGTTCCAGAGGGTCGGGCCCGCCACAGAGAAGGCCCTTCCCCTGGGCGTCGCCCGCTGGCATAGCCTAGTGGACGGCACCCGGAGAAGTCCCTCTCTGTGCGAGCGAATCGGTCGAAGGGATGTATGGGGCAGGATGCGATCCCGCAGGTAGCTAGGTCTCGAGCCATGGAGCGCTTTAAAGATGATAATCAACACCTTGAAGCGCACCCGAAAGACAACAGGCAGCCAGTGCAGCTCGCGCAGGAGCGGTGTTACATGGGAAAACCTAGAGGTTCCCATAACTGCCTGCGCGGCCGCATTCTGGACAAGCTGCAGTCTTCGGGTGCACCTCAAGGGGAGCCCCATGTAGAGAGCATTGCAGTAGTCCAGTCAGGATGTCACGAGTGCATGAATGACTGTGCAAAGGGCAAATACGAAATAAAATAATGGCAGAAGTTCTAATTTGAATAAATATGAATATTGAAATAATATGTATTTGCTATAAACAGTGCAAAGTAGCTTTAATATTGGTGGCTGTCGTTAAGAAGCGAATGCGTATAACGTTTCTATTACTGCCATATTCTGGTATTGTAAAAAGATGAACTGCTTAGAGTTAAAATCCTGAACTGGCCTGCTGAAAAGTGAGCTCCTCTAGAATTGAATTAATATCTCTGTGCACATACTGATTCCCTAAATGTCTTACATTGCAAATGTAGTTTCCCCCCCTAAAACTCAAGTATATGACTGCCGTAAACTCGAAACCTGCTCTAAAGTAGTCTTAATAGATTTATTCACCACTGAATAGCTGTTGAGATTAGATAATAAAAGTGTGATTACTTTTTAAAGCTTTTCTTTTCTTGATTTCGGTTGGGCAGTAAACTGGCTAAGAAACGCAAAGATGCCATGGGAAACACTAGACAAGAAATGACCCATATGGTGAATGCCATGGATCGGAGTTATGCTGATCAAAGCACAATCCATGCAGAAGATCCCCTTTCGGTCACCTTTATGGATTCTCATAACTTCAACCCCAGATGTAAGTATGATAGTCCCATTATCACTGAATTTAGTATCTTACTTCTGTTTATATCTGCTGTACATTGCATTTGGTACCATAAAAATATATTTTATGCAAGGGGATGAGATAATAGAGTTATGAAAAATTTGTCTTTCTTCCAGACAGACCAAAAAAGAATCAAGTGCATAGAAATTTAGAATACCTGTTTATAAAATACAATTTTCTGAGGCTATTCTCTAACAAAGGCAGTAGAAAGTTTACTCAAAAGCCATAATTTAATGCTTTGCCCATCATTTGCTGGATAAGTGCTGGTCCAAAGATGAAAAACATAAAGGGCAGTAGTTTAGAAGATTGAGGCATACATAAATTCTCACAGAAAATTCTTTTTCAAGATAATATTTTAAGTGACTTCCTAGTGTATTACTGTTACAGTTTTGTAGCATGTAAATTGCTTCAGAAACAGCAGGCAATGATTACTTTCTATTCTTTCATTAAAAACTGTAGTATTACATCATATTTTCCCCAGTATTAATCCACAGAAAATGATAGATGTTGACTTTTTTCCCCTTCAACATTGAACATGCAATATATGGATTCATACAATTGTTCTCTCTCTATGGAAAGAATTGTATCTCTTTAAAACCTACACTGCAAAACAACATATATATTTTTTGGGGAAAAGCACCTTGTATTTTGCAAATAGAATTTCAATATCTGTAACATCATGTCTGAGAAAAACAGATTTCTGCAAAATCAGATGTTTTTTTATTATTGTTCTCACACTAACCCACTATGATTGTATGCATATGTGTGTACATATACACAACTAATTTGATACTCAAATTACTTCTAATTTCAACCATTTGTGGTATCATATTTATATTTAGATACTAATTACTCATCTAATTAGTAACTGTATACAGTATCTGTAAGTCTGTGTATGAGATCCATTAAAAAGTATTGTTTATTCTAGTTACACAACAGTACTGCTGCCAATAACTTCAGAACAGAAACTACTATAATAGGAGTAGGATGTGAAGCTGAAAAAACAGAAGGATATTACCAAAAAGTGTAATAAGGACTCTTGCAAACAATATATTACTGGATGCGATGCAGAGGTATACAAGGAAGAAAGTGTATATACGAAACCTTTCTTCCCTGAACTTCTGTAAGACATATTAAGGTTTGGCTGTAATTTTAGTTAGTTTCCCCACCCTATTTTCTACAGAGGTCCATGTTCCCCTGGAAAAAAAAAACCAAGCCAGTTCAAGAGATAACTGACCAATTTGAACAATATGAAGATGGTTGTTGAATAATCCAGGCCAAATCTGAGAATAGAAAGCCACATCCGTTAGCTAAGAGCTCTGCTCCTCATCTCCAACAATGGTTGGAATGAGCAATGAAATCCTCTCATGTTGCATAGGGCCAATTGCAGGGCCCAAGAGGCCAGATTGATTTTTTTGTTGCCTGCCAATTCCCTCAGGAATGTTGGCCAGCCGACAGCTTTAGTCAAGCCATGCCAAAACTTTGCCCTACTAAGAAAGTTAGACGTTTGGAAGCTTAAAACTCTGGCTTGCCCTCCTTGCTGAGCCCAAGGAATTCTGAGAGCAGTAATTGCTTCCTAAAGTTGAATTATCCTTTGGCAGCTGCTCTGGTAAAACTATCTAAGCCTTTTCTCCTTAGCTTTCAGGAAGAAAATGCTTAGATTATGACTAAATCCAACCTGTTTGGACAGTTGTATACATTTATTGCACTGTTTATCCTGTAAAAAAGCAAACATTGTTTTCTACAAAGTGGTTTTGTATTTCCTGTTTCATGAATAAGATGAATAGGTTTTGCTGTATGTTCCAAAAACTCTGTGCTTCTTTTTTTCTTAAAAAAAGAAACAGTTGGAGGCAATGAATTTTTTTCATAAGCTTTGTTTTCCCGCAGTGCCCAATGATCCACTTGTGCCGACTGCTGTGTTAGGTGAGGACCTAGTCCTTTGTCTTCTTTTCCTTCATGACTTACAGTCTTTGTAAATAAATATATTTATTGCATCTCCAAGCAGCTAGTTACAGATTTAAAACATTAGGCCTGATGCTTAGTGGAATAGTTAATATTAGATATATACAGGCTACCTCTACTGACTGCCAGCTGTCTGCAGTTCGGCAGTTAGATTCTGGCCAGCTCAAGATTGACTCAGCCTTCCATCCTTCCGAGGTTGGTAAAATGAGGACCCACATTGTTGGGGGCAATATACTGACTCTGTAAATCACTTAGAGAGGGCTGTAAAGCACTGTGAAGCAGTATATAAGGTTCAGTGCTATTGCAATATTCAGCTACAGGTAGTCCTTGACTTAGACTTAGATCGGAATCACCCTTGTTAAGCAAGGTCTTTGTTAAGTGAGTCACACCTAATTTACGGCCTTTTTTGCTATGGTTTTAAGTGAATCACTGCAGTTGATGGGTGAATCATGTGGTCCAGCTTAAATGATGGTCCTAAATGATGATCACATGACCTCCGGATGCAACCATTACAAATACATGCCAGTTCCTAAGCACCTCCAACTTGGATCACATGACCTTGGGATGTGGTAATGAGTCATAAGTATGATGGTTTTAAGTGAATCACTGCAGTTGATGGGTGAATCATGTGGTCCAGCTTAAATGATGGTCCTAAATGATGATCACATGACCTCCGGATACAACCATTACAAATACATGCCAGTTCCTAAGCACCTCCAACTTGGATCACATGACCTTGGGATGTGGTAATGAGTCATAAGTATGATGACCACTTGTAACTTTTTCCAATGCTGTTGTAACTTTAAATGTCACTAAATAATTGATTTTAAGTCAAGAGCTACCTGTATAGCAGGGGTGTAATCCAGCAGGTTCTGGCAGGTTCGGGAGAACCAGTAGTGGAATTTTTGAGTAGTTTGGAGAACTGGCAAATACCACCTCTGGCTGGCTCCAGAGTGGGGTGGGAATAGAGATTTTGCAGTATTCTTCCGCTGCCATGCCCACCTTACCACGTCCACAGAACTGGTAGTAAAAAAAAAATGAATTTCACCACTGCTGCATAGGTTTCATTTTCCAACAACACACTAGTGTAAGCAAGAATTTCCAGGAGCTGAAAGATAGGTGCATGATATGCAGTTCCACGGGATGTGGTACTAAAAGAACTCTGAGAACTCTAGCCAGAAACATTGGATCTTGGGATTTGTAGTTCAGCAATATCTACAGCATCAGGTTAAATACCCATTTCCTAAAATATTGACTGAACAGCTTTTTACACACCCTGGCACACATTGTTAGCTTTGTAATTTTACAACTTAGCCAGTGGCAGCATTCATGCATTTTTATTTATGTGTGCATACCTATCGATCTGGTTCTGTCTTAAAATAGGGATTAGTAAACTGTAGCCAGGGTGCAAACATTCCTTAGTTCATTTATGTGGTTTTTGGAACCACTCTATTGAACTACTATTTCTGAAAAATGATGGCCTTTCTTCTAGCATTTGGGAACAAAAAAAAAAGCAACCCTCATAAAACTGTGGTGGAAATCTTAACAATTAATTTAACATGGTTCTAAAGCCTCCTCTGAAATTCTGTGGGTAAAAATAAAAATTTCAGATCTGCCCATATTTGTGATTGTTCCCCCCTCCCTCACTGCAAACCTCAGCTTTCCAGTAAGTTGCTCTAGCCTGCCAGTTTAGGGCAACCAAGGTTCTCCTCACAGTAAAGGTATATTATGTAGCCCATCTGGTATGGTTGCTTGATGACATAACTTTCCTTCTGCAGAACACACTCCATTCTTTTTTCTTTTTTTTAAAATGATAGCATGGAGTTAATGTGGGATGGTGGTGTAAAGTTATTCTAGACAGTCACTGCTCATGGCAGGAAAATTTATATTTTCAGGAGTTAAAAATAATGTTAGGTATAGTGGCGTTCTTCAAAAAGTCTCAACTTGTGGCTCATTGTAGATTTTAAGCAGCATGGAAGCCAAGATTGAACCCTGTGATTCCAATATATCATTCATATCTAGCCAAATAAAATGATTATGTGGTATATCAACCCCCATCTGAAGCAAACAATCTAGAAGGACACCACTGGTATCAAAGACATTTTCCAGGAGCAGAACAAACATTCTAGGCAGAATTCCAAGGCATTCCAAGGCATTCTGGGTAGTTCCAGGATCAAATCTAAATATTTTTATAATGCTAATGAATGTTGTGATGATACATACCTTCAACCTAAGTGCATACACTATACACTTTAAATAAAATGAATATAAATAATAAGAATCATGAATAACTTAGTGTCTTAGTGTCTTAAGATCAAGCTGAAAGGTACACCAATTGATATAGCCACCATGGAGACACTGTTCAAGAATATCTTAATAGCTTTAACTACTTCATTCTTTCCTTTTGTTTCCTTCTAAAACCAATAAAACATCCTTCTAAAAAGCTAACACTGAATAGGTCCATCAGTTTGAAATCTATACTAAGTCTTCTTTTCTACTTGTAAGATCCATCCAAAGCTTCATGTCAGATCTCCCGTATTTAGCATTAGCTATTTAATAATTAGTGACTTACAATTTACAACCCTTAGCAATCAATAAAATAAAACTAGAAGATTCGGTGTGGTTTCCTTAGTGCTTTTTATTGAGAGTCTTATTCTAGTTGCAAGGGACTAAACAACTATATTTAACATTAGTAATAGTAGTAGTAAGTAAGGCACTAAATTATGTTTGATATTTGACGTGACATTATCAGAACCTCCAACTAGGTAAAAATGATTGTTTTGACATGCAAAGGTTAATCTATTAGAACCTCAAAGAGCAAACCTAGGGCAAAACTGACAGATTGACAGATTCAGAATACATTTCCATCACTGTATTAGTTTTTGTTAACTTTTTCACCTTTATGTGAAGCAAGATGCCTTAGCTAGAGGTTGTGGGTGTTTGCGTTTGACTTATACATTAGTTAATATATGTGGTTGCTAATAGTATATTAGCCTTGTTGTTTTTCATTAATTAAACATTTTGCATGTGAAATATAATTTGAAGTATTTCTATTAACACGTGCTGATTAAAAATAGCATAAAGGATTTCAAAAATGGCAAAAAAAAACCCTACCTCAGTATCTCCATTATAATTCTTCTAGAACTTGCAAGCTCGCTTTAGCAATTTTGTAACATGTAGCTAGCTGGTTTTAAATGGGTCTCATATATTTTATTTGTTTTAACATGCTTCAATGTGTTCCAGTCCCTATAAGTGGTAAGTAGTGGAGAAAATACAGTGTAAAGCTGACCGTATAATTATTTTAGTTAAGTTATATGTGACATAAATATATGAAATATTGTATTTATTGAGACCTTGACTTCTTATTTGTAGCGCAAGTTAATTTAATAAGGCATGTATAGAAGAAACGTTCAATTGAATGCATTAGGGGTTAAGGTTTGTGGAAGGCATTAATGGGGTGCAGTAGGGTCTACAAGCCCTATGGACTGTGTTTAGAAAACAATGTTGATGACTCTCTTCAAGCCATTCTGAGGGCATTATAATCAATGTATAAATTAAGGTGTGCATCTGCAAGTCATGCATGTTCTGTTACTTTTAACAATAAAAGCTGTTTATTGTGATGCTTCAACAATCTGGATCAGACAGGTTAGTCCATTAATTTTCCAAAGGTATAAATTACGGTAATGCCGCAGTCATGAACCAAACAAAAATGGGCAACTTTTCTGAAAGTTGTTTTTCTCTACACTTTAATTAACTGGTATGAAGATAACAGAATATTTAAGTTTAAGTGAGCCAGTAGCAAATTGGGAGGCACGGAGGTAGTTAAAAACCTCTCTAAACCCAAAGAACAGTGGTATGCAATTATGCAATCAGTTAATATCATGGGACTTAGAAGTTGAACTGCAATTATAAACACTTTCAGGTTTCTCAGTGTATGAATCAAAATCAGGTTTTTATTCAACACATACCCATGTCTATTCTAACTCAGACTGAAAACTCAGTTCAATCAATCTAAGTGTACATTTTGAGCATAACTTCTTTTTAAAATATATAAAGAGGGTGCATATTTTTATTTGGCATATAGCCACTCCAATTATGAACCATCTGAACAGCGTAGAGTCCTGCCATGCATTAACAGAATTAAAAGATCTAAGAGCATAGAACTGAGAAACATAAACATTCACAAACATTTAACACAATAGTAGCAAAATCCTTTGCTGGGTAGGCATTAGAACCTACAGTCATTCACAGGAAAGGTCTCCCTCAATTCACATTTCCCCAAAGGTCTGCTAAAGTAATCTTGCTTTGTTTTCTTTCATAAATATTTTTATTTATTTTATTTTATTTTATTTTATTAGTAAATAAGTACAAGGAAACAAGTGTGGAAAACAAGTGAAAAAAATGGCACAAATAAATGGATAAAATATGCAAAACGTAGCCATGAACACATTAAAAAAGTACATATAAATGGGACAGTAGGACAGGGAGAGTAGGCACGCTGGTGTGCTTATGCACGCCCCTTTAGGGACCTCTTAAGAAATACGTACGGTCCACAGTAGACAGCTTAAGGTAAAAGGTATGGGGGCTAGAGGAACTAACAACAGTGTGTTCCAGTCTTCTATTGCTGAAATCATTTTTCCTGCTAATAAAATGTCAGTTACCATTGTGTCATGCCAAATCTCTAAGGGGATGTTGTACCATATCGGGGGGTGGGTGTTTCAATCACCAAGAAGGCCAAAGAGAGATGCCTTTCTTTAACAGGGGGTACATGGAGGGAGCTCCCTCTTTTCTATCAATGTGGGGCAGCTGCTTGTTGCTTATGCTTTCTTTTGTAAGAGTCAAAATAGCACCCAGATCTTTGCAAGAGTGCTCAAAGGAGCTCATGAGAAGATCGACTGTAGCAGGAATCTTTCAGTTTCATTGTTGCTGAACACTCTACCATTCTTTGGTCTCTTATAACCACAGATGAAAACCACAGTGCAACGGCAGAGTCAAGTCGTCTATTAGATGTGCCTCGTTATCTCTGCGAAGGAACTGAATCCCCCTACCAAACTGGCCAACTGCATCCTGCTATCAGAGTAGCGGATTTGCTGCAGCATATTAATCTCATGAAAACATCTGACAGCTATGGTTTCAAAGAAGAGTACGAGGTAACAATGTCATCAGTTGCTTTTTCACCTGACCTAGAGCAGAGAGTTCCTTTGAGAGTAAAGCTTCTTGATTGCAAAAAGAGAGAGAGAGAGAGAGTTCTTAATTACAAGAGCATGAAAATGAATATTTCATGGGGTTACATTTTTTTTTAAAAAGACCATTTTCTGTGTGCCATGAAATCAGTGGAAAACTCAATAGCACTACATGTGAACCAGAGAGTTGCAAAGAGTGAAAAGTGTCAAAAACACGCCTTCCTCATACAAATATTAGTCCCTTTTTAAGGACAGGTTTTTCCCTCAACATTCCTATGCAGGGTATTATATAAACCACATCTTGCATGCAGAGGTTACATGTTCAAAAGTGTCCCTGGAAGGCTCTATATGCAGCATCAATACTTATACATTGGAAAAAAAACACCCTAATCTTCTTTCTCTATTTGATGGATTGATTGATATTGGTAGATTTTGATAGCCACCCTGATCAAAAGGCTGTGTAACTTGCATGGTGTTAAAAGAGAAAACACAGCAGATAAAGAGTTAATAAATCAACCTTCTTCCCAATTCCTACTCCCAAGAATTGGGGAAGGAAACCTGTCTTTTAAGATATTCTAAATCCATGATCTCTGGGGGATAAGGTATTCAAAAGTTTGGGGCGGTGGGAACCACAGAGAAGGCCAGTTGTTTTGTCTATGACCCGCCCCCAACCCTGACTTCAGAAATAGTGTGGCCTGAGATGTTCTCATCAGGTGATGAGTTATAGTTCTGGCAAGACCATTCAGCCATGTACTGTATATGTGTCATACACTTGGACAAGTTGGAATGTGAAGTGTAATGGCCTGTCTAGCCCAAACATAGATCCTTGAATCCTGATTCAGAAACTCTGGTTTTAATCTTAGTTGATCAGCTACTTTTATATAAAGAAAATATGTATATAACTTTTAGCATTTGATTTTAGTTTTTGCTAGGTGAGTGACTAATTCACTTTACCCACATAAAACCAAAGCAGGTATGACTTTTAAAAACATGTTTTGCTTGTTTGCTTATTCACTTACAGGGAAAAGCAATATACTGGATAAATGCTACAATATATATTTCCTGATGGATCCATTAATTACATGGGAGATTAATTTTTTAAAAAACACCCTTGTTAACCAATAACCCCAAATCACTGTTACATGATTCCAAGCTCTTATTGTATGCAATATTCTTGCGGTGTAATTGAAATTATTTTATGTTTTTATAACCTATTTTCAGTTGTTGGCTTCAAGAAACACTACATTTGCTTTTTATCATTGTGCTGGAAATACAGGTAGTCCTCAACTTATGAATAGTTGCTTAGCAACCATTCATCCCTCCCCCTCACAAAAGAGACTTACAATACAGTTCCAAAGTTCTGACAATCAGCACCACCCCTTATAGTCACGTGATCATATTTTGGGCACTCAGCAACTGGTCCACATTTAAAGGCTTTTGCGGCATCCAGTGGTCACATGGTCCCAATTTAAAATGTTTTTGCTGAAAACTGGCATTTGCTTCCAGTTTTTTTGGGGGGAAAACACATCCCACCACTTAATGACCATCGTAATTTGCTTAATGACCATTAATAAAAAGATAAAACCAGGTTGGTTACATGGTGACCCACTTTATGACTATCACATCTTATGATCATAATTGGTAGGCATAAGAGAGTTGTAAGTCGAGAACTACCTGTAATTATTTAATTAAGGAATGTTTCTTTTGCATGATTGTAGTTTAATCATTTTATTTACATCAGCAGTATTACTCAACCTCAACAATGTTAAGATTTGTTAACTTCAACTCTCAGAATTCCCCATCCAGCATTTTAAAATTGCTGAATTTGAGAAACGGGGCTATTAGGATTCTTTTTTTTCCCCAACCCAAAAGCCTTCTTGTGTTTTCTAGAACATTTCAAACTGCCAGCACTGGGTTTGTTTCTGCCTGGCAGAATATTTCCATGTATTTATACTAGAAAAAGCTATATATGCTGATATCTTAACTCCAGTAAAATAATCAAACTCAGAGAAACCAAGAAACCAACTGATGCTCTAGCAATGTTAATGTAAAATGTGTCATGATGAATAAAATGTTAAAATAAATATAAATTATCTCTTTATTTTGAAAGAGTTTCTTTGAAGGACAATCAGCTTCTTGGGATGTGGCCAAAAAGGATCAAAACAGAACGAAGAATAGATATGGGAACATTATAGCATGTGAGTTAAAAACAGATAATCATGAAAATGAGTGTTTTATATCGTTGATTGACAAAACCTAGACAGCCTATTATTATGTCTACCCATCCTACACAGTAGTAAATGATGTGCTTCTTGGTGGTTAAAAATTGGAATATTTCTCCCTAGCCTTAGTTCATTTCTTTAACTACTCCATAGCATTGCCTCTGCCAATGCTGAAGAGATTCATAGAGAATTTTTTTGTATTTCCCAGAATCATAGCATAGAAAGGAATATTGCAGAATATTTATTCCAAGCAATGTAGACAGATGGCCATTCAGCCTCTCTTTTAAGCTCTTCAATCAAGGAAGGCCCATAACTTCCCTAAATAGTCTTTCCCATTATTAAATAGGCTTTACTATTAGGAAGTTGCTCCTGATCTACAACCAAAATCTCCTTTCTTGTAAACCCATTGTTCCACACATTGCCTTCTGAATCAAGTGTGAACAATTTGGAATCTGACAAATATTGAAGAAAGCTGCCATGCCTTACCAGAATTAAATATGGCCAGCACCATCCATAGTTCTTCGTACGTTTTTTTTTCTTCTGGGTTCTTTGTCTTGGTTGCTTGTTTCTGGACATGCTCCATATTCTCAGTATCCTTGCTAAAATGCACAAGTAATCACAATGTAATTATTGTATAACCAACCCAGAACAATGAGGAACAATGATTTCTCTTGATACTAATGCTATATTTCTGTTGATGCAGTTTAGGATTACATTTGCTATTTTGAGAGCTCCATCATATGTTTGCCTCATGTTCAGCTTGTGTGATCCACCAAGCATGAACCTCCAATATGGTTCACTTTCCTATACCGTACACAAATGAAGCATAGGTGCTTTGCATTTGTCCTTGTAGAACCTCTCTTGCTGGTTTGCTTTTTCATAAATTTGATTGTCCTATTTTTAACACCTAATCCAAGTAAGTTATAAACATATTTAGCAACACAGAGCCTAGAAAATAGTTGCCTGGTATCCCACTTGACACTTCTAGCTGGAGTGGAGCCATACAGTATTGTTTCAAAAGTACAATACTTCAAAATTGGGGCCATATTTCCCTTAGAAAAGAAACTCCATTGGTTTGGGATCTTCATTGAGAAAGACCCCTTGCAGTCTTTCTGCTCTTAGTGATTTAAAACCAAGGCAGGTTCTAAAGTGTGTATATTCCTCTGTTCACTCATCTCATTCAATTGTTCCACAGAGTAGATACAATTTCTTTTTTTTTCTTTTTTCTTTTGCTCCGGCCTTCCGTGCAATTTTAGATACCCTTTGAGATTTCCCCAGCATTTTTGAGCAGACTGGGCAGGGTCAGTAGCATTGCAGGTCAAATAGGGGTCTACTTTTTTTCCTCTTAAATCAGGGAACCTTTACATTTCACACTCATTTATTTCTGCTGTATATCATTCCAAAGACGAAATCCATTTTTTTGCAGATGATCACTCCAGGGTGATATTACAAGCTGTGGAAGATGATCCTTCTTCAGACTATATTAATGCTAATTATATTGATGTAAGTAGATTGTATATCTTGTTTTTTTTTCCTTTCCATCTTCTCTCTGTGAAACATTTTTGCATGCAATTCCAATGAACTGAATGAGAGCCTTCTTAATATTATGAACAAAATGTACACTTTTCCTTGTCCTCCGTCCTAGTACTCACTGACATTGTTGTGCTTTCTTTCACATCTGACTTTGATTTGGGCTGTAGATTTGGCTGTACAGGGATGTAAGTACCACTATATGTGAATAACAGCATCCTGTTATGACTATTTAATATAGTGAACATTCTCAGTTGCTTTACTGTTCTAATTTTTATTGCTAGATATATGTGCATGCCTCATTAATGAATTCCATTTATATATCTAGTCTTTTTAATGTTCCTTTGTGCTCTTTTTCTTTTTCTTTTACCTACATTTTAAAAATATCCTTAGTCTTTTACAGTGATCATGAAAATCATTAGCTAAATCAATAAAACCTAACCCCTACAAGATTCATTTTTGCTTCTTTATTACTTTTTTTTTGCATTGTTTAGTAATTTTTATTTTGTATTCCATTATTTTTGTGTGAGAAGCTGGATAATAGAATATAGTGTGTTGCTCTTGAAAAGAAACCTACTGATGGCCTGAAAGGGATAAAGGAGTTGTCTCTTGTTCTCAAAGGGAATTCATTTGAGCAGTGGTGCTCCTCCTAACTAATCCTTGACCCTCATATTTCTAACGTAAGACAAGAATCCTCCATTTGCAATAAAAATTGAAATAATAATGAGTTAAAAAGAGTACTGAAGCTTACAGTTTTGGACAAATACAAATGAACATATGTGACCATGAAAGCCATAATGGAATAATAATTTCCTAGGCTATAGTCAAGGCTTGTATTTTTGGTAAACTAATTCAATGCAGAATTTCAAAATATCTGATGTGTGTCATCAGGACTGGTGTACTTAGAAAATAGTTTTCTAGACAGTTGCCATTACATGAATAGAACAGTGATCACTTGGGAGATACACCTCACCAATAGTTTCAATAAAAAGGATTTCATAGCTACGTCCCTGATAATTTGAATGAATGCATGTGCAAGATTATGAGTTAGAGAACAATATTGCTCTGTGTTTACAAGGCCTCGATTTTATTTCAGGATTCTGCTGAAAGATGTCATCTAACTCCTTGTGGGTTTCATTTCTCTGCAAGAAAATGTTTTCTCTCCCTGTTGTGTAATGCATTCTCAGGTTGATCTAGAATTTTGTAAGATTTTTGCCCAAGAATCTTGACTTGCATTTTGTCTTAGATATTATAGTTGTGCAGCAGCCTTGATTTTAAAGGGTGCCACTAGTCAGCTGGACCTTAAAGTTGGTATATTTTAATTCATGGTATTTTAATTCATGGTACTTGTTTTGGATGTTAAAAAACAAGGAAGCCACGGGCTGGTAGGAGCATTAGTGGCTAGTAATAGGCATTTCAATGCCATCGGCTCTCAAAACAAAATTAATATTTGCAATACTATACCAAATCCATAATTCTCAATGATTTCTCTTCATTTTAAACATCCATCAAAAAAGGTGTCTTTCTTTCAAACTGAGTAAGAAGTGATGGAAAAACTGAAGAAGCAATGTTTTATATATATTGCTTTATATATGCATTTGTCAATAAGGCATCTTTGGGGATTCTTTTTCATAATAATTATGTGTTCCTTTGATCAACTGAATGCAATATGTTTAATACATGAAAATTATACAATGCTGCTTCTAATCCTACATTTAAGCCATAGAATCACTGAGGATAGCATGTTTACATGTGCCAATACCATAGTTATTTGTTACACTAATAAGACTAATTCTTTGCCTTCCCAACATTTTATCATATAATTAGCAAAAACCTGATGAAATAATATTCATAAGATCCAGTAACCTTTCTTCTTGTTTCATATTCTAATCATTAACCAATCATGGTTAATTCTTGTTTACTTGATTTTAGCTAAGAGGTCAACAAATCCTTTTTTCAAAGTATATGTATATGGAATCCTTCCCTGCATTTCATAATTGTACTGTAGAGAAAGTTCAATAATGGCACATATATGTGTGTTCATCTTTAAATTATGTGTACACACAATTTCTTAAATTCTAAACTTTGTTTGCAGCATTGCATGTAGATTTGCAATCTGTACACGCATATACATTGTCCAGCTCTAATGTTCAGCCATTCTGCTTACTCATTATGGCTCCATTTTTTTTCTGGTGCATTCATAGTGAAAGCTTTTGCTAATGGCTTGGTTGTTTTGTGCTTAATATTTAAAATAACAAACAAAACTTTGTCAATCTGTATTTTTTAAGTGAAGGCAAATCTCATAGGTGCTTAGAACAATTTCATAGTTTTACTGAATTAGAACCAAAAACAAATTTGAAATTCAATAAATGACAACAGTTGTGGATTTCAAAAAATAGAATGATTAGGAAACAATGAACCACTTCATTTTGATGTACACAGTATACGTTTACAGGAACTTTTCATTTGGTTCTAAGTGCCATTGTCCAAAAATTACACTTTGAAATCAGCTGGGCTTCTTTCACATCCAACAATGCACTTTGATGTTCTGGAAACGGTTGAAACTACGTTGTTGAATATGGTTGATTGGATTAGCTACTACCAGCCTAGTTGTAAAGAGTATCTAGGAATATTTTGGTATGCCTTCATTTTCCCTATTTGGTTTGATTTTTAAAACTTACAGACTGTTTTAAAAATCAACCTATATTTGTTTTTATAGGGATACCAGAGACCAAGTCACTACATTGCAACCCAAGGTAAGAGTTTGTGGAAATATGTACAGAACTGTAAAATTCTTATTAAATGTTCTACATTAGGCATGATTTTCAAAAGTGCTCCTTTGGATGCCAATACAGATAAAAAAGAGAGAAAAAGTTAATCTCTATTTTTTGTGAATTTGGTGAGAGAGAGTCTTGTTTGCTAATTGCATTTATATACTGCTACTATCAAAACTGACTGTTGAAAGATAATAATAATAATAATAATCTTTACTGTCATTGTAATAATACTGTAATAAAATTACAATGAAATTGGTTTGAGCGCCAACACTTGCTAACATAAGTAAGATAACATAAGTAAGTATTATTTAATTTCGGAGAAGATTGGATTATAAATTAGGTAGCATGCCTATTTTATTCAGTTAATTTTCCACCAAAAATGGGTGAAGAATTGCAATGGGGAGGGATCCTATTCAATTTCAGTGGTGTGATCTTGGAAAGAAAAGGAACCTTTGTCTCTGGTGCTATCCAGTATCTTTTATCCATGGTGGTTAACCAAGCATCTTGGCAAATACAGGACATGTGAACATTAGCTCTCTCCTGGTTGTGGGTATTCAGAAGCAGCATATTGTTCTTGAATCAGGATTTAAGGCACGATGACTGATATCAATAATCCAATAAAACTTTGCATATAAGAAAGAAATATTAACAAGAGCTAATAAAAACAAGACATATGATACATGAGTACCAACATTCAAAATGGAGGTATCCACACAGATCTAGGCTTATTTCACATCCAACAATTCTAATATTTTTCTAACATTGAAATAATACAGAATGCATGTTAGCTTATAATAAATCATGGTAACAGACAATTAAGTCAAATAATAAATATTGTGATAATCTTTAGGGCTGAGAAATGCTTCTTCAAAGTACATAAAAACTTTTTGTGTTCTTTTCCAGTCATATAAGTTCTCATTGGAAAAGATGGAGCTGATTTAAAGAGTTGCTAATACCCTTGTTTTCCCGAAAGTAAGACAGGGTCTTATTTTCTTTTGACCCCCAAAATAAGCACTTGGCTTTATTTTTGGGAAGGTCTTATTATTTTTGAGGTGCAGGAGGTGGTGAGTGTGGTTACCTATTGGCTGCTGCTATGTTGCCATATTTTCACGGAAGGCTTATTTCTGGGGAAGGGCATATTTTAGCGCATGTGCTCAAAATCCCACTTGAGCTTATTATCTGGAGAGGTCAGGGAAACATGATAGGTGCATTACACAACCTGAACAGTATAATTTTCCAAGTGTTAATGAACCCATTCTAAAATTCCATCAATTCTAAGATATTGGGTTTTGTTTTGTTGCACTAAAGCAGGTCCAGTAGTTTCATCTTTATTTTGTTTTTTGTTTTTTTTAAACAAATAACCTGGTTTCTGTGAGATATTTCAATACTAATTATTAATATGGAGAAGTTTTTAAAAGATTACTGAACTCATACTCGTACCTGCCTTCAATACCTCACAGCTATTTTAAAGATAGTAGCTTTATAGGATTTTTAAAAAAAATTCATTTATAAGCATTTTTTTTGCCAGGTCCGGTGCATGAGACAGTCTATGATTTCTGGAGAATGATATGGCAAGAACAATCAGCCTGCATTGTTATGGTTACAAATTTAGTTGAAGTGGGTCGGGTAAGTATCTCCTTAGAAACGCCAAACCACATTAAATTTTCTAGTTCCATTGCTAAGAAAATCAGAAGAAAAATGTGGAAGAAAAAAATGCCAACCTTTAATACCTGTAGCACTAATGAGTTATCCACCTTCTAGAAACAAGTAGGGAATTAAGTGAAAAACATTTGTATAATCAACTTTCCCATTTTCCAATGCCTTCTCTTTTATTGTTCTGTTCTTAAAAGCACCAAACTTTTTTTATCCTCTAATCCAGGGGTCTCAAACTCAATTTACCTGGGGGCCACTGAAGGCAGAGGCTGGATGAGGCTGGGCCACATAAGGGATTCCATTTTATTGGATATTATACTTTCATATCACTAATATTATACTTTCATATCATGGTGGGGGCCACAAGATACCGTCCTGCGGGCCGCAATTGGCCTGCAGGCCGCGAGAATGAGACCTCTGCTCTAATCCATTCATTTGAGACTGCAGAAAAAGTCAAAAAATTCTTTAGGTATATATTTTCCTTTACAATTAAAAGTAAAAGCAAAATAATTGAGTGTAAGTAAAAATGAACATGTAATCTTTAATGATATGAAAGCAAGGTCATAATGTATAAAATAAGAAATATATGGTTATTATTTTGATAGGCATTTTAAAATGCTTATTCCACCCCTATTGTTTCACCATTTCCCCCTGTATTTCCATTTATGAAATACAATCTACCACTAAATAAAAACAATGATGTGATGCGTATGATCCAGTGATTCACCTGGTTTCTTTGTTTGACAAATATTTCTATTCTGTTGATTGTAGGTTAAGTGCTACAAGTATTGGCCTGATGACACGGAAGTTTACGGAGACTTCAAAGTTGCTTGTGTGGAAGTGGAACCACTTGCAGAATATGTTGTCAGGACATTCACCCTTGAAAGGGTAAATATTTCTGGATTAGAGCTTCCTGTTATTTAACTCAAAATTGCTGTAAATTTTTTACTTTATGATAACCAGTAAGATTTATGTAATATATTCAAGCCATTCTTTAATCAACCCACCACTACAGTACTTACAACACCTGAGCTGTAACACACTCATTCTGCTATGCCTAAGCTGTCTAAATCAGGGGTGTCAAACTCACAGCCCGTGGGCCAGATGCCTCACATGCTAGCCACGCCTACCCCCAGTTTAGCGAAAGAGAAAAAAATCCTGATATGTTACATGATGACAATGTGATGACGTGACATTGTTTTCTATTCACACCTCTGTCAATTTAATTTCCCTCTTATTTTTTTCATTGTAGAAGCAGCGTTTCACATGTCTAATAATTTTATTATCAAACTAATTTTCTTCGTCATGTTTTATGTCTTGTTATTTCACAAAAAACAAAATACTTTGAAGTATTTTGCTATCAGTTCAAACATGTATCTGACAATAATGTCTGACATATTCAACATGCTAAATAAACACAAAACATGCAAGAGTTTAGCGATCCCATCTATCTGTCTTATCTATCTATTATACATACATACAAAGGCTCCTGCTCTTTGGAACATGCCTCCCCACCTCCGGAGTAAAATCTTCTCCTCCCTACTCACCTTCCCTAAGGACCCGAAAACCTGCCAATTGGCTTGGGGCCCCAGTGGGAGAGTGCCACACTGGATGTGGTTGATGGTTTAATACAAGGGTGGGTTTCAAAAAAAAAAGTACTACCGGTTTGGTGGGTGTGACTGAGTGGGCATGGCCAATTTGACATCACTCCCTTCCCCCAGCCCTGCTGAAGCCTGCAGAGTGCTTCTGGAGGCTGGGGGGAGGTAAAAATGCCTCTGTTTTTGTGAAAACGGCCCACATCTGACCTCTCTGGGACTGGCATGTGCACACCATTTTAAAAAAAGGGGGGGGGGTTCATTTTTTCCATGACGATTGTTCTGCGCATGTGCAGAACAGAAAATAAAGATGCCGCCGCCCAGGATAGAACCAGTATGATCACATGTCTGGCCAAGTTGGAACCCATCTCTGGATTAATAGAAAATCCCAATTTACCTCCTGCACACCTTGTTATTTCCCTCTTTATCTTTTTACCATAACTTATAATTTTATTGCTATATGTATATTTGTCTTGATTCATTGGTTTTGACATGTAAGCCATCAAGAGTTTTCTTGGATGAGAAGGGCAGCAAATAAATTTAATTAATAATATTAATACATACATACATATACTGTACATATATACACTTAGAAATATCCATAAAGAATTTTAATAATAATCAGCTTTCTTGGATGATAATTTGCTAGGTGATCAGGTTTCAGGTTTTTTTCTTGGGCATGGTTTCATAGAATTTAGACCTTTTCCTCAGTTATTTCACTGGTTAATTATCACTCTTAATTAGTCTTCCTTTATATACTATATGGTTGGTTCCTTATAATTTCAGTACAAAAAAAACTTGCATTATAGTCACATGAATATTGTTCCTACATTTATAATCCTGTAATCTTATTTATAGAAAATGGATTATGAATTAAGCTACTTTATATATCTTATTCAGACTTAAAAGGAAGCAAGATTTCTGCACAAGAAACTCCATTCTCAATCCACAAGATCTTTATTTTTTGAAATTGGGGAGTTCCAGATGCTTAAGTTAGCCTTCACCAACTTGATGTGCTATGTTAAGACTGAGATAAGATTCCCTTATTTCTCGCCCTTGTTCCTTGTGGAAGTCTGGTTTAAAATCTGCTGGTTTGTAAATGAATGTTTTAATTCTGGTCTTGTCACCAGTGGTTTCCTTCACATATGTTTCTGGTTTTTTTATAACTGTAAAACAGGAGTACACAAGCTTGAGGTTTTTGTCAAGGAACTCAAATAGCAGGAACCATAGCAAGCTTTTATGATTCATGGAATTATACCATTGTATTTTTTTATTCCTGTTTCCAATCCTAAGTATGTTTCTCTCCATTCACGATATCTTACTCACCTATATACACGTCATTGTTCTCCTTTAGTTAAACATATCTAAACTTTAAATTGTTTTAGTTATCACTCAGTTTCAATGGGATCATAAGAGCTACTTTCACATTAATGTAGACTTCTGGACTACTTCTTTAAAGACTGATCTTTTCTTTCTTAGGAAACTTTGCATATATTGTTGTAATTTCATAACAACATACAATTGGCCTGGTGTAGCTGCAGTGGAAATAGGTTCATGATTAAAGTGGGAAAAGTAATGAGTGCTATATTCTAATTTTTATTGGGTTTTTTTTAAGGAAACTGATTAAAATCAACTGGAAGCTTTTATTTTTAGTCCTGTATGAATTTTAATCAGTTTAAAACAAAAATGATCACCTTTTTAAAAATTAACCAAAAACTAACTTACCATAACTCATGAGATGAAAGGAAAAAACTCTTGTTATTATTTTCCATTTTGACAGAGAGGTTACAATGAAATCCGTGAAGTTAAACAGTTCCATTTTACCGGCTGGCCTGATCATGGAGTACCTTACAATGCAACAGGCCTTCTCTCATTTATACGCCGTGTAAAACAATCTAATCCCCCAAGTGCTGGGCCTATTGTTGTGCATTGCAGGTGTGTAGAAAAGAGGTAGATGCATTTTCTATCATTCTTGATGTGTGCATGATCTGTCAAGTTTTGTGATGTGTTGTGGTGTGATATAGGGTGAATGGATCAGATGGCTTGACTTATTATTTCCAACTGACTCTCTTGACAGATAACTCCATGATCCAATTTCCAAGAATGTCTGGTTTAGTTTCTGTGTTATAAAGTTATCTGGCCTGTTTTAAATACTACTTAAGGCATAAGATTGCTTTAGATCAGTGTCCCAACCTGGGAAGCCTCAAACTGTAGTAAATTACGCTATTATGAACTTGAGGTTGGCAGTTGTTTGTTTTTATAGACTACATAAAATAGTCTATGTAAACAACAATTTTACTTCTTAATAAGTAGGGAAATAATTCAAAAGAAGAAATATATAAGTTATTGGTGAATCTAAACTTGCAGGTAATTATATAAAAGAAATTAAATATTTTCTCTCATTGCTACTTTTTATCCTACATTGCAAGACCTACAACTTGCTTGTGAAAAATATTAACATATTATTTTGCTAATAATTATTATTTACCTGCTGAGGAATTAATATATTCCTCTGCAGGTAATAATAAACAATACTATGTTTTATTGTTTCCTTCATTTATTTTAACTTCATTGCAAGACATTTTTAATATCATGTGCTTGGATGTTTTTTTTTTAAAAAACATAGAATTTTACAAATGAGTTTTGCCAGTCTGATCTTATATAATAGACAAACTTATTTAGTGAATATTTTCACTGTAATGCAGTAAATAGCCTTCATATTTTGGTTAACAAGCTAAACATAAGTGTTAAGTGTTACAAGTGTTAAGTAGATTGCTAGCTGGCTTAAAACCATTTTCAAATAATGCTCTTCATTAACCTAGAAGGAAGTATCAAATGAGATGTCACACACTTCCATTCTGGACATGCATATATTGACATTTTCTATAATGACATGGAGGTGTAGAGGATGCTTATCAAAATTTGATGGTCTAGATAAAGAAAATTAAATATCTTAAATGTTTAAAGAAATGGGTTGGAAACAACTGAATGAAAATTAGTTAATCAAAGCTCTCAACTGAAAAAAAAAACCCAAATCAAACAGATACCTAGACTGAGAAGGAAGATTCGGAAGAAAAAAAATATGGGACATTCAGACAATCTGGGGACTGTCAGCATTTTCTTAATTAGCAAGGCAAAACCCTGTGGAAATTTATTTCCCAGAACATGAAGTCTGAGAGTAGGTTGGCTGTAGCAAAAACATAAAGCCATTATGAAATAATTCCCAGGACTGCTGAATATCAAATACGAATTCTGTTTATATCAACCTGTGTTCAGATTTCTTTTGCCAAGAAGCAAAGCTTTTTTAGTAGGAGATAACATTTCCATCTGTTTCTTGTTTAGTAACAGCCTGATCTGATATCAAATTGCTTACTTTTCACTGATTTAAAACCAACTTTCACAGGGTCCTAGCAAGAGGGAAAGTTTTGCTTTGCTTTGAAGAGGAAAAACTAAGAAGTATCACAGATCCCTTCAAATACCTAAAAGGACATCACACAGAACATCAATACTGTAGTTTATCTTTTGTTCTGGATAGGAAGGCATGGAATAATAGTAGCTGGTGGTAGAAAAACATCCCTAATGGTCAGGACAGTTTAAACCAGAAGTGGTATTCCACCAGTTCAGACCGGTTCACCCAAACCGTTAGTCGAAATCGCGGATGGCTCCACCCATCCATCCCACCTCTATGGCATCCCATTTAGGACCATTTTTTGCAAAAAAAAAATGCATGCACCGAAGTGCGCGCTTACATTTGCGAACCAGTAGGGAAGGTAATTGAATACCACTCCAGGCATGAAGATGGAACTAATTCCCCAGAAGGATAATTTGCTTCCCTAAATGATAGTGTTGAAGCAAGTTATCTTGATTTTGATAAGGATATGGAACCAGACAATGAGCTAAATGGTATCTTTCAACTGTATGAATTATGAATTTAGCTAAAGATACGCCACGGTTTTACATGGAAATGGCTATTGGAAAACGAAACTGATCAGATGCAATCTCTTTTGAAAGGGTTGAACTTTACAGAGATTTTTTTATAAAAATAGAATTGGTCCCATAATGAAATACATGCTATAAATAAATGAACGAACAAAGCAAAACAAAAATCATCCTTTTTAATTACTACTCTCAGAAGCAACTTATTGAATATTTTATGAATACGTTATCCTTGTTGAAAACGTATTCAAAAGATTTCCACTGGAAATGTCTGTGTCAGTTTAACAGAGAGAAATGAGACCAGTACAAGTAAACTGTAAAAGTAATATTAATATGTCTCACTTAACCACTTCTAAGCCCAAGATTTTTTTTTCTGCTTTGCAAAGTGATTACAGTATGTTCATCAATAACACTGAAAATGCCTATCTAATTATATCTTTACTTTAGCTAAAACCAATTCCTATTTCACAAAGTAAAATACTGGATTTTTAAAAAATATAAAACATTATATATTTTATTAGACATTCAGCTTGTGATATATTTGGGATGCTTGTAATTTTAAAAAAAATATCTATGTTTTCTGATTTACTCTAGTGCTGGAGCTGGACGAACCGGATGCTATATTGTAATTGATATCATGTTAGATATGGCAGAAAGAGAAGGTGTTGTAGACATCTACAACTGTGTCAAAGCCTTACGTTCACGACGCATCAATATGGTACAGACAGAGGTATTGTGTTGTTCTGGATCAATGGTCCAATTCTCATGTGCAACTGGTTCAAGACCAGCTAAATAAAGAATGTGAAGAGAGAACAAGACAGATCATTTTGTGGAGGTGGAAAAGAACATAAAACCAACCTTTATTTATTCCCTTTCCAACCTCTTCATATATTTCAAAGCTTCTCTCCTGAAAACATTATATTAAGGGGCATCTGTGTGTTTGTATATATGCCCAGAATACATTTACATGGAAACTGTGAAAAGAGAGATAGTTGCTGCATATCACATTGTAGTTACTTTTTACCAATGTTTATAGTACTTTTCCTTCTACATGTGTTTCTTAGTTTTCAGGCAATAGGTTATACTGTATGTCTTATGCTAACACTGCAAAACAGTCATTATTTTTAGATGCAATATAATGTGGGTAAGAGGTTATCTTGGCACCAGTCCAACTGATGTTGAGAACATTGCAAAAGCAAACTCAGCACTGAACTGAACTGAAAATTACATCCAACACAAACAAAATAAATGGCTAGCAATACAAACACATCAACTTCATTTTACATTTTTTCCCTTTTATTTGGAACATATCTTTGGCACTTTATCCTTATTTCCCAGCAATGCATATGGTTTGTGTATAGATAGCTAGAAAAGATTTTGCAAAAATAAAAAAAAATGTTCAACATAATGAGATAGGGAGGGTACCGCCATTACAAGGCAAGATTATAGCAATTGGAGCTCTACAGCTTAGAACAAAGGAGGCACATAAAAGGGAGATAAAATTACACATGATATGGATATCACACCTGTTATGCTCTCACTGTTAAAACTCCAGGTCATCCATTGAAACTATACATAGAAATATTTAGAACTAAGAGAAGGAAGTGATTTTTTCATACTAAACATCCATGAACTAAGTACTATGGTTTACAACAGTAGTTGTGAAAACATCAGCCAATTTGGATGGTGCTCAAAGGGCAGATTCATGGAAAATCAGGCTATCAATAGCCATTAATATTGATGCCTGATCAGGGCAGTACATCATAAATGGTGATTGCTAAGAAGCAATATCGGAAGGCTATTCCAGCCCAAGATGTTCCTGTTGGCCACTTTAGGTACCTGATCCAGTGGGGCTTCTTACATTGTTAACCAAAATGCCTGTGGTCATCCTATCCTGTGGACCTTAAAATTAAAATACAAAAAGCACTGAAATTATTATACATTGGCACTTAAGCATATCAAGCTAATTTTATGATAGATCTCAGGAGGGAAGCACAAACATAAGCAATATATCACAACGTCGGACTTCTGTAAGCAAAACCTGTAGGAATGGAATGTCCTTTGGGAAACGTCTTGACCAATTCTTTCTTGTGCCTTCCTGAATTGCCTGCACTCTCATTGTTCCCACTTTTTAAGTATGGGGAAAAGAACAGAGTTTCTTGCTAGTCAATGGAATGTCAACAAAAAGGGACACTTTGTATGGCTTACATCATCAGACTTTGCCGAGAAGCCACTTCAGCATTTGTTGAGTTTCCAAATTCTACAGAAATTCTTCATTTAGGAATTTTGTTTCTGAATTTTTCTATTTCTAACACTATGCCATTGCTGGTCATGACATGACATTGTCATTTTTAAAATAACTATATATGGAGGTAATCCTTGACTTATAACCACAATGGAGCCCAAAACATCTGTTACAAAGCAAAACAGCTACAGTGAGTTTGCCACAGTTGTTAAGTAAATCAATGCAGTTGCTAAATGAATCGTGTGGTTGTTAAGTGAATCCTGCTTCCCCCATTGACTTTTTTTGTGGAAAACTGGCTGGGAAGGTTATAAATGGTGATCACGTAACCTTAGGACAGTGCAGCTGTCATAAATACATGCCAGTTGTCAAGCACCCAAATTTTTATCATGTGACCATGGAGATGCAAAGGTCTTAATGTGAAAAATGGCCATAACTCACTTTTTTCTGTGCCGTTGTAACTTCAAACAGTTACTAAACAAATGGTTGTAAATTGAGGACTACCTATACCAGTGATGGATAACCTCTTTCGTACCTGTATGCTGAAAATGGGACATGAAGCCATCCTGTGAGGAACATGTGGTCTCACTGGCCTACATGTGCGCAGGAGCATCAAAACCCAGAAAAGCAGCATTCCATTGTACATACATGCACCAGCACCCACCTTTACAGTTTCTGGCATGGGCCTGTCAAACAGCTGGTCGTCCTGCATGCACACAACGAAAACCCAGAAGTTTGGGTGCCAGTGCATATATGCACACCGGAACACTGCTCTTTTGGATTTTGGCACTCCCACATGCGCGAAAGCCAGCTGGCCAATGTGCGTGCCATAGGTTCGCCACCATGGGCAACATAAGGCACTTTTGCACATGTTTTTGGTATGCTTTTGAAGGGGTGGGAAAACCATTCTTCAGCTGTCGGAGCTACAACTCCCAGCAGCCACATACTCTTTTCTGGTCTCCGCCCCCCCCCCCCTTGAAGTCAGGCTGGGGCCGAGCACTATGACCCTAAGATTGAGGGCTTCCCTTCCGGTTGTGCTTGCCCCCTTTCCATCCGTCCATCCGTCCGTCCGCAGGACAAGGACAGCCATGTTCCCAAAACCTGTAGGTTAAGCTGAAACTGGCTTAAAAGGATGGTGGATCCAACAGATCATCTGAATGCTTGGTGACGTCCTCCAGTTTTGCTTGGTGATGTCCTCCAGATGCTGAGCTGCTTCAGGAGTAGCTTCATTCCCCGCTAAGTGGGAGATGGGCTTTGTTGCAGAATTAGAGTGGGGGGGGGGACAGCAAGAAGAGCACCCCAGATAATGGAATGGAGCAGCAAAATCCTCAACGTTTAGCTGTTCTCCTGTCCATGGAAGGATGACAGATCACCAAGCCCAAGGAATTCTCCAGAAAGTCTGGGAGTGATTTTTTTTTAACCTCAATGACTTCAATGACCTCAATGACCTATACTTTCAAACATACAACTTTATACAACTATAGCATACCAGCAAAGTGTTGACGGTATAGTATACTTTCATAGATGCAAGCAAAACCATCATAATTCCCCAACTTTATGTCTTTAATTTTGCCATTAAGTGTTGTTGGGATTAAAATTTGCCATTCTTTAAAATGTATACTGATTGAATGAATATTACTTTTAAAACAGTACTGTATCTTAAGTTGGATAAATGAGATGAAAATTGTCTTTTTAAGCTTTCTTGAATAAGGATGTTAATAGAAAAGTATCCAAAGGAGAGATTTCATTCCTTTAAGAACCACTGCTGGATTCAGTAATTAAGACATCCTGTGGAATGTTAGAAAAAACATCCTAACCAATGAAATCAGCTCAACAGAGTTAGCTGGAAAAATGGTGGATTTCTTTTATTAGACATTTTCAAGTAGTGCTACACACCAACTGCTGCTGATTCTGTAATTTGTATTCCTATACCGAGCAAGAGGTTGGATTCAGTGACCTAAACGATCTGTCCAACTGTAGGATTCCCAAACTTCTTCTGTTCTTTCTCTGGCAGGAACAGTATATCTTTATTCATGATGCCATCCTGGAAGCCTGCTTATGCGGAGAAACCGCCATCCCAGTCTGTGAATTTAAAGCTGCATATTTTGAGATGATTCGAATAGACTCTCAGACAAACTCTTCACATCTTAAAGATGAATTCCAGGTACATTCCTTGGTTGGTGTCATTTTAAAAACACAATTTCTTTGCTTCCTAAAGTACGGAATGTTTTATACCTCCTGTGTCAGATTCATAATGCACTGTCCTCTTCTTTCATGGTGTTCTTTCACGTCTGGATATGGGGAATATCGCTGTGTGATTGTAATCACTGTAGGCTGCCAGTTCATTTGTACATGGATGACTTTTGGCCCAACAGGAGCAATTTTTGCATTTTAGATAGGTGTAAAATACAGGGCGTGAATTTTACATGATAATTTCCAATTTCGTATACGCAGATTCTCCTTCCATAGTCCTGACTAAACAGAAATAAATATGCTTTTGCTTTCTTTGTGGCTTTCAACGTTGTCACCTTGCCTGTATCCCTTATGCCCAAATCTCTTTTGAGTTAATTATACAATGTCAAAATAAATATTTCTTTTGCCTTGTAGACCCTGAATTCTGTTACTCCTCGGCTGCAAGCTGAAGACTGCAGCATAGCATGCTTGCCAAGAAATCATGACAAAAACCGCTTTATGGATATGCTGCCACCTGACAGATGTCTGCCTTTCTTAATTACTATTGATGGTGAGAGCAGCAATTACATCAATGCTGCCCTTATGGATGTAAGTGACTATTTTCCTTGACTAGATGAGAAATATGCAACAGAATTATTGGTACTTGGGGGAAAAAAAGATTAATTCACACTCCTTCTGATGTGCAGTAATATTTTTAATCAAGAACCTAAAAGTATTGATTTTTCTGACGATGAATATTACAAATTTTCTGTAGTTTTTTAGAGTTGAAAATTGCCGAGAGGAAATGACAGGAGACCTTGGATATTTTTATATTTTAATGTGACCTTTTTTTTTTGAGGAAACAATCACTTCCAATCTGCCAAAGGATTCATGGTTATGTACACCAAAAACCAAAACAGTTATTTTCTGCATTATAATTAATTCATTAGTATTTATACAGTTATTATTAAAATGTTAAATAAGTAGCCCAAATGACATTAGCCTTGAAAGGCCCTTCTGAACAGATGTTCTTTCCCTTCAGAAGAGGTTAGAAAAATTGAAAAGAAAGGAAAGAAGAGATCTCTCATCTTGACGCTTGCAGATCCCTTCTGAGCTTTTCATAAAGTCAGAAACAAGGAAAAGTGGGAGCTCAGATTTCTTTAACTTTTCTGGGCAGTACAGCATAGAAATCTGGGCCCATAATAGCATCTAGAGCAAGGGTGTTAAACTCAATTTCATTAAGGGCCACATCAGGGTTGTGTTTCACCTCGGGGCCTCGGGATGGGCGTGGTCAGAGTAGCTTGATGTCACTTGTGTTGGACGCACCTTTGGTGGCCCAAGTGCCCTACCAATAAAAACGGGCTCTCAAGCTCTGCTTTCGGCAGCAACAGCCTCCTGCAACCCTCTGCCATCAAAAACAGAGCTCGGGAGGGCCCCACATGGCTCAGTTTTTGCTGGGAGAGGCACCATGGGCCAGTCCTTTGCTGGGAGAGGCACCATGGGCCAGTCCTTTGCTGGGAGAGGCACCATGGGCCGACACCACGGGTGGCCCCATGGGACAGATCTAAGCACCCCGCAGGTCGAATCCAGCCTGCAGGCCTTGAGTTTGACATCCCTGGCCTAGAGAGAAAGCATAAGTCAGGCATGTCTCATTCCTTTGTACCGTTTGCCTCTGGACAATGTAACATTAACGATTGATGCTAGGCAGAACACCCTATTTATCTTTTCACATTTCCTTCCAAGAAGTATGGTAGTGGAGATTAGACCAGCTGACTCAATCCTTTATACCAATCAGTTGGAAAATAGACGAAAATCAACAGGCAGTATTTCTCTCCAAGGAACGATTGTAACTTTTAACATTTCTTTTTACTCCTATGACCTCCTTCTCCTAAATCAGCATTCCCCAACTTTTGGGGACCAGGGACCAGTTCCTTGGAGAAAGGTTTTTCCAAGGACCGGAAGAGATGTAGTTTCACATGATGCCTGCATCTCGGGGCTTCACTTATTTGCAGGGACTAGTGCCAGTCCATGGACTGAGGATTGGGGACCCCTGCCCTAGATAACTAAGTCTAATTTTTCTGCTGCATAAAGAGAGAGGCTTCAGAAGGAAGTAACAGGAGCACATGCTCATGTTCACTGTTTCTGATACACACCAATCATCCCCGTAATCCAATTCTCAGTTAGTTTAAAGGAACTAACCCATTAATCCATCCCTTGACACCCAGCATAACTCTAAAACAAAAGCTGGTAACTGTTCATGGTCAAGGTCGTTCTGCCTTAAGATCTATCATGAGGACAAATAAATCTATCATGCTCTTTTTCTCCAAGACAAAGAAGTAAACTAAAGTGAAAACAAAAATAACAGGTTCCTTAGTTCTGCCCATGATTTATTTATTTTTATTTCCTACTCCTATCCTATACTTCTCAAGACGAAAGGAGTTAATATATTGCCTGTTTTTGTTATTATTCTGTTGCTCAATCTGGAGAATGGTGCAGTAGTTGCGTAAGATTTATACACTTATTTGATGAGGGGGGATATTGCTGCCTGCATTTCTCTTTTATTTATATTTTATCTATTTTTAAATACAGAGCTACAGACAACCTGCTGCTTTCATTGTCACACAGCATCCTCTGCCCAACACTGTGAAAGATTTCTGGAGACTAGTTTACGATTATGGCTGTACCTCTCTCGTGATGTTAAATGAAGTTGATTTAGCGCAAGTAAGATCTTGAGGCTCAAAAAGTTTGTGCAATCCACCTTAAAAGGACTGATCTTTTTTTCAGTAGAAAATTTTGCTCGTATTCAGTCTAAAATGATATCGATGTTCTGTATAGGGTACATTGCTTAGACATCTGTACTTCAGATGCTTCCACATAGATACAGAAACACTGTATTTAGATAATTATTCCTTTTTATACCTAGTATTTTCCTGAAGGTGCTTTTGTTGATCCATTGTTTGTGACAGGAATTGACCAACCAACTTGTCATCCGACCCTGACCTCATGGGCTGAGGGAAAGTGACTGGCTCAAAGTCATTTTCTCTCAGCCGGCTTTCATGCCTTAGGTGAAAATAGAACTCACAATCTCCTAATTTCTAGTCTAGTGCCTTAACCACTGAATCAAATGGCTTTTCACATTTAGAAGTCTATAGGTGTGTGTGTGTGTGTGTGTGTGTGTGTGTGTGTGTTCCAGCATAACTTTGGAAAGCCTCGAGCAATTTCAACCAGACTTGGTACACAAATTACTTACCCACTGGAAATGAATATTGTGGGGATAAGATACCCCTTACTCCCCTCGGGATATGTGTTCTGTTAATTGCCTGTTGTGTCTTAAAATGGCTTCTACCGTACTGCCTTAAAATGGCTTCTACTGTAGAGTGCAGTGGAGTTGCCATGGTAATGGCTTCACAGTACTCCACAAGAGGGCTGGCTCTCTTTGGTAAGGGGGAAAATCCAAGCTAAGAAATTGCAGCGATGTTCATGGAAGGAGGATTGGGATAAATAAATACTCGGGCAGTGCCAGGTTATCAGCTAGTAGATAAATACAAAAGGAGCATGTGTTCACATTAAAATCTAGAGCATTTTTGAGAATGCTTGGATACCTACAGCAAATTAGAAGGAACATCTTTTACATAAATGGACATACTTTTGGGTCCTAAATAAACAAACATGATTATAAAATATAAGTATAATGTAACTAACTAGCCAATGCATTAAATTCAACTGAATTCCAGACTGAAGCAAGCCCATTCAGACAGACCATCTAGACCCGTGATGGGGAACCTATGGCACGGGTGCTACAGGTGGCACACAGAACCATTTCGTAGGGCACGCAAGGCATTGCCCTTTCAGCTCCAGCACACATGTGTGCACTGGCCAGCTGATTTAGGCCTTCTTTTGAGGCCGTTTTTCGCCCTCTAGAGGCTTCAGGGAAGCTCCTGAAGCCTCTGGAGGTGCGGGGGAGGCTGTTTTCACCCTCTCCAGGCTCCTAGAAAGCCTCTGGAGCCTGGGGAGGGCGGAAAAAGCATGCCAAAAGCAGGGGGTCGCACATATAGCATTATGGGTGTGGCACACACACACACCCTGCGCTCTCCCCGCTTTTGGCACACAAGCCAAAAAAGGTTAGCCATCACTGATCTAGACCATGATCTGTACATGATCCTTTCTGAGGTTTTCAGTATTACTTGAGATAAATAAGCAAGCAGAAAGCATGTTGATAGATAGTTATACATTTCTCCATGAGTCTGTGAAATAAGAAACACTACTTGTATGTAGGAGTGGTAAGAAAAAATAGCAATCTAGATTTAACAGCCCATGAGGAGGAGGGCATCCATTATTCCTGAGTCACAAATTATTTATTTTATTTGCAACTGTTTGTGTTATTTGTATGACATTAATTGATAAACTAATTTGCCACAAATAATATAATGTTAACTGCTTCATTAAAACTACTTTGGATATAACAAACTAGTGTGCTATTTCAGGGAGTTGTCTCATAAGAAATCTGATCCACACTATTCAGAATCTCCTAAATGGACACAGGTTAAATTAAGGTTTTACTTTGCTAACTTTTACTCATATTAAATGATTTTGCTATGACTTTAGGCATAAACTTTCATTAAGCAATGCTGAATTATCAAACCTTTGTTCTGCCATTCTGTATTATTTACTGATACTCTTTCCCAGTAATGGTATTCTATTCTTTTCACTACCAGTTCTGTAGTAGGAGCGTGCACATCTAGGCACATCTGCGCATGCGCAGAACCTTCTGCACATGCACAGAAGATCCATTATTATTATTATTATTATTATTATTATTATTATTATTATTATTATTATTATTATTATTATTATTATTATTATTATTATTATTATTATTATTATTATTATTATCATTATTATTATTTTTCATATTTATAACCCGCTCCCATCTCACAACAAGGGACTCGGGGCGGCGAACATAGAATTAAATCAATAAATACAAAATACAATACATAGATATTAGATGCCTGTGTTGTAACCGTTTTTAAAACCCTCGTTTATAATTGGCGGTGCTGGGGTTATGCAAGGCCGGCTAGTTGGAAGAAGTGAGTCTTAAGACATTTGCGGAAGAGGCGGAGGTCAGTAATGGTGCGGATTTCAGGGGGCAGGTCGTTCCAAAGGGCCGGCCCTGCCACAGAGAAGGCCCTCCCCCTGGGCGCCGACAGTCGACATTGCCCGACCGACGGCACCCTGAGGAGGCCCTCTCTGTGGGAGCGTGTCGGTCCCAGGGATGTATGGGGCAGGAGACGGTCTTGCAGATAGCTAGGTCCCGAGCCATGGAGCGTTTTGAAGATGGTCGTTAGGACCTTGAAGCGCACCCGAAAGACCACAGGAAGCCAGTGGAGCTCGCGTAGGACAGGTGTTTAGGCGCTCCCGTAATTATCCTTGCGGCCGCGTTCTGGACTAACTGTAGTCTTCGGGTGCACTTCAAGGGAAGCCCCATGTAGAGAGCATTGCAATAGTCAAGTCGAGATGTGACGAGTGCTTGAGTGACTGTGCGTAAGGCTCCCCGATCCAGTAAGGGACGCAATTGGCGCATCAGGCGTACCTGATGGAATGCCCCCCTGGCCACGGCCGCCACCTGGTCTTCCATAGTCAGCCGGGAGTCCAGGAGGACACCTAGATTGCGTGCCTTCTCAACAGGGGCTGGTGTTTCGCCCCCAATGACCAGAGTTGGAATAATCTGGCTGAAACGGGGTGCCGGAAGCCACAGCCACTCAGTCTTGGACGGGTTGAGCCTGAGTTTGTTACTACCCATCCAGATCCGTACAGCCTCCAAGCACCGGGACATAACCTCGACGGCATCATTGGGGTGGTCCGGGGTGGATATGTACAGCTGGGTATCATCAGCGTACAGATGATATCCCACCCCGAAACCACGGATGATCTCACCCAGCGGCTTCATATATATGTTGAACAGCAGGGGCGAGAGGACCGACCCCTGAGGGACCCCACATAAGAGGGATCTAGAAGTCGACCTCTTCCCCCCCGTCAACACATATTGTGACCGACCAGAGAGGTAGGACGAGAACCACCGTAAAACGGTGCCTCTCAGCCCCAACCCCCCCAGTCGGCGTAATAGGATACCATGGTCGATGGTATCAAAAGTCGCTGAAAGGTCTAATAGGACCAGGATAGAGGAAAATCCTCTATCTCGTGCCCTCCAGAGATCATCGACCAATGCGACCAATGCCGTCTCGGTACTGTGCCCGGGTCGGAAGCCGGACTGGCGCGAATCTAGATAGTCAACTTCATCCAAATGTCGTGGAAACTGTTGGGCCACCACACTCTCAACAACCTTTACTAGAAAGTGGAGGTTGGAGACGGGACGATAGTTTTCTAATAATGCCGGATCCAGGGACGGCTTCTTGAGGAGGGGCCTCACCACCGCCTCTTTCAAGACGGTAGGTAAGGACCCCTCACTCAGAGATGCGTTGACAATGCCCTGAAGCCAGCCTCGTGTCGTCTCCCAGGATTCCAGTACAAGCCAGGAGGGACACGGATCCAGTAAACATGTGGTGGCCCTGAGTCTCTTTGACAGCTTGTCCATATCTTTGATAGTAACAAAGTCAAACTCCTCCCACAATGGTGTCTCAAGAGCTGCTTTGGCACTCTCGACAGGGCTATTGACAATGGAGGGTAACTCGCTTCGAATCCGAGTGATTTTCTCCTGCAGATAAATCCCAAATTCCTCTGCTCGACCCTGTAAAGAGGCTTCCCGCGGCCTCTGTTGGAGGAGGGAGCGGGTTACCTTAAACAGGGCGGCAGGGCGGTTTTCTGCGGATGCAATAAGTGTGGCACAATATTCACGTTTGGCCAGCCTTATTGCCACTAAATAAGTCCTAATGTGGTCTCTTATTAGTGTTCGGTCGGATTCAGAGCGAGATGATCTCCATCTGCTCTCTAGGCGTCTCTTGTGGCGTTTCATCCCCCTGAGCTCCTCGGTGAACCAAGGGGCCCAGGTGGTTCATCGCCGCAAGAGAGGCCGCAAGGGCGCGACTCGGTCCAAGGCCCCGGCGGCCGCACTTAACCATGCAGTAACTAGGTCCTCAGCCGAGTCGCGGAGCAAGTCCGCAGGAATTGGCCCAAGCTCCTTCTGGAACCTTAACGGGTCCATCAGGAGCCTGGGGCGGAACCATATAGGAATGTTTGGTTCCGCCTCCTCACAGTGAGGTGTGGCGGTCGGAAAGTCGAGCCGAAGGAGAGCGTGATCTGTCCATGACAGGGGTGTGATGACTAAATCCCCTACTCCCAGATCACTACTCCACTGACCCGAGACGAAGATGAGATCCAAAGTGTGTCCGCCCTCATGAGTAGGGCCTAGAACTACCTGAGTCAGGTCCATGGCTGTCATGGAAACCATGAACTCCCGAGCTATACCAGAGGTCTCACCTGCAGATGGCAGGTTAAAATCCCCCATGACTACAAGTCTGGGGGTTTCAACCGCAACCCCGGCTATAACCTCAAGCAGTGCGGGCAGGGCTGTTGTTGTATAGCGAGGAGCCAGGTATACAACTAACACGCCCAACTGCCTCCCTAGGCCCCACTTCACAAGGAGGGACTCACACCCGGTCGTCTGAGGGACTGTGGTCTCCTTTGGCTCAAGACCTTCCCTAACCATGATCGCCACTCCCCCACCCCTCCCTAAGGCCCTGGGCTGATGGAAGGCTCGGTATCCTGGTGGGCACATTTCTATGAGGGGATGTCCTCCCTCGTGGCCCAACCAGGTTTCCGTAATGCCAATCAGGTCCGGGTCCCCCTCCAACACAAGGTCATGTAAGAGAGGGGCTTTTTGTACCACGGACCTGGCGTTGCATAGCATCAGTCCAAGGCCCCGGGTCTGCGGTTCTTGCTCACCTAGTCTGCGATGAAGGAAAGGGGAGTTGGAGCGCGTGATCACCTGTAACCATCGGCCACGACGCTCCAACTGATGGTGTCCATCCCCCCTTCTACCGTCCCTGCCCCTGCCCCTCCCCAAGACCGTATTGATGGCAAATACCCTGGTGGGACCGACCCTCCCTCCATCCCCCTTCGTCTTTTCATTTCCGCATATTGCCGGCCTTCTCTCTTGGCGTTCCCCTAATTGGTCCCCCCACCCCCCTTCCCTGGGAACCCCTAAAAGCCGGATTAAAAATTTATACAGGAATCCCCTGAGCCTGCGCTTCGCCCACCTCTTAGGATTAATAAATCCATCCTCGAGGTGTGTCCGTGTTAATGTAGGGGGCCAGACCTGCGAGAGGGGACATTCTCGCAGGCAGAGGAGCTCAGATCTAGAATATGGTAGCATTTCAGGGGTCTTTGTTCCCCCGGAGGCAATCTGATGACATATGATAGTTTTGTTGGGAGAGGACTAGGATGGAAGGTAAAGTAGAGGATTATATATATTTGATGGTACATAGCCGAGCCAGGTGTCACAAGTATAAATATATAGGTATATAAATAGAGATGTTATGAATAAATATATAAATATATAGATATATAAATATACAATAAACATGATAAATAAAAGGAAGGAGGATCTAATCACCAGGGGGAAGGGAGGGAGGGACTGGGGGCATAGAGGAAGGACCTAGAGTGTAAAATTTATATAGTCATAAATTCATGAAAAGGAATCCGGGATAGTCATGATCTTTAAATAGAGGGAGATAATTAATTAGTTGTCCCTCACTTATCAGATAATTCCTTTGTTTCTGTCTATATTTTTACGTTCCTCATAAGCCACGATGAAAGAATAAACAAGCCCTCCATAGCAATGTTCTATTAGATATCGACTCCCTGGGTCCTTCCGTTAGACTTCCATGTCAGCCAAGCCTTCTTTATCAGATGTCTTCTATGGGAATATTCGGTTACAGTTCTTGGAGCAGATGTAATCTCTGCAAGCTGAGCTATAGGTTATGTGTCGCTGCTGGTGGGGGTGATGATTTCTAGGCCCACGTTTCCGGTCTGATAAAGTCTTCCAGAGCCAGTGGTGTTGTTTTAAGGCCTCTATCTGTGGGGCTGGTGTTTGCAGTTACCATAGACCAGCTAGATCACTTTTGTTCGATCTGTTAGAGATCACTGGACAGGTGAGATCGTCCGCTGGGCTGCAGGTAGTGCTAGCTGAGCCGTTAATTTCATTCATTTGCCAGTTGGGCCTACCTGTTGGGCCGTTAGCGTCAGTTGCTGGGCCGTTGGTTATGTCCGTTGGTAGATAGAATGTTGATCTGCTGCTCCGGCCGGCCGCTTTATTTACTGGCCGACCCATCCGGCTGCTTTGAATAATGGGCGCTAAGCCAGGCCGCTCCGTCGACTCGTTTCTTTTCAGTGCCTAGTCCTTCTGGCCGTTCTGATTATCGGCCGTTTTACTAGGCCATTCCTCCTGCCGGCCGCTCCACCAAGCTGCTCTGTTAATCAGCAGCCGCTCTAGGCCGTAACTCATTAGTTTCCAGGCCGTTTTTTTTTAACCGTTCCCTACACCCGGCTGGTCTTCAGCCACCACACCCTCAACATTTGATTTTAAAATCTAAAAATTTCCAGGTGTGGTGACTGGGTGTCCTGCTTCCTGGGCCAGCCCTCAGAGGTGGTCGAAGAGGGCTGGATGTCGCCTCCGGGGCCATTTGGCGACCCGGGATCCCTACCGGCTCAGGGATTTGCCTCCATTGCTCGTGCATGCGCATGATGACATCAGGGTGGGTGGGCGGAGACTCACAATGACACCACTACTGATTCGCCCGAACTGGTGCGAACCGACAGCATACCACCTCTCCTCTTTCCTGGGAAAAGGAAAAGTTTGATTTTCTGGAAAAGATTTTGATTTCTTGGATTTTGGTATCTTGGTATACAGTAGCAGTTGGTGCTGTGTCAGAAAGTACTGGACATTTCAATTGTTTTGTCTCAACTATAGTTTTTTTGTTCCATCACATCTATCATTCACCCTGTTTACTGGATTTTCTGTCTTTAGCCTTAGTTGAGCATAGGAGCCATGGTGGTACAGTAGTTAGAATGCAGTACTGCAAGCTAATTCTGCTGACTGCCAGGGGTTCAAATCTCACCAGCTCAAAATTGAATCAGCTTTTCATCCTTCCGAGGTTGGTAAAATGAGTATCCAGATTGTTTGGGGCAATATGCTGACTCTGTAAACTGCTTAGAGAGGACTGTAAAAGCACCACGAAGCGGTCTATAAGTCTTGTGCTGTTGCTATTGCTAAATTCTTTAAAATTTATCCACACTCTACACCCTGAAGCTATTCCTCTGATATCTATAGGTTTCTTGCCAAGGGGATATGTAAATTGTATTAGTATTAAACATTTAAAATAAATAAATGGAAGTAGGGAGGAAGGGAAGGAAGGAAAGAAGGAAGGAAGTAAAAAGTTTATCACCATGCCCACATCTCTGTACTCCCTTCTACAAAAAACTTTACTATTTTTTTAATGTTTCAAGTCTCTAAATTAGGGTCATCTCCATTATGTATTTTTTTTTCATAACAATGTCCCACTTTTTATGCTTTAGGCCAGGGATGTCCAAACCTGAGAACTTTAAGACTTGTGGACTTCAACTCCCAGAATTCCCCAGCCAGCTATGCTGGCTGGGGAATTCTGGGAGTTGAAGTCCACAAGTCTTAAAGTTCCCAAGTTTGGACATCCCTGCTTTAGGCTATACCTGTTTCCTATTTTAGAAGAACCAGATACTGTTCTTGCACAAAAATCCATTAGTGAATTAATCTGAAATACAGCAACGTAACAAATAAAAAGAAAAAAGCTATGTTTTCTAATCTTAGCCAACTGAGCTAAGATTTGCAATTTGAGTCCCCAATTCTACTGTAAAATCTCCATATTAGTACAAAGTAAATTGGGCTGTTTGTCATGCTATCAAATTGGCCCAGATATATTATTATCCATGCCCACCCTTTCTGGCTAATAGATATTCTGTACTGTAAAGTAAAATATTTAGTGTAAAAGAGACTGCTAAGAAGATGATTTCATATATTGAACCTGTTGCTCTCCTTCCAGATGAGAGCCAGTTTAATTAAGCATGAGAACTGTGAGCTCCATAAACCCTTGCAATTAATGGAAGAGTTGGGTAATTAAAACCGCTTTACCATGCAAAAAATGAACAATGTGAACTTTTTTCCAATTTTATGTTGTTGTATTTGCATAATTATTAAGCTATCTGATGTGATTCTGATGTCTTACTTAGAAGACACCACAATGTATGGTGATTTAGCACAATTTCTAAAGCTACTTAAGTTTTTACATACGTTTATTTAATATCACACAGGGTTGCCCACAATATTGGCCAGAGGAAGGAATGCTGAGATATGGTCCTATTCAGGTTGAATGCATGTCCTGCTCAATGGAGTGTGATGTAATCAACAGAATTTTCAGGATATGCAATTTAACAAGGGTAAGGCATGTTTACCAAGCTATTGTAATAGACCTGTATTCAGAAGAACTTTTTTACAAAACTAAATGGCTTTAATTATAAAAAAAACTTACTGTATGGTAGCGATTTTCATCTTTGGTAATTTTAAGACATGTGGACTTCAACTGCTACAATTCAAGTTCTTTCAGCTACATCATCCTTGCTGGACCTGTTAGCAGTCATTTCAAGAAACTTGTCTTTTCTTGAGCTTGTTCTGTTATGTATTGAATGTATATACTTGTGTTAAGCCTGTAACTAACCTTTAGGTGATCCTAACTGTTAGCGCCAATTGTTTTGGAGGGAAACTTAGAGCATTCATATTTGGGTGAGAGTTTTCATGTATTATGATTGGTTACTAAAGAAACCAATCTGGTTCTTGCCTGCTAAAGCCCACTACACAATATATTCCATAACCTCAAAGCCTCTGGAACTTACTCGTTTTAAGTTCAGGAGGCATTGTAAGCCGTACAATCTCCTTAATTCAGGTGGGTGTTTTCCTTAGGTTGGAGGTCTATTTTGACCCTAGAAAAAATCATGGCTCCAACAGCTACAATGAATATACCCATATCAGATCCAAATACTGCACACCTCAAACTGAAAACATTATATTTTATTTCAATCTTTTCTCTGGAAATCTCCTCATCTATCTCCAGAAATTTTTTCACACTTTTCTCAGATGGTGTAGGAGTTTGCAAAAAAAAAGAGAAAGGAAAAAAAAATCTCTAATAATTAGAATTGCTGATGACCAGATTACGTCTGCATTTAAAAAACCACATTTTACTATCTGCCAGCCTAATCTGTTTTATAAGACTTTTGAAAAGATGAAAATTTTTGAATATCTTGCTTTGAATAAAATGCAGCACCTACAATTAATCTATGGCACTGGTAATTGAGCTACATTTTCTCTGACAAAGATGTATTTCCCCAACCTCCCAAAATAAAGGCCTTTGGACTGGGACTGTTTATGGAAATTTGACTAAATAATTGAAAACTTTTATCTTGGATTCACTATGTCAGATACAAAGATGATAAATAAACATTTTTGAAGAATACTTTTTTCCTTTAGCACCAGTGCAAATTGAGATATGACTTAACCTACATTGCAAACCAACTCTTCTTCATCTTCACATTTTTGTAACTGTGGAGAGTAAAATGAAATTGTCACCGTGCTTTCTGCTATCCTGCCTGATGAACTAGAAAACTAGCATGTTGTTAACTTTTAATTGATCTTAATATAGCCACTCATTCTTTTGTAACTTCATGGTATTGTCTATAGTGGGTATAAAATTGCTTTTTTCCCCCCATTAGCCTCAGGAAGGTTACCTGATGGTTCAGCAATTCCAGTATCTGAGTTGGGCACCTCATAGGGATGTCCCAGGCTCCAAGAGGTCATTCCTAAACTTAATCCTTCAAGTGGAAAAGTGGCAAGAAGAATGCGAAGAAGGGGAAGGGAGAACCATAATTCATTGTCTGTAAGTGTAATTTAGCATTTTAATCCTGACTATTTATTATCTCCATGCTGTGGAATGGAATTTCATGTAGGTGAAGGTTCTAGGTATGTCTCACTAACAGAACAGTAGTGTGTACTCCTATTTCTCTAGTCAAAGAGGAACATTTCTTCTTCCCAAGAATGGTATTTAGGGGTTTTTAGGGGTAATTTTTAGTTTAGTTTATGGGTTTTAGCGCAGGATCAATTTAATCTATTTTTAACTTTGTATTTTGTATTTGTCTGTGGTTTTATTTGTATTTTTAATTGCCTGTGCCCCGCCTCGAGTCCCCTTGGGGAGAGAGAGCGGGATATAAAATTAAATTAAATTATTATTATTATTATTATTATTATTATTATTATTATTATTATTATTATTATTATTATTATTATTATTAGTATGTGCCTTTTTCATTTTATGATAGCATATCTCATTTGATGATATCGGACACTTGACCAGGGTTATCTAGATTAATAAATGTAATGGAAACATGAGGGATATCTCAGACCACATTGTATATACTAGTTACCTCAAGCATTTAGAACTACTTTCTAAGCAAAATCTTTCCTACAACCATTGAACATTGACCAAATTTAAGTTCCTCCTTCTAATAGTCCCTCCTTCTAGGCAATTTTGTTAAGGCCAAGAATATATAATTTTAGGGACTGAAGTCATCTATATGTAACCATTTTTCTTCTCCTCCCTCGCTTTCTCTGCCCCTCCCTTTCCCTCTCTCCCTCCTCCATTTCTCTCCACCCATACTCCCCATCTCTCTCCTCTCCTCCCATACACATTTTCAACATGTTTCTGTGTGGTTATGAGATAATTAGAATTACATCATATTAGGGTGAAGTTACAGAAACTGAGCACAAATACAAGGCTATTGTTAGGTACAAGGCTAAGGCTTATACAACAAGGCAATTGTTAGGTAACAGGTTATCAAGGAAAAAAAAGAAGGATGGTATAAAACCATAATAGGAGATAACCAAACACTAATTACATGTCTTTCAAAAAGACATGAAAGAGTAGTGATGGGACATTTTAATTATTTCAACATCTGTTAGAAGATAAACTCTGACAAACATGGTCCTTTCAAGAAAATAATTGATGTGTCTCTCTGAAAATCCTTCAGTGGGTTTAACAAGGCATGAGCGATCAGCTCTGCTTGACTTAATCTTAATCAACAGGGAAAACACAAGTGGTGGGACAATTAAAGAAAAATAACATGTACAGATGAAATGCTTTATATTCAGGAATAGTGAATCTTAATGTAATCAAGCACATATGTTAAAGATAAGATAACCTTTATTGTCATTTTTCCCCCTGTTGGCACTTTGGCACACATTAAAAATGAAATTCTGTTGCCGGCTCCCAAAGGTGTACACATAACATGCATATAGATATGCTATATGCTATATATGTATATATAACATGCATATAGATATGGTATATACATGTGTATATACCTTCACCCTAACATATAAATACATATAAAATGCATGTAAAGATCTCAATATGGTGAATCTGAATGACTTCAAAGCAATTATTACTAAAATTAATGACGAGAGAAACTGAAGCACAAGGTGAACCTCACAAAAGATATACTTAAAGCACCATCACACATAATTGGGGGAAGGGGGAGGATGGAAAAGATGTCAGAAGAAGCCAGAGTGGCTGCCACAAAAAGTTGAGTGAAAAACTGAAAATGGAAAGCGGAGATAATGGAAGTGGAAAGAAGGTCAATTCACTAAGGAAAACACATAACAATAATCCATATGTGTAGAACTAATGATACAAAAGCTAAAACTCAGAATGAGCAGAAATTGATGTAGGATAAGGCGAAGAACTACAAATAGAACCTGTTTAAATGCCTTGGGAACATGCTAACCCAGGGGTGGGCAAACTTTGCAACTTTAAGTCTGAAGGACTTCAGCTCCCAGACTTCTCCAGCCAGCTTTGCTGGGAGAATTCTGGGAGCTGAAGTCCTTCAGACTTAAAGTTGCAAAGTTTGCCCACCCCTGTGCTAACCAGTAACAAGAACAGGAAGAGTTGCTCATCCAAACTGATTCAGTCTTATTTACAAGGTAAAATAAAGGTAAAGGTTCCCCTTGCACATATGTGCTAGTTGTTCCCGACTCTAGGCAGTGGTGCTCATCTCTGTTTCAAATCCAAAGAGCCAGCCAAAGACATATCCATGGTCATGTGGGCGGCATGAGTAAACACAGATGGTGCATAGAATGCTGTTACCTTCCCACTAAAGGTGGTCCCTAGTTTTCTACTAGCATTTTTACATGTTTTCCAACTTCTAGGTTGGCTTAAGCTGGGACAAGTAACGGGAGCTCACTCCATTATGTAGCACTAGGGATTTGAACCACCAAACTGCCGATCTTTCTGTTCAACAAGTTCAGCATCTTAGCCACTGAGCCATCGTGTCCCTTCTTTTTTACAAAGGAAGTATTTTTTATTAACCATTGTTCTTTTCCTATTTAGGAATGGCGGTGGACGAAGTGGGATGTTTTGTGCTATAGGCATTGTAGTGGAAATGGTTAAAAGGCAAAATGTCATTGATGTTTTCCACGCGGTAAAAACTTTACGGAACAGTAAGCCTAACATGGTAGAAACGCCGGTAAGTTGTGTTTTGCTGATAATCAGATTAAAAAACGCATGAAAATCATATAAGTCATCTAAATAAAATCATTTTTCCAAGACACCAAGAAATACAGACTATGATCAATTAATTATTAACAAAGCATTCTAAAATAATTAGAATACATCTAGAATGTAGTAATACTGATTTATAGCTGTATACGTATTCCCATTCACTCAGTGTATGCTAAAGGTCAAAGTCTCTAGTCACCACTGAGAGATCTAGGCCTTTGATAAATCTGAGAGATGGTAGTTCCACAGTAATCGCTGGAAACATCTTTCTCTTTAACTTCCTGTCCCAGTTCGACTCATGAGACAGAGTTTCATCCAATTTTGGGTTGCTGCCATCTCAATGCTAACTAAGAGGAGTGATTGGAGAAAGATAATGTAGCTTGTAGAGATAAGCTTTTTGGGAGAAGGCATCAAATTGTTTCTTTTTTTTTAACAACATAGATGGTTTAAACAAGGGACCAGCCTGAAATGTTAAGTTTTGTCAAGAAAATTCCAGACAGTTCTGTGAAATTAAAATAGTTTGATATCCAGGCTGGCCTGGATTTACCTATCTCTGCCAAATAAGAGATATAATAATAGAGAATTTCCAATCATATAGGAGGCATCATCCAAAATTCATTAAAACTTTAAATGATTCGATTCAAAGAGCAGAGGCTCGTAACAGTAATTATATTTAATAGGGAAAATGAGAGTGAGTGAAAGAGAGAGATGATGGTTATGCAAAGAAGAAAGAAAGCTAGGTACATTATGGTGATTTAGTCAAAGTAAATACTACAAAAGATAAGAAAATGGCTAATTACCAAAAAAGAGACAAAAAGATCCATGTAATATACGTAGGTAACAATATAGAATTAATTAAATCCTGAGGTTTATAATTAAATCTAGACTTGTATATTTTTAAGATACAGACACTTAAAATGTTGAATTCAAGGTTTTCTGCACAGCATCAGAATAAAATAAGATGTGCTTATTGCCAGTACCAATTTGAAACCTGTGAATCTGTAACCTGTGACTATTAAAGGCCATTTTTTAATTCTTTGAATTCAATTTCATAACAGTCATTCAAATGTAAGGTAAATCAATCTACACAGCCCAGCCTCTCAAATTATGGAAACAATCCTAACTAAAAGCAATAGAAATTTAATCCCATATCAATTCTAGTACTTCTGATGTGGGACTTTTTAAAACAACTGACATCCTGCAAACCGAAAAGGTATAATTAGCATATTTGCCTAATTTCCCCCCCCCCTAAAATATTACAGAATATAAAGTTGGAAAGGGTAAAGAATGGGAAGCAGGAAGGTAAATAAATAGGCATGAGGATGAAAAGGCAGAAAGAAAGGAGAACTAGGGTCAGGTTTGGAGCAAGAGGGGAGATCTTATAGCCCTTGAACTCCTACCATTCTTGGCCAATTATGGCAAGAGTTGTAGTCTAGGATCAATTTGTGGAATAACATGACACACCTCTTCTATGAAAAATAACTTATTTTCCCCTTTGGCTACCACCACTATAATTACTTATAAATTCCTTTTGCATCCTTTCCTTGGCAGAATATTCCCACTAGTAGATTTATGCACTGGTTTTGTTTTGTTCTGCCAGACTGGAAGAGGGAGGTTCCACCGAACTGTACTTTATATCTTCCCCACTTATAATTTAAAACCACTTCAAAACACATACTTTATAATCAGTGTTGTTTATTTTAGTATTTCTAGCCTGCTATGATGTCTCACAGCTTTGATTATACGTAAAAGCACCAAGCAATGGGGCTGTTCTGTTACAGTCTGAGCAGCTGACAAAGTGGGGTATTTTCAAGGTCATGCTTTATGTGGGCAAAATGCTTGATTGCATCTCCAAAAGCTGTTAAGCTGGGAGAAGGAACCAGCCAAGGAAACCACCCAAACATTCTCACCTGACCGCCACGTTAAACAGAGAGTTAGAACGAAAGAGCAGTAAATTATTTTAGGGTGTTGTTTTTTTTCACACTTCCTGTTAAGTGCTGTATGATGGTGGTTTCTACACCTGGAAGGAAGGGTATTTTTTTTAAAAAAAAAAATCAGATAAAGAGTTGGCATTTCTTTTCAACACTCAGAATATTGTTCCTTCCAGATCATGGGCCTTGGTAAAAGATATATCTGTTAGGAAATACATATTTTCATAACCATATTATAAACTATATATGTTGACTTATTCAAATTCTGTTTTTGTTTTGGGGGCTTACATTAGATTTGCTAGACTTAGTTTTATGGTTCATTCAGTTTGCTGTAATACCAGCTATAGTATTAAAAGTTGAGGCTTGTCAGCTGATAAATGAATGTTAATACTTTTTTATTATAATTCTTTTGAAAGAGCAGAACTATTCTTTGGTAGACAAATAACTAGCAATGAGCATCGTAATGAGATATGAAGCCACTGATAACGAGGAATTCTAATTATTATTATTTTTTAACAAAAATCATGAACAAATATAAAAACTTGGTGAGTTAAGAACAAAATATGCAGTTAGCTCTATGGAGCAGTAGTGCTTCCTTCATTTTCTTTCCTTCACAAATGCAATGTAACTTGTGTTTTTTTGCTCTATTAGGAACAATATCGTTTCTGCTATGATGTCGCACTGGAGTACCTTGAATCATCTTAATATGAAAGGATAAATACAATGAAGTGAACCAAATAATATGAAATTTAATAAACTGTGTTTTGGCGTCCGATGTTGAACCCATGAAGAAACGTTTTAGTGAAAGGGAGACTTAATTTTTAAATGCAAAAATATTTTTCTTAATAAATGAGAGAGAAACTGTTGTTCTGTCCCTGCATACAATCTGAATATAGTGCCACAAAAATAAATTTAAGAGTCAAGGCAGAGCACATCTGCTATTCAAAATAAAACTTTCCAGTGTTGCATATTCCGCTGTCTCTCGGCTACATTAGTCCTGTCATCTGTTGCATGTATCTATTCTACTGAATGTTTTATTTCACACTTGTTCTTAATTTCATACTGTTAAAAGTTTTTAAAAACACTGTGTACAGATTGATAATCTGTAGGTTTTATGTGCTGCAAGAATATATATAGAGACAGATACAGCCACACATCCCGCAAACATTTTTTTAAAATGGCATATTTTATTTTACTGTGCAATGACAGCCTGATCAAAGTTCTTTATAAAGAAATTCAAACATAAGCCAAAGACTCAAGTGTAAATATGTTTATATAGGAAAGAAAGCACATTGTATTTATTATTTACTGGCATTCCTTTTATGATGGTTGGACAGAACCATTTTTTTTCTTAGAAACATTGTTGCTGAAATCAAGTGTAAATGATTTTTGTAGATTATTTTTTGTATGTATTGTGTAAGTAGAAGGAGAGAGAATGAAAATATCTTTTATGGATAAGCCAGAAAACATTGATATACTTTTTTGGTTGGTGTGTGTACACGCTTATGAATGAAATTCGTGTAAGCAAGAAGAAGAAACCAAACATAAAACTTCTTTCCCAGACTATATAGAGGTGGATTTTTTTCAGTTTATATAATAAAAAAATCAAATAGAAACTGCTTATATATATATATATATATATAAAACTTTGGGAGTTTCGTTAATTTTTTTAAGGAGTAAGTGGGTTAATAATGAATGCTTGACACACAGAGCAAGTAGAAAAATAAATAAAAATGCAAGTTAATAACATTTATTTTAATGTTTACAGTTGAGGCACAGGTTTTAGGCCACCACACCAAAACATTGTTCATTTCTGAAATGCTGGAGGAATCTTCTGGTCCTAATTTGTGACATCCTGGCTGAGCCAAGAAATCAGCTTTGGCTCAGGGCTTCAAAGAAGCTCCAGCTTTTCTCCCAGTGGTAGTCTAGATTTGTGGAAATGGTAGCTTTGTGTTCTGACAAAGCCAAAATGGATTGAATCAATTCAAGAGTTAGGTGATAGCTTTGGTATGTTTTTTACTTTGCTCTTCATATGCACATTCATAAGCCTGGACATATTTTCATAATGAAAAAAAAACATTTACTGTGTCCTGTTGATTTTTTTTATCAAGAGTAAATGATAAGGTGCTGATGAATATTCATGTAAAATAAGAGTGAATTAAAGACGTTTTATAAAATATTAAGTTCATGTGTCCTATTTTGATTTCACTTATTCCTTTATGAAAACACACAAACACACACACACAGTTCTCTTATGCAAGGTAATTCATCTGACACTAATAAAAAAAAATGGTTGAAACTAGTCCAAGATACACACCTCTTTTTATACACTGATACAAAAGTCTCTTGGGAGCCAAATATAAAAGAGTGCATGGTGTGTTGTTTAAAATAAAGGCCTTAAATGGAAGTTTTTCATGAAACAGAATTACAGTATTATTCCACCATATCTATTTAAGGATCTTTGAAACTACTAGTGACTTTGGAGCTGGGCATCTGGAGGGTGGCCATTAGCTTGGCATTAAATACCCTAAACCCGTGATGGCGAACCTATGGCATGGGTGCCACAGGTGGCATGTGGAATCATTTCTTAGGGCACGCAAGGCTGTCAGCTCCAGCGCGCATGTGAGCGCTGGCCAGCTGATTTAGGCCTTCTTTTTGAGGCTGTTTTATGCCCTCTGGAGGCTTCAGGGAAGCTCCTGAAGCCTCTGGAGGTTGGGGGGAGGCTATTTTCACTCTCCCCAGGCTCCTAGAAGGCCTCTGGAGCCTGGGGAGGGTGAAAAAGCATGCCAAAAGCAGGGGGTCACACACATAGCATTATGGGTGCAGCACACCACGCACGACCTCCCCTGCGTGTTAGATCAGACAAAGGATTCCGACTCAGGCATGGTCAAAACAACAGGAACGTTTATTCACACTATTTACAACACACACAAGATTCAACTGGCAAGGTTTCTTCTCTGGCAACCTCTTATATAGAGTTACCAGGCAGGAAACTCCTAGCAATGCAATTGCAACATTGTAACTCCTTTCCAGACAGATTCCAGACAGCTTGTCTCTGTTAATCACTGCAGCTGCTGGCTCAGCTCCGGAATGCGGTGACTCATAGGTTACCAGACGGGCTGTCTGGGACATAGGCTTGGGGACTCAACACTCCTTCCCCCATAGTCAGTGCGCATGTGTCTAGGTTCTCTGTCCAACACAGTACATGCGCACGCGTAGTCGTTCAGATAGGCGGGGCGGTGTCGGGTCCGCCCTGACCGCCTTAGTTCTTGAGGAGGCTCCTCCCTGTGGGACACGGAGCCTTCGCCTACGTCAACGCGGCCTGCCCTCGGAGGTGGAGTCGCCGTAGGCGGCAATGGCGACCCTAGCAAGTCCGGGTGAGGGGGCGTGGCGACCGGGCTTGAGGTAGTTGGCATTTGCTGGCGAGTATTATTCTGGTAGGGTGGTTCCCCGATCGGCGAGGCCCCCAGCTGAGAGTCAGATTGGGCTGTGAGGTCCTGGCGGTCTCCCCGTGCTGTTCCCGCCGATACGAGGTCTGGACCGGCTAGGGACTCCGGGGTTCCAAACAACTCCTCGGCTTGAGCAGAGAACAACGGCCCAACGGGGGCCAACGGGCAGGAACGGCCTGGCGTGGTGACTGCTGTTTCGGGCAGGCGGCGCCTCAGTTGATCCAGGTGGCGCCGCCACTCGGATCCATCCTGAAGGCCGACTCTGTAAGAACAGGGTCCGGTTACGTCCAAAATGGTTGCGGCAATCCATCGCGGCTCCCCTGAAAAGTTCCTTGCCCAAACCAGGTCCCCAATTTCAAATAAACGAGGAGTGGGAATCTGCAGGTTGCCCCTCTGCAACCCGTCGTAATCGGGGTGCAGTCTGTCCAGAGTGGTCCGCAAGCGTCGGCCCATCAAGAGCTCCGCGGGGCTTTTCCCTGTGGCTGGGCAAGGTGTGACATGCTGTCCCAAAAGGTACGCGGCCACCCTTGCCTGCCAGTCACCTTTATCCAAACGGGCCAAGGCTTCCTTGGCTGAGCGCACGGCTCGTTCCGCGCGTCCATTAGACGCCGGGTGATAAGGGGCGACCGGCGCGTGGCGGATCCCTTGGGTGGCCAGAAAGTCCAAGAAGGTGGAGGATTGAAATTGGGGTCCGTTGTCGGACACAACGACGTCCGGCAACCCGTGGGTCGCAAACAGACGGCGCAAGGCACGCACCGTGCTCTCCGCTGTGGTGGAAGCCATGAGAATCACCTCCACCCAGCGTGAGAACGCATCCACCACCACGAGGAAATTCTGGCCATGGAAGGGACCCGCGAAATCCAAGTGGAGCCTGGACCATGGGCACCTGGGGGCGTCCCACTCCCTCGGCGGGGAGACCGGCGGGGCCAGCCGGGACGATTGGCAGGAGGAGCAGGCGGCCACCCATTCCGCCACTTCAGCGTCCATGCCGGGCCACCAGACATAGCTCCGGGCCAATGCCTTCATACGGACGATGCCTGGGTGGTTGGCATGGAGCGACTGAAGAACCATGTGCCGGAGAGGGGAAGGGACGATGACCCGATCTCCCCAACACAAGCACCCGCAATGGAGCGAGAGCTCCAGCTGGCGTGACTTGTAAGGCCGAAAGTTTTCAGCCACACTGCCCGAAGGCCAGCCCCTCAGCACCCATCGGCAGACCTGGGCGAGGACGGGGTCTGCGCGGGTGTGAGCGGCAACGGCGGAAGAGGACAGGGGCAAGTCCGACTCCGCGACCATCAGGACAGAGAGAGCAGGCACAGGGGCCGGATCCGGCCCCGGGAGAGGGCAGCGGCTTAGGGCATCAGCATGCCCTATCTGCTTGCCAGGACGGTATAGCAGCGTATAGTCATACGCTGCCAGGAATTCCGTCCAGCGGGTCATCCTGGGCGACAGTATGGGGGGTGTCGGACGGTCACCGGCCAATAGCCCAAGGAGCGGCTTATGGTCCGTGACAACAGAAAAGGTCCGCCCATAGAGGTAATTGTGGAACTTCTTAATCCCGGACACTACAGCCAAAGCCTCCTTGTCGATTTGGCTGTAGTTTCTCTCCGTTTGAGACATTGTCCGGGAGTAAAAAGCAATGGGGGCTTCCGAGCCGTCTGGAAAGACGTGGCTAAGGACAGCCCCCAGGCCAAAAGGGGAGGCATCGCACGCAAGCGTCAGAGGAAGCCTGTCATGGTACTGGACTAGTACCGCATCTGACGTGAGCATGGCTTTGACAGCCGCGAACGCGTGTGCTTCGCGGCTGCCCCAGTGCCAGGCCGCGGATCGGTCGAGCAACCGATGCAGCGGCTCGGCTAGCGATGCCTTATGGGGAATAAATGGCGCGTAGAAATTCAAAAGGCCGAGGAATGCCTGCAGCTCCGTTTTGGAGGCAGGAGTGGGGGCCTTTTGGATGGCCTCGACCTTGGAGGGGGTTGGGTGAATTCCTTGGGCATCAATCATGAAACCCAGGAATTCCACCCTAGGCGCAGCAAACGTACATTTGCTGCATTTCAACTTTAAACCCGCACCCCTGAAAACTCTGAGGACCTTCCGTAACGTTTTGGCGAGTTCTGATATGCTGGAAGCAGCAATCAGGACGTCGTCAAAATACGGTACAACGCCAGGGAGCCCATGGAGCAGTCGCTCCATGAGGCTCTGGAAGATCCCCGGGGCTACGGACACGCCGAATTGGAGACGGCGACAGCGGAAAGCCCCACGGTGGGTCACGATGGTCTGCGCTTCCGCAGCCTCGTCATCCACCGGAAGCTGTTGGTAGGCCTGCGCCATATCCAGTTTCGCGAACACTCGACCTCGTCCCAATGAGTGGAGTAGGTCTTGCACCACCGGAACCGGGTATGGGTTCGCCTGAAGCCCGAGGTTGATCGTCGACTTATAGTCGGCGCAGATCCTCACGGACCCGTCGGGCTTAATGGGGACCACAATTGGGGTCTCCCATTTCGCCTGATCGACGGGTTCGAGCACGCCCTGCGCCACCAATCGATCCAATTCCGCTTCAACCTTGGGCTTCAGCGCGAACGGCAGCCTGCGGGCCTTCAAGCGGACTGGAGCAACCTGGGGGTCCAAATTTAGGGAAACTGGAGTGCCTTTGTACGTTCCTAAGCTGCCATCAAAGACGTCGTTGAACTCTCTGATTACTTCGTCTACCGGAGAACTGGCTGGCACGCTGTGTACTCCTTGGACTGACAGTCCCAAGGCTGGAAACCAGTCCAATCCGATCAAGGCAGCTAGGGGTTTGGCCACTACCAGGATGGGAAGGGATCCGTGGAAGGGGCCGTAGTCTACTCTCACTCTGTGCAGACCTAGAATGGGAATTTGTGAGCCCTGGTAATCTTTCAGGATCGTCGCTGTGGGGCCGAGATCCCGCTTCCTGAGCTTGGGGCAAAGCTTAACTAAATGCGCCCAGGACATGAGTGATCTAGAGGACCCTGAATCTATTTCCATTTTTACCCCCACCCCCTCTAAGCAAACCACTGTTGACAGTCTCCTACTCTCTGCCTGGTCGTAGCTTAGAGCTGGGGGCATCTCCGCCAGCGCGAAGCAGTCGGTCGGCTGTTGCTGGTAGCGTCCTGAACACTTCTGCGACCCTCGTTGTCCTGGTGGAACGGTTCTGGAGGCGGCAGCTGGCGTTGTCGCTGGAGTGGCAGCACGGCACACAGCTGCTAGGTGTCCTTTCCTGCCACATCTGCGGCACACCGATGCCTTGAATGGGCACTCTGGTCTCTGGTGGGCCCCTCCGCAGCCTAGGCAGTTCCCGGACTTCTGCTGCGGTGTGAATGCGCGATTCAGCACGCGCCCGGTCACCCTCATGCAGTCCCCACGGTCTTCCTCCTCCAGCTCATCCAGCGGCGCTATTTCGTCTACCAGACACGCTCGCGGAGTGGGGAAAAGAGGAGGGCGCGCGCGGCCCATGTCGGATGTGGAGATCTCCGACAATTCTGTCGCGCGTGCTTCTTCCACCGCTTGCTCGAGAGTCAGGACAGTTTTTGAAAGCAAGCGGCGCTTTAGGCGGATGTCTCTTACGCCGCATACAAACTGCTCCAGTAGGGATTCCTCCAGGAAGCCAGCAGGGAACTCGCAGGGGATTGCGGTCGCTCTCAATTTCTGCAGGAACTCGGCTACCGACTGTTGCGGCTGTTGCACACATTGCCTGAATGCATAGCGATGCGCTATGCGGGAAGGCGCCGGCGCGTAGTGTGCTCTCAGGCGGCCCAGGAGATCGTCCCACGGCACTTCGTGCACCGCTGCGGGTGCTGCTATGGTTCGGGCGGTAGCAAACAATTCAGGGCCGCCGCACTGGAGGAATAGGCTCAGCTTCCTGGCAGGCGCGAGTTCGCCGTAGTCACTGGCTATCAAGAAGCACTCGAACCGGGCTAAGAAGGAAGCCCATTGTTCCTTCATCGGGTCGAACGGTGCAAACGGAGGCATTGTCGCCGTAGCCATGGTGAGGCTGTGCGTCGCGCTGCGCTCTGTTGTTGAAGTATTCGTTACCCGTTGCGTTCTAAGGCCACGGCCTGGATCCCACCTTCGTCGCCAGTGTTAGATCAGACAAAGGATTCCAACTCAGGCATGGTCAAAACAACAGGAACGTTTATTCACACTATTTACAACACACACAAGATTCAACTGGCAAGGTTTCTTCTCTGGCAACCTCTTATATAGAGTTACCAGGCAGGAAACTCCTAGCAATGCAATTGCAACATTGTAACTCCTTTCCAGACAGATTCCAGACAGCTTGTCTCTGTTAATCACTGCAGCTGCTGGCTCAGCTCCGGAATGCGGTGACTCATAGGTTACCAGACGAGCTGTCTGGGACATAGGCTTGGGGACTCAACACTGCGCTCCCTCTGCTTTTGGCACATGAGCCAAAAAAGATTAGCCATCACTGCCCTAAAGCCTTGAGGTAATATAGTGCCTCAATTGGGCCTCCTGCTCCTACCAGAGCCAGTTCATCACATCTTAACTTGCACCAGGCTTGGGGTCACCCCCAAATTTCTGGGATGGCGAGAGAGAGAGGACCATCAGGATTAAGGCCTACTTCCTTGCAAATACAACCATTGTGGCTCCTTTCTATATCTTTATAAGTGCTGCTTTGCATCCAAGAATGGCATGCTGAGTGAAGGAATCACTCCTGATTCCTCTTTTTTTTAAAAAGGCAAAAATAAAGAACAAAATAATAACTTAAATACAGTAGTGACCAAGATGGTTAGCTCATTGGCTTCAGAAACAACCCAGAACTTCATTTTGTTCCTGCCTGTCAGAAACCGAAGATCTTTTTCAGTGGCAGATTGGCAAAGTCCAGGAGTAGGAAGTGCATCTTATATATATATACTGTATGGGCCTCTGGGACAATCACAGACACCGATGGGCAGAGGCAACTAGGTCTCTTGTCTTTGCTTTCCCTATCAAATATAGTGTTGCTCATAAAACAATCCAACAGATACGGTAGAACAGGTCTCCAATCTTTGCAACTTTAAGTCTGAAGGACTTCAGCTCCCAGAATTCTCCAGCCAGCAAAGCTGGCTGGAGAATTCTGGGAGCTGAAGTCCTTCAGACTTAAAGTTGCAAAGGTTGGAGACCCCTGTGGTAGAATACTGCTGTCCTGTTTCATGAAAAACTTCCATGCTTCTGATTCATGTCCAAGATGCACAGTTTTCCCAGCTTGCTGAGATATATGTATTCTTTCTGCATCCATATGGCTCGCAGTTGGAATGGAAAATTATAAGTTGCAAAAAATCTCTCTTTAAAAACAAAATCATAGTTATTATATATACAATATTTTTTTTAAAGTTAAGATGAAATACTATAATAAAGTAATGAGAGCTGTTTTAATAGAATATACCATCATCACATATAGTAATACAAACTTGCATGATGTTGACTTCACTAAGCTAATTTAAACTACCAGCCTTGTGTGGCATCTTACCCAAGATTTTTCTTTTGTTGCCCATGTGGAATTTCAAATAAATTACTGTTGTTAATGATCTGATGTTCCTTAATATTAGGCTAATGGACTGTGTGCAGTTTAGTAGATGTGTTAAAATCTCTAAAAATAGCAGAGTAACTATGGTACTGAACAGCTCTTGTGGAATCTGCAGCTCCAAAAAAAAAAAAGGATTTCTGGTTAAGATTATGTAAGCATCAATTGATCCATACTTTGAATTTTTATAGAAGACAGCATCATGGGCTCGCTTCATAAATGGCACCCCAATTCCTTTTAATTACTTGCAGTATAACTAAAAGGCATACCCACACTTACCATTTACTTTGCTTCTTTTGTGTGTTCATGCTGACTTGCCTCTAAAGCAGTTTAAGGCAGTCCTGTCTCAACTAAAATACTTGGGCAAAGACATCAAAGGGATTTATTCAGCTTCAGGCTACTACTTCCTCTCCCTTGTTATGGCCCTATGTGTGTGTGTATGTGTGTGTGTGTGGCAGCCACTTATGTATATATTTATTCACACACATTTATTTTCGTAGATTTTCACGGGTGTAGGTATGTTGTATTCGGGTCTTTTCCCGTGTAAGATTGAGATTGTCTTTGCAACGTTTCGGCAAGGTCTCACTCGCCATCTTCAGGCTGACATCTCTGAGACGCCAGCCTGCAAATGGCAGTCTGAAAACACCAGCCTGAAGATGGCGAGTGAGACCTCGCCGAAACATTGCAAAGACAATCTCAGTGTGTGTGTGTGTGTGTGTGTGTGTGTGTGTGTGTGTGAGAGAGAGAGAGAGAGAGAGAGAGAGAGAGAGAGAGAGAGAGAGAGAGAGAGAGAGAGAGAGAGAGAGAAACTTAAATGTTACACAGACATACTCACAAAGTTAAAACATGAAAATGTGCTACATGCAGATACAGCTAAATACAAATTCCTTACTTATTACTATGCTTTCTATTTTCTTTTTAGTAGTTTCCTAACCATAAGTACTAAAAGAATGTAAACTTTTGCTTAATTCCTGTTCCGAAATGCAGCAGAATGCTTTTAAAAAATTACTTCTCCTGAGCTTCCCTTTTAAAAAAAATATTTAAAAAATAAAAACAGTAATAGCAGACAATACAAACTGAACTCAAAAAGGAAAGAAGAGATCAGAAAGTGCAGGAAAAGAAAAAAGAAGGAAAATATTTAAAGGACTCATTCCTTATTTTCATCACAACTAGAAACAAACTTAGAATTCTTCACCTCCTATAAGGTAACATGCAAGTATGTCTTTGTCCCATATCTTATTCACACACAAATCTATAAATATTAACATTTCAGCATTGGTATCAGCAAAAGCCACAAAGGGTTTCCAGAATTTTATAAAAAACGTGATTTATTTAACTTTGGTCAAGCAAGCCAACTTTGCACTCCTTCCTTTTGCTTCTAGGAATTTTAATATTTAATTCAGATATTGCTATTAGCTTTGATTTCTCTTCAGGTTTTCTTTTTCCCATTTCATAAGACTTCTTCAAATCTTAACAGATCTCTTTTGTAGATCCAGTAAGGAATTATTGTCCAGGTCATTCTCATGATTTGTCATTTGTATTTCTACTTTAACTGTCACCTTTCTCATGTAATCCAGTGTTTTTCATTTTCCAGTATTTCAGCAATTTCTTTATATTATATGACAACTGTCATTTGTCGGCCTTCAACTGTCATTTGTCGGCCTTTTCATTTGCCTGGAGAGAGATTCCTATTGTGGCTATCACTACTTTCTGTATTCCACCTGGCGCTCAAACCAATTTCATTGTAATTTTATTATTACAATGACAATAAAGATTATTATTATTATTATTATTATTATTATTATTATTATTATTATTATTATTATTATTATATTCTAATTTTCTGCATAAGGCTTGTTTCAGCATAAAGTACTCTCTTTCACCATTGTCATTTCTTTAAAATATCATTTGGACATAGTTTATACATAGATGCAAAACATTGCTATCATTGTACATACTAGTTTCTGTCCCCTTTCTTCAAATATCTCCTGAGCTATTTCAACTATCATACCATTCTGTGTCATTTTCTCCAAGTGCTGACCAAAGACAAAAGACAAAAGTACCTTTCTTTCTTTTTCTTTCTTTCTTTCTTTCTCTCTTTCTTTCTTTTTCTTTCTTTCTTTTTTCCTTTCTTTCTTTTTCTTTCTTTCTCTCTCTTTATTTTATTTTCTTTCTTTCTTTTTCTTTATTTTCTTTTCTTTCTCCTTTATTTCTTTTTTCTTTCATTCTTTCTTTTGTATGCCTGGAATCTTTAGTCCCTGTAGTGATTAATTTCTGAAATCATAAAGTCTTGAATTTTTGTTATGATTTAAGGCAAACTAAACAATTTAATTCATGTGAAGGAGCTGTTTATTTATAAGCACTTTGTGAAAATACTGCAGATCCATCAAAGCTTTACTTTGAAAGGAAAATTACTTTGTGCTTCAGATAATAGCAAAAGTGTTCTGAAATGTGTTTGGCTTATCTTTAATGAATTTAAGAGATCAGGAGATGCACACAAGAGACTTTTCTGAAATAATGTTACAGATCAGCCCGACTTGGTAATATATTTTTTAAAAAGGCCAGAACAATTCTTGGATGTCATGAAAGAAATGCTCCTCAAGTCCTTTATATGGAAACTCTGCTAAAAGGAAAGGACAGTGAATTCATTTACACTCATTTGTTCAAGACTGATCTTCCCAGTAGTATTTATCGAATCACTTTACTTAATTGTTTCTGAAGGTTTACCTATCAACTCAACAACCCTTTCCACTTGGGAAAGCAAATAGCTTGATATTTCTTGGCAGCAACGTATTTTTATGGTATTTTAAAAAAAAATCTAGTTATTTATTTTAGTTTCCCAAGATTTAAGAAGAAATAATTATGCAAGATGCAATCTGGGTCGGTCACTGAGACCAAAGGTTTAGTCCTCCAAGCTTTTGGACATGTGCAGGAGCCCATCCTCAGGAAATTTCTCTCTACTGGAATGCATGCTTTGGATTGTATTGATGTGGTGTTTTCTATTGGTTGATTAAGAGTAAGGACTTGGAGCACAAGGAAGAAACAGCTAATCACCAGCCATCAACACACTAATCAACCAGTAGGAAGGCGTCACATAAATATGACCTAAAGCACACATTCCAGTAAAGAGAAATTCCTTGAGGATGGGCTCCAGCACAAGTCTGCAAACTCAGAAGATTAAACCTCTGGTTCCAGTGACTGACCCAGATTGGATCTTACAACATTATCCATGTATATTTGCCTTCATTCGTGAGAAATAATTCTGATTTTCCGGCTCTTTACTCTTACCACACAGATAAGGAACAACTTTTAAGCAGTTAAAATTTCCCCCAATGCAGGGTTAGCCATTTGCCAGTGATACACAGGCAAATTCTATGAGATAGGATGGTTCATGTTAAAGTGTGGGATTTTAATTCCACACAGATCCATTACTCTAGAGCATTTTCTTACAGTAGATTTAAATACAGAGCTAGATGAAGATGTCAGCAAAGTAAACCAGTGAGATTATTATCATGCTCAAAATAGAAAAAAATTATACGGGCTGAACTTTGTCCCTTTTTTATATTACATTCTCTGTAACTATTATGGCGAAAGAATTGGTAATTCGGAGTTTTATTTTACTTTTTTTTTAAAAAGCGATATCAGGCTAGTAAAACAACAGACAAACCGAAGATATCAAGTTTATGTGAAGTCAGCAGCAAGCCATGAAAAGCTATCTATAATCAAAATATAAAGCCCAAAAGATGTACTGAACGTCCAAAGGAAAAAATGTTTAAACAAAGGGAAGAGGATACATAAACAGAAAGAATGGCTAGGTCATGTGTTTTGAGACTGACTGCCTACTGTTTTATTTAAGTAATCAAAAGCTCAGTGAGTTTCCCCCCCCCCCTTTTTTTTCATGAAAGGAAATGATATTAACAAGACAAACAAAGGACAATAGAAGAACGTAAGACAGCTGGGGAAGAAGTTCAAGTGATTATTTTTCTTGAGTATGTTAGATTATACATTTTTATGTATTTTGTTCCTGATTTTATAGGAATCTGCCCAAAGTTCAGTTTGTAAACAAGTTTCCTACAGTTTTTATAAATCCACAATTCAAATGAATTTTCATCTCAAAAATAATGTTCTATTCAAAATGACATTTTGTCATTTTGACATTTAAATGTGGCTAGTAGTTCCTGCTTTTTGCAAAGCATTAAGAATAAATTGCTGCAGTTCTTGTATCTATTTTCCCATTAAAAATTGTTGCCATAGAAGTTCTGTTACATAAGGAAGGGAGTGTTTTCTTCTACCTTAGTACAATATAACGTTTAGGGTGGAAGTGGTCAGTGAATAGAATGAAACATAATTACAAATAAGGACTTTCCAAAGTGTTTGAAAGAGGGATGTGGAAGAGCATGGACCAAACTACACAGATTTTTAAAGTACACGTTTTCTTTATGGCTGTTTTAAAAGCTTTTCTGACTGTCTTTACCAAATGAAAGGAGCTGCATATGGTAGGTCCATCCCTCTTGTCCCTGTTTTCATTAACTTCCTAGCTTTAGATCAAGTGATCCAAGATCCCACTTTTGGTTCTTCTTGCATTCTGAGTGAATTTCTCCTTCAATTCACCCAGAATGCAAGAAGAACCAAAACAGACAAGCAGGATAACTGATCCGCTCATTCCATTTCTTTGGAACATCTATTCCGAGACATGTTTAGAATATCTGAAAAGAGATGTTCTAAATATAGTTTATCAAGTTATTTACTAAGTTATTTCTCCTACATTGCTGCTGCCTTTTTAGTGTATATTCTCAAGGGGATTTTGTGGGTACAGTAGAAGTCATGCCTCTTTCAGCAACTTTCTAGGCATTCAAAAGGAATCTCTTTGGGAAGAAAAGAGCTTCAAAATATTTTGGTCTGTTAAGACTTCTTTAAAAAGTTTATTACCCTCTCATAGAAATCTCATTGGAACATATCTGAGTATCTCCTAAAGTCTAGTAACCTTGAACTATTTAAGATCTATCATTGGCTATTTAGACTTCTTCAGTGAGTCTGCTGTGAACTGAGATTACATTTTGCTCCTGTTTGGTTTTCAAGATTTGGTTTGCTAGATTAAAATTATACACGATTCAGTAATGCTAATTTTACTTCGCATGTTGAGAAATAGATTGTCAAACAAGATGGGCCTTTTCCTTGTTTACTTTTTTACCTTAATGATATTCCATTATATAGGAATTAAAACCAAATCATTTAAATTAAGCATTACAATTGGAGTATAATTACTAGTTTGGATGTGCACATCATTAATACACCATAAATGTTTCTATTCATGAAATTAACTCTTAGTGATTTTTAATTGCAAGAGAAAACAGATTGAGTTACTTCCTTCTTTAATTACATTGGTGCCAATAATCAAATAACCTTCTTACTGGGATTACATGGCAGTTCCTGGAAAAAGCAACAAAAGGTCATAGAAGAGGCTTTTGTGTGAGCTCTCAGTCAAAGGAGTATCTGGCCATTTGAGCTGTGAACCAATATCCTCCTCCGTTTGCCCCCTTTATGCTGGTTAGCAATTCAATTGCATTCAGAGAGCTAAAAGGTTTAGTGAAAATAGTTACCTGTCCTTGAATCATTCTTTTTGTAACACTTTCCTTTTCACAAGCACAACTTGTAATTCAAACTGAAGGGATTCTCTGGTGTCTCTTCTGTTCCCATGCTTTAGCTGAGAATCTTTTTTGTTTGCCAGTGTAATAGGGCAAATGAGGACACATGATTAACCAACACCATTATCCATATGTTCTCTCGAATATTACAGAGAACATGCTAATGAGATCTTTTCTATCAGACTTTAACAGATAGAATGAGGTGTTTGCCACTGTACACTATACAACAACTAGACCAATTCTGCCTTCTACATTTCTAGTTCTTTCTCTTTCTGTTAGAAAGTGAATTGTTTTTGGCTTCATGTGCCCTTACATAATGATGTTTGATGAGCTTTGCATTGAAGTTAAATCATGAATGAGCACACCAGAAGTTTGCCTCTTCTAAAGGCAAGATTATATTTAAAATTAATGGCATGTGTATGACTGAGACATTTCAATTTTCTTCCTGTTTTACGAATGAATATTTAGATTGTGTATGTTGTTAGATTTTGTTCCTGTCTATTGTTGTATTCTTTTTTGTCTGTTATTTTCTCCCTTAACAATTACACTTCTGAACTGCAGCATGCAGATTTTAAAATAAGCATGTTTTGCCTGTGCTTAACTAAGGTGGAATATATGTTTAACTAATCTCAATAATCACAATAATTTTAATATATTTTAAATATTTCCAGAAATACCTAAAACCAGCAGTAATTCTATATTCTATTGAATGATATTTCTGTTGAAGCATAATATTTATATCATTTAGAAAAGGGAATACTAGCAAGCCTTTGTTCTAATTGTGTGGCTATCTCATTGGGAAGTTAAGCCAAGATCAGCAGTTAAGTGTGACGTTTCAACTTTGTTATTTTCATAGTTGGAAATTTTTTGAATTCCTAGGGACGCTTTTTTTTAAACAAATAGGCTGTGTGCAGATGCCAGCTGTAGATATTATAGATATACTGTAGATATAGATATTTGTAGGCATGAAACCACAAACAAATACTGCATTGGTTTATATGTTGTTCTATATATCATGCCTGTATAATAGGTAATGGGAGGAGATGTACTGGGCACAAAACAACTACTTTTGGACAATCAGAGCATTGAGTGAAATGTCTGTGCTTCCTATGGTTTGCTCTTTACAGAATCTACTTTGGAAGGAATCTGAAAATGAAAGGAAAAATATTTGCCATTCTGTTTTCATTCTTAAGTCAATGTTGTCTCTTGCAACTAGAATGTTAAACCACATTCTGCTTTCACTTCCCCTGTCTGGGCCAGCTCATGATCTCTCTGCTAATAGCTTAGGCCAGGTGTGGTCTTTGTGATCTAAAGGGGGCAAGCATCAGACATGGATGGAATAGACAAGACAGTGGGAGACACTGTAGAAGAACTGCTGAGGGAGAAAGATGGAAAAGATAGATTGGTGAGTCAGCCACTGTGAAAGATCCCTCTTAGCTGAGTTGCAAATTCATAGCAAACAATTATAAATGTCTGATTATTTGTTTGTCTGCAAACTGTTCAGTGTGTCATCTTGAAATACCATCTGTTGGAATATAAACTCTACTGATGTGAATTGGTTGACAACTAATCCTGTCTCCATAATTTACCATGGAAAAGTACCAATGATATAAAGTGAGAGATTATAATTTGTCTTACTCTTAGGAGAATACAAGTCTGTGGCATTCATTTCATGTACTCAGTTATAGAGAAATGACCACATCATATGAAGAAGCAAGGAATCAAAAATTAAGCCTGAAGCCAACCAGATTTTATCCAGTTAACTGCCATACTTTAGTATTAGTTAGGTCTTGACCGAGTAAAAACCTGAATTTCTTTAAGTCAAGGTAGGCAATGCATCAAGTATTAGAAATCCATTCCAAAGCCTGTATATACAGAGTTTACTCATAGATTTCCCTTTATTAAAAAAACCAAAAAACTAATTCTGTTCAGAATCATCTTTATAAAATGTGATTCTATAAGAAGACTGGGAAAACAATCATTTTGGTGTTTTCTCTATACAAAATAGCCCAATCTTTTCATCATCTTGATCATTCTTTGGATAATATATGTGAACCCCAGCTCTTTAAATCATAATCTGGTTAATAATATGGGAGTCCCATTTACCCAGGGGTGTCAAACCCGCATCGTCACGGTGGTGTCACATGATATAGCAGGACATTTTCCCCCTTCACTAAACTGGGCAGGGACAGGGACAGCACATGACATTTCTGGCACACGGGCCACAAGTTTGACATCCCTGCATTTACCTATCACTTTAACAATTTTTTGGGGGGATTATTTGTGAGTTCAAAGCCATGTGAATAATTCACTTACTGGAAGCGTAAAATTGTCCTTCCTACTGCTCAAAGGGAGATGAAATTCCAGCTCATTTTTTTAAAGTTTAGTCTTAATAGTCCATGTTGCCCCATTTTAAGATGCTATCCCTATTATTACAAGGAACATTTTCACAGAAGAAACAAGGAACATTCTTTTCAGCTGTGTACATGCAGAATGGGAGAGAAAGAAGTCATGAGTAATGTACATATGAGGTCCTGGTTGAACCCAAACTTGGTGAGATCATGGCTCTTGACCATGGTAGAAGAATATAGGGGTGGAGCACAAAAGTAGGGAATGAAGATTGCCTGGTGACTATTTCCAAAACAAGGGGGATGATTTCGGAAAGCTGAAATGGTGAACAGGAGTGCCTCATCATTCTGCAAGGAGAAGATAATTTTTAATGCTAAGGTAGCCTTCAGAACTGTTGTTTCTTTGCAGAGAGCAAAGAAAGGCTCCCTTGAATTGGAGAGGCATGTCCCTGGCATGCTGTCCATGGTGCAATATTTTTATTCTTGTTTGCTCTTAGATAGTTTTCAGTTATTTGGTTTCTAAGAAAGATTTCCTGCTACGTTTAAGAGTGAAAACAAGTAAGATTATATTTTGCAAAAAAAGAAAAGAGAGGAAGAGAGGGGAGAGTAAGAAAAAGAAAGAAAACGATTTCTTTAAAAGAAGAAAACTCTCTGTTTAAAGTTTAATGTTCCAGAAGTTCATTGTCAAACTATCAAAATTAACTCAATAGTTCTGTGTTGGTACAGCTGCTTATAAACTGTGTTTCCTGTGACCCAGATTGGTACAAAAAGTGGGCACTGCAGTAGAGTACTTTTAGCACCTTATTCCTTTTTGACTGCAACCCAGAGTGAAGTGAGAGGAAGTGGTCTCCCAGTTGAAGATTTGCCTCTACTAGAGAAAGCGTGCTTCAGAATTTCCCTGCCTTTGTTTCAAATGCAAAAAGAGATAACAGAAGGCCCCCTAAAAGGTATTTGCCTTTAAGCACGGCAGCTCTCTATGACTCTGCAGACCATGGCCTCTAGCCTGAAGAATTTCATCCATTCTTTGGATCCCAAATCTCTACCTCGGATTCTGCAAATACAGTCTGGCTTTTATGATGAAGGTAAGGTTTGGTCCAAATTATCTATCTATGCATAATAATGCAGTTTCTGCATTTATCGGAAGTTGAATATTGGAAGGAGAGCATTATGTCATTACTAGCGGGAACCCTCATATCAATAGGTGATAGTGAATATATTATACAATACAATAATACAATAGCAGAGTTGGAAGGGACCTTGTAGGTCTTCTAGTCCAACCCCCTGCATGGGCAGGAACCTTATACCATTTCAGACAAATGGCTGTCTAACATCTTTTTAAAGACTTCCAGGGTTGGGGCATTCACAACTGCTGGAGGCAAGCTGTTCCAGAGGTTAATTGTTCTTACTGTCAGGAAATTTCTCCTTAGTTCTAAGTTGCTTCTCTCCTTGGTTAGTTTCCACCCATTGCTCCTTGTCCTGCCCCCAGGTGCCTTGGAGAAAAGTTTGACTCCCTCTTCTTTGTGGCACCCTCTGAGATATCGGAACACTGCTATCATGTCTCCCCTGGTCCTTCTCTTCATCAAACTAGACATACCCAGCTCCTGCAGCCGTTCTTCATATGTCTTAGTCTCCAGTCCTCTAATCATCTTGGTTGCTCTTCTCTGCACTCTTTCCAGAGTCTCCACGTCTTTTCTACATCGTGGCGACCAAAACTGTATGCAGTATTCCAAGTGTGGCCTTACCAAGGCACTATACAGTGGCATTAACACTTCACGCGATCTAGATTCTATCCCTCTGTTGATGCAGCCTAGAACTGTGTTGGCTTTTTTGGCAGCTGCTGCACACTGCTGGCTCATATTTAGATGGTTGTGCACTAGGATTCTGAGATCCCTCTCACAGTTGCTACTATCGAGCAAGGTACCACCTATACTGTACTTGTGCATTTGGTTTTTCTTGCCTATATGTAGGACCTTACTTTTTTCACAATTGAATTTCATTTTATTAGACAGTGCCCAATGTTCAAGTTTGTCTAGATCCTTCTGTATCTTAAGCCTATCTTCTGGAGTGTTGGCTATTCCTGCCAGCTTGGTGTCGTCTGCGAATTTGATGAGTTCCCCATTTATCCCCTCATCCAAATCGTTGATGAAGATGTTAAAGAGTACTGGGCCTAAAACAGAGCCTTGGGGGACTCCACTGCATACTTCCTTCCATGTAGATGCAGTTCCATTGAGGACTACACGTTGAGTGCGGTTGGTCAGCCAGTTGCGAATCCATTTGGTGGTGCTGCTGTCTAACCCACAATTTTCTACTTTATCTAATAGTAGGTTATGGTCTACTTTATCAAATGCCTTACTGAAGTCCAGGTAAATTATATCAACAGCATTCCTCTGGTCCACTGATTTTGTTACTTTGTCAAAGAATGCAATTAGATTCGTCTGGCATGATCTGTTTTTGACAAACCCATGTTGGCTTTTGGCTATTACTTTGTTTTCTTCTAGGTGTTCACTTATTTGTTGTTTAATTATCTTTCCCAGAATCTTTCCTGGTATTGAGGTCAGGCTGATGGGTCTATAGTTTCCTGGATCTGTTTTTTTTCCTTTTTTGAAGATGGGAACCACATCTGCTCTTTTCCAGTCTTCTGGCAGTTCCCCGGTGCTCCAGGATCTCTGAAAGATATAGTTCAGTGGTTCTGAGATCTCGTCTGCCAGTTCCTTCAGAACCCTGGGGTGTAATCCATCCGGTCCTGGTGATTTGAACTCGTCCAGGGCAGATAGGTGCTCACTTACCATTTTCTTTCCTATTTCAACTTGTGTTCCTAATCTGATATTTGTGGTGCTGTTTTTGATTGATTGGACTGTTTTATCCCTTTGTGTAAAGACAGATGCAAAAAAAGAGTTAAATAGTTCTGCTTTCTCCCTGTTGCTTATCATCTTCTTGCCATTTTCTCCCAGCAGTGGACCAATTGTTTCCTTAACTTTTTTCTTATTTTTAACATGTTGGAAGAAGCTTTTTTTGTTATTTTTTACTTTTAAAAATAACAAAAATATTAAAATAATCCATGTCATATTTAGGCTCCAGATGACTAGACTGGTTGTTCAACACAGTTGAGACACTTGACTAATGACAGTAGTCACAGTTCCCACCGTCAAGTACAGAAATTAAGTGTAAATTTTCACTGAACCATGAAGGGTAATCTGAACACATGTTAACTCAAGTGTCATCAAAATGGATGGCATATATGAGACTGGCAGGATGGGGTGGGGGGAAATGGAAGTGTTCAAAATACACCAGAAATGTGCTGGGTCCAGATAGTGTTTGATTCACACCAAAGCGATAATACCAATAGTGTGAACTTTAGCTGTAACTCAGAATATTTTACACTCTGTATTTTTGGTAACATAATTCATATTTTGTCTTTGTTCCATTTTCTATTGTATTATTTTTCAGCATCGTCTGAAAGTATCTTAGATAGGAAGGAGAAGTAAATGATGGAATGAGAGACAGAGAGATGAGGACGGCTTGCTCCTGATTAAATTATACATGTTTCAATAAAACCAAATAAAAAGAAGAAAGTTTGAGGAGGAAGCTTTCGTGATGCTTCCAGTTGACATTTATTATCCAATCCCACAAACTTTAGATCATGAGACGGGTGGCATCTAAATTTAATTATAAATCAACTTCTTCACAGTGTTTGTCTATTATCATTTATAACCTTCCAGTGTTTGCCTCTGATTTTTCCTTTTTCTTTTTCCTTGAGGAGAAAAAGTATAATCTGGAAAGTGCAATGAAATAGTTATAAAATAACTGTGCATTTGTAGTCTTGGGGGGTCCTTCCTTCTACAAGGATTGTCGAATGAGCATATATATGGACACGTAGTGCATAAGAATTAGTTGTAGTATAATTCAGGAAATGACATGTAGAAAAGTCATAAATAAATGATCAAAGCCTTGCGTAAAATTTAGCAATAAATCTGGCTTTGTCCTAATCTACTGAAAGTGTGAAAGTCTGGGAATAGATTTGTATAGATTTGATATATACTGTACGTAGAGGTGGGGGAATCCCTGGGTCTCCATTCAATATCTGAAGATGCATTCATGACAACAACTCGCTCATTAACTTTTTAGCACCTGTTATCAATAGACATATTTCTGAGCCTTGGGCCCTGCACTTACTTTGCATCCAAAATTGGCTGCGTGGAGACTCCTGGCAAGGGTGGGGTGGGTGGGCAGGGTCAGCTAGAGGTGGGATTTAGAGGTTCTCTGAACCAGCCATATTGATAAGTACGGGTTCTCCTAACCCAGGCGAACCCGTAGCAGCTCACCCCTGGCTGAAACCTTAATCACAGTAATATTATTGGATGGGAAGAGTTTGGGAGTCCACAGTGTTAGGTATTCTATGCCTATGTTGAAGAGAATAACTGGAGAAAGTTCTTCAGTTCCAGAGTGTCAGCTTTTCAAGGTATGCCAGGTCATCACAGGAAGATTCCTTTACTGGTAATCCTCGACATAAAACCATGTGTTTAGTGACTGTTCAGAGTTACAACGGCCCTGCAAAGTGACTTATGACCATTTTTCACACAGCATCCCCATGGGCACATGATCAGAATTTGGATGCTTGGTAACTAGTTCATATTTATGATGGTTACAGTGTTCCGGGATCATATGATTGCCTTTTGTGACCTTCTGACAAGGAACGTCCAATGGGGAAACCAGATTCACTTAACAACCTGTGCTACTAACTTAACTGTACAGATTCACTTAACAACTTTAGCAAGAAAAGCTGAAAAATGGGGCAAAATAACTACTGCCTCACTTAGCAGCAGAAAGTTTGGGTTCAATTGTGGTCATAAGTTGAGGACTAACTGTATTGTTGGAAAGAAGAATCACAGAGACTGAACAGCCTGCTAGAAAGTTTTCCTCTGTCTCCTGGTGTTATTTTCTCTCTCTCTAACTATCTATCTCCCTCCCTTTCCCTCCCTCCCTGCCTTTTCCCAGAGTGGGTTATCATTTATTTTTGCCTCAGTGTTGTCTGCTTACTTATATCATGTATGTCTACATTGCACTAGGCAGTGGGCCAAAACCTCATCTGATCAGCAACACAAGAAAACTGAAAAATAGCAGATATGAAATAAAGCAGCTGTAGTCTTGGGAATGTTTTGGATGAAATTAAACAAGCGTATCTCTATGGTGGTGTTTGGTTGGTTGGTTGGTTGATTATATGCCATTAAAATCAGTGTTGATTCTTAGCAACCACTTAGATAGATTTTATCCCTGATGGTCTGTCCATAACTTGGTGTTTCAGGTCTCCTAACCTAATACATCACCACTGTGGCAAGTTACATCGTCTCTTTGCTGCTGGTTGTCCTTTTCTTCTTTTTCCTTCCACCTTCAGAATATTGCAGTCTTTTCCAGAGAGTCAGATCTTTGCATAAGCTGTCCGAAGTAGAATAGTTCGAGTCTGGTCATTTGGACCTCAAGTGAGAACTCTGTGTTGATTTATTCAATGATCTGTTTGTTCGTTTTCTTAGCTATCTATGTTATCGTCAGGAGTCTTCTTCAATACCAAACTTCAAAAACATCACTATTCTTCCTATCCTGCTTCTTCAAAGCCCAACATTCCTTTCCACAGAGTGTCACAGCACAGAATGTCACAGAGGGTACCATGACCTACACTATTCTGATCTTTGTAGGTATAGACACATCAAAGCATCTGGATATCTTTTCTGAGATCTTCATGTCGGCTCTAGCATGGGTTTGTCTGTGACATATTTCTTACCTGTTTGCTCTTTACTGTATAGAAGCTATCCATTGTTTTAATATAGCTTCATTGCCAGTTTTAAGGCTGGTTGTTCTACTTGGTGTCATTGTTTTGTTACTATGAGCACAACCCCAATCCTTGCTGTTTTCATTTGGTTCTCTTAATATATAACCATTGCTGCTCATGAGCTTGTACAAAGCGCTCTCTCTCTCTCTCTCTCTCTCTCTCTCTCTCTCTCTCTCTCTCTCTCTCTCTCTCTCTCTCTCTCTCTCTCTCTCTGTGTGTGTGTGTGTGTTTGTGTATGTGTGTGTCAAAATCTTTTGGATCATTTGGCAGGCTTTTTTTTTAAATGCCTCAGGGTGAAAAAAAGGTACAGAATGATTCTGTATAGAATATAATATGCATGGCTGTGGCCAGTCTTATGTTAGAGCAGCGCCCTCCTCCAACCTTTTGGGTAACAAGGACCTGTTCTGTGGAGAGAGGTTAGAGTCAGCTAATGAATTTGAATGAATGGATGGATAGAGAAATAGGGAGGTTGGGGGACAGGGAGATGGATAGACAGCAGATTTGTATCCTTGACATTTTGCTGCAAAGTTTTTGGGAATGATTAGTTTTATCTCCTATAGGTTTTCCTCATCTTAGGGGTGTCCAAACTTGGGAACTTTAAGAGTTGTGGACTTCAACTTCCAGAATTCCCCAGCCAGCCATGGCGGCTGGGGAATTCTGGGAGTTGAAGTCCACAACTCTTAAAGTTCCCAAGTTTGGACATCCCTGCCTTATCTGGATTGCAAATTTGATTGACTTTAGGATGAAACAAAAAGATAGAAAATTTCTAGAACTTTATTCTACTCTAGTAGCAGTCCCAACTCTGATTCGCTATATCTACTGGACTGGAAAGAGTTGTTCCATAATTGTCTGCAAAATGGGGTTTATGTGTAGATGGCATAGATTTTAATAGGCTGTAAGAGTAACCTTGGGAGATAAGAAGGAGAGCCACAGCCTAGGTAATGATCAGACAAAAGACATCTGAGTCCCTGAAGGAATAGCAGCATGGCAAACATCTCAGAAGGAACCCTCCATAACTCTCTGGAAAGGAAAAACAGAGGAAAAGGAGGAGTCACGCTTTCAAGATTCTGTTACTGTAATCTTATAGTAAAGGTAGTCTTAGTATTTATGGGTTTGGTTTCCTGTCTGAACTATTACAAGGAGCTGACACAGATTGAGAAGGTATTTATTTTGAGTCTCTTTTTTTTTAAAGAATTCAGAGTTTCGCTAATGTTGCAACACTCCAATCCTTAAAATGCTCAATAGAGACAATTTCCTCCTCTCCCAAAGAAAACAAAATAATAATAATAAAAAATAAGATGCCATTGCTTGGTGGACATCTTCGACCAATGACTAGACCTATGAGTTTAGTTGTCTCTCAAAGCTTGTTTGGAGCTTTGCCACCCCACTTCACCTGCACAAACCTATTGTAGGCGTGTCCAGGCAAATTAGAAGAAGTTTCAACGGTGTTTCAGGTTTACCTGAGTGGGAACCCATAAAATACACTTCTCAGGGCTTATTTTAGGCTTGTCCAAGAAAAGCAAGAATAAGCTCTAAGTCAGGGGTCTCCAACCTTTGCAACTTTAAGTCTGAAGGACTTCAGCTCCCAGACGTCCCCAGCCAGCAAAGCTGGCTGGAGCATTCTGGGAACTGAAGTCCTTCAGACTTAAAGTTGCAAAGGTTGGAGACCCATGCTCTAAGTGCTGCAGGTTCTCTCAAATCTCATTCCGGGCTTTGTAAAATAAATGGCTATATTCTGTTAAACTGCTTGCAACTCTCCTCCCTCTTTCATGCTACAATTGGAATATAATCTTTTCTAGCCGGAACTCCTTCTGCTCTAAAAGAGATGATTGATTCATTGAAAGAGTTGTGTTCTATATGTGACATTAAAATCTCCCCCCACCCAAATCAACCAATTAGAGCAGTGGTGTCAAAATCAATTTCATTGAGGACCACATCAGGGAGGTACTTGACCTTGGGAGGCCAGTTGGACATAGTCAGGGTGGGTGTAGCCAGCTTGATGTGATTCGTGCCGCGGATGTTTGTTGTAGTCTGAGCACTCTGCCAGCGAAATCGAAGCTTGGGAAGTCTGAATGTATCCCTTCTGTGCTCTGTTTTTGCTGGCAGAGGCACCGTGGGCTGGTCCTTCGCTGTTTCCAGGATGATCCCACGTGCCAGATATAAGCACCCTATGGGCTGGATCCAGCCCACAGATCTTGAGTTAGACACCCCTGTATTAGAATCCTCATTTATCTGCAAGACCGCCTCCTACCAAATACCTCTCTCCGACCAGTCCGCTCCCACAGAGAGGGCCTCCTCAAGGTGCCGTCGGCCAGTCAATGCCGGCTGGCAACCCCTAGGGGGAGGGCCTTCTCTGTGGCAGCTCCTGCCCTCTGGGATGACCTGCCCCCTGACCTACGCACAACCACAGACCTGCGCCTTTTTCGCCGAGCCCTAAAAACCCATCTATTTCGTGCGGCCGGCCTGGCGTAGTTTTTAATTTGTTTTATTAGGGGTTTTATAAGGTATTTTAGAGCAGGCCCATTGTTTAATTTAGTTTTAGAATTTTTAGCATATTTATTGAATTATTGGATGTTTTATTGTGGTTTTTATTATTGCCTGTTCACCGCCCTGAGTCCCGCAAGGGAGAAAGGGCGGTATACAAATGTAATAAAATAAAATAAATAAATAAATTTAGCAACTGCCTCAGTCAGTGACCATTAGTAATTGTGATGAGGATTAAGAACTAACTTGGCTACCAGGGCCCATATTTATAACCTTTGTAGCTGCTCTCTCTTTCACACTCTGTGTCACATATTTGCCATTAGTCTGTTAATACACAATTTATCCTATTCCTGACCCATTTTTTCTTCTCCCCTTGCAGAGCCAACTTCTTGCCTAAACAAGCTGTCTTTTCCTAAGTTGCTTTTCTCCACAGTGCAACACTTCCCTAAAAAATATTAACTGCAAGTTAACATGCTCAGTTCTGTGACCTTAATGAGTTGATTAGAATCCTCTGGCACGCTTGGAGCTATAAGGATGCTAGGCAAACAGCTGGCCTAGCACACTCCTTTTGATATGTATTCCCCATTGTGTGCCTGCTTACTCTCTTGTCCTCTCTTCCTCTCCAATGAATGTAAATATAAACATTTTTGCTAATTATCTCAGTCCCAGATGAGCATTCTAAGGAACAAGGAAGTGGTGAAAAATAGCTGTAAGATGTTTCCTTTTACCCAGCTTCCTCACAAGTCACATTTTGGAAACCTTTCCCTGCATTTAGGCTCACCTGGCTGTTTGGGAGTCATATGCTTCTGATGCTGTAAATCAAGGGTCTCCAAACTTGCCCACTTTAAGACTTATGGACTTCTTCAAGAATTCTGGGGAACTTTGGAAGTTGAAGTCCACAGTGGCCAAGTTTGGTGACCCCTGCCGTAAATAAATATGGTAATTAAAGCTGAAGTAAAACCTTAAGCATAGTTGTGGTTACGATTTTTAACCACATGTTTTAACCACGTATGATATTTTTTCCACAAAAAATTAAACAAAATTTGCTTTGTTTAATAACTGAATTCACAGTTATTAAGTTATTGGGGCATTCACAGAAGTTGTGAATGCCCCAACCCTGGAAGTCTTTAAAAAGATGTTAGATAGCCATTTGTCTGAAATGGTATAAGGTTCCTGCCCACGCAGGGGGTTGGACTAGAAGACCTACAAGGTCCCTTCCAACTCTGCTATTGTATTGTATTGTATTGTATTGTATTGTATTGTATTGTATTGTATTGTATTGTATTGTATTGTATTGTATTGTATTGTATTGTATTGTATTGTATTGAATCAACTGAATTATCAACCAATATCACTTCTGAGCTCTAAATGAGGAGTAGTTGTAGTTTCCATAGCTTTTTAAAAAAAAAATGTAATCAAAAAGGCTAAGACTAAATCATTGACTTGTAAAGATCTAGAGTACCAATATAGAGGTGCTGGTGCTAGAGAAGATTCCTGAGAGTTTCTTGGACTGCAAGATAATCAAACCGGTCAGTTCTAGAGGAGAACAACCCTGACTGCTCTTTAGAAGACCAGATCCTGAATTTGAAACTCAAATACTTTGGCCACCTCATGAGAAGGAAGGACTCACTGAAGAAGTGCCTAATGCTGGGAATGATTGAAGGCAAAAGAAGAAAGGGATGACAGAGAATGATGTGGCTGGGTGGGTCACCGAAGCAGTAGGCCTGAGCTTAAATGGACTCCAGGGGATGGTAGAGGACAGGAAGGAAGGCCTGGAGGAACATTGTCCATGGGGTTGCAATGGGTCAGACACAACTTTGCAACTAACAACAACAACAACCACCACCACTATGAAGTAACCAAGAGTTTGATTTTTGTACTTGCTCTGATTTTCCCACTGTTTCTCATAGCCAAAACACCCATACCATTTCAGGGATTGATACATTCAAACATCCTAGATCAATTCCAGGTTTTGTTCCATCAGACCATGAGCAATTTAAAGCTGTACAACAATCTTTCAAGAGGCAACGGGAATTAGAAATAAATTCCAAATAAACAAGAAAAAATTTCTCATTTTTCTCTACCCTGGTAATTATTTTATCATCAATACTGAAGAAATGAATAAATAACGTGACTCATTTAAGCATAAATATAATTTTAAAGAACAATACGTCCTTTAAAAATGTATCAAATTTACTGAAACTCTCCTCTAAGGAATCAAATATATGTTGATATTGAATAAGCTAAGGAAGTTATATACCAATTGATTTCAAGGAAATGAATTTGTATTCCCCACCTCATCAAGGCATTCCTTTTAAGACTATATAAAATAACAATTTTATTTTACAATTGAATTTTCTGCTGACTTAGGTTGTTAAACAGGAACATGTTTTCCCTGAGAAATGTAGATATGTCAAGAACTATATATTCAGATTTAAATCCCAAGATCTCTAAAATGTATAAACAAAAAAAAAGACAGAAAAGTTCTATGTTATTTAAGATGGGAGAGAAAGCCATCTTGAAATCAACTGAAACTCCCATTTGTAAGCAGTATCAGATCTGTTTCAATAACAACCACTCATTATTTGGTTGTTTCTAAAATTATCCTCTTACCTGGGTTTTTCTTTTAAAGTGGCCTATAGTTTTTGTTGCTTTCAAGTCAGTGTTGACTCCTGACAACTGCCTGCACAAGTGCCTGCAGTTTTCTTGGTAGCATTTTCAGATGTGGATTGCCATTGCCTCTTTTCTGGGGCTGAAAGGGAGTGACTGGCCCAAGATCACTCAGCTGGGGTCATGCCTAAGGGAAGATTAGAACTCACATCTTCCAGTTTCTAGCCAGGTGTCTTAACTACTATGCAACATTGCTATCACATCAGTGGTGGGTTTCAAAAAATTTTTTAGAACCTATTCTGTAGGTGTGGCCTGTTTTGTGGGAGTGGCTTGGTGGTCATGTGACGGTAGGAGTGGCTTGGTGGTCGTGTGGCCAGGTAGGCATGGCCAACTTGGAAAATGTGGTGAAACTCACTTAACAACACTTTTGGCTTAATTGTGGTGATAGCTTCCTTCCTTCCTCCCTTCCTTCCTCCCTTCCTCCCTCCCTCCCTCCCTCCCTTTTATATCTCTCTCCCTCTTTCTTTCTTTCTTTCTTTCTTTCTTTCTTTCTTTCTTTCTTTCTTTCTTTCTTTCATCTCTCTCCCACTTTCTTTTTCTTTCTTCTTTCTTCCTTCCTTCCTTTCTCATTCCTTCTTTCTCTTTTTTCTCAGGATTAGAAAATTAGTCTGTGCGACCATGGGGGAAAAAAAAAAGAAATACCAGAAATTCAGACCTTCCAACTTCTCGTAAAAGAAAAAGTTGGAAGTAGTCCCACAGACTACTTTTCTTGCCCTGCACATGGCAGTTGAGAATGAAGCATGTAAGCAGGTTAGTGAAGGGATGTGGCTGCCCTGGGAGGGGGGTGAGGGACCTGTGTGTGTTTGTGTGAGAGATGGGGGGGGGGAGCGACGGAGAGAATATTGCTGCCAGCCCTGGATAACTCTCTGAGGTTGGATAGGAACACTGCAGCTCTGCCAGAAGTGGTTAGATGGGGCACAAACACACAAACACACACCCATACACACACAGCATTTCCCTCATATCTGCCACTGACAGCAGTCAAAGAGGAGGGAGGCTTTTTCAGGAGCCCAGAGCAGTGCTGAAGCCCAATCCAGCATGAGCTTCCCCCCTCCTCCTCCTCTTTATGAAGTGCCCCATTTTGGAAGCTGCTTATCAAAGAGGAGGAAGGGGCAGAGGGAGGCTTTTTCAGGAGCCCAGAGCAGCGCTGAAGCCAGGGAAGGGATCGTTCCGGTACTGGGCCTCCAGAAGAAAGAGTACGGGGAGGCACACTAAATTTCACCAACCGGTATGCCCATACTGGTACGTACCGGCTGAAACCCACCCCTGCATCACGTAATGTATTGTGGCATTTCCTCCTTTGCAGAACTGGGGTGGATGTGGCCTGCATGTGACGTATCAAATCCATGGGCCACCAGTTTAACACACCTATGTTAGTGACTGCTAAAGGTTTTTTCAATTAACCATAAACAATTTGAAAATATTAGATGCTAGCAGCACTGTTGATTCGTAAAATTACATACAAAGTTCTGGCAACAAATTAAACAAATAGTTTCTGGACAAATTGTGGAAGAGAAGATTTGCTTCTTTCCGAAGTTTCCATGCCCCTTAAAAGCAGATGAAGGTGTAAGTTAGCAAGTCTTAAAATAATTATCTTGGTTCTCACTTGATATTTACACCCAGACTAATAGATAGTATCTAACCTGTGTGTTAAAGAGGAATCAGTAGACTGTATAGAACTGTATTTTAATACTGCTAATAAAATCAGTAAAACTTCTTTTATCTCTTAGATTCGATGTATGAAAAGCATGGCCATGAATGTTGCTTATCCACAGGTGATGTGATTAAAGTTGTTGCACTAGAAATTAAAAAAATCCTTGCAAACAATCTAGGAAGTGAAGATGTAAGCATCCAGTCCACTACAGCAGAACTACCTCTAAATTTTCCAGGTACAGTACAATATTTTTCTCCTTTGATAAGAAAGCTAGTAAGCAGAGACAAAGAACATAAAATAGTTTTGAAGTCGTTTTTTTCTCCAGTGTCCAATCTTCTCCTAAATTAATCTCTGTGATACATAGCAGTAAGCCTTATATAAAAGATGAACAATTGTGAACCAAAAAAAAATCCTAAATCCCAAGTCAATACCAACAATTTATGTCATTACATTCTATAGATAGATACTATAGAAATAGCAGTCCATTTTCCACAGCACACAATTCTCTCCATAAATGCTAGGAAATCAAAAGCTATACTTCAATCACAGAACCAAATTAATTTTCACTTCCTGGTTCTCTAAATTTCCCACTAAACCTTCTTCTAAGGTAGCATGCTGGCTGGGTAATTCCAGGAGTTGAAATCCATAAGTCTTAAAGTTGCCAAGGTTGGAAACCCTTGCTGTAGGGGGAAAAAGAAAAGAGAAATAAAGAAAACATATTCCGCATATGTATAGGTGCTCTTCCCTCTATCCTTCCATCCCCTTATTCTAATAAAACAGTTTCGGTGGCTCTGATGAAGATGGAAATAAAAACACCTTTCAGGGATTTTGGTATGTATTGTATATAGTGTATAGTTGTCAGTTGAAGTTCTCTGGTCCTCTGTTGGAGTGGGAAAATTCTCTCTCCTGATTGGTGGTTCATCTGATCAGTTTCCTATAAAACAGGGGTCTCCAACCTTTGCAACTTTAAGTCTGAAGGACTTCAGCTCCCAGACTTCTCCAGCCAGACTTCTCCAGCCATTTCAGAGAAATGGCTATCCAACATCCTCTTAAAGACTTCCAGCGTTGGGGCATTCACAACTTCTGGAGACAAGCTGTTCCACTGACTAATTGTTCTAACGGTCAGGAAATTTCTCCTCAGCAACTCCTTCTAAGTTGCTTTTCTCCAAAGCTGGCTGGAAAATTCTGGAAGCTGAAGTCCTTCAGACTTAAAGTTGCAAAGGTTGGAGACCCCTGCTATAAAAGGAGCTCTGTCAACCAGGGAATTTCAAGAGCTGTTAGAAATCACTCTAGCCTCACTTCCATTCATTGCCCAGAATTTAACAGATTACATTTGCAGAACTTTTTGTTTCTTAATATTCCACAGCTGTAATTAGAACTAGATGACCCAAATCCTGCCATGCCTAAATACAAAGCCCATTTGTATAGCTCCCACTCACTATTGTCTCCATTCACCACAATACAGGTAATCCTCATATGACCAGTCATTCAGATTTACAACAGACCTCTCCAGAGCTACCTAAGTGCCATTTTCAGACTTATATGGCCACTCACAGTCACAGAATCATATTTTGGGCACTTGGTAACTTGACTCACTTTTATGGCTGTTTGCAATGTCCTGTGATCAGATGACAGTGATTTGTGATAGCGTATGTTTTTTAACCAGTTTTCAGCATTTAGTTCCAGTTTCCAGCAAAAAAAAAAATGCCCATTAGTGGAAATGGATTTGCTTAGAACCATCATACAAAACTTTGTAAGTTTGAATCCTGTCACATGATAATTCAATTTACAATCACAATGACTTGCAACTGAATTTCTGGGCTCAATTACATTTGAAAGTCAAAGACTATCTGTAGAATCTTGTTTCAGACTCCTGATCAATAGCTCCAACAAAGACTTCCTGCTATCCAGGGATGAAATGCTACCGGTTCGGACCAGTTCACCCAAACCGGTAGTAAAAATGCTACCAGTTCTCCCAAACCAGTAGTAAAAAGATGCTACCGGTTCAGGAGAACTGGTATTTCTGTTGATCAGCTGTGGCACATAATTTATATTAGCTAGAAAGCAGGATTTCCTGCTTTCTAGCTAATCTAAATTGTGTGGCACAGCGGATCCCCCCCACCTTGTTGTTCGCTTATCTTTGCAGGCTCCACCTGCATCATGTCAGTTTTTGACACCCTGCGCATGCACAAAAGGTCATGTGCATGTGCGGAGGTGGCATGTGCGAGCGCGCACTCACATTGCTACTGAACCAGTAGTAAAGGTAAATTGATTTCACTCATGCTGCTTGCTATCTCTTTCCTCAGAGAGAGGAAACGCTGATCTTTACTTCTTCCTGGAAAAAGAATTCTTTCTAGCTACTCAAAAGTTAAGCCATGAATTGTCATGGCTTAACTTTTGAGTAGCTAGAAAGAATTATTTATAAATAATCTAATAGTATTGAACGGGGCAATCTAATAGTATTGTACTGAACAGGGCAATCTAATAGTATTGTATGCCTGCATTTTCAATAAGGCAATGTTTAGGAAGCTTACTTAAATCGTCCCAAAGAGGGCGAGGTGACTCAGAAACAGCAACATGGAAAAAATGGTCCTGCCCACTGTGGGCTGCATCTGTAGCTTCAGTCCTACTCACAACTGGCCTCAGATCTCATTATAATTGGCATGCTATTTCTTGAAATTATTTAAGAGCCAGTTAGATAAAACAGCTAGCCTGGAAACCAGGAGAATGTGAGTTGTAGTCTTGCTTTAGGCATAAAAAAAAGTAGCAGGGTGACTTCACATCAGTCCCTCTCTTTCTACCCATCACTTAATTTTGTCATTTTGTTGTTGTTGTGACACTCGAAGGAGGAAGGAGGACTAGATTGCATTCACTGCCTTAAGTTGCACATGAAAAAGAAGTGGAATTAATACAATCCTAGAAAAAAAAGCAAAGGGGAAACCTTGACTCCAAATCAAAGATGAATTGTAGACATTTATGTTCAAAGTCATGTGGCCCAATATTCTGAAAATGAAGAAGCTTAAATACTTGGGGGATAACATTTCAATTATTAACTTGGCAAATGAAAATGAGCAAATGTCACCATAATAGGTATCTTCAGAGAATGCCCAAACATGCACACACACACTGTACAGGTAAGCTTTCCGCTCCTCCCGGTCACTACTGGTATGGCCATACTGGGCAGCAACCCACCTCTGGTCCTACGCTTGTGCTGAGGTGGTTCTGTGCATGAGCGTGCTCACATTTGCCAACCAGTATCAAAGGTAAGTTGATTTCACCCCTGCGTAAATATAAAATGAATGTTTGGTAATGTTTGATGTTTGCATAATGTTTAACATCTTTTTCCCAATTTGAAAATTGAAGGACTTTGCAAGGTAGTGGCTGATAAAACCCCCTACATCAACGTTGAAGAAATTGTGGGCAAAGTTTGGATTGGGCCAACACAGCAGGAACAACCATGCTTCTGTTGCTCTAAGGATATCCAGGTAGAAAACCTGACCATCAAACAGGGGGAGAAAATTGTATTTATGTCTGCAGAAGATCGCAATGAGACCCTGACTTTGAATTGTGAAATGAAGAGGAATGGCCAAGTACACACCTTTCTTTTGCCATGTTCTCAAGAAGGAGATTTCCATGAATGTCAAGATGACCAAATCTACACCATGGAAGAGATTGCTAAATGGAAAATCCCAAAGAGCCGCACAAGGAAAGTCCTGTTCCTTAATACTGGGGACGATGCTGGATACTCTCCTGAGCTGCTGCCTAAGAATTTTGGGAGCTGTGGAATTCTAGAAGCTATATATGAAGTCCATGCTGTGATGAAATGTAAGTTAGTAACTCAGAAACACCAAAGATTTTCAAAATAAAAATATATAGAAAAACTCAATAATTTGAACAGCTTAATAAAGCTGAAGAGTAAATGATTTCGTTCTAGTCTATTTGTAATTCAATCTTGTGTCATGTATCCTGAGATTTGAAATAATCTTTTTTTTTTTTGGCTATTGATATTATGGGACACAATGTATGTGAATGTGCATAGCACGTGCTTTCTATCTCCACATTTAGGACAGAGTGGAAATGAGACGGGTACAGTTTAAAAGTTCCTATTATTCTCGAGATGTAATTTTCTGCTTGAATGAACAGGGATGCATCCACTTTGGTAAATCTTTTTTACCGCTTTAAGAAGAGAGAACAGCAAGGCTCTTCCTCTCTTGTTTTTCTCTTCCTCTTTGTTCTGCTTTCTTTGGACTGGAGGATTCTTAGTTTTCCCCTTCAGCCTCCTTTCTTCAGAAGGAATGTGTTTTCTCTCTCCCCTAACTTGACCTCACTTTTCTCCCACCATGAGGACAAAAACCAAGTTCAAGTTCAAGTTTATTACATTTATATACCGCCCTATCTCCCTGACGGGACTCAGGGCGGTGCACAGGAAATGATAAAAACGACAACAATAAATACAATGGAAATATTAAAAATAGATTAAATTTGAAACCTGTGCTAAAATTATCATTAAGAACCCTACTAAAATCACATTTAAAACTATACCAGGCCGGCCGCATGAAATAACCTTTCCATAATAACATAATGATCAATTGATCATTATGTGCCACCCACCTGTTTCTAACTCCAAGTGATCCCATAGACTTGATCTGCCTATCTATAGCACTAGCAATAGCACTTAGACTTATATACTGCTTTACAATGCTTTAAAGCCCTCTCGAAGTGGTTGATAGAGTCAGCATTTTGCCCCCAACAATTTGGGTCCTCATTTTACTGACCTCAGAAGGATGGAAGGCTGAGTCAACCCTGAGCCTGGGAGATTTGAACTGCCAAATTGCAGTCAGTGGAAATAGCCTGCAGTACTGTACTCTAACCACTGCGCCACTGCAGCTCCTCCCATGCCTGCTATTTTAGTTGCACTCATAGTGCACTCATAACCACTGAACTTTCCTCCCAGCATTGGAGCCTGTTCCAGGTCTTGCATATCTACTATTGGAGCCTTCCTTCTACAAGGATTGCCTAAGGAGCATATGAACATGTAGCAAATAAGGATAAGATGCACTATAATTCAGGAACTGACCTGTAGAAGAGTCATAATGCAACATCAAAATGTTGTATTATATTTAGTAATAAAGCTGGCTTTGGCCTGATCAACTGAAAGAAGTGGGCATCTGGAAATAGACTTGCACCATTGTTAGGCATGTACGGGGGGTGGGAGGGGGAACGTATTGGTCTTCACTCAATACCTGCAGATGCAGTCATGAAAGATCATGCTAATATGGCTGGTTGATTCCAAAGAAGTCCAATCAACTGTCTGTCCTATGCATATTTTAACCTGGCTCTCTCTCTAACTGACCTGGGACTCTGATTTCCTGATTCTTGACTGAATGGGAATAATAAGAGCTCCAAGCGAACACCTGTACAGGATGCCTATGTAGGAGGTTTTGACCCTTTTCTGAACCTTTTAATTAAGGAATAGAGGAAGGACTTAATAATAGAATAATAGTCATATTATTGGATGGGGAAGATGTCATACTGACACAGTTTTTGATATTCTATATTTATGATGATGACAGTAACTGGAGACAGTTCTTCCGTTTCAGAGCATAAGCCCTTCAAGGTATGCCAGGACATCACAGGATTTCTATTTTATTGATGGAAGGCAGGATAACAAAGCCTGGAAAACCTGTCAGCTTCCCCATTTTGAGCTCTCTCTTTCTGTCTCTACAATGGGACAACTCACTACAGCCAACACATCACATCTAACTCGCCACGGGACAATATACCACAGGACAATTGCTGCAGGACAATTTAACAATTTAATTCAATTATTTAAAATAAATAAAAAATCATTTTCACGTTTGTGATTCACATTTCATTCTGTCCCTCCTTTTTCATCCTTTCCTTAATGATTCTATTCCACCATTTCTTTGATATTAATTGTCCCTCAGCAAGTTGTCCCATAGCAAGTTGGCTGTGGTGAATTGTCCCACTGTGAGTTGGCCATTGCAAGTAGGCTGCAGCGAGTTGTCCACAGCAAATTGTCATAGGCTCCTCTCCCTCTCCCTCACTTTCCCAGACTGACTTGTCTTTTACTTTGTCTCAGTGATGTCTGAATGGTTATATTTTGGTTATATCCACATTCTGCTAACACAGAGAACTAAAATATCAGCAATGTAATAAAGCTGAAAAGCAGCAAGTATAAAATGAAGTGGCTGTAGTTTTGGGAATGCTTTTTGATAGAATTCAATAATCGTACTATTTGATGGATTGGTTGATTATGTGCCATTCAAGTCAGTGCCAACTCTTAGCAACCACATTGATAGGGTTTTTCAAATGATAAACTGTAACTTGAGTTTTCTTCCAATGTTGTACTGTATCTTACTGCTGGTCATCCTCTTCTTATCTTTTCTTCCACCCTTTCCAGCATTAGAGCCTTTTCCAAATATGTTAGGTCTTTGCATATTCCTGCATACATGCCAAATGTGAGCATTGTCATTTGTGCCTCAAATGAGGACTCTGGGTTAACTTGTTCAATGATCCATCATTTTATAGTACCATGTAGTTTATTTAAATGGTACTTATCCCTTTAGATCCTAAGCATCTTTCACTAGATATGTGCATTGGGATATGTTCTACTTGCACAAATATACTTTACTAAATACAAAGACCCAGTGGATGAACTGCAAAATTCCAACTGGAATTATCTCAACTTTTTGTCTTAAATCCTCCACACATAGCTAATAAAGACAAGAAAGAACAATTTTACTGAAGGTTAGCAAAGATATTCTTCCTAATATTAAGAGCAGTTCAGCAGTTAAACAAAGTTACTCAATGTTATCCATTGGTTGTGTTGAAGAAAGCTTTAATTATGATTTTGGTGTTCCGTAAGGGATTGGACTTGAGGACCAAAATGGCTATTTTCAAATGAAAATAGGGCTTGGCTACAAGGACTAATGGACTAAAAAAACCACTTTATTCTCTCATCTAGAAATAATATGCCAAAGCTAAGAAGTTTTTTTTGATAAATACTTCTATTGCACACCAATGAGGTAGTAATCTGATTTTTGGACAACTTTAGTTCAGGCTACAGATGATGGTGGAGGAAGGGGAAGAGGTGTCATAGTAGTGCAGCAGTGGTGGTGGTAGTGGTGACATAAATGAATGCCCTAATTAAAAACAAAATAAAATCAAAAAGCTTCAATGAGAGGGACACTAGTCTAGCCTTCTTTCTGACAAACTGAAAACATCAGAGTATGTGTCTGGGATAAATAGCAAATTAGGTTAGGGTAGGTTAGAGTAGATTAGGGCAGGAATGTCAAAATTGATTTCATGGCCAGCTCAACATCACTCATGTCAGGTGTGCCGGTGGTGGTCTGAGTACTCTGCCAGTGAAAATGGGCTCCAGGGCTTTGTTTTCAGCTGCAATGGCCTCCTGCAAACCTCTGCCAGTGAAGACGGAGCTTGAGAGGGCTGCCCTCCCCAGCTCCGTTTTCACTGGCAAAGACACTGCAGGCTGGTCCTTTGCTGTTTCCAAATCGTCCCAATCGGCCAGATCTAAGGCTGGATCCAGGCTTTGAGTTTGAGTTAGGGTATGTAACTCAGAGTGCAAGTCTATTAATTGTTTAATAGACTTTCAAGTTTTATATCTTCAGAGGCCTCTCTGATTTTCCCTGGTGCTTGTCCCTTTACAGGTTTTGTGTTCCTCTTTGCAATTTCTCCTCTCACGGTCACATCTTTAGCAGTGAGTTTCAGAGGAGAGAGGGCTGCTGAAGTGATTGTTCTAAAAATATTATATCACCAGAGGTAGCTGTACATTTTAGATGGAAGGCCAGAAGCAAGAGGATCATCACCGCCACCATCATTATCCTTGATTATGCAGTGGCTGTGAACATGAAGCCAAAAATACATGAAAGGTGCTTTCATCCTCACAAAATAGCAAGTTTTATAAGCAAAGGTCGATTTCAATTACGTGCCTACATCCAACTATTTTCTGTTAGGCTATGCATACAGAATATGTGAGATAAGATAGATGACTTGGAATTATCTATAGGTTTTTCGGGACTGTTTATTACTGCATTATTCCCCTGTGATAGTGAATCTTTATGTAGCTTGTTTTCAGAAGATATGTCCTCCCTGTTAAATCTAAGAAATACTGACATTCTTAATAGACAAGGAACTTAATTCCAACAAGAAATAATTCTATCAGCTGATCCAGATTTTTGCCTGGCCCATTGCCAGTAACTCATGGTTTCCTGAGTACACAAACAGATCATGCCATTTTCTCCCCAAACCCAGTCCATTGTGAATGCATCCCATGGTAGGGGCGTGCATAAGTGCACAAGCATGCCTAACGTCCCTGCCCTACTGTCCCCATTTATTTGGACCCTCTTCCTGTGTTCTTATTCATGTTTATTCTTTCCTGTTATCTTATACATGAGTGACAAACTAAAATAAATGAATGGATGGATGGTTGGATGGATGGATGGATGGATGGATGGATGGATGGATGGATTTTCCATTGAAAACTAGTGTTTTCTGACCCAAGTTATCTTAAGCCCTTCAAAATAGATTGCCTACAGCTGTTTGTCCACCCTGGTAGCATCTTCAGTTCTGATTGGCTGCAGTCCTTGGAATAGTCTCCCCTTTACAGTGGCTGGCCATTGCCCTAAGGCCTAGGCAGCTAATTAATCCTAGATTGCTAGGCTGTTGTGTTATTTGCTGATCAGCAGTTGCTCATATCCCCCCCCCCCCAAATAATCTTTTACTTGATTCAATAATAGCCCATTAAGTCTATTAACAATGAACCCCAGCCCTAAAAGCTTATATATCCCTCAGCTTTTTTTATCTCCCAATGGTCACCTTCTTTATAGTTTCCGTTGCTTCATTCCCTTCATTCTACTGCTGTAGAGATTTCATCCCCTTTTCTTTATTCTTAAAAATAGCAATAGCACTTAGACTTATATACTGCTTTACATGCTTTTCAGCCCTCTCTAAGAAGTTTACAGAGTCAGCCTATTGTCACCAACAATCTAGGTTCTTATTTTACTGACCTTGGAAAGATAGATTGCTGAGTCAACCTTGAGCCTGGTGAGATTTGATCTGCCAAATTGCAGTCAGCCAGCAGTCAGCAGACGTAGCCTGCAGTACTGCACTCTAACCACTGTGCTGCCATGGCTCAAAAATATACTTATATTAGAACTTTGTTTCTATTAAGGTAAGCCATTCTTCCTTGCTATTTCCAATGGTTCTTCCAACAGAAGAACGTAGGAGAGAAAGAACAACTTCTTCCCCATTGTTATGACTACTGTCATCTCAGAGCAATGATGGTACCACAAGGGAAGAAAAAGAAAACAAAGGAAGGACTTGCCTTTGTATGAAAGCAAAAATATATGAGAAGGGGTATATGAAGGCTTCCGTGTATACAAACATTTAGGAAAGGCATGGGGACCAGTGATGATGGATCAATGTCTTAAAGGAAAAACAGGCACTGGGAGATGCTCCACAGGAACCAGTCAACGAATTTTGCCTTCCCTGCATGGAGAGGAAAGGCAGGAAATGGAGAATGACCACTTAGAGCACAAGGGTCAAACCCGCTGTGTCAGGTTGATGTCACATGATATATCATGATGGGGGGGTTGCCTTTGCGTAGCTGGGGTGGGTGTGGCTTGTGTGTGATGGATCTGGCCCATGAGCTGCCAGTTTGACACCCCTGATTTAGGGCTTGGGGTTGCCATAATCTAGACTGAGTTCCAGCATGGGGTAATTGTTAATTGGGATTTCTGAAGTTGGCTTCAGAAACACCCAGGAACTGCGAGGGAAACTAGCAACTTAAACTGCAGTGTGGAATTGAAACTCTTATTGAATGGCTGCCTGCGTCTTCTGATGAATTTCATGGTGGTGAGAGGTTCAACTGATTGCACATTTCATTGATCATTTGCCTCAATATTCTCACAGCTTTTCTAACAAAGCAATGCTGTGTAGCCTGCTTTATAGTAATGCAATCTGATATAGTTCATAGCAACTTTCTGTCTGAAAGCATCTTGCTACTAAACTACAAGAAGAAAAAGACAGAAAAGAGAGAGGGAGTTTTCTTAAAGATATCCAAATCTTTTAATTTTTATATAATGAGCTTTGGGGTAATTAACACCATTATATTATTGAAAACTGACCAGAATTTTGTTTCTATCTTTCTTTTCCAGTTCAAAAAGAGATCGTTCATTTCAATTCTGATTTAGATATTGAAGTTGAAGATGTCACTGACCATTACAATATTAATACTTTTCTCCAGCCGTTATCAGTGAAAGATATATTAGAAAAGGCAGGGACTGGATCCCCTTTTGTTGTTGCTATAATTGAAGACTCCATTGGAAACAAGCATTCTTATAATTTCCTGCGTCCTGGCAGAGAAATGGTGATTTACAAAAAGTATCAGGCTGGAAGAATCTTAGCATCTGAAATCAAGAATAATTCCTCTAAAAGATACTTTTTAATTCCTGAGAGCTACAAAGGGAAATTCAAAAGAAAACCTCGGGAATTCCCAACTGCCTATGACCTGGAAATAGCAAGGGACATGAAGGAAAAGCTTCATGTTGTAGCTACAAAAGCTTTTGACTGTACACACAAAGGCATGTGCTCAGTTTCTGTGGGAGATGAGTTTTTGATCCCCAAGTACCAGAAAAGCCAAGTTGTTGAATATGGAAGGAAGTGTGTAAAGGCTGCATTACCTTGTGAACAAATTAGCTTGCCAAATAAAGTCAATAAGACCACCCTTCTTCCAATGTTCATGGAAGGAGGCTTCAACGAAGTGGTGCATGATAGGAATCAATATGATCTTTCGGAGCTTTGCAACAATTTCCACCTTCCGTTAAATGTCACAGTTGGCATAAGGGATCTTTCAACCCAGGAGGATATTTTGACTGGCATTCCCTATCTGCAGCTTGAAGAAGAAATCAACGATTCTTACTTGTTAATCAGCAATCTCAGTAATCCCACAGAGATTTGGGAAGTTTCTGTGCACTGTTTAAATATGTCCTTCCAATTGCTGAGAGAATATCCAGACAATACTGTGCATCGCCAAATAAAATCAATTGTAGAAGAGATTACCAAAGACCAGTACTATATGATAAGAAAATATAAAAATCAAGCCACAGTCCCTCCACCCAGACCTCCCAAAATACACCTTGTAGAAGAATCCAAATAATCTTTTCCTGTTGTTCCAGTTCACCATCTTTTTGATACACCAGAAGATGACAAGATAGAAGATGCATAGAAAGAGACTAGTTATAAAACAGAAACCCAGCTTCTCATTTCATTACATATCTACATATTATTATTGTTCCAAAAACCATTTAGTTCCACATTTGTGTGTTCCAGACAGTTGGTGGTTTTCATCACACCCGAATTCCTTTAGATTTTAACTTCTTGTATGTATTTATTGCATTTATACCTGCTGCAATTACAAAGCTCTTGTTGTCATTAAGTCACCTTGGTTTCCCCACTGGGTTGATATGTGTTGTAATTTTTATTTATCATGTGACAATGTTCATTAGCCAGGAGGCTACAATGCTAATACAGAACAGTAGTTTGGCTGCCTGCTAACCCTGTTGGTTCATGCTTGCCTTGCAAAGGTGGAAATCTAGTTCTGTACCAGAAAGAAAAACAAGAAACCTCCCTGCAATATCATCTGGGCCCTCTCCCTCCAGAAAATTCCCTCACAAACAGGCATTGCAACTGGCTGTCCAGTATCAGCAGGATTCTAACCAAACTACATGAAGCTTGTCTTAATTTTTTTATATAACATGTTCTCGAACTGATAGATGGGTAGAATCTGAAGCAAGTGATGGGAGTTCACCTTGCCCTGCAGTATTAGGACTTGAACCACTGGACCAGGGGTGTCAAACTCAAGGCCTGTGGGCCGGATCTGGCCCACAGGTCGCTTAAATCTGGCCTGTGGGGCCGGCCTGGAAATAACAAAAGACTGGCCCACAGTGCTTCTGGCAGCCAAAATGGCACAGTCCAAGAATAGTTGTATCACATAATTTATAATATGTAGTAAGGCTTCAATGGAAGAATATATCTAATATACTTAATTTATCTTTGTCATAAATGATGCATAGTAATAACCAGAAGAAGGTACAAATAATTGTTTCCATCAGCTTCAAAAAATAGTTAGTTAGTTAGTTAGTTAGTTAGTTAGTTAGTTAGTTAGTTAGTTAGTTGTCATAAACCAGGTTGGATTTTGTGGTCAATGCTCATCTTTTTACCCTGTCTTTGGTAGTAACATTCCAGTAATCTATTTGATTTTTCACATTATTCATTGCCTGCCTTTTCTTCCACTTTCTCTAATTCCTGCCAAGAATACACATTTTTTCCCCAAGGCTGTATCTTCTCACCTAGTGTAAGTAGGGAGATTTCTGCTTGCTGATCACGGCTTTAAGTGAGCAGTCAGCCTTTGTTTGATCCAAAATTGATTACTGCTGGTTCTTGCACTTCATGAGTAAATATCTCCAAGACTGTAACTGGAGGCATCCATCTTATTTCTCCTGCTCTTTCTCAGGGTCCAGCTTTCACAGTTGCATATTACCACTGGAAGACTATGGCTTTAATTATTCTGATGTTTTTGTCACAGAAAATGCTTTATCCTTCCTCTTACCTAAAATTGTCATTGCTTTATTCCCAAAGATTAATGTGCTATTTATTTCTCCTGTACATGGGAATCTTTATCTATTCTGAAGCCGAAGACAACAAAACTATCTATATTTCATTGTCAAATATAAGTTTACTAAGCATACTGCTAACACTTCTTCTTAATATTTAACATTAAATTGGATTATTTTTCACTGTGCATTATTTATTTCACAAGGAGTTCTTTCAGCTAACAAAGTGAAGATTCCTGAATATCTGATTTTGTTAGTCCAATTTTGACTCATGCTATCATCACTTCCAATCCTCTCATGATGTATCCACTATGTTAGTTTTAAAAAGTATGAGAATAATATATTCACTCCCTTTTCTATTTTGAAATAATTTTATTAAGGTTTGCAAATACAAAGGTAAAAGAGTAATACAAATTGAAAAAATATAAACAGTGAATTGACAAAAAGATAAGTGCAGAGATTGAAAAAAAGAAAATAAAAAATAAGGAAAAAGACATATAAACTATCATTCCCCTTCTGTCCCCATAAATGTAAACAACTTCAATAACTGAACACCTTCTTTAGTATTATAATGTTTAAAAATCTCTTCTTCCCATATCACATTCTTTATTTATAATCAGATTGTAAAAAAACCCTCATAATGCAGTTCTAATCAGCAAAGATCTATTAAGAATCAAAAATTGTAACTTATTTATTTTAACCTGAATCAAATAAATCATTTTTGTATTCCAACTTATCACTTTTCTATTAAATAAAGCAAAAGAAATATCTTCTCGTTTATTAACAGATATTTGAAACCTTGTTACTCACTTCTGATCAAAATGAAATTCCATTAATAGTTACCAGAAATTATATCTCAAGTAAGTGGTCAAATTTATTTCAAATTTATTCGATTTATAAACCGCCCCCTTTCCCCAAAGGGACTCGGGGCAGTGTACAGGAAAAATTAAAAAACCATATAAAACATACAATATATACAAAGTTAAAAATGAATTAAATTAAACCTGTACTAAAATTTAAAAACATTTAAAATACAACCCACCTAAGCTAAAATTCCCTAAAGTCTAATATCCATATACGTATTTGGCAGATGTTATATTGAGAGAGTCAAAACTGTTACGCAAGACCAGCTTGCTGAAAGAGATAGGTTTTAAGTGAACGGCGAAAGAGGGGAAGGTCCGTGATAGTGCGAAGTTCGGGGGGTAGGTCGTTCCAGAGGGCCGGCCCTGCCACAGAGAAGGCCCTACCCCTGGGCACCGCAAGCCGGCACTGACCGGTGGTTGGTACCCTCAGTAGGCCCTCTCTGTGGGAGCGTATTGGATGCAGGGAGGTGTGTGGCAGGAGACGGTCCTGCAAGTAGCTAGGCCCCGAGCCATGGAGCGATTTGAAGATGGTAACAAGCACCTTGAAGCGCACCCGGAAGGCCACCTGTAGCCAGTGCAGCTCGCGCAGGAGAGGTGTTATGTGGGAGTAATGAGAAGCTCCCATAATACCCCGCGCAGCCGCATTCTGAACCAACTGGAGCCTCCGGGTGCACCTCAAGGGGAGCCCCATGTAGAGAGCGTTACAATAGTCTAAGCAAGACGTCACAAGTGCCTGAGTGACAGTGCGGAGAGAATCTCGGTCCAGAAAGGGACGCAACTGGCGTACCAGGCGAACCTGGTAGAATGCCCCCCTGGTCACGGCCGTCACATGGTCGTCTAGGGACAGCCGGGAATCCAGGAGGACGCCCAAGTTGTGAGCCCTTTCCGCGGGGGCCAATGACTCGCCCCCGATAACCAGCGATAGAGTAAGCTGGCTATGCCGAGATGCCGGAAACCACAGCCACTCGGTCTTGGACGGGTTGAGCCGAAGTTTGTTACTTCCCATCCAGAGCCGCACGGCTTCTAAGCCGGGACATCACTTCGACGGTCAAAAAAGTTCACCATACGTTCCTTGTGTTTACTTTTAAAAAGGTTGCTCTTTAGTCCCATCAAATAATGGCCCACAAATTAATTACTTTTTTTTGTGTCTCATTTTAGGAACAATTTTAGTAGTACTATATCCCTTTTGTAAACCTAAAATAAAAAAGCTTTCAAAATGATTCTTCTGATTTATTTTTCATCCATCCCCTTTAGTTATTAAAACATCAGGAGTTTCAAATATAAATCTATTGTGGCATACTTCTCCATTTCACTTTTGTAGTCTTGTCATTTTAAATCCATTTTCTAATCCACATCTTTTCAATATTATTCTTGTAGCATGGGATTTCTTTTAAAAAAAACAAATCCAATTCCACATTCAAACCTGTCTCAGTTACTGTTTTATCCAGCAAAATCCATTCTTCTTTTATATCCTGTTATATCCACTTTTATAGTATCAGACAATCTCACAAATAATTTCTGAGTACACTGTTTCCAAATAGCCTAATTTTTTTCTAAAATCACAGTATTGCTCTATTGCAGTGATAGCGAACCTATGGCACGGGTGCCACAGGTGGCACACGGAACCATTTCTTAGGGCACGCCCTGTCAGCACTAGCGCACATGTGTGCGCTGGCCATCTGATTTAGGCCTTCTTTTGAGGCTGTTTTTTGCCCTCTGGAGGCTTCAGGGAAGCTCCTGAAGCCTCTGGAGGTGGGGAGGGGAGGCTGTTTTCACCCTCCCCAGGCTCCTAGAAAGCCTCTGGAGCCTGTGGAGGGCGAAAAAAGTGCACCAAAAGCAGGGGCTCATGCACATAACATTATGGATGTGGCACGTCCAAGCACGACCCCCCTGCGCTCCCCCCGCTTTTGGCACGCAAGCCAAAAAAGGTTAGCCATCACTGCTCTATTATATTTTACCTTTAATTGCAATCTTTAGTTCCCTCTAGTTCCCTTTAGTCAATCTTTAAAGACTCCTCTTATGTTTTTATTTTTTTAAATAAAACTCTTCCATAGGAGGATTTCTAATAGTTAATTTCAAACTCTTCATATCTTTTTTCTAAAATGTTAAGCATCCCACAGGAAATATTCCTTCAAGTTTGTCTATCCCCTTAACTGTCCAAAATCCACATTCTAGTCCCCCTTTTCTTGTTTCCAAAAAATAAAATTCTTACACAGCTTCTCTAATGGGATGATGGATTGTTATGGTAATGATATGGGAGCCCTTAGTGTGGGTTGTTTTTTAACAGACTTATATTTATAACTGCCATCATTTCCTCTGCAGGAAGGGGAAATCTCTTGTTGTTTTTTCTTCTTCCCTTCTGAATGCTGTTCCTTTGAAAATATTGTTGGTTGCATGTGTCTTTTCTAGTTGTTCCTTTTTTATGACAAGATTTCCTCTATGTATCAGATCCATGTTACCTACATACAGGATTCACCCTAGTCAAATGCATTAAGATTATAATACCCAGAATCATGGACATCGACCTCTGCCTTCCTACCTACCTTCAGTGTGATGGACAAATGTACCAAGAAATCAGAGGAACATCCATGGGATCACCATTGTCAGAACTCATAGCAGAAACCATAATGCAACATCTAGAATCTATAAAGGTAAAGGCTCCCCTCACACATTAGTGCTAGTCATTCCTGACTCTAAGGGGTGGTGCTCATCTCCATTTCAAAGCCAAAGAGCCAACACTGTTGAAGACATCTCCATGGTCATGTGGCCAGGATGACTAAATGCTGAAGGTGCACAGAACGCTGTTACCTTCCCACCAAAGGTGGTCCCTATTTTTCTACTTGCATTTTTACATGCTTTCAAACTGCTAGGTTGGCAGAAGCTGGGACAATAAACAGTAGCTCACTCCATTACGTGGCACCAGGAATTCGAACCATTAAACTGTTGACCTTTCTGAATGACAAGCTCAGCGTCTTAGCCACTAAGCCACCACAGTACTCCCATATATGCAACCAGAGCTATGGATCTGGTATTATCTTAAACTCCAGGCACATAGAAGGCTGATTGAAGTTCCCTGGAACTATTAGCCTGGGAACTCCATCAATAACCCCAACATAGAATCTAGGAATATAGATAGGACATATAGGTCTTCTCTGCCCATCAGAGAAGAAAGTACATGAACAGCAATCTGCACTGATTCCTACAGCACCAAAAGGTTATCATATCCAGTGATGTCTGGGCAGGGCCCCTAGAGGCCTCTGGACTCATGAATAACAAAAGCCACATCCCCACCTTGTCCTGGAGTTGTTCTGATCTTATCCTTGAAACCCAGGAGGGTAATTTTATAGAGGGGAACCTCCACACATCATTTAGGTCTTGGTGACACAGGCTAGGTTAGCCCTCTCATCCTCAATCAAATGGTGGAGAAAGTGAGGTTTATTTCAGAGGCCAGAACCATCAAAACCCTAGAACCCAGGTGATGGACTTCTCAAAAGGAGAAAGCAGAAAAGTTAAATGAACAGAAGCTAATGAAATTCATGAAAAAATGTATGAACCAGGTAAAAGCAAGAATGGTTTACAAGGATAATAACTTATGGAAAGAAAATGCAAAGTATTGTGATAAGCAGTAGGTGTGAGTTTAAATGGACTCCAGAGGATAGTAGAGGACAGGAAGGCCTGGAGGAACATTGTCCATGGGGTTGCAGTGGGTTGGACACAACTTCGCAACTAACAACAACAAAGAGATATGTAGGAGAAAGAGAGAGATGATAATGGTGATGCTATAGATAGATGAGAGATGATAGATACACAGTAGATAGATGGATGATAGAGATGATATATATATAGATGGAGGGGGGAGAGAGCACAGATATTATGTAACATGCTTACCTTATGATGAATACATATGTATGTCATTATATGGGAGACAGCCATATAGGCCCTATGGGATGGATGGAAGGAAGGAAGAAGGAGGGAGGGAGGGAGGGAGGGGAAAAAAAGAGAGAGAGAGAGAGGGAGGGAGGGAGAGGGAGAGGGAGAGAGAAAGTCAGGAATACATGCACTGGGTTAGTAATTAATGTATCCTATTGCATTTCTTTGGTTTGGGTATATAGATATATACTTCACTTTTCCCAAACTTTGGGCCATGTAGTCTTATGCCATATTTATCAATATACCAAAAACAGTGATGATCACTTGACTCTTTTACATTCAAGTGAAATTTGTATTGATTTTCATCCAGTATGATTAGTATGCAGTCTTTCAACAGTGATAAATCAAAAGCTCAGCAGAAGTAAAAGGTTTCCTCTGGGTGTAAATGAGGCAATTAAAGTTTGCCTTGACACAACAAAGGAGTTCACTGACAGTGACATTATTTTGGAAGTCAATATATTTACCAGAAGTGAAGATGAGTGCTCTGTAAATCCCTTTCTTAATTATCTACCTCCTCCTGACACTATATATTTTCTAGGGGGTGCCTGGATCCCAGAGAGCCTTAATTGGTTAATATTGAAGTTTGTAATTATTCTCAAAAACAAAACAAAAACCAAATGCAATATTATTTTTGCATCTGCACTTCAGTATCTACATGCAATCTTCTACAAGTAAAATATAATTATGTTTAGTGCTTAATCTTATTCCATGCTTCTAAAGAAAATCTTCAGAACAGCATTAATCCTGAATGTATTCTCTTCCATGCAGTGCCTAGGAACAGCATAAGGCTACGTTAGCATCTTACTCATCAGAGGTGGGTTCCTACCTATTTGGTCTGGTTTAGCCAAATTTGGTCTGGTTTAGCCAGATACCTGACCATAATGGTTCTATCCTCGGCAGTGCCATCTTGATTTTCTGTTCTCCACATGCACAGAAAAATCTTCATTGAAAAATGTAATTTTATTCCTTTTTTAATGTGCACATGTGCAGATCGTTTTAGGTGCAAATGTGCACACACAGAGAGTGCATGCCTAGTGTGTGCATGAGCGAAGCATGCACACACGTGTGCGCAAAAACTTTTGGGCGCCGAACCAGTAGTAATGGCAGCTCGAATCCACCCGTTACTCACCCTGTGTGCAGTGGTGGGATTCAAATAATTTAACTGGTTCACCCAGAGTCAGGTTGGCCATTGTGAGAGGCATGGCCCATCCCCATCCTCCAGCTCCGCCATATGTGGGATGAGACTCCTGCGATGGCCAACCTGACCCTGGGTGAACCGTTGTTAAATGACACCTCACACACACACTATCAAAGTGGATCCTGGCTGCTGCAGTGCAATAGAGCATGAGGAAAGGAGGAGGAGCAGGGAGAAGGAAGAGGGAAAGCAGCTTCCTTCCCTCATGCCGGCTGCTCCATTTCCTGTTTCTCCATTGCAGTCCAGCACCGCACCATGAAGCTTGCTCCACCCCCCCACCCCCCATATGCCTTTGCTTCCCCCAAGTATCTCTTTGCTAACCCGATATCCAGCTCCATCACATTATTCTATATTCAGAGGCTCTGCTTTTTCACCAGCCAACGGAAAAAAAATGGGAGGCATTTTTGCAATGAGATCAACCTTATAGAACTCAGTCAGGCCATCTGTAGGATAGCTTTGAAAAGGGACAACAAATCTATGAAGCTTAACTATTCTGACTCCCTCCTTCACAAGACAAATGGCTAAACTGACTGATACTTGGCAGCTTGCCTGAACTAACCTGAACTAGACTGAAAGATTACACGACACAATTCTCCAACTCTGTAGCTTCTCTCTTGTTTCCTGCAAACCTACTCTTCACAGAGGGTTTCTTTTAAAGCCTCTTGGGAAGGGCCAGGCAATTAGGCAGCTGATACTGATTATCTCCGATGGCGTTGTTCTACTAATTGCCTTCTCTCAATCCTTAGCCTGACATCCGGGACAAACTGGGTTTCCTCCTCTAGAGCCGACTCCTAGGACTAGAGGAATCCATCAGCAGCTCATTCAGAGCCGGCTGGGCCATAACACGTAACTATCACAACAATTATTGGTTAGGATAGCTGCATTTTGCATCTAGTAAAAGAGGTAGCGTGGCTGCTTGTGGTTGGTCCCTGTAGGAAAAAAAGGGTGCTAGACTGGATATGATCTTAGGAGCTAACACAGTTATTCTCATGCACACTTCTGCTCACACCATACAAATGAAGTTTCAGAAAAAGATGTAACTATCGAGCTTTTTTCAACAAAAATAAATCAAACTGCCCATAGGTTTTTTTAGCTTGGAATGAACATGCATTAAGCAAGATTGTTCTTTTGTGTTGTACTTTGATGATTCCCCTCATCCCCACACATACAAAGTTGGCATTATTTCATCATTTTCCTTTTTTAACCTTATGGGGGGAAATGAGTTATTAGGCAAAAGAAGAGTTTAGCTTCACAGAACTTTGGAATGCCATTCTATCATTCTAAACACTTCAAAGATTCAGCAGAGCCTTATTTTCTCTTCTCTGTCTCTTTCTCTCTCTTTTTCCCTCCCTCCTCCCTTTTAATCTTAAAGGAGATTGGATTGTCAAATGCTGTGATGCTATTTTTACTTTGAAGCACACATTCAACATCTATTAGCCAAAGCAAGAGTTAAACCTGCACACAGAAGAGAGGACAGATTCTCAAGAGCTATTTTGAGACCCTATGTGGGAATTATGTGGTGCCTGTGCCTTATGGCAGCTGTCCCCACGGAGCTGAATTTAAAGTCTAAACAGGCCCTGTAGAAACTGTTGAAATCACACCCTGTAGGTGCAATTGAATATAACTGAATGCCAGTCGCTAACAAAGCAGTCACCAAGATGCTGAAAGAGTGCTGCCATTTCAATAATTGTTTCATGAATTTTGCATAGAAAAAGTATGACAGAGTGAGGCCTACTAAGTGGACAACACAAAGTTCAGGTCCAGGATACTTGCTGAAATGATGAGGACATTACTACATTGGTAATCTTGCATAAAGACAATGAAATAAACAACAGCATTGCTCAATCCTTTGCACAGTAAGAACATGGACTGAAAAATAAACAGTTGAAGGCATTCACTTAACCACAAGGATAGAATGGTATAGTGCTTAAGGCAGAGGTGTCAAACTCAAGGCCCGGGGGCCAGATCTGGCCTGGAGGGTCTTAGATCTGGCCCATGAGGCCACCCTGGAAACAGCGGACTAGCCTGCAGTACATCTGCCAGAGAAAATGAAGCTTGGGAGGGCTTCATGTGGCCCTCCTGAGCTCCATTTTTGCTGGCAAAGGGTTGCAGGAGGCCATCATAGCAAAATAATGGAGCTCGCGAGGGCTGCGGACGACACTCCCAACTCCATTTTCACTGGCAGAGTATTGAAAGAGGTCATTGCAGCCAACAATGGAGCTTGTGAGGGGAGCAGGCAGCACTCCCAAGCTCTGATTTTTCTGGCAGAGGGTTGCAGGAGGCTGTTACAGACAAAAATGGAACTCACAAGCCCATTTTTGATGGCAGAGTGCTCGGGCCACCACAGGCACCCCTAACATGAGTGATGTCCATCCTGGCCACACCCACCCCATCCACTCCCCAAGGTCAAACACAACCCACTGATGCAGCCCTCAATGAGATCGAGTTTGACACCCTTAGCTTAAGGTGTCAGTAAGAATGAGAAATTCATCCTCAGCCATGGAACTCCTTGACTGACCTTGGGCCCCAACCCACCTTATAGAATTGTTCTTACGTCTATGGAGATTCTCAGTCTCCAGGTCATGGTTATCCCAAAGGTACTTTTTCAAAAGGCAACTAGAATTTCTTTGTTTCTTGAAAACATTTTGCTACTCATCCAACACAACTTGGATGAGAAGCAAAGCATCTTCAAGAACAAAGAAAGTCCAGCTGCCTTTTGAAAAAGCACTTTTGGGAGTTGTTCTTATGGGTAAAATGAAGAAGGGGAACATCTACATGTGCCACTTTCTTAAATGAAAATATGTTATATACATTTAACAAATAAATCAACAAATGTTTGGATTTGATCATGCATTCTTCATTTGTTTTCCTATTGTCCAATGTTACGTTACGCAGAACATTTTCTGTTTATTTTCAAACTGCAACACTCTCGCAGACTAGAGAATATAATCAAAGAGAACTTGCAGAATTTTTTTGAATTTCAGTTGTTCTGACACTAATCATCTACAGTAGCTGTGAGAGATCAGCATAATTGATCTACTAATTGAATTCCCATTATATAGTTACCAGTATTTCAGTCATTGTTTTTCTGCGAGCCATAGGACTATTCCTATGGTTTTAAGTAATGGGTGGAGAAGCCTGAAAGACAAATTGGTTGGAAGTCACACATTAAGATTCTTGTGGAAATCTCTACTTGCAGAAGGAATTTGTTTCTAGCTAGATACACCAATGAACCAAATGTAGTGGAATAATATCACTTTGAAGAATTGTTGTACAAGAGGTGCCCTTCCTAGACTAAGCTTTACAGGAGGAGATGCTGAAAAATGATTAGCACAGGTTTTTTTATAGTACTACAGAATACATAAGAACATAAGAACATAAGAATAGCCTTGCTGGAACAGGCCACAGCCCATCCAGTCCAGCATTCTGTCTCACACAGTGGCTCCCCATTTGCTTCAGGGTCTTCCCAAGCAGATGTCTTCATCTGCTTATGATTCCCTGCAAATGGCATTGAGAGATATCCTGCCTATCTCTCCAACCTGGAGGGTGTCCTTAGGCATCCATAATGATAGCCATGGATACCCTTGTTCTCCATGAACTCGTCTAATCCTTTCTTAAAGGTGTTGAGGCTGACAGCTGTCACCACTTCTTCTGGCAGAGAGGTCCATAGACCAGTGATCCACTGGGTGAAAAAGTACTTCCTCTTATTTGTTTGAGGTCTAGCTATCAAAAGTTTCATGGAGTGCCCCCTAGTTCTAGTGTTGTGCGATAGGGAAAACAGTTTTTCCTTTTCTACTTTGTCCACACCGTGCATGATTTTATAGACTTGTGGCCTTTTTTGTATAGATGTGCATGATTCCCTTGACTCACACACTACCTTGTTTTTCTCTAGTCTTGTTCCTCTTTAGTAATTCATAGCAAGTCTTCACACCAGTGAGCCTTTCTGTCAAGGAAGAAACAAGAAATACATTTATTAAATACCGTGGTTCCCCTAAAATAAGACCCAACCAAAAAATAAGTCTTAGCATAATTTTTCAGGATGCTCATAATATAAGCCCTTCCCCAAAAATAAACCCCAGTTAAGATTGTCAGCCAGAAAGACATATTTTAGTATCTTATTTTCCCCAAAACAAGAGCAAACATTAATATAAGGCCTGGTCTTATTTTCAGGGAAACACAATAGCAAGAGTTGCATGGACCTCAGTCAGGAGGAAGGTGGGTAATTTTCTGCAGCCTTTTAATAAAATGTATTATTTTGAAAACGTGCTGCCAGATTGAGAGTGGAATGATTTATAGTTCCAAGAAGGCTCCACACCCATTTGCACTACTCAAGTGACCCTAATGATACAGATAAACCTCCAGGTGGCCTCAACAACTCTCTAAAAGAATGCAAATGACCAGCCGTCTGCAAGGAGTATCAATGCTTCCATTCCCCACCATCCCATCAGAATTAAAGAGGCTTCTTGAATGAGAAGCTAAACTTCTTCAAAAAACTAGACAGTCTAGTTGCCGCTTGAAGTAGCACCTTTGGGACAACCATGACCTGGATGATGGATAATCTCCATAGACATTGGAGGTGAATCATTCCCTCTGCTGAAACTTCTAGGTGGCACTCATCTAGCTTGCTGACAATGGCTTCTACACATTTCTCACTATGTGCTGAAGTCACTGTTACAAAGCAAAAATCTCTGCATGGCTGCTTCTGTAGATGAAAGAAAGCACCATTATGACTTTTTTTCCTACTACATCTGGTGCACATGGTAGTTTCATTCTGAGGAGAGCTTTTGCTCAGGTACTGTGCTCATGAAATCTTCTAGTGTCATATATCTGTTAGTCTTAAAGTATACTAGGGTTGTTTCTTTTTTAATGCACAGGCTCCTTTGTCTTGAATCTGAATGAAGCACTATCAAAAATAAATGTTATTTTTCTGCCACTTTTAGGAGTTACTTCCATAATAAAAGCTAGCACTTGTGATCCAATAATTATGAGCAGGAAAGGTTCAGGAAGGTTCCTGTACCAGCTGTAGCCCTTTTTTTAAAACGTAGCAAAATTGGAGGCATCTATTATGTATCATCCAATAATAGATCTTTAAAACTTTAAATCAGGGACATGGAATCAATATCTAGCACAATCAAATATACCTGAACTCAAGAAAGCTGGAATATCTTTTTTAATGCTCCTTTTTAATGCTTTATTCCTTTGTTATGAATCATTCAACATTAACAGTTTTAATTGGGAATGTGCAACCAATCAATTATATCCAGGGAAAGGGTGCAGTGTCTTTCAAGAAATATATTTAAATAAATATTGCAATCTTTCCATACAGGCTGACATTTTTCTTTTCAAAGGCTGACATTCTTGAGTCTCTACAATCAATGAAACTCCTATCTCAGAAGGCTGGTCCAATTATAATGAGTGTTTGGATTGACAAGAAAGTTTGTTGTAAATTAACAGGATGCAGTGTTGGATCCATGATGTATAAGATTTATTATTTGTGATTCCATAGTACAAAACCACTCCAACATTAATTGTCAGTCTACATTCAGCCACAGATTTCTGAGTTTCATTCTTAATCAATTTTAATTTGGCATTTTGTTCTTTAGCTTCTCTTCTCTCATCATTAAGGAAAGAATTTACTGTCACAAGCAACTTTTCAAATGAAACAGGTGGTGTTAAATGGAAGATACATCTGAATTAACATCAATTGCTAAAGCCCCAAAAGTTAAATATTTGATCTCAAGCCTCCAATTAAGTTGGACATCTTATGTCTTTCCTTTCTATTGGTTTCTCCCCTATCCCTTGGATTCACTGTCACTGGTTTCTAAAAACAGGTAACTCATTCTTTTTAGAATAAAATTCTTTATTGTGTGATTCGACACACAAGGAACCTGTCTTTGGCACATATACTCTCAGTGTATGTAAAGAAAAATAAAATAGCATACATTCATTAAGAATCATAAGATACAACACTTAGTGATAGTCATAGGTTACTAATAAGCAATCAAATTATACTAGGAAACAAAACAATATAACTTTTAAAGATGCAAATAACATGGTTATAGTCGTAAGTGGAAAGAGAGAGGTACTAGGAAAGAGATAGATACTAGGAAGGAAGAGAAGAATTATATTAATACAGTCTAATTTGACAATGTTGTGGGGATGAGTTGTTTAGCAGAGTGATGGCATTTGGGGAAAAACTGTCCTTGTGTTTAGTTGTTCTGGTGTGCAGTGCCCTACAGCGTTGTTTTGAGGGTAGAAGTTGAAACAATTTATGTCGAGGATGTGAGGGGTCAATAGATATTTTCCTCTTTTTGACTCATGCAGTATACAGGTTCTCAATGGAAGACAAGTTAGTAGCAATTGCTTTTTCTGCAGTTCTAATTATCCGTTGAAGTCTATGTCTGTCTTGTTTGGATGCAGAGCCAAACCAGATAGTTATAGAGATGCAGATGACAGACTCAATAATTCCATGAGATATCCAATTAAAACACACCATGAGATATCCAATTAATCTAAATAAGTGTATGTGTGGGAAGGATCCTAGTTCCCCTAACCTATAGGCATTCAGGATAGCTTGTGAATAAATTGTTGGTCCATATCAGAGTCACTGGAACTGGTCTTGGTATCTTGGCTTCTGCATAAAAACAGCACGGCGAAAGTGAGGAATTTTCAAGTGTTTTTCATGGCAAATTAAAGTTGATGTCATTGAGTAGATACAACAAAATTTATAATGGCCTATTAATGATTTTGAAAAAGGCTCCAGAGTTCCTTTACAAGTATTATTGAATGTCTATACATATTCAACAATCTTTATTATTAGATTCTCAATACAGGTAGATAACAGGAGCTATTTTTAGTATATCCGGTAAGTATGTAGTTGGAAAGAGAACAAGCAAGGGACTCAAACTTCCACTTGTTATATCTATTAAACTTTAGTGTGAGAAAAAGAATGATTTATTTCTTTGTTTTTATTTATTTTCAAGATTTAGATGTCATTATTTAATTGAACAGAATCATGTGTATAATACTTGTAATGCATGTGAAACAAAGGGTGGCTAGGGCTTCAGATTGAGCCTACACAGCTCTCTCTCACTCGCTCGCTCTCACACACACACACACACACACACAGAGAGAGAGAGAGAGAGAGAGAGAGAGAGAGAGAGAGAGAGAGAGAGAGAGAGAGAGAGAGAGAGAGAGAGAGAGAGAGAGAGAGACTCACAACACATGCATTCTGGGCAGGATTGAAATTCAGCAGGTTCTGGAGAACTGGTAGCAGAAATTTTGAATAGTTCGGAAAACCGGCAAATACCATCTCTGGCTAGCCCCAGAGTGGGCTGGGAATGGAGATTTTGCAGTATCCTTCCCCTGCGACACACAGCAACCCACACCCACAGAACCGGTAGTAAAAAAAAAATTGAATTTCACCACTGATTCTGGGGCTCATTCAGTTTATGACGATGCATAGGACGATGAAATGGGAAGAGATTTCTAGAGCACTACTGGAGAATGACAAGGAATGAAACTAATCAAGCATAAGGTAAAGTAGCTATTAATACGATGTGCCTGTAAAATGACATTACTTCTCCATTCTTATTGCATGGCCAGATAGTTGTCCATCAGACCTGTTTTGAGCGAATAGTATTAGCTTGTGTACAGACCAGATCAGGAAACTGACTTCATAGGAAGAATAGGACTCTACTGAAAAAAAAAATCTTCCAAAACTGATTGTGCTTTAACTTGCCCCACTACAAACACACACACACACACACACACACACCTATCCCTATGAATCAGGTAGGATTCCTGTATCTTGTATCTTGTGCAATGACTTTAGCAATAGTTCAGTCCTCTTTGCTTATAGTTCTTGTCTATTTTCTCAATATCATCTTCCTGATTGTGCCAGGTCTCTTCTTGGGAAGTAGAGATGGGGCTGAGACTCATTTACAAGGTTTTTTATGAGGAATTCTAGGGCATTTGGATGATAAAATTACTTGGATTCAATTCATCTTGGAGTTTAGCCTTCAGATGGAGTTGACCTAACAGATTTGGCTGGAAGCAGAAGCTCCACATTCCATCTATTAGATAATCCTGTGGGACCCAGGAAGTGTGCATTTTATTTGGGACACTGTCTGCGCTCTGGGGCATACAACACAAGATTACAGTAGCCTCAACCCAATTGGCCTTTTGGAAAACTGTTTAAACTTGACTATTCTATTACATCTTGAGTCCTGAAAAGAACTTAGTAAAAAGAAGAATAGTATAGTCTATATTTATTTTTGTTTTAGATGCCATAATACTGGTAATTTCCTATCAACAGGCCCTTACAGCTTTGGGCTCCCATCAGTTTTTGTCAGCCCTTCAGTTTGTGATGGGTCAAAAAATTGAAGATGGCTGCTGTGACTCAGCAACGAAGATCTGCCTCTTTTTATGTGCATTGGGAAAGTGGCAAGATTCATCATGGCTGCCATCTCGACTTTTTGATCCCCTCACTTATGGTTCTGAACCTCATTGTTTCCGTATCTAGTTGTTGTGAATACCACAGGCTCCCTGTGGCTCTCTGATTTCCAATTTTCTATGTCACTATGATGATAGTCTAAGACAGGGGTGTCCAAACTTGGGAACTTTAAGACTTGTGGACTTCAATTCCCAGAATTCCCCAGCCAGCATAGCTGGCTGGAGAATTCTAGGAGTTGAAGTCCACAAGTCTTAAAGTTCCCAAGTTTGCACACCCCCGGTCTAAGAAGAATAAAGTTGATATGTTTACATTTAAAGGCTTCCTACACTTTTTTCCAATAAAAATATATATATTTCTAGGCAGCTTCCAAGTCACTGAAGTGTATACAGTAATAAAATGCTCAGTAATGTAATAATAATTTTACTGTTATGTGTACCTGAAATAAGATGAAAATAAGGAATGTGTTTGATAAACCTAAGTATGTCCTCATAAAAATTTATTAGTTGTATTCTGTTCCTTATTTGTAAAAATAATAATGTAATCTCTCTCTTTCTCTCTTCTAAATCTGTTTCAGTTTGCACTATTTTATATTAACATAGTTGGGCTCCCTGAAGCAAAATTCTATACCTGGTTATAGATAAGTGTCAACTATTGCTTAATTGCTATATAGAAATGCACAGCTTCTTCTTTTTTTTTAAGCTTTCTTCTCTTCTTTTTTATGTTTTTACCAATAATACTTTTCTGTATCCCTTCTGGGCATCTTTTTAATTTTACAATGCAAGCTAACTCTCATTTGTCAAATGTCTTGAGGCCTATAGCTATATCAGTTAACTTTATCTGAATGTTCATTTAAGCCAGTTTCAGTCACATTCATTTTATTATCAGATCTTTTTACATCTGTTCTTAATTCCCTAAAGGAAATATCTCTTTGATTTTATACAGGCAAGTCTCTCACGCTGGCATCCCATTTGCTATAGTCTATCTTGCCTTTGCTAGATTACATTTATTTAAGAACTCCACAAACACTCCTGTCATTGGTTAAGCCATATTTCTCTCAGGAACATATTCCTGTTCTGGGTAACTGGCTGTCAAGTCACCACTTTTGTACTAAAACAGATGCTTTTTTTAAAAAAAAATCCAATTTTATAAATGCATGCATTATTCAATGTACGTAGCCACACGTTCACAAGGAGGTCAATATACTTGGTTACATAATAGAACACTGAAAACTGATATAAGTGACTGTATTCAAGGGAATATAACAGCAAACATCCTGTTATTTTTTTAATCAAGATTTTTCATCCATCATTGGAATTACTTTTGGTCTTTAATTCCAAAATGGCTTGGGTTACTTAATACTGCTGCAAATGAAGCATCTTCTTTGCTGTCCCATAAGCATGGTAATTATGTTAAGACTCAAAAGAACCAGCTAAGGAAGCCATTTCTTTCATTCAAGGAAAGTTCCTTCAGCAAAGTTGCTGCATCATTTTATTGTCAGAAGATGCTGTTGCATTCCATTCCTTACATAGGTTCCTATTATGAGAATGTAAGATTGAATCTGGTCCATCTAGTCCAGCAGTCTGTAGATTTGGCTAATTCGATACTTACCAGCATGGACAAGAGACTGATCACCTCTTCCAGTTGGGTTCCACAATATCAAATTCTTTAGGCATGCCTTCTAAGATTTAAAAATTTAATAGCAACACATTAAGATTAAGATCTGCCCCATACGTCCCTACGACCGATTCGCTTCCACAGAGGGTCTTCTCCGGGTGCCGTCGGCCGGGCAATGCCGGTTGGCGACACCCAGGGGAAGGGCCTTCTCTGTGGTGAACAACCCTCTGGAACGACCTACCTCCCGAACTCCGTGTCATCTCGGACCTCCACCTATTCCGCCAGCGCTTAAAAACGCATTTTTTCCATCTAGCCGGCCTGGCATGAACTACCCGATACCGAACTGACTATTAGCTGATCAAAGTTTTAATTTGGGGGTTTTAATTATGTTTTAGCACAGGGTTGGGTTTAATATAGTTTTTAAGAGTTTTTGTATATTTGTATTTGTTTTTAATTTTCCTGTGCGCCGCCCCGGATCCCTCTATGGGAGATGGGTGTGTGATGTAAATACGATAAATAAATAAATAAATAAGATTAGACATCATTGATAAACCATTTACCAGACCTAATGGCAGAGAATTCCATAGTATACTATGGGCTTTCTTCTTGTAATGGCTGTAAGACTAACCAAGACAGAGATGAGGAAGAGCCACAACCTTGGTAATGGTCGTATAAGAGAAATCTGAGCCCAATGCAGGAAATGTAATTTGAGTAAGCACCTCAGAATTGACTCTTGCTAGCTCTCTGGAAGGTAAAGGCATAGAGGGGGAAGCATTTTCAGACTTGCAAGATTGAGATAGTCCACAGACCGGGAAATCAAGACTATGGGTATTGATTGATGGTGTGATCTTCCCTTTTTTTGTTGTACAAGTTTTATTTGCAGTTTTTCTTTAACAATCAACATTTTTTTGTTGACAGTGTAATGACTGGGTTAACATTTTCTACACAGTGTTCACAGTAATAATACAATTACATATACAAAATGTTTATCTTTCAATTTCTAACTTTAATGTGCTCATTATAATTGCACTATAGTCTTTTATATATTTATAAACACCTAACATTTTGATATTATAGATGTCAACTGTGTTCCAACCCATTTTTAATATCTCAACTTTCCATGTCAGGAACTGAGTTGATTTTGGGTGTTATATTTATTTTTTATTGTACAGTTCTCCTGGTTATGTATACAATTTCTATATTCACAAAACATTATATTGTCTGGGTACAATCTCTATCGTCTCTGTTAATACAGATAATGAATCTTATACACACAATAGTTGAGTCTATTATTTGCAATAACCATTCATCTTCATCTTCACTTATCCTTGTTGAGAGTTTTGCTTTATTTGTTTAGAAAACCGCCCTCTGTACGGTTTTATCAATAATCCATTAATAATACTATCAAATGTTATAAACATCACATAAACAGGTGTGATGTCTTCCTTGAACGACTCCCTGGATTTCTCCTCAGAGGTTACTCAGGGGGAGGATGAGCCCATTTCTGCCATGTCAGGAACTGAGTTGATTAATGGCTCTGAACAGCTGGCTGGAAGAGAATTGGAGGAAGCTTCATCTGGGGAAACCTTGCAGTGGCAGACGGCCAGCAAAGAGGAGGAAGAACTACCTTCTGTATCTGATCTGAAAAACCGTAGGGCAGAGAAAAGGCAGGAGCAACAGAGGTCAGCCAGACTACTTGAGAGGAGAAGGCCCTACTCATCTTGATGGCCTGCACTGGAAAGCTGGCAATTGATTACAGATAACAGATTAACAGAGTTGGAAGGGATCATGCAGGTCATCTAGTCCAACCCCTGCAGCAGACAGAGGGAGGCATTGCTGAGAACAATGTGTTTGTTTTCTAGCTATGTGTTTGTTTTCTACTGTGGGTTTCCTGCTTCACTCTGGATGGACATGGTGTTTGGAATTAATTCGTGCCTTGCAGACTCTAGAATGTTCTTGTCTCATGAGCTCTCTTGTGTGTGGATTTAAGTTTGTTTGGTGGAGTTATTTGTGTGAGCAACTTTCAATTATTTTGTGGACTAATCTTAGCCTGCTTGTGGCTGGTCTTAATTGGAACAGTTCTAAGTCTTGGTGAAGGGAATTGCTGGAGAACATTAATAAACTCACTAAACCACAGTTACATATGTGTGTGAGTGAGTGAGTGGGGCAGCACAGTTGGAGACCAACAGGATATCATATCCTGTAGTCACATGTGGTCTTCATGTAATGACCAATGATGATCATTTAATGATGACAATGAGGACTAGGGGAGGATTGCTGTTGCTAAAATGTGATTTTTCACTTTATGACCATATCCCTTAGTAATGGGAATTCCTGTCCTGGCTGTCATTAAGCAAGGACTATCTGTATATACATTTCATTGTCCTTTAAAAACTAGGTAGATAAAATACCATCATTGTGGGCTATTTTTTAAATAAAAGACATCAACCTACCAAAAATTCAGAAGGGAAGTGTGAAGATTGAGGTTACATACATCTAAATACTACAAAGGAATTGCATATTTTTTAGGAAAATGCTTAACTGGTTCTGTTAGACGAGAAGAATAAAAATACATGAAATACATTATATGAAAAAAAACCAGCTGTGTAATCTTTTTGTTATGCCACAAAATCATGATTGCAGGATGGTAGTCTGATTATTTGACCACAGTGTATCGTCAATATCATTAGGGAAAAAAAAAGAGACTGATGGTTTCTGTAATAATTTTTATTTCTAGCCTTGCAATTCCATGAATGTAAAATAAAATCAATACCATGCGAGAAACAAAAGGTTTCACATAATGCTCTGGTTACAGGAGGAGGAAAAAACTATTTTCCCCTCTGAATAGATATGATTGTGAAAGAAGATGCTAAATTGTAGAAGCAAAGTTATGTCAAACTAATTGTGAAGACATTTGTTTTCAGAAACTTGGAATGCTCTGTGACCGAGAACCTTTCCAGCTTAAGAGCATTGCAGCATAATGTACTTGATTATCTATAAATTTGCATGCCAGTCACGTTAAAACTCTAAACCAGGGGTATCAAACTCAAGACTAGGGGGGCAGATCTGTCCTGTGGGGTGCTTAGATCCGGCCCACAGGGCCCCCTGGAAAGAGCGAAGGATCTTCCTATAGTGCCTCTGCCAGTGAAAATGGGTTCCCAAGCTCCATTTTTTGCTGGGACAGCCTCCTGCAACCTTCTACCAGGGAAAACGGAGCTGTAAGGTGGGACTAGGACTCAGTCTCCTTGTGATTGGCCCAAAGTCATCCAACTGATTTTCATGTCTAAGGTGGAACTAGAATTCTCTGTCTCAGGGTGATTGGCCCAAAATCACCTAACCAGATTTCATGACTAAGTTGGGAACTATAATTCTCTGTCTTAGATGTGATTGGCCCAAAGTCACCCAATCAGTTTTCCTGACATGTAGCCCTCCTGACTTCCGTTTTCACTGGCAGAGGGTTGTAGGAGGCTGTTCCAGCCAAAAACAGAGATTGGGAGCCTGTTTTCATTGGCAGAGCAGTCGGGCCACCACAGGCTCCCTTGACACAAATGACATCAAGATGGCCACGCCCACCCTGGCCCCCTGAGATCAAACACAACCCTGATGTGGCCCTTAATGAAATTGAGTGTGACACCCCTACTCTAAACCATGCCATAATCTGTAATTTAAGGTGTCACTAAATTTCTTTTCTATACCCGGGTTTTTGCAGGAACCAACCCATCCATGTGCTTCTCTCTTGCACAGTCTGGGTCTAGTAAACTGATGCTCTTCCTAAACTACCAGATTTTTCTCCACCTCATTGCAAGCCCTCGCTTTCATTTCTATTCTCCAAAGCACTAATTTAGCATTCTGGATGGCATAGTGATTTTCTAAAAGAGGATTCTTGCTGCTCTTCCCCATAACTTTGCTCCTTTAAAGGTTAGTTGTAAAACATAAATTCCAAAGTCCATGCACTCTCTCTGTACTCAGCGCAGCCAGATTGCTCTAGGTTTAAGGCCTTCTGTTGAGTTTACAGCAAACAGATTGTGTAGGGGAGTGGGAGAAAACCACTAACTTTTATTTACTTTGAAAAATGTCTTGACAAAGCACTGGCACTCCTTCTCCTTCTCTACCACCACCAATACCTTGGAAAATGAGCCAAGAGAGCGAGAGAGCTGGGAGTTTTGTGGGTAGCTTGGAGTCCATCAGATGGTAGCTTTTAGGGTGTAGGAAGGTAGCACCCACCCCTCTCGTAGAGAAATGAAATATTCTAGGAAATATTAAAACGGCAGAATATTATATTTCTCTGGCTGAGAAATGGAGAAACATGTTTTTTTAGGCAGGAAGCAGACTCACTCTTAATAGCCCCCACCCTCCTCAATAGCCGATGTCCACACTTAAGAGATAAAGAGATAGCTAGGCCAATTCATAGGCAAATACCCTTACTAAAGATCCAACAAAGGTAGGATTAGCCCTCTACCCATCTAGCAACAGAACGCACCACATGGCACCTGAGAAGGTTGCATCGCCCAGCAAGGCTCAACCAAGCTTGGGACTCAATACACAACCTATGAAGTTACCCCTGCATGACCCCATGGGAGTCTGACAACCAATCAGAATCCAAGCTCAAATTCAAAAACCCAGAGAGAGCATAAAACCCAGGCATTCTCAGCATCTCTTCCCTTTTTCTTTGCCCAAGATCTTCAAGGCATGTGATATTTGTTAGATTGGGTGAATGGATGAGACAGACTTAGGCTTCAGTGACAAACAACAGCTCTTTATTAGACAACTATTTACAAATCTAGCACCAGCCCGTTTGACAGCTAGCCCTTTTATAGGGAGCTGTCAAACGGCTTGGCCAATCGGCTTGAAGTATTTTCCGGCCAGATTGGAGGACCTTGGTGGAGCCTACCATTTGGCTGTCAGTATGTAACAATACTGTTCATCAATAAACCTTCTTTCTTTCTTTTTTCTTTTTTTTAAAATCATATTTATATCCCGCCCTTCTCCACAGAGGACCCAGGGCGGCGCAAAGGAATTTAAAAGCATACAAAAAATAAATACATAATTTAAAAACATATTAAATTATCCTAGTCCTATGCTAAAACCAATTTTAAAATTCCCAATTTAAAACTCTCTAAAATAGTCCCCACGGGAGGTTAGGCTAGGCCGGCTTGCTGGAACAGATGTGTCTTTAGACACTGGCGGAAGAGGCAGAGGTCGGTGATGGTGCGTAATTCAGGGGGTAGGTCGTTCCAAAGGGCAGGGCACGCCACAGAGAAGGCTTTTCCCCTGGGTGTCGCCAGACGGCATTGCCCGGCCGACGGCACCCTGAGGGAGCGGATCGACGGCACCCTGAGGGAGCACCCTCTGTGGGAGCGGATCGGCCGAAGGGATGTATGGGGCAGGAGGCGGTCTCGCATATAACTAGGCCCCGAGCCATGGAGCGCTTTAAAGATAGTCGTCAAAACCTTGAAGCGCACCCTAAAGACCACAGGAAGCCAGTGCAGCTTGCGCAGGATTGGTGTTATGAGGGAGCATCTAGTGGCTCCCGTAATCACCCGCGCGGCTGCATTCTGGACTAACTGTAGCTTTCCAGCAACCTCTGTGAATCCAGTGTCTTTTTCCCCACTTGGAACTGAACCCAGATAGACATTTCTTCCAATACGGGCAGGGGAGAGAAAAAAACAAGGAAGACAGATTGGGAGGATTAACATAATCCTTTGAAAGATATATTTTAAAGAGTAGGGACTACAAGGATCTATTTTTGCAAGGTGAAGTTAAAATCAGGTCCTGCATTTGAAAGGTATTAAGCAAGTGTATCTAAAGTATGTTGATGAAGATTCTGAGTTCATCCAGGTAGAATTGTCTCAAAGTTGAGTTATGGCAAGTGGACTTATTTTCTTGTTAGTTTGAAACCTTTCACTGCTTACCAAGTAACTTCTTCAGGCTGAGAAAGTTGGGTTAGGGCAGGGGTCTGCAAAGTTGGCTCTTTTAAGACTGGTGGACTTCAACTCCCAGAATTCCCCAGCCAGACATGCTGGCTGGGGAATTCTGGGAGTTGAAGTCCACCAGTCTTAAACGAGCCAACTTTGCAGACCCCTGGGTTAGGGGAAATCTGAATACATTCCTTAAGTGAGTAGGCAGAGGATTGTTGGAGTGTACCAACTCTTAAAATTCTTAGGGGTCATGAAGTGAGGCCTCCCTGGAGAACCTGTGAAGTGGTCTTAATCTTCTTGGGGACCGATGAAAGAGCAGTATAAAAAATATATGTATAATAATTCCTGTGACCAGCTTATTACGGCTTAGATTCTTGAGGCTCTTTTGCATGACTTTGTTGGGATCTGAAATCATCAGATTAAAACATTGGTAGGCACATATTCCAATCTCAGTCACTCCCCAAGTCCAGTTTGTGACAGGCAGTGTTGCTGGGAATACAAACAGCATTTATCTAAACTGGCCATTTGTCTTCGTGCCCAAGGAAGCGAGCCCAGTTTGGAAGATGTAATTTTACCATATATTACCATCAAAGATGCTGTGTGTTATTAATGGGGTATGTAAAGGGAAATCAACAGCATTCTCAATTTTTCTTGTCATGTTACCCATTGAGGAATATATGTGTGTTTATAATTCTAATTCTAAAAAGCACCAATAATTTCCACATAACAAATTTAATGGGCCATCTGAAATTGATATATTGCTTAGCAAGGCGTGGAAAGGATTACAAAGGAGGAACTGTAGACACTGAAATGAATACGTAAAAAAAAAAACACAGTTGGTTAACACAGTATATATAGGCCTTTATAGAAAAGTCTGGCTTGATTAGAGCTTGTGTCTTTTCCTCCAGGCATTTATGTAAGAGATTTCATGCACAGTGTATTCATTGCTATATTATAGGACAATATCCTTTGAATCTGGATTTATGGCTGTTGGTTGCAGTACTTTCGCAAATTAAGCATACTTAACTCTGGGACTGTGCCCATTTGACAAAGTGTTGCAGACTCAAGTGATACTAACCATGTGTTTAGTTTTATTTTATTTTATTTTATTTTTTAGCGAGGCTTTGGCTCAAATTAAGTTACCTTATTTTTAATTGTGGATTTAATTTAAGTGGCGCTTGTAATAGATACAGTAAAAAGCCATCAGTCTAAATTGGTTTAGTGATGACTAAGGGCCAGATGCTTTATAAATATGTAGTAGTTAGCTACATGTGTGATTATATTTTAATTACTTCACAAGTGAAAGAGAGCAGGAATTCTGATCAGAAATCATATTTTTTTGTGTGTTTGTGTTTTAATCTCAAAGGACTGACTGTAAAAGGATTGAGTTAATGCAATGGAGATACATATGCTTTTTTTTGCTGTGTGAAGCATTACTAAGAAGAGTTAATTTATTATCTCTTCCCACACGTTTTACTATGTTCTCTTTATTAACTGGAGCAAACTATGGATATAGTTTCTTGATACGTATTTATATTATATCTGCTTTGGTTTTAAGAGACACAGTTGGCATAAGATGTTACAACTGGAATTCATAATTTTCTATTTTACAAAGGCCTTTCGACCAATTTCATTGTAATTTTATTACAATATTATTACAATGGCAATAAAGATTATTATTATTTCTTGGGGAATACATACACAAAACATAAACCTATACATATATACATAAACATACACCTGTTGTGCCCAGCAGGGACCGGCTGAGCTGATGATGGACTCTGATAGTGAGGAACAATATGAGTCTGCCCTAGAGGCTGAGGAAAACCCTGGGGGGTGTTCAGAGTCAGAGCAGGGACCAGAGAGGCTGGTTGGTCACCAGGAGGCACCTGACTCATGGAGCAGTGGGGAAGACCAGAGTCAGTTTGTCACTGACACTAGAATGCCAAGAGCTGAGAGGCAGAGGCAGCAACTCTGGACGCAGACTCACAAAAGATGATTAGGCACCAGGTGATTGTTGATTGGCCCCTCCCAGAAAGCTTATAGGTGAGGCGATGGGAGAGGATATTTGCAGGAAACAACTGTTCATTGAAGGAGTCATGAATGTCTGTGTGAGTTGAAGCCTGTGCCTGTTCAGTTTCCTGTGAGTTTGAAGGCTTGTGTGAAAGTTCCCTGCAAAGCCAAGCCTGTGCCGTAAGTTTCTGGGCTCTCAGCCAAGGGACTGCTTATCTTGCTTATTAGCGGTGGCAAACAGCCAAGTTCCAAGGCCACGGACAGAACAGTTATGTATCAAAAATGCTATATTGTAGTAGATTATATATGACCATTGGATTGGGATAAATATCCTTTAAGCTATTTTCCAATTCTTTGGTTCTAGGTTTTTATAACAAAACAGTGAAGGACACATTATTATTATTATTATTATTATTATTATTATTATTATTATTATTATTATTATTATTATTATGTTAAGCTTTGGTGAGATTCACAGCCTTTGGGGCTGGTTGGTAGCTCAATAGCTCGAGTCCTAACCAAGGACCTAGAAACTGTCAAGGTAACGTCGGAGGATATAAACTGTTCCAAGCAGGGTGGCCCTTTGTAGAGTCAGAATGCTCAAGTCCGGCAAACCTAGAACCTCCACATAGCGAGGCAGTTCCCTAGGTAGTGCTCCAAGGGCTCCAATCACAATCAGGACAACACACGACTTTCTCTTCCACAGTCGCTCAACTTCAATTTGCAAGTCCCGGTATTTTGTGATTTTTTTCTTGCTGCTTATTTTCAATTTGTGCATCACCAGGTATTGCAATGTCAATGAACCATACTTTTTTCTTTTCAATTGTTGTTATATCAGGTGTGTTGTAGGACAAGTGCCTATCAGTCTGAATTCTGAAGTCCCACAAGATCTTGACTTTCTCATTCTCTAAATCTTTCTCAACCTGATGTTCCCAATGATTTTTGCTGTACTCAAATCCAAACAATTTCCAGTGAATGATCTTAGCAACACGGTCATGGCGTTGTAGGTAGTCAGTTTGTGAAATTTTGCTGCATCCACTGATCAGGTGGTCGACTGTCTCATCTTTGGTTTATTTAATTTATATATACCGCACCCTTTCCCAAAAGGGCCTCGGGCCTCTGTAATCTTTCTCATTACAGAGGCGACATTTGCTATTATTATTATTATTATTATTATTATTATTATTATTATTATTATTATTATTATTATTATTATTATTATTATTATTATTATTATTATTATTATATTTTTGACACATAAGAAGATAAACTTTGCTTATAGGCATGCATACATTGAGCCTATCTAAATGAAATGGTTCCATGGTTAATGTCTCCTTTCTTTCATTGTTAGCAAATGGATACATATGTTGCTTTAATGAATAAAACAGTAGTAGTAGTGATTTCTACGTATATACCTTCTGTAAGTTGAAACTTCATATATGCTTGATATGTCATCTAGCTATTATAAGTACAGGGATGTCCACAAGGGAAGGGTCAAAAAGATCAAGGTAAAGGCCATAACTATGTGATCAGTGTCCTACCTTTTCTTTAAATATGCAACAATGGGCCCCATATTGATTTTTTAAACATACTCTCTCCTATGGATACCTTTGAATAAGTGGATTCAGAAGACATGAGAGAAAAGTCTGGTTAGCTAGAAATTTGAGGAATTGTAGTCCTCTGAAACATTTGAGACACTAGCCTGGAGAACCATTGATCCTTGACCCAACATGATGCCCATATGCACCAGTAAAATCACTGATACTTCCTTTCCCTCCCTTCTCTGTTTTGTCCCCCTTGAGATTGATTTGTTTAAAGAGAGAAGTTAATATGCCACAAAGCAAATTGCACAGCTTCAACCATCATTTTATTATATCAAGAGATGAAGCTAGGTCCCAAATAGCTCCAAGATCATGTTTTAAAAATAGAAATAATGCAGTGTTTTCTTTGACATCAAAAACAAATGTAAACTGATATGAAACTGATATGAAAGGAAGCATCCTGGGGAGACCAGGGAACAATCATACCAATTTGCCTTCTGGGAAATGGATATTTAGGACATGCAAATGGCAGCCATTTTCTGAGCGTCCCTGTATCCATGAGGGCCCTTGCTCAGACCTAGAGAAATCACATTTTATTCTTTTTTTTTGAACCACTCATATTTTTCTCATGTTATAAATAAACCATTATATATTCTGCAATTTTACTAGAATTTTCCATAAAAACTTTAAAAACAATAACAAGGCATGTGTTCCTTTGCCTCTGAGAAAATACAAAGAGGAAAACATATCTACATCTGATGTGACTGACAGCTGGCAAATAGGCCCTCAGCAGACAATATGTAATTGTCCCACTTACTCTTATCCCAGATGATCTTTACACTAGAGCCTCTTCTGTATGAGGCATTGCGGAGATGGCATTTTTCAGCAATGCAGTTCCTGATGGCTGGGCAAAGGGGTGCAGGAGGAAGACTAAATCTGCTGGGTTTAATATGTGAGGGTGAAACACACATTAAAGTGTCACATTTCTGTGAGAAGTGGAAAGTGATAGAAAGATCATGGGTTGGTCCCATGATATTTACAAACATAGTATTTGCCTATGATTGTGCTCATAAATAAGCTTTTAAAATAATGATGTTGCTCTTTGTTCATTTAATCAAGAGGAAGGAGGGAGGGAGCGAGGGAGGGAGGGAGGAAGGAAGGGGGAGGGAGGGAGAAGAAGGAAGGAGAAAGAGGAAGGGAGGGAAGGTGAAAGGGAGAAAAGAGGGAAGAATGGAATGGAGGGAGGGAAGGGAGGTGGGAGGGAAGAAGGAATCTTACTATTTACAAATTTTATTTTGCTAGCAATGATTACCACTCAGTATTTTGGGTTTTTTCATTTTTTATTTCCCCTCAGACATAATTTCATTCAGAGGGGGTGGGGGGGATGCTGTTTTTTCAACCTGTTCTTTGTTCTGTCCATGTTTCTAGCCATGTAATCATAATCATTCAACAATGATTGTTTGAATGATTTGAATGATGTTTTTCTCCCACAATCACCCAAAGAGGTGGGAGGGGAAGCAGAAATACTGGTATCTTGGGGAAATAGCAGTGGGGAGATTGGGGTGTGGTTGAGGTGAATAATGGGAAAGGAGGATGTTAGGAATAAAATACTGCTGTAGAGCCATCAGAAAGAACACAATTTCCTTTTGCTGTTTGTTTGGTATTAGCATATTTGCAAAGTTTGACATTTAGATTAACAAGTTAGGTTTTAACCACGTGATATCACTTAACAATAAATGTTCTGGTCTCAATTTGGCCTTAGTTGAGGATGACTCAACTTTTTTTTAATCTTTTCAAAATAATTAATAAAATAATTTCACCCTCCTGATGTTCTACTTGAATAATACTGATCAATTTGTTTAAAAGAAAAAAAGGAACTTCCCCTCTCGTATATGTATATATGTAATATGTGTATGTATATCTATATCTATCTATCTATCTATCTATCTATCTATCTATCTATCTATCTATCTATCTATCTATTAATATGGATGGATGGATGGGTGGATGGGTGGATGGATGATAGATAGATAGATAGATAGATAGATAGATAGATAGATAGATAGATAGATAGATAGATAGATAGATAGATAGATAGATAGATATAAAAGCTGGGACAAGTAACGGGAGCTCATTCCATTACGTGGTGCTAGGGATTCGAACTGCCGAACTGCTGACCTTTCTGAACGACAAGATCAGTGTCTTAACCACTGAGCCACCACATCCCCTCAATAAATGCATGCATGCATGCATGCATGCATGCATACATACATACATACATATATGCAAAATTACTCAATCAGATTTTGTTGATTTTAGCAGAAGCTATCTATGAATATCACACACACACGCACACATGCACACTATTCATAGACAGATTCTGCTAAAATCATCGAAATCTGATTGAGTAATTTTTTTGTCATTCAAGAAAACTGAATTATGAGTGTTTTGACTATTTAATGGGACACCTCTGTATTGTAATTATGTACTCAGTTCAGTTTAGTTCTCAGCATAAATGATCATAAATGCATCCATTTGGATTCAAATCTTCAGCAGAAGGAAATGAGAGAGGAAGGTCAGCCTATTTTATGTCTAGGCTTGACTAACTGCTCGCTTTGGCCTCCAACCATTTGTTTGTATGTTTATCTATTATGGTTTCTATGCCACTCAATTCCCAAAGGTCTCTAAGTTAATAATCTTCTGTTGATCTACTTTTCTCATCAAATAGCTCATCTCAGAATTATCTCAAGTTTTTTCCGATGCATAATATCAACTTGCATTTCAAATGAGGCTTGGCTGCACTTCGACCCAACTCATCTGCCCATAGGTAGTCTTGAATTCCGGCCTGGTCCAATCATGCCTTCAGATGGGGCACTGCCTTTTCTTAACCTTTAACCTTAGGAAGCAGACTGTGGCAAATCACTCCTGAAATCTTGCTAAGAAAATTTTAGAGATCTAACCCTACACACATACACATAGATATCTAAGATATCTTATTCATTGCTATGACATCTCTACTTACTAAAAAAATAAAATAATTTTCTTCATTGTCCTCCAATAAAACACAATAACATAGAAATTTATATCTTCCCAGGAAATCTGCAATGCATTGTTGAGTCCTAAGTATTTCCAAGTCATTCCAGTATTGGAAATGATTGCTCACTAAAGTTATGGTTCAGATGAGATGCAAGCTGGTGCATATATTGGAAAAAAGAAAAGGAAATCAGAAAATATTCTCTGCAGCACAGGTTACAAAAAGGTTTAGTGTGCAGAAACTAAACATCCGCTGCGATAAAGCAGGAATGTGTATTTAGTGGAGAGAAATGAATCTATAATTGATAGAAATAGACATTTTCATTAAAGGCAATGAAGCTCTGCTTCCATTAAAATAAAGTGAATCAGACATTTGATTATCTTCACTAGCTAATAAATGCCATTTCTCTTTATAAATAACAATGAAGAATAGTGAGAGTGAGAATGCAAAATATGGCAGTTAATTTATCAGCTATTTAAAAAAAACCCACTATTTAACACAATATGTAAAACAAATTCCTGATTATCAGAGAAAACATCCCCAAGGAATTAGAGTTATTTGGCAAACTATTTTCTCACCATTTAGGAAAAATTGATGTGCAACTTTCAGGGGAAAAAAGCCTAATGCAAAAACTAAAGTATTAACAGAGAAACTATTAAATTTCTCTGTACAGAATGCCTGTGAATGATGAGTGCTAATTTTATAGTCAGCCATCAATTCATTATCATCTATAAGGAAAAAGTAAGAAAGATGGTGCAATCCCAGAAACGGAGTTTGTATTGATGAGGCCAATTAGCTCTTTTCACATTAATAGAAATTAAATAATTTATGAACTTACATAGTTAAAACCCTAAAGAAGCCATCATAGATATGAATATGCAGCTACGATAATAACATGAAATGCTTCTTCAGTCATGTTCTAACTAGCTATTTTGAGAGTTCTCTTCGTTAGCTTGTTTGAAAGTTTGCTCCACCCATATTGTTTTATTTTATTTTTCTTCCTGGCAAGCACAACGCTACTGAGAATGTAGGAGGGAAAAATTTTTTTTAAGTCCAAATATTTGGTGATAGGAATAATGTTGTACTGAAATAATTTTAAACTTGGAACAGGCAATCCCACCTTCATATGAAATAAAATGCTCTCTTTGAGCAGCAAGGTGGAGAAACAGATGAATTGTAGCAAAGATCCAACCTATTGATTTCTGAGTACCCCACTCTGAGCAAAGGGCAATGCCTCAGCCTCTCCTGAATCAGAAAGAATCTGGAGGCATCTTTTTCAACTAACACATTTTATTACAAGGCATGGTGTCGGAGAAGAGGAGGCAGAAGTGGCAGATGGAGTTAAGTGTATCATCAGCTTATAGTCATTATGTTCCCACAAATGGTCCAAGTCTAACTCCAAAATTCCTCCTTTTGAATTCCATTGATCCTTATCAGTCACCAATTTACTGCTGAACTTTAGTTGAGTAGATTCTTGTGTATAGGCTTGAATAAAGCAGCAATCTTTGGCGCTGATTCTTTGCATCTGACATATAAATTTTTATGAGGTACTTACTTCATCCAATGTAGAGTAAAGCTGGGGGTGGGGAGGAGGGGAAGACAAGTTGGATATATTAATGTAAGGTATCTGTGAGACATATTACAAGTACTTTATCACTTAACAACTATCATCTATTAAAAATAAATTGTTTTTGTTGAGATCTTCAGAAATGGCCTAGAACCCTTTAATGAATATGAGCTCAGTAATCTCACTCACTTGTGTGGTTAAAGCAGTGGTAGTCAACCTGGTCCCTACCACCCACTAGTGGGCATTCCAGCTTTCATGGTGGGCGGTAGGGGTTTTGTCCGATACTGAAGCACTTTCCTTTTTTAAAATTTAATTGACTTCCCTACTTTATAAATCACCATTACTGTGGAACCAGTGGGCAGGTAGAAAATTTTACTACTAACAGAGATACAAAAGTAAGTGGTAGGTATAAAAGGTTGACTACCCCTAGATTAAAGTTTCTCTTAAATTGTCTGCTCTATCGTCATCACTCTAAAGGAACACATACTTACACAGCAATGGAATCTCTCAACACAGTGAGCCATAACAGTTATCCCACAATAATATAAAAAACTATGAGCATCACCTTGTAGGACAGGCCACAGCCCATCTGGTCCAGCATTCTGTCTCACACAGTGGCTCACCATTTGCTTCAGGGTCTTCCCAAGCAGATGTCTTCACCTGCTTATGATTCCCCGCAAATGGCATTGAGAGATATCCTGCCTATCTCTCCAACCCAGATGGTGTCCTTAGGCATCCATAATAATAGCCATGGATACCCTTGTTCTCCATGAACTCGTCTAATCCTTTCTTTTTTTTTTTTGTTTTTTTTGTTTTTTAATTTTTACAATATATCACCCGGTGCTGTACAAAACAAAAGGAAGAGTTGGTTTCAAGTGTCGTCTATTGTCTTTAAAATCTCCAAAATCCACGTTCTCTCGGTACAGGCGTCGAGACATCCAAAGTTCCAAGTGCATAGTCCACAAATGGCTTCCAAGTCTTCCAAAAAATATCATTTTTATAAACCCCCTCTCTAAATTTAATATCACACGTCATTTTATCGTTTAAGGCTAATTTCCACATTTCACAATACCATTCTTCTATTTTAATATTTACCTCTATTTTCCAATATCTTACTATTACAATTCTACCTATTATAATCATAATTCTAATCAGTTCTTTCTCATATTTTGTTAGCTCTGGTTCATCAATTATCAATAACAGTATAGTTTCCGGTCTCAATATTATTATTCTTTTCATCATTTTACACATCGTTGTTTCCAATTGCTGCCAAAACTTTTTAATTTTCACACATTTATATCACATATGTTCGTAAGTTCCCAATTCCATATTACATCTCCAACATTTATCACTCATTTTTTTATCTATCTGTGATAATCTTAAAGGGGTCCAATACCATTTCCAAACAACCTTAAAATTATGTTCTTTAATCCTTATAGATAAAGTCTTCATAATCCGACTCTTCCAATTCTCATTCCAATCCAAATCCAATATTTTAATCTTTAAATCTTCTTCCCAATTCCTTTTCATTACCATTTGTGGATTTCCATCAAAATTTATAATCTTGTATATCTTACTGACAAGTCCTTTTAACCCAACTTCATCCTTAATAATTTGAGATACTAAAATTTCAAATTTAGTTTTACTTCTATCTATGTTACATATTCCCCTTACCTTCATATTCCATTTTTCTACCTGTATTTTTTCAAACCAATTTAACTCCAGTTTTTGAATTATTTTTTTCTTCCTACTTTCAGTTCCTGAAGCTTTTAACCAATCTACTATATTTCCTATATTTTCATCCTCAATTACTTTGTTCCGACTTGAATTAGTTTTAATCGGCCAACTTTCAATTGTCTTTCCCAAAAACGTTATATCCGGAATCAATTTTTTAACAAATTTATTCCAAGTTTTGCTCAACCCCTTTAACCAATAACTATTAATTACCTTTTTTGTTTTTGCTCTATCTAGGAACCATGCAGACCCAAATCTCTTAATGTCTTTTAACTCCAAATCTCTCCAATGACCATCCCCACCTTTAAGTATTTTTATCACAGTTCTAATATTATACGCCCGATAATAATTAAGTAGATTGGGAATTCCCAATCCACCCTCTTTTTGATTTTGATACCACAGTTTCTTCATTAATCTTGGTCTTTTCCCACCATTACAAAATTTATCCAATTTCTTCTGATATTCTTCTATATCTTTCTCTGTCAAATTTAATGGTAGCATCTCAAATAAAAAATTAAACTTTGGTAACAACATCATTTTACACATTGCAATTCTACCAAACCAAGACAACTTTATCTCTTTATATTTATCTATCTTTTTCTCTACTTCCTTCAACATCACCTCATAATTAATTTTTTTTAATTCTCTAACTTTAAATGAGAGTGTTATCCCCAAATATTTCAGTGTGTTCTTAACTCTTATCCCAAATTGTTCTTGCATACTCTCCCACTCCTTACCATCTTTATTTATTAATAATTCAGATTTTGACCAATTTACCTTTAAACCTGTCATTTCTTCAAATTCTATCAAATGTTTATTTATCCTCTTTAAATCTTTCTCTATATCCTTCAAAATAATCAAAGTGTCATCCGCATATAAATTTATCTTATATCCCTTGTAACCTTCCAACTCTTCAGTCCAGCTGCCTTTTGAAAAAGCACTTTTGGGAGTTGTTCTTATGGGTAAAATGAAGAAGGGGAACATCTACATATGCCACTTTGAGTTCTTAAATGAAAATATGTTATATACATTTAACAAATAAATCAACAAATGTTTGGATTTGATCATGCATTCTTCATTTATTTTCCTATTGTCCAATGTTACGTTACGCAGAACATTTTCTGTTTATTTTCAAACTGCAACACTCTCGCAGACTAGAGAATACAATCAAAGAGAACTTGCAGAATTTTTCTGAATTTCAGTTGTTCTGACACTAATCATCTACAGTAGCTGCGAGAGATCAACATAATTGATCTAATAATTTAATTCCTATTATATAGTTACCAGTATTTCAGTCATTGTTTTTCTGTGAGCCATAGGACTATTCCTATGGTTTTAAGTAATGGGTGGAGAAGCCTGAAGGACAAATTGGCTGGAAGTCACACATTAAGATTCTTGTGAAAATCTCTACTTGCAGAAGGAATTTGTTCCTAGCTAGATACACCAATGAACCAAATGTAGTGGAATAATCTCACTTTGAAGAATTGTTGTACAAGAGGTGCCCTTCCTAGACTAAGCTTTACAGGAGGAGATGCTGAAAAATGATTAGCACAGGTTTTTTTTATAGTACTACAGAATACATAAGAACATAAGAACATAAGAATAGCCTTGCTGGAACAGGCCACAGCCCATCCAGTCCAGCATTCTGTCTCACACAGTGGCTCCCCATTTGCTTCAGGGTCTTCCCAAGCAGATGTCTTCAAATGCTTATGACTCCCTGCAAATGGCATTGAGAGATATCCTGCCTATCTCTCCAACCTGGAGGGTGTCCTTAGGCATCCATAATGATAGCCATGGATACCCTTGTTCTCCATGAACTCGTCTAATCCTTTCTTAAAGGTGTTGAGGCTGACAGCTGTCACCACTTCTTCTGGCAGGGAGTTCCATAGACCAGTGATCCTCTGGGTGAAAAAGTACTTCCTCTTATTTGTTTGAGGTCTAGCTTCGAAAAGTTTCATGGAGTGCCCCCTACAATGAGTTCACTGCTGCTGTCATTGGAGTTGGGGAACGTGTGTGACTGCTGGAATGCCATGTGGGGAATCTTTGGATCTTACTGCTACTCCCTGTGGCAAAGATTCCTCCTGCTTCAGGCAATAGTTCTTCAGGGCTAGTCTTGACCATGAACGAAATGGTCTTACAGGAGACACAGGACTTCACCGCAAGATGGTTGCACTTGTTACTTCAATTTTGATGCTCATAGTTAGCATGTCTCTTCTCCTTCCCCACATCATTTCTTGTTTTACAAGTATTTGTACATTTCTGATACATTGTATTAAAGCATACCAGAAAGACAAAAGAAAAGATTGCTGTCATAGGTTGGGGGGGGGGGGGTTGGGGGGGGGGAGATCTCTAAGCCAATGAAGTTTTACAATTTAAACTCATTAAAATTGGAATACTATTATGACTACCAATATAACCCCCGGAGTTGTTTCTCTTATCCTGAGTATTTTCTACAGAATATGAAAGAAAATAGTATTGGAAAGGTTGAGACATATTCTAAACAAAATTATAAAACACGCAAACTTTACATGCCTGTTTGGTTCCTTGATAATCTTTTTTTTTACAAAAAATAGAAGAAAGGTAACAGCAATTACAGTCCCATATGTTCTAGTCCAGATGATGATATTGGTCCTGTGTTCTCTTTTTCCAAGATTTGCTACTTCCAAGGTTAAACCTAGGAAGAATAAAGATATCCTTGCAAAACCCTGCATTTCAGCCCTGACTATTCCTGAACAGGAACCTACACTGTCAATGACTTCTTCAGCTTCAACTGCAATAATACATGAGCAAACAATCGATACAAACTCAGGGTAAACCACTCCAAACTCGATTGCAGAAAATATAACTTCAGCAACAGAGTGATCAATGCCTGGAATGCACTATCTGACTGTTGTTACATCCTCAAAACCCCATAACTTTAATCTTAAACTGTCTACCATGGACCTCACCCCATTCCTAAGAGGTTTGTAAGGGGGTGTGCATAAGCGCACCCGGGTGCCTACCGTCTCTACCCTACTGTCCCCATTTATTTGTACCCATTTCCTGTGTTCATGTCCATGTTTATATTTCTACCTTTGTCTCGTACATGTTTGTCAAACTAACTACTGTATTTTTTGAAGTATAAGACGCACCAAGATTTTGAAGAGGCAAATTTTGGAAAAAAAAGTTTTTGCACTCTGCAGACCTCCCCAAAACAGCCCATTTTTCATGAAAACAGGCCCATTTTTTGTCAAACAAAAGGGCATGCATAGCCTTCAGGAGGTTTATAGAGTGCTTCTGCAGGCTGGGGGGGGGGAGGAAATGAGCAAAATACGGCCCATTTTCTGCTCATTTTTGTCCACCCCAGCCCCAGGAGCACTCTGGAAGCTCCCTAAAGGCTATGCATGGCCATTTTTGCAAATGGGGCAGGGTTTCAGGAGGCCAAAAATGCTGTATTCAGTGCATAAGACGCACCCAGAAAAAGGTGTCTTATACTCCGAAAAATACGGTTAATAAAATAAATAAATGAAATATTCCTGAACACGAGCTTCATATAAGTAAATGACAGCTAGCAGTTTGTTAAAGAAAACATGAAGTTCAGTACAGTAGAGTTGGCACTGGGAGGTGGAATTCAAGATTTCAGGCAAATCTTTTTCACTGCTAACTGGATGTACATCCAAACCATCTAGTTTGTAACATTACTCTTTTTTCTTTTTTGAAGAAAGAAATGTATTTATTATTAACTGGCATGATACAGAATGAAGAATAAAATAAGAACGAAATCTGATTAGCTCACCTCTTAAATCACATCTGTGTCTCCTATGTCTCCTGTCTGTTTTCAATGGAAGCCTACTTCTTGACACAGGGAGAATTACCTGAGTTGCAGTTCACTCACCTGTAAAATGAGATGATGATGATCTGTAACCAGCCTTCCTCTGGAGTTTGAAAAGATTCATTAGTCAATGTCAGTCATATGAAATTCAGAGCAGATATGCTATAAAAATGTAAAGGATTTCAAATGACACAGAATATATTTGATAGCCTGAATGTTTCCAGTTATCATGAAAACAAGGAGACATGAACCTAGGTGCTGAGGTACAGGTAACTGAGCAATATTGCTCCCTAAAAGAATTAAAAATAATTGTTGTAATACCGCCATACTCCTCCCCCAATATAATGGCTAATGATACATTCAATCACATATGTCAAGCGAAGAGCACAATTTTAAGAAATCTCATCCATGTTAGCATATTGCTATACAGTGGATTGTAATTTAAACATTGTTCCTTGGTTTTTATGGTGGCTATGAAGTATTAAGTGAAATGTACAGAATTAGTACCTTTGCCAGATGTTAGACTGGATGATCTCAGAATTAGCTTGTGTACACATCTATAACTCAACTAGGAATTGACTTGTAAGAAAGAATTGTGTTATGTTGGGCAGTAAACTCATTATCCATCCAAAATGCATTAAATAGATCCCATTGTAAACTGAAAAATCTTGGTACCAGCTTTGATAGCTGGATTCAGGTTGCATATTGTTGACTTTTCAGTCCATTGCCTTATTCTAGAATTCTTAGAATAATCATATTTTATATTTTACATGAGGTAGCGCAGTGGTTAGAGCAGGGGTCCCCAACCCTCAATCCATGGACCGGTGCCGGTCTGTGGCTTGATAGGAACCGGGCCGCAGGGCCGGAGAGGAGGAGGAGGGAGGAGGGGGCAGCCCCTTGGGCAGAGCGCGCACCAGGGGCAGGAGAGCGCAGGCATGGCCCCTCGCGCTGTTGGGGGCCAAGAGGGGCGAGTGAGCCTACTTACCCCCCCCCCATGCGTGCATGCGCCACCTGTTCCCCCTGCCCCCCCGCTTCCCCTCTATGCCAGCCGAGCCATGCCCACCGGTCCGCGGAATTTTCTTTAAAATGAAACCGGTCCCTGGTGCCAAAAAGGTTGGGGACCCCTGGGTTAGAGGACAGTACTGACCCAGATTGTTGGGGGCCATATGCTGACTTTGTAAACTGCTTAGAGAGGGATGTAAAAGCACTATGAAGCGGTATATAAGTCTAAGTGCTATTGCTAATATATATTATTTTATACCTTACTAATGTTTCACCTGTTAGCAGAGTCATCAAAAAGTTTAAGGATGATTGCCTGAATACAGTATACATGTTATGTATATGATGTAATAAATTACCATTTAAATGAGATAGGTAGTTACAAATTTAATAAATAAATAAAAATGTAAAAAATATAGATTAATACACCATTTTCATTCATTCTTGTATTCTTAGTGCTAACTGTACGGCATGCATGAGAACTATCAACCTGTAGCTGAGCTGAACTAAGCTTCTCTAAACTGTTTATGTTGTTTGCAACACTACATGTTCCTGCAATCTGTTGCCCTCCATCCTATCAATTTCCTTCACTGCTTTTTACTTCACAGTTTATTTCTCCAGTAGTCATCTTTAGACTGATAGTCACTTAAGGATGATGTAGGGTGTATAAATGATCATTGCTCGACATTTCCTCACAACTGAGGTTCTGTAGTAAACTGTGCCAGCAGACATCACCAGAAACAGATGTTGAGATGATATGAAAAGATGAAAGCACGCTCTGTATTATTTGATATAGAATATTACCTGCCACGTGCAAGATCACCAGCTGATGCTGCATTCATAAAATCAGAAGGACAGGTGTGTGTCATGTGATTCAGCCCCTCATGTAATCTGCTGGAAGAATCAGGATAACGATTCTAGAAAGTTTATGATCATTAAAGAAAAACATTCCTTCAGTGTTGCAAGTTCCCAAGCACTTTACAAACCATTTGAGCTAAAGCGAAATCACACAATAAAGAATGAAATTGTAAAATGTAGAAATGCCAGCTATCTGTAAACATACACAACCTGTTTAATTGGATTTTAAAAAAATAAATAACAAATACAGTCCCACCTGGCTGGATTCTCAAAAGATTTGTGATGTAAGTTATATTGGATTGAATTCCAAAGGCAAAATCTCTATAACAGAAAAGACTTGTGTTTTATCTGCCATACATCTATCCTGGGGAATCTGAAATATTATTCCAAATCATTTTAGACTGTTGATAATGAAGGATAAGACCACACAGAGAGATAGAAAATTTCAAGTACAGTACAGCCTCTGGTCATGAACTCTTCTGACCACAACCAAATCAAGTTCCGACCAAAAAATTCACACACACACACACACACACGGCCAATTTCCTCTTCCACACCATTTTTTTGTAAGTGGCAAATTTCCAAAATTAGGTTCGGGTCACGACCAAATCGGTTTGCAACCAAAGTTATGGAATGAATTATGGTTGTGACCATAGCCAAACTGATGGCATCTATCCAATTTGGAAAGGAATGGGTGGTGAGGGAAGGGAGAGAATTGATGCTTCATATTAATAGGAAATAGAAGTGAGTCTCCTTACTGCATCCACCTAGCCATTGTGTGACACAGAATGCTAGACTAGATAGCCCTAAGACCTGACTCAGAAGGACCCTTCTTAATCATGACTGACCTTTCATTATACTGTACCTGAGGACAGCCTGCTATCATGGAGACCCAGAATGAATGTTGGCCACTGCCTCTCCTTGTAGGTCCAATATTGGACCCACCATGAAGTGGACTGAGGAACCTTTCCAAAACCAGGAATGGTGGAGGCTAGAAATGCTGGGATGTCCAAGAGCAGAACTCCATGTACCACTCAGCCTGCTCTTCTCAAAAGTGGTGTAAAGTATTATCCTATTGTGACTAGTATAATTAAAACACATCCTCACGGCCGATTCGCTCCCACAGAGAGGGGCTTCTCCGGGTGCCGTCCACTAGACTTTGTCAGCGGGCGACACCCAGGGGAAGAGCTCTCTCTGTAGCGGGCCCAGCCCTCTGGAATGACCTTCCCCCCGACATTAGAACGACCACGGACTTCCGCTCCTTCCATCTAAAATTAAAAACGCATTTTTTCTGCTTGGCCGGCCTAGGGTAGTCTCTCTTCTATGGGGTTTTTAGTTTAAGGTTTTTTTTAGGATAGTTGGTATTTTATAGTTGTTTTAGCGCAGGATATAATTTAATGTGATTTTAATTTTGTACTTTGTTCTATGTTATTTGTTCTTAATTTACCTGTGCCCCGCCTCGAGTCCCTTTGGGGAGAGAGAGCGGGTTAGAAATAAAATTTATTATTATTATTATTATTATTATTATTATTATTATTATTATTATTATTATTATTATTATTATTATTATTATTAACCATCCCTCATCTGGAGAGAAGGACTTTATTTGTAAGTCGTTTAGAGAGAGAGAAAATTGTGAGAGTGGCTCGGGTGGAAATTCTGAAAATGGCACAACACTATGCTTTCTTTCCTGAAGTTGCCTTATAAATGCTTCATTCCCTGTTCCCTTTTTGTTATTACATTCTCCATAATATTTATAAGCAATTTCATCCAGCAGCAGCCAGAAACAAACTAGAATCTAGTTAACAATTTAGTACTGCTATTATGAAGACCCAATATTTTCAAGTGTTCATAGGAGGAGCAAGAGTAAAAGAAAATAAATACCTCTCTTAGATTGGATCTTTTTATGACAAGTCTTTGCCTGCAGTGAATTTTTACCCAGAGTTATGGACCCTTGAAATGAAAAGTTTAAAATGGAATAGCTTAGTTGTGATAATTTTCAAATGCAGTGCATAGAGCAGGAAAGGGGGACATCTTGTGGTTCATTTTACACTAACATGAAGATCCTATTCTTGTGGGCACTGAAAGAAAAATGGACTTGCTTTCTTTTTCCTATTTGTTTATCTGCACATCTGGCACCTACTTGAGTTCATGACAGGCAATTTAGTAAACAATTCCCAAGGGCAAATTATATCAGATTGTGCTATTCCCACAATTGGATTGTAGAACAAACAGATTAATATACCCATGTATAATGCATATGAAGATTGGCTCACTGTCCAGAAACAGCTATGAAAGTGTATTTTTGTCCTAATGTATCTCAAAGAAAGTCTGTTTTTCACCTGTGCTGTAAACTGCACATCGATAACAGCATATGTGGATAAAAATGTTATTGTGGCATGAAAGCATGTATATTAGGAATTTCCTTATCAAAAATATGTGACAGGGGTCCAGTTCTTTTACAGATTTTGCATAACATGATGAGTAAGGAATAAATTTGATTGTGTAAGCAGAGTACCTAGAATTCTAAACTTATTTGTGAAGCCACACAAAGCATTTGGGGGGAGGAATACAAAAAGTATCCAAATAATAATAATTTAATAATAATTTTAATATTTCTAAACCGCACCCTCTCCCCACAGGGACTCGGGGCGGTGCACAGGCAAAGTAAAAACAATAAATACATACAAACATTTCATTAAAAATAAATTAAATCTAAACCTGCGCTAAAATTCCCCATTAAAACTAAGCTATATTATAAAACTTCCCAATAAAACCCCAAAGACAGAGAGACTATCCTAGGCCGGCCAGACAGAAGAAATGAGTTTTTAATTTGAGACGGAAGGAGCGGAGGTCCGTGGTCGTCCTGATGTCGGGGGGAAGGTCGTTCCAGAGGGCCGGGCCCGCCACAGAGAGAGCCCTTCCCCTGGGCGTCGCCCGCTGACAAAGTCTAGTGGACGGCACCCGGAGAAGTCCCTCTCTGTGGGAGCGAATCGGCCGTGAGGATGTATGAGGCAGGATCCGATCCCGCAGATAGCTAGGTCCCGAGCCATGGAGCGCTTTAAAGATGATAATCAACACCTTGAAGCGCACCCGGAAGACGACAGGTAGCCAGTGCAGCTCGCGCAAGAGCGGTGTTACATGGGTAGACCTAGCGGTTCCCATAATTGCTCGCGCGGCTGCATTCTTGACTAGCTGAAGTCTCCGGGTGCACCTCAAGGGGAGCCCCATGTAGAGAGAGTTACAATAGTCCAGCGCATGAGTGACTGTGCGAAGGGCGTCCCGATCCAATAGGGGGCGCAATTGGCGAACCAGGCGAACCTGGTAAAACGCCCTCCTGGCCATGGCTGTCACTTGGTCTTCCATGGACAGCCGGGCATCCAGGAGGACACCCAAATTGCGCGCCCCATCCACAGGGGCAAGATGTTCGTCCCCTATGGCCAGCGATGGAGTGAGCTGGTTGAATCGGGCAGCCGGAAACCACAGCCACTCGGTCTTGGTCGGGTTGAGCCTGAGTCCGTTACTTCCCATCCAGACCCGCACGGCTTCCAGGCACTGGCACATCACTGCTAGGGCATCGTTTGGGTGGTTTGTGGTAGAAATATACAGCTGAGTATCGTCAGCGTATAGATGGTACTCTACCCCAAAACCACGGATGATCTCACCCAGCGGCTTCATGTATGTGTTAAACAGGAGAGGCGAGAGGACCGACCCCTGAGGCACCCCACATGTGAGGGGTCTCGAGGTCGACCTCTGCTCTCCTGCCAACACAAATTGCGATCGGCCAGAGAGGTAGGAGGAGAACCACCGTAAAACGGTGCCTCCCACTCCCAACCCCCCCAGCCGATGCAATAGGATACCATGGTCGATGGTATCAAAAGCCGCCGAGAGGTCTAATAGGACCAGGATGGAGGAACAACCCCCATCTCTGGCCCTCCAGAGATCATCGACCAACGCGACCAATGCCGTCTCAGTGCTGTGCCCGGGCCGAAAGCCGGACTGGCGCGGATCTAGATAATCAACTTCCTTCAGGTGATGGGGAAACTGTTGTGCCACCACACTCTCGACAACCTTTGCCAAAAAGGGAAGGTTGGAGACTGGACGATAGTTGTTTAAAAGAGCTGGGTCCAAAGAGGGCTTCTGAAGGAGGGGCCTCACCATAGCTTCTTTTAGGGAAGCAGGCAAGGAACCCTCACTCAAGGAGGCGTTGACAACCTCTTGGAGCCAGCCTCGTGTCACCTCCCAGGATGCCAGTACAAGCCAGGAGGGACACGGGTCCAATAAACATGTGGTGGCTCGCAGTTGCCCACGTAACCTGTCCATATCCTCGGAAGTAACGGAGTCAAACTCCTCCCAAACAAGATCTGTCTCGTGGCATCCCACTGGGCCATCAATGGAGGGTAGCCTGTATCTGAGCGGTTTTCTCCTGCAGAAAAGTCACAAATTCCTCTGCTCTACCCTGTAGCGGGGCTTCCCGCACCCTCTGTTGAAGTAGGGAGCGGGTCACCCTAAACAGGGCAGCAGGGCGGTTTTCTGCGGATGTTATGAGAGTAGCACAATGATGGCGTTTGGCCACTCTCAGCGCCACAATGTAAGTCCGTAAATGGGCTCTTACCTGTGTCCAGTCAGATCCAGATCGGGTGGACCTCCATCTTCTCTCTAGGCATCTCTTGCAGCGTTTCATCACCCGCAGCTCCTCGGTAAACCAAGGGGCCAGGGTGGCTCGCCGCCGCAGGAGAGGCCGCAAGGGCGTGACCCGATCTAAGGCTCCCACGGCCGCACTATTCCATGTGGCCGTGAGGTCCTCGATCGGGGCACGGGTCAGGGGTACAGGAAGTGGCCCAAACGCCATCTGGAACCCGTCAGGGTCCATCAGGCGCCTGGGGCAGAACCAGATTGGTGGCTCTGGCTCCGCCTCCCCGCAGAGGGGAGCAGCGATCGGAAAGTCGAGCTGGAGAAGTGAGTGGTCTGACCATGACAAGGGTGTGATGACTTTATCCCCTATACCCAGATCACTCTTCCATTGGCCCGAGACGAAGATGAGATCCGGCGTATGTCCGCCCTCGTGAGTGGGGCCCTGAATTAGTTGGGTCAGGTCCATGGCCGTCATGGAAGCCATGAACTCCCGAGCTATCTCAGATGATTCGCCCAATGATGGCAGATTAAAGTCCCCCATGACTAAAAGTCTGGGGTTCTCAGACTTAATATAAAATAAATATATTAAATTATACAAATAAGCAGTGTACTGAGAGAGAAAAATAATTTCATGATCCAATAATTTATTGTAGATTAGAAATAATTTCTTGGGGAACACATACACAAAACATACACCTATACATATATACATAAACATACACCTGTTGTGGCCCAGCAGGGAAGGCTGAGCTGCTGATGGACTCTGATAGCGAGGAACAATATGAGTCTGCCCTGGAAGCTGAGGAAGACTCTGGGGGGGTGTTCAGAGTCGGTGCAGGAACCAGAGAGCCTGGTTGGCCACCAGGAGGCGCCTGAGGGATGGAGCAGTGGGGAGGATGAAAGGCAGTTTGTCTGTGATGCTAGAGTGAGAAGAGCTGAGAAGTGGAAGCAGCAACTCTGTAGGCAGGCTCACAGAAGGTGATTAAGCACCAGGTGGTTGTTGATTGGCCCTTCCCAAGAGAGCTTATAGGTGAGGTGATGGGAGGGGACATTTGCAGGAAACAACCATTCAGAAAGGAGCCATGAATGTCTGTCTGTGAATTCAGCTTGTGCCTGTTCTGTGAAGGAGTTTTGAAGGTCTGTGTGAAAGGTTGCTGCAGAGTTAAGCTTGTGACGTGAATGTTCTGGGCTCTCAACCAAAAGACTGGTTATCTTGCCTAATTAACAGTGGCCAACAGCCAAGTCTGGGTTATTGTCTATTTGAAGGCCTCGGACAGAACACACACCTATACACCCAGAGACAAACTCAAATATGAAAGCCTTCTACCTAATTACCACTCCTCTTCACTTCATGTAGTTCATAAACTTCATTAATATAGTTTTCATAGACATGGAGGTATTCTTCTTTCAGAAGTTTGGGTTGTTGTTTTTTTGTTTTTTTTTAAATTGAATTTATTGACCGCACCCTCTCCCCACAGGGACTCGGGGCGGTGCACAGGGAAATTAAAAGCGAAAAATATACAAAATACATACAAATTAAAACGAATTAAACTCAATCAATCCTGTGCTAAAATCCCATTAACTAAAAATACCCAATAAATATAGTATACATTTAAAAAACCCATAGACAGAGAGACTACCCTAGGCCGGCCAGGCGGAAAAGATGAGTCTTCAATTTCAGGCGGAAGGAGCGGAGGTCCGTGGTCATTCTAATATCGGGGGGAAGGTCGTTCCAGAGGGCCGGGCCCGCCACAGAGAGAGCCCTTCCCCTGGGCGTCGCCCGCTGACAGAGTCTAGTGGACGGCACCCGGAGCAGTCCCTCTCTGTGGGAGCGAATCGGCCGTGAGGATGTATGAGGCAGGATCCGATCCCGCAGGTAGCTAGGTCCCGAGCCATGGAGCGCTTTAAAGATGATGATTAATACCTTGAAGCGCACCCGGAAGACGACAGGTAGCCAGTGCAGCTCGCGCAAGAGCGGTGTAACGTGGGTAAACCTGGTGGTTCCCATAATTGCTCGCGCGGCTGCATTCTGAACTAACTGAAGCCTCCGGGTGCACCTCAAGGGGAGCCCCATGTAGAGAGAGTTACAATAGTCCAGTCGAGATGTCACGAGGGCATGAGTGACTGTGCGAAGGGCGTCCCGATCCAATAGGGGGCGCAATTGGCGAACCAGGCGAACCTGGTAAAACGCCCTCCTGGTTGCATAATGGATTCTCTGAATTCTATCTGAAGATATGAATTGAAGCAAGGGATTACATTTTATGCTGAATGTGGTTGTAATAATTTAAAATGGTTACTGCATAATATGATTGCATGTCATGAGTCTTCTTCAGTCAAGAGGACAAAAATATATTACACTTAATGTCATATACATTTTTTAAAAAAAATATCCAATCTGCCTTATTATTTTCTGTTCACAACAACATGAAGTCACAGCTGGCAGTTCAGTAGCTGGTGTTGGCAATCATACACATAAAGTTCTTCCCAAGGAACTAGGATGTCATAATTTATTATTTTTGTAAGTAACTCAAACTCGGGAACATCTTCTAGTTTCTAGTCTGGAGCCTTAACCATTAGAACAATCTGGCTCTTTAATTCCTCCTCTATACCAGTTGTGTGCACTGAAGCTTTACACCCCAACCCCATGCACAAATAACCTTTTGTTCTAATATGGCCATGGTGTGATTTGTGATGTTATAGCTGCTTTCGCTGAGATTATCACCCTGGACTCTTGCTGAGCTTTTTAGGCCTGAGCAATAGATGCTTGACACCAAAAGATATTTATGTATATTTTATTGTGCCTTCTGGGTTCTTCCAGAAAAAATGCTAATTAACATACTATTATTGTTTATGACTACACATGAAGCTTCTTTCTCTTTTCATTGGCCCTTTCGCTGATTTTTAGTTTCTTATAATTCCCTTTCCACACTGACCAATAGGCTTGAAAATGAAAGTGCATTCCCTATGCGGGAATTCGTGTAGCATGGGACGTGTGTTGAAAGCTTCATGTCACAAAAACTATGGAGCCTATTAGTGCTCATGAGGGTAGTTACATAATGCCTCTGCAAAATATGACTCTGGTGTGCAATATCACTGGGCTTGCTGACAGCTTAAGCAAGAGGGCTACTGTAACATAAAATGAGTAACAATAAAAAACAAAATTATGTTTGCCAGCATGGAATAAATCAGCCTTGACTTGTAGTCATGAAAGTAATAGTTCCTTCATTACAGAGAGTCACAGCCTCTCACTCTGTTGCATTTTAGAGCAATACCAGCATGATCTTCAAATGCATCTTCAAATGCTTTTGAAGATCATGCTGGCATTCAATTCATAATAAAGTGAGGCTAGGAGCAAAATCTCCATGGGGAAAGTAGAAATCTTTCTAAATAATGTATATATGTGTGTGTGTGTACGTGTGTGTGTGTGTGTGTTAGTTTTATGAGCTGATCAATAAATTTAAAACAATTGAAAACAAGTGAAAACAATTATCCATATATATTTTTTTTTCTTCCTAGCATTTCCCCGAAAGTGCAAGGTTCCCCACCCCCATTTTTTGACTGAGTATTGATCCTTTGGTTGTGAAGGGAATTGGCCAACTGATTATCGCCCAAACTTGACATCGTGGGTTGATGTCTAAGACAGGATTAGAATTCAGTCTCCCAGTTTCTAAACTGATGCCTTAACCACTAGATCAAAGTGTCCCTCATAATGTTTACATTTATTTTAAGAAAGTTAGTAAATAATAGTGAAAAGGGTCAATGGTTAATTGCCCTCTGGATAGATGTTGACTTGGAGCATAAACTCTCAAAGGCTCAGGCTCTAACTGGGCGAGGGAGGATCAAAGCAAACACACAGGTATGCATTTGAAGATCATGTTGGCATTCAATTCATAATAAAGTGATGTTAGGATATATATACTGTATGTGTGTATATAATTAATTAATGCTAATTAATGCTACAATTTCTTTAGAGTATATCCAGAATTTCAGAGGGCACTATGGGAGTTCGCTATCTTGTCTTTGAAAGGCAGCAGTTAAAGGTTTATGATCTATATCTTGTGCATGAGTAATGACAATGAACATAATCAAACTAGTATTATGTCCAGCACTGATTACCCCATTACATTGGCCATACTCTTCATTGGAATAGTTTGTAATCATATAGCAAGAAAAAAAATTATGTCTGAAAAAAATGGGTGACTTCATGAAAATGCTTGTTTGTTTCTGTATTTTTACTATATTTATTTTCTATCCATCTTTATTGAAATGACTTGTACAGCATTAAAACATTAAAACCCTAACAGAGATGTATTTCTAAAACAATAACTCTGGAAATGCTCTGTCTCTGTCTCTCTCTCACTCTCTCTCACACACACACACAGACACACACACAAATCCATACCCATCTTAAATGTGTTGCCTGCTCTTGATTTCCTTTGATTTGGGGGGAGGGAGGTGGAATCCATATTTTCCAGATTTGTGAAGTTTATTGGATTTATATGCCGCCCTTCTCCCAAAGGACTCAGGCCGGTGTACATTTAAAACAAACATGTTACAAAAGTTAAAAGGGAGATTAAATAGAATATCCAAAAAAAACCAAGTGACATTTACAATAAAATTTAAAAAATTAAATTAAATTTAACAATTAAATTAATCATTTATTTTATTCAGGCCAGGCCGGCTTGCTGGAAAAGCCAACTTTTTAGGGCACATCAGAAGGACCGGAGGTCGGAAATTATGCGAAGCTTGGGGGTGCAGCTCATTCCAGAGGGAAGACACTCCCACAGAGAAGGCTCTCCCCCTGGGGGTCGCTAGCAGACACTGTATGGCCGACGGCACTCTGATGGCACCATTTTCCACATCCGAATGCCTAGCATTGCTGCTTAAAAATTAGTGTTACATTTTATGAAGAAAATTACATTGTATACAAGTTATTTAGCATTGTCGGGCAATCATTTGTGCATAAAATGAACTGTGACGTTTCAGCACCTAATGGAGTTTTAGTTTAGTTTAGCAGCAGTGCAAGCAATAGTCATACAAAGAGCAATTAATTTACTTCAGCTAAGAAACATTATTTCACCACTGAAATTCTGGCAATAGGAAACATTACTGACAGCTGTGAGGTGGGGTTTTGGGTCACAAATTCGATGTCATTAGCTGCATTAATTCAATGAGATTAAGCCGCTATATTCTCAGATTTTCCCTTTTTTACATTTGGAATATTAATATATTATATTACATATTGCCACGCTGATTGATATGCTAGAGAGGACTTTTGATTTCAATTCAATTGCACTGAAAATCTATTTTTTTAAACATGACTTGCTATAAAATATCGAAGCACTTTAGATGTCGTTTTATTTGCAGTGTGTCTGTGGGAATGTTTTTGTGAATAAAACTACAAAAGAGTGATCTGATTGATTCTGTTAACAACAGCATATGTACACATTTTTCAGAGCTGGGAAATTTCCGAGTTGATACTATTATTAAAATAAAGCTTTATTTGCAAGTTGTTTGAGGACAATTGAAAATAAGGAAATGTTATTGTTGTGAGGAAATCTGTTTGGCAAAGAAAAAATCTGGAGTAGATCTTGCATTAATTCTTGCTGCAGGGATATAGAACGCATAAGTATGGACCAAGTGGTATAACTTATTTGTGAAAACCTTGTGTGTAGACCATACTTTGGCACAGCTCTTGATGTTCCCATGCTTATAGCAATTGCCTTGCTTAGCAATGAAAATTTTGGGCTCAGTTGTGATGTAAATCAAGGATTACCTATATTAACTTGGGACCTCCTTTTGTAGAGCAGAAAAAAGCTGAATTTGGTAGCTTAGCCAGTCTTTCCGGGCCTTTCTGCTTGCCTTTATATATTACCTTCAACATTAGTGAGCCATGGCCTTTTTTGTCCAGATATTGTATTTTAGAGATTCCATCTGATTCCAAAGCTAATCACTTATAACCATTTAGTCTTGGTATTCTGCATGGTTTCATTTGTTTTCTGAATTTTAGGAAATTGCTTGACTGGAAGCAGAAGATATAGTTCAAATATCTGAACAAATTATTGGCCAGAGCATTGTCCTAATTGAACTTGGCTTGACTAGAGGTACAGAACTTTCAAAAACAACAAATATTCAATCACAATATCTCTCAAGGAGGCCTGTGCCCCGCCTCGAGTCCCCTTGGGGAGAGAGAGCGGGATATAAAATTAAATTATTATTATTATTATTATTATTATTATTATTATTATTATTATTATTATTATTATTATTATTATTATTATTATTATTATTATTATTATTATTATTATTATATTTGCAGTTACCATTACCCAAATCATTGAACCACTAGTGAGAAAGATTTGTGGCTATTGTCTGCTTTTCCCCCCTGCTTAGGCGTATAATTATAATTTTCAGGCTTAGCATTTATAACTAACTGATCATCTGTGTTAATCTCAGGAATTAGCAGCACCGTGCCCATTTTATATGGTCTGGGGCAGAGGTGGTATTCAGCCAGTTTTGAAATTTTGAGAGTGGGGAGGGAATGGAGATTTTGCAGTATTGTTCCCCAAGGCCATGCCCACAGAACAGGTAGTAAAAAAAAATTGAATCTGTTAGATTGACAAAGGAGTCCGACTCAGGCATGGTCAATCAACAGGAACATTTATTCAGCAACTATTTACAATGCACAAGAATCACTACTGGCAAGGCTTCCCCGTCTGACAGCCCTTTATATAGGCTTTCAGACAGGAACCCTTGCAGCAAGCTAGCTGCAACATTGTATCTGTTTTCTAGACAGTCTCCTGCCAGCTCCGTTCCGGAATGTGGTGACTCAGAGTTCACCAGACTTGCTAGCACGGTTGTAGACAAGCCTTCATACGGACTATGCCTGGGTGATTGGCATGGAGCGACTGAAGAACCATGTGTCTCAGAGGGGAAGGGACGATGACCCAATCTAGCTAGCACGGTTGTAGACCTGAGGACTTAACACTCCTTCCCCCAAGGTCAGTGCGCATGTGTCCAGTCTTTCTGTCCATCAACGTGTAGGCGCATGCGTACTCCTCCAAGTAGGCGGGGCGGTGTCGGGCCCGCCCCGAACGCCTCAGTTGCTGCGGAGAGCTCGGCGAGGTAAGTAGTTCCTGGGGAAGCTCCTCCCCATGGGGAGTAGAGGCCCCACCCACGTCACTGCGGCCTGCCCCCGGAGGTGGCATCTGCATCGCTGGAACCGGCGATAATGGTAAGTCCAGGCGAGAGGGCGTGGCAGCCGGGCTTGAGGTTGTTGAAGGTTGCCGGCTGGCAGCTGGTTGGTAGGGTGGGCCTCCTAGCGGCGAGGCCCATAACTCCGTGTCGGCTTGAGTGGAGTAGTCCGGAGGGGGTCTGCAGAGTGTGTCCGATGACGAGAGGCCGGGACTGGCAAAAGCCTCCGGAGTTACCTTCTGCGGCTCGGCTTGAACAGGGAACAGCGGCCCAACGGGGGCCAACGGGCAGGAACGGCCTGGTGTGGTGAAGGCTGTCTCGGGCAGGCGGCGCCTTAGTTGATCCAGGTGGCGCCGCCACTCAGATCCATCGCATAGGCCGACCCTGTAAGAGCAGGGGCCGGTTAAGTCCAAGACGGTTGCGGGAACCCATCGCGGCTCCCCTGAGAAGTTTCTTGCCCAGACTAGGTCCCCAACTTGAAATAGGCGAGGGGAGGGAACCTGCAGGTTGCTCCTCTGCACCCCGTCGTAATCGGGGTGCAGTCTGTCCAGGGTGGTCCGCAAGCGTCGGCCCATCAAGAGCTCCGCGGGGCTTTTCCCTGTGGCCAGGCAAGGTGTGACATGCTGTCCCAAGAGGTACGCAGCCACCCTTGCCTGCCAGTCCCCTTTATCCAAATGGGCCAAGGCTTCCTTGGCCGAGCGGACTGCTCGTTCCGCGCGTCCATTAGACGCCGGGTGATAAGGGGCAACCGGCGCATGGCGGATCCCTTGGGTGGCCAGAAAGTCCAAGAAGGTGGAGGACTGAAATTGGGGTCCGTTGTCGGACACAATGACGTCCGGCAACCCGTGGGTGGTGAACAGGCGGTGCAACGCACGCACGGTGCTCTCCGCTGTGGTGGAGGCCATGACAATCACCTCCACCCAGCGGGAGAACGCATCCACCACCACAAGGAAATTCTGGCCATGCAAGGGACCCGTGAAATCCAAGTGGAGCCTGGACCACGGGCTCCTGAGAAGGTCCCACTCCCTCGGCGGGGAGACTGGCGGGGCCGGCCGGGACGATTGGCAGGTGGAACAGGCGACCACCCACTCCGCCACTTCAGCATCCATGCCAGGCCACCAGACATAGCTCCGGGCTAAAGCCTTCATACGGACTATGCCTGGGTGATTGGCATGGAGCGACTGAAGAACCATGTGTCTCAGAGGGGAAGGGACGATGACCCAATCTCCCCAACACAAGCACCCACAATGGAGCGAGAGCTCCAGCTGGCGTGACTTGTATGGCCGAAGGTCTTCGGCCACGCTGCCCGTAGGCCACCCCCTCAGCACCCAACGGCAGATCTGGGCGAGGACGGGGTCTGAGCGGGTGTGAGCGGCGACGGCGGAAGAGGACAAGGGCAAGTCCGACTCCGTGACCGTCAGAACGGAGAGGGCTGGCACAGGGGCCGGATCCGGCCCCGGGATAGGGCAGCGGCTTAGGGCATCAGCATGCCCTATCTGCTTGCCAGGACGGTATAGCAGCGTATAGTCATACGCTGCCAGGAATTCCGTCCAACGGGTCATCCTGGGCGACAGGATGGGGGGGGTCAGACGGTCACCGGCCAACAGCCCAAGGAGTGGCTTGTGGTCCGTGATGACAGAAAAGGTCCGCCCATAAAGGTAGTTGTGGAACTTCTTAATCCCGGACACTACAGCCAAAGCCTCCTTGTCGATTTGGCTGTAGTTTCTCTCCGTTGGAGACATTGTCCGGGAGTAAAAAGCAATGGGGGCTTCCGAGCCGTCTGGAAAGACGTGGCTCAGGACAGCCCCCAGGCCAAAAGGGGAGGCATCGCATGCAAGCGTCAGAGGAAGCCTGTCATGGTACTGGACTAGTACTGCGTCTGACATGAGCATGGCTTTGACAGCCGCAAACACATGCGCTTCGCGGTTGCCCCAGTGCCAGGCCGCGGATCGGTCGAGCAACCGATGCAGCGGCTCGGCTAGCGACGCCTTGTGGGGAATAAATGGCGCATAAAAATTCAAAAGGCCGAGGAATGCCTGCAGCTCCGTTTTGGAAGCAGGAGTGGGGGCCTTTTGGATGGCCTCGACCTTGGAGGGGGTTGGGTGAATTCCTTGGGCATCAATCATGAAGCCCAGGAATTCCACCCTCGGCGCAGCAAATGTACATTTGCTGCGCTTCAATTTTAAACCCGCGCCCCTGAAAACTCTGAGGACCTTCCGCAACGTCTTGGCGAGCTCTGATATGCTGGCAGCAGCAATCAGGACATCGTCAAAGTACGGTACAATGCCAGGGAGCCCATGGAGCAGTTGCTCCATGCGGCTATGGAAGATCCCCGGGGCTACGGACACGCCGAATTGGAGGCGGCAACAGCGGAAAGCCCCTCGGTGGGTGACGATGGTCTGCGCCTCCGCAGCCTCATCGTCCACCGGAAGCTGTTGGTAGGCCTGCGCCATATCCAGTTTCGCGAATACTCGACCCCGCCCCAGAGAGTGGAGCAGGTCCTGTACTACCGGAACCGGGTATGGGTTCGCCTGAAGCCCGAGGTTGATCGTCGACTTATAGTCGGCGCAGATCCTCACGGACCCGTCGGGCTTAATGGGGACCACAATTGGGGTCTCCCATTTCGCCTGATCGACGGGTTCGAGCACGCCCTGCGCCACTAATCGATCTAATTCCGCTTCAACCTTGGGCTTCAGTGCGAACGGCAGCCTGCGGGCCTTCAAGCGGACAGGAGCAACCTGGGGATCCAGGTTTAGGGAAACGGGAGTGCCCTTGTACGTTCCTAGGCTGCCATCAAAGACGTCGCTGAACTCTTTGATCACTACGTCTACCGGAGAACTGGCTGGCACGCTGTGTACTCCTTGGACTGACAGTCCCAAGGCTGGAAACCAGTCCAATCCGATCAAGGCAGCTAGGGAATTGGCCACTACTAGGACGGGAAGGGTCCCATGGAAAGAGCCGTAGTCTACCCTCACTCTATGCAGTCCTAGGATGGGAATTGGCGAACCGTGATAGTCTTTTAGGATCGTCGCCGCAGGGCCGAGGTCTCGTTTCCAGAGATGGGGGCACAATTTAGTTAATTGTGCCCAGGAAATGAGGGATCTAGAGGACCCGGAGTCTATTTCCATCTTGACTCCCACCCCCTCTAAACAAACCACCGTGGACAGTCTCATACTCTCTGCCTGGTCGAAGTTCAGAGCTGGGGGCATCTCCGACAGCGTGAAGCAGTCAGTCGACTGTGGCTCGCGGCGTCTCGATCATTTCTGAGCCGCTTGTTGACCTGGTGGAGCGGCTCTGGAGGCAGCTGCTGGAGTAGTCGTTGGTGCGGCGGCACGGCACACGGCTGCCAGGTGTCCTTTCCTGCCGCATCTGCAGCACACCGATGCCTTGAAGGGGCAGTCGGGTCTTTGGTGGGCACCTCCGCAACCTAGGCAGCTACCGGGGTTTTGCTGAGGTGTGAATGCGCGATTAGGCAAGCGCCCGGTCACCCTCATGCAGTCCCCTTGGTCTTCATCCTCTATCTCGTCTAGCGGCGCTATCATGTCCACTAGACATGCTCGCGGAGTGGGGAAAAGAGGAGTGCGAGCGCGGCCCATGTCAGACGTGGAAATCTCTGACAATTCCGCCGCGCGGGCTTCTTCCACCTCTTGCTCGAGAGTCAGGACAGTTTTAGAGAGCAAGAGGTGCTTTAGGCGGATGTCTTTGACGCCGCACACGAACTGCTCCAGTAGAGATTCCTCCAGGAAGTCTGCGGGGAACTCGCAAGGAATTGCGGTGGCTCTCAGTTTCTGGAGGAACTCAGCTACAGATTGCTGCGGTTGTTGCACACATTGCCTGAATGCGTAGCGATGTGCTATGCGAGATGGCACAGGTGCGTAGTGTGCTCTCAGGCGGCCCAGGAGATCGTCCCATGGCACTTCGTGTACCGCTGCGGGGGCTGCTACAGTTCGAGCGTTGGCGAATAATTCTGGACCGCCACACTGGAGGAAGAGGCTCAGCTTCCTTGCTGGTGCTAGTTCGCCGTAATCACTTGCGATCATGAAACACTCGAAGCGTGCTAAGAAGGAAGCCCATTGCTCCTTCATCGGATCGAATGGCGCGAATGGTGGCATTGTCGCCATGGTGCGGCTGTGGTGGGCGCTCTGCACTTGTATAGTCGAAGCTTCGTTCCTCGTTGAGCCTAATGACAAGGCCTGAATCCCATCCTCGTCGCCAGTGTTAGATTGACAAAGGAGTCCGACTCAGGCATGGTCAATCAACAGGAACATTTATTCAGCAATTATTTACAATGCACAAGAATCACTACTGGCAAGGCTTCCCCGTCTGACAGCCCTTTATATAGCCTTTCAGACAGGAACCCTTGCAGCAAGCTAGCTGCAACATTGTATCTGTTTTCTAGACAGTCTCCTGCCGGCTCCGTTCCGGAATGTGGTGACTCAGAGTTCACCAGACTTGCTGGCACGGTTGTAGACCTGAGGACTTAACAGAATCCACCACTGGTCTGGGGAGAGATCGGGCCTTCTTAGCATTAAAATATAGTGGCCATGTTTTCTTGGAAAAAATAGACCCAGGAAAGGAGCAAATCTGAAAGAGATTCATAAGACAGACAGACAGATATGCATATGCATATGTGTATGCATATACATACTCACACACACACACAAATATATAATTTAAGAGTGAAACCAAGAAAATGAATGAATGAATGAGTGAATGAATGAATGAATAAATAAATAAATAACTCTAAAGTTTAAAAGTCTAAACTTTTGCATATAAAGCACCATCTTTTATAATAAGGAATGTGTGGTCACTATAGATATGAGACACTCAAGGAATCCCAGGGCTGTAGGTTACATTCTGGAAAAAAGGTGAAGGGAAGCAGTTTTTATACTGTATCCCCCCAAAAACTACATGGACATGTCACCAAGGCCCCAGGAATCAAGCTCATCTTGGAGACTTGACTTTATAATCAGCTTTTTGGAGGATGTTGCTCATATTTTCATACCTTTAATTAGGCTTTATGAATATTTGAATTGCATTTTCAATTAATTTAGGATTACCCTTGTTTGCTGTTTGGCTCCCATGGGTTTCCTGAAAACTCTTTTTAATCAAAATCCCCTGGTTAAACATAAATGAACATGCTTCTGAACTCAGTAGAACAGGGATCCTCAATCCCTGGGCCATGGACCAGTACCGGTCTTTGCCCTGTTAGGAACACGACTGCACAGCCGGAAGTGAGCAGCGGGTGAACAAGCAAAGCTTCATCTTTATTTGCAGCTGCTCGCCAGTACTAGCATCACTGCCTCAGCTCCACTTTAGATCATCAGACATTAGATTCTCATAGGAGTGTGAACCCTACTGTAAAATGCATAGGTGAGAGATCTAGCTGATATGCTCCTATCCCTCCCCCCGCCTCAATCAGTGAAAAAAATATATTCCACAAAACTGGTCCCTAGTGTCAAAAAGGTGGTGACCTTTGCAGCAGGAGATTGGTTTTAATGAAGGTGCCAAAAGGGGAAGTCAAAGAGACAGAAGTGACATATGAAGATTTAGATACAATATAGCTTAACACGAATGGCTCACAGTTCTGATCTTTGCCTCTTAGCTAGACACAGGCAAGTTCACTTGTGGGTTTTGTGACATAAGCGATGCAATGGAGCATATGACATCTCTGAAATTAAACAGAGACAAGTTGCACAAATATGTGTTTGCCCCATCCATACAAAGCATGTATTATAAAAGGATGGGCTAGATTATATGAGGAATGTATAAAAGGATGGGCTAGATTACACGAGGAAAGCCTGTTTGTCTTGGCATTTGTGTAGGTTAAGGGTCGGCAACCTTAAACACTCAAAGAGCCACAAAGGTCCTAAACAGGAGCCCCTCCCCGCATTCAATTCTGGAGCTGACTGGAAATCCAGTTCCCCCATCATAGAGTCTCCTCCTAGTGTGGCGTCCTTTTTCCTCTGCTGCCTGGAAGTCTGGTTCCCCCCATCATAGAGTCTCCTCCTGGTGCAGCATCCTTTTTCCTCTACCTGTCCTAACCAAAAGCCCTATTAATACTGGCAGTGACTGGCAACAGGTAATCGCAGCAGAGGGATGAAAGAGCCACATGCGGCTCCAGAGCCATGGGTTGCTGACCCATGGTCAACTCTTCATTACTATAAAAGTTCTTTGCATAGCAGCACAACACCGAAAGACAGTTGTATCTGGTGCGTGCAACTGTATGGCCTATATTCTTTGGCTTCTGTTCTTCCCAACCAACCAGTTCACCTCTCTCTCTTCTCTTTGACTTCAGCACTTTGAAACTTTTAAATCACAGTATACACTGTTTTGTCCCTTTGAATGGACTAGTGTTTCATTTAATACACTGGCTGAACTACGTATCTCAGTTCAGTAATGCAGGATTCCAGCTTGAAATAGCCCTACCCACAGCGTTGTCTGTGGGGAGGGTAAAAGAAATCAAGATGGTAGCCAATCTTACATCAAATGAGACTCAACATGTAGGAAATCTGAAAATGTTCAGTAGAATCCACAATTCCCTTTTTTTTATTTAGTATACAGGGAGGTTGAACTGTTGCTAATATAAACCACCTGGCCTTAAGCATGCCTGATACATTTCCATGGCTTTTTATAAAATATTTGCTGAGTTGCTTATTTATATATCAGTAAGTGGTCAAGTTTTATTTCCTTTGTGACAAGGATAAAAATGTGAGGGAGAAGTAATTCATTGTCGAAAGCCTAGATTAAGCTGTGAATTAATACAACCTATTTCACTCTGGAATGTCTGACTGCTACTGCAAAGGTACATTGTGTGTGTGGGGGGGGGGGTTTTAAACTTACAAAACTATCAACTGCTTAGTGTATGTTTTGTATGGCATTTGTGGCATTTGATTACTGAACTGCATTTTGATCAAACAGTGTCAAATTCATGGGATCAACAGTAGTGTCCACCAATTACTATTCTCTGGGAATGGTGCTCTCCAATCTTGAATCAAATTTTGCTTGTGAGAGTATCTTTAAGTTAAAAAATTGGCTTTTCAGTAGGGGGAGGAAACCAAAGTAAGTTGCCATCCTAATATCTACTTATACCAAGAATCCTGAAATTGGCAATGTTCTGGAGGGAGAACCAGGCAGGCAAGGACTGAGGCAAGACAGATTTGTAAATACCAAAACCCTTTATCAGGGTAACAGCTAACAATAACTAGAGGCAATGTTGCAACCGGCAACAGAACAGAACCCCATTTGACAGCTCTTTATATAGCGGCTGACAAACGGGCAACCAATCAGCGAACTGCATTCTCCTGCTCTGGCTGTCAATGCTCAGCCAATCAGGAGAGCCCCAAACGTGGATACATCATTGAGACAGCAGACACAATAGACAAGCCATGTGATACTGTGCTTTACAACCATGTTGTATAGCGATGGAATTGCCAGTCCAAATTACCTCTTTTATGCTAGGAATATCTGTAAGTAGAATTCAGTGAAAATAATTTTGCCCCAGAGACTAAATTTTCCCCCATGCCATAAATAAATGTCAGTAATCTGTGGAATTTATATCACTGATTTTAATGGGATTTCTCCACTCTACCATTCAAATTTAGTTTATTTTTATTTTTATTTTATTATTTAGTTTTATTCAATTTATATACCGCCCTTCTCCCTTTCGGGACTCACAGCCATAATAAAAATGGGTAATACAAAAGCTAAAATAGAATGTTAAAATGAATTAAATGTAATTGGCCTGCGTTTAAAAACCCCGTACTAAAATCACTTAAAACCTATGACAGGCCGGCAGCACAAAATAAGTGTGTCTTCAGGGCCCGACGGAAGAGATGTAGGTCCGTGATCATCCGTAGTTCAGGGGATAGGTCATTCCAGAGGGCGGGAGCTGCTACAGAGAAGGCTCTCCCCCTGGAGGTCGCCAGCCGACATTGTCTGGCCGACGGCACCCTGAGGAGGCCCTCTCTGTGGGAGTGAACTGGTCAGTGGGAGGTATTTGGCAGCAGGAGGCGGTCTTGCAAGTAACCAGGTCCCAGTAACCAAGTGCATGTGTGTGTGTAGGATAAAATATTCACTTTAGTGGATGCATTAAAGTTCAAGTGACTTCTAAGGAAGACAGCATTCTTTTTCTAGACAATATCTTCTACTTAAATAAAATGCTATTCCCTTTTAAAATAAAGGATTTGAAGTGAGACTTATTCTTGTTTTTAATGCATTTAATAAGATTCCTGAATATAGTATTCACCAAAACTATATTAGAGTAATAGAAAAAAATAAATGGCAAAAATCAGAAAAAGTCAAATCTACATAATGATTTGTAATTAAAAGGATTCTTTAGTGCGGCTTTGAAAATTGATCACACAGCCCAGGAAAAATAGAGCCAGAGAGATTTTAGAAAATTTGTACAGAATTCCAACAAGTATTTTGCATTTTACTTCCTTATTTTCCTTGGAGTGAAGAGAAATGTTGAGTGTTGAAGAAAGCTTTATAATGAGAATCACTGAATAAACAACATGCTAGCATTGCTTTTTAATAAATAAAACCAGAAGGTTTATTCTCAGTTCTGTTTACTTCCTTGATAGATGGGGAAAAAGCCACCTGTGTCCTTCATTGATTTGTTTTGGTGTTTTATCTTCATTTAGGTTTTTTTTCCCATGGAAATTGTGAAATACAGTGTAATCTAACACACAAAGGGTCAAAAACTTTTTTTTTCAAAACTTTGCTTGAGTACATTGAGTTTAATATTTTAACAGCTGGCAGCTGCAGTAATTACTTGTAGATTATATATGGAAATCTGTTGAAATATAATTACTCTGATCTATGAACCAGGTAATTAAGGTATAAACTCCCACTTTTTCTTAGACCTCATTAACTTATTTCCTTTGAAAATTACTAGATAATGATAGTACATTATAAGCCTATCCATAAAGTGATGCTAAATAATTGGAAGCTTTGTCCTGGGACATTAAAGGACAAAATGCTACTTCAGAATTGAATGTTTTAATGCGCTTTCAAGTTATAATGCATGAGTCATCAAATCAAGTATATCTTATTGAGAACTCGAGTCTCTGGAGTGGTCAAATAATTATTGCAAATAGATTTGATTGAGGTTTTGAGAGGTGGCTTGTTTGTATTTTCCTTGTTAATTGGTGGTCCCTTAGGATAATGCAGATCATGTAAATAAAAATACATATAATATACTCGGTTAAAATAATTACGGTTTAGTTATCATATTATCATCTCATGAAATGACAGAATCTGGATAACTTTTTGGGCTTGGAGGCAAAGCACTGCTAGTCTGACCAAGTAATTGGGAGATTATAGGGAGATTCTGGTGTCAACTGAGAAGATAGCAGTAGCAAACCATATTATTATCAAGAAAACTCCATGGGTATCTCAGTGAAATCATTAAGCAACAAACTCATCCTGAAGGAGTTTATAAGATGATGGAAATAGTCCACTAGTCTTGTGCCATTAGTCCATCTTGGTCCGTATTATCTAGTCGTTCAGAGTTTCCCAAATGTTTTAGCTATGCCAAATAGGATCCTTTATGGAGTTGTAAAATTCAGGTTATTTTTTTGATATATCCTCTCTCTCTCTCTCTCCCTCTCTCTCTCTCTCTCTCTCACACACACACACACACAGGTTTGGATTAGAAGACCTCCAAGGTTCCTTCCAACTCTGATTCTATTCTATTCTATCAGTAGCAAGCACTAGACAAAGTTTTGGGTATCCTGTAATTCAACTGTCCAGAGATGCTTAATAGGTGGACAATTGTTGCATGTGTATCAAACACCCAGCTAGCAAAGAGAGCTTTCCTGGAAGTGGCTACATAGAGATAGCATTGAATTTCCAAGCAGGCTCCTAGATGTTACAGTGATTTGATGCAGAAAAAGATGATCAAATGCAAATTTTCCAGAACATAACACAGAGCAACTTTGCCTGTTGATTTTCTGCCAATTGATGAGAGCATGGGGTGGGAGGGGTTTTCAGAAAAGAAAAAAGACTTCTCTAGATACATTTTGCTTAATCTGTTTTGTGCACTTAGCCACTAATACTAACCATGGATTATAGCTTGGCACAAAACATGATCTCCACCATTATTTATTTATGCAATAAACCATGCGTAAGTCATGGTTTAGCACGATTTTGCCTTCCTGCACAATAAGAAGAAACACAAGGTCATGGAAAGGGTGTTCCTCTCATCTACATGTGCCAAAGAAAAGCTTCTGATCAATAGAGTTGTTTTAAACGGGCATTACATCACTTAAAAATGTTTGAAATCATTAACAAATCAGGCACCATATATATTAGTTTTGGAATCATATGGAGAATAAACTAAGATTCTATGGAATATAGTAATTTAATCAGGATTAAATTTGTGTGTATGGAAACGGTGTTACTTCCAAACATAATAGATGAAGAAAGCCTGTTAAGCCATTCCAGAAGGTGGTGCTCTCATAGTCATTTTCTCAGCAGAAAAATTCTAGCCCCTTTTAAAACTCAAGGTAGAGAAAATAAAATGCAAGAGAGGTTTTTTTCCCCTCCCTTCAGTTAATAGCTCCAGGCAGATAGCCAAGAACCATTTAACAGGCAAATATTTACTTGTGATAACAAAATCACAGGAATGCAGCCATCACAGCCTTGAATAACCAATAGAACCTTGACAGGTTTAGGCCAGGGAAGGAATTTTAAAAATGTTAATACAGAGTAGGAGTTTCTTACGTATTTTTAAAATACATATTCTAATTAGCAGAATTGATTTTATTAATTTGGAATAGGGTTGCAATGCTGTTTCTATATTTATGTATTGTGATCCTGCATTTTCAGCATTTAAGAGCTAGCTTACAGTATTTGTCTGTAAAGTTTTCAAATTATCTTTTAACTGTGTTGCTTGTGTGTGATGGAGCACCCACAACTTCTGAAGGCAAGCTATTCCATTGGTTGATTGGTCTCACCCTTAGGAAATTTCTCCTTAGTCCTAGGTTGCTTCTTTTGTTGGTTAGTTTCCATCCAATGTTTCTTGTCCTGCCTTTTGGTGCTTTGGAAAATGGATTGACTCTCCTCATTTTTGCAGGAGCCCCTCAAATTTCCTAACAGTTAGAACAATTAAGCAGTGGAACAACTTGCCTCCAGAAGTTGTAACTGCTCCAGCACTGGAAGTTTCTAAGAAGAGATTGGATAATCATTTGTTTGAAGTCATGCAGGGTTTCCTGCCTAAGCAGGGGGTTGGACTAGAAGACCTCCAAGGTCTCTTCGAACCCAGTGCTATTTTATTGTGCTATTTAATTGTGAGTTGGACTAAGGAGAAATTTGCTAAGGGTGAGACCAGTTAAGATTGCTCACCCAGCCAGTCATTAGGGCAGAGAACCTATTGTTATTATTTGAATTCCATGTTCCACTCTCTGTCTCCCACCAAATCTCCCAAAGTCCACATAACCATCATATTTATATATCAATTGCAAGTCAAATAGGATGTGTATCTAGTCTTTGTCTGGAAATTGTCAAGCTATGGATCAGAACAAACAGTCTTAGACTCAGTATGGCAAGTTGAGTGTTTTTGAGTGCTGAAGCCTCCAGATTCCGAGAAAATTTCTCTTCAGTTCTGGATGGGGATGTTCTTCAATGGGCAACAATCATTCTTAATCTGAGTTCCAAATTTACAGATTATTCTCACAGAACAAATGGCAACTGTGGCTAGGAACATCTTCACACATCTTCATCTGGTGCATCATTTATTACCTTTGTTGAAGCAAGAGACCCTGCTGACCATCACTCAAACTTAGATCTTCTCTCACATGCTACTATAATGTACTGTATAAAGCTTTGGATGGTCCATAATGCAATGATTCAGGTAGTAATAAGTGCCATTCAGTTTATGCAACACTACGGCTTTGCAGCTGTACTACTTACTATTTTGTCTCCTGGAAGAATTCAAGGTGCTTACGAGGACAAAAGTAATTTGAGGATCACCTGCTCTCAGAGGAATATCATCTGAAGAGATAATTGAATATGGTCACTTCCCCACTCCTCCCCTTCTCTGTCAGATACCCTTCTGAGTATGATGATGGTAAGATACAGATTTTCCAGCATGCTGATAGGGTCGGGAGAGTCTGAAATATTTTTTGATCCCTTTTGCAAGGTAAATCTTGTACAAGATGGACATAGTACATGAAGTATTTATATACATATACATATACATATTACTGGGATTCCCTGTCTCAGCTGATCAGGATAGAACCAGTGGTCTAGTGGCAATTACAACTGTCTCACATGTAATACTTCCCTGGTGCGAATCCCAGTAAGGGTATGGCTAGCTGATGAGAGCTAAATAGTTTGAAATAGATTTATCCTAGTCTCCCTTGTTTATTTATTTATCAGCTAAAAAAACCCGTATGTATGTATGTATGTATGTATATGTATATAATGTTTTTCGTTATATTAGGCTTGTATGCAAAGTAGTAAATAAATACATAAAATACAATAATAATAACAACAACAATAATAATCTTTATTGTCATTGTACTAAAATTACAATGAAATTGGTTTAATGCAGTTAGATTTATTTCTTTGTTAATTTTTTTACATTTATTCATGACACCGGTAAAGTTTTCCAATTAATATTGAACCAAACAGAAGATATGCATCTTGGCCCTTCTCTGCAAAGGAAGCTTGCCTTGGGCAAAAACTTGAGTGAAAGCTCTACGGTTGCATCCAAAACAAGGGAATACCACTGTCACCCCATAACTACTAAGAGTAAAAGAGTTGCATAGGTGTAGCTGTCTCTGGCATTTCTTTAACAGATCAACAGAGTTGAAAGGGACCTTGCAGGTCATCTAGTCCAATCCCCTGCCCAATCAGGAGACCCTACATGTGCCTCTACCTAGGATTGAACTCACAACCTTCAAAGATCTTGACTGAGAATTCCAGAGTCCGAAGATACTTTAGGCCAGTCAGGGTTTTAATGCAAGGAGAATTCAACATGATGTTCCTTCAACATCCTCAAATGCCTCACTAAAGTGAAGACAAGCTACCTAATCTAAACCGAGTCAGGGGAATCCACAAAATGGGATAAATCATGAAACCATTTATTTATGTTGGATAAAGCCAAGCTATTTCTCAGAACGGGTAGACAAGACCTTTTCAATAAGACTTCGACCAGAACGCCTTCCGTTTTCAGTGGACATGGCTTTTTTCCATAAAAGCAGTAGAATATTCCCTGCAGAAACAAACACACATAAAAATTAGGTATTTATTTCCTATTCATTTCAGTAGAATCCTTAAAGCATCAAACTATTTAAAAATCAAATGACGCTTAATAAAACATTTATGAAAGAGAATTGAAGCAACAGTATTAGCTGTTAAAACCAATTCTAATTATTCTGTGAGAAGTATTTGTGGAAAGCAATGCCAATTTAATTAGAGATATAACACACAGACCCACACCGATATATGCACACAAAAAAGAGCATGTGCTTATGGCTTCAATTTAAAGACAATTGTTTTTTATTTAATTTTACATTATATTCCTATCAAGTCCACATGATGATGCATTTATTATGCTTCTAATTGTGAACTTGCAGAAAGAGGATTTAGTACTACCCAATTCACTTTTTCTTCTCAGAACTATCTGATATCAGTAATTAATAGCAACGCTCTTCAGAGTTGATCTTCAAAAGGTGCTTTGGAGCACAAGGAAGTCTGCAACACCTTAAAATTGCTGAAAAACACAGGTGTTAACAACAGGGGGGAGGATGGTAATTCTACTTTCCCAAATATAATTTCAGTTTTCAAATTTGTACTGTTTCAGCAGGATAACCTCAGATTTTAAAAAATATAATTTAAATATCCAGAGAGAGGATGTATTCGAGTTCTCTGGAGTAGAATAGTTTCCAAGCCTACTGTAAATGTTTGTCCATCATAAATTCATCTTAATTAATTGATCTGGATGCAAAAAAAAAAAAGCTAACATATCCAACTTTATTGAGAGGGAGCTAGCAAAACTAACAGAAGTGTTCTCTCTACTCCTAATCTATTTTTAAATGTAAATTATTAACCAGGATAAAACTAATACTTAGAAAAACAGGGAATATGGAAGGTTTTTATTCCAGAGTTTTCATCTTTGTGATGTAGAGAGGGTTGCTATCTTCTGACTGAAACTTTGCAAGGAAGCTGTCTATAATTCACAACTACTAATTTAAACAAGAAACTCCGTTAACAGGAAACAATTTCATCAGTTTAAACTCTTTTAAGATTAACTTCAGCAAGGATACAGACTGAAGTTCTAAACGAGATTCAGGTTGATTCTATCTTCTTCTATGGAACAAAGGAATTATAGCAGGGCAATTAGAATTGCTGCTTTTAACTTTAGTTTATCCTAATTATTTCATTTTATTTCAGGTAAAAAAAGTGTGAACAGGCCAAAGAAACAGGATTTTCTGTAATTAAGTGTTCTAGTTTCTTCTAATCTATCATCTATAATACAGAGCCAGTTTGATGTAGTGTTTATGGCATCAGATTAGGAACAGGAAGACTGTGAGTTCTAGTTCTGCCTTAGCCACAAAGCCAATTTGAACCAATCTCTGTCTCTCAGGCCTAAGAAAGAGGTAAGATCAAGTCACTTCTGAAAACTTTGCCAAGAAAACTGCACACATAGATTTAAAAAATGTATAAAATAGGATAAAGCTATACAAGATCAGTCTTACGGTTACTTTGTTAGAGCTGTTTTATAAAGCAGCAAATGTGAAATTTATCCAGTCGTATCAGTGTTTTTAAACTATTAGACCCAATTACTTCTATTCTTCAAGAAATTTAGACTAGCAGTAGGGCAAACATGAAAGCTTATATCTACAAAGATCAGAATTATGCAACGTATGGCATTCTCTGTGAAACTCTTTGGGAGTGAAAAGATTTTGAAGAGGCACATTTTTTTAAAAAAATTGCGCTCTACAGACCTTCCAAAAACGGACCCATTTTTGACCAAAGAAAAAGGGGCATGCAGAGCCTTTAGGAGGCTTATAGAGGGCTCCTAGGGCCTGGGATGGTAAAATTGAGCAAAACACACCCCCTTTTTCGCTTATTTCTGCTCTCTCCAGCCCCCAGGAGTACTCTGGAAGCATACTAAAGGCTATGCATGGCCATTTTGGTGAAGGGAGCAAGATTTCGGAAGGCAAAAAATGCTGTATTCAGTGTATAAGACGCACCCAGATTTTCAGCCTCTTTCTTGAGGGAAAAAGGTGCATCTTATACTCAGAAAAATATGGTACTTGTATCAGTGTTTTTAAACTATTAGATCTAATTACCTCTAATTAGAAATTAAGACTAGCACTTGGTAGGGCAACCATGAAAGCTTATATGTACAAAGATCAGAATTATGCAAGCTATGGCATTCTCTGTGAAACTCTATGAAAGTGAAAATCTCCTGCGAATACTATGGATAGTGAAGAAAACAATGACTAATTGTGTCAAACATTTGACAACAGTGATTATCAAACAAGAGTGTTCACTTGAGACACAATGACCAATTATCCTGCTTTGGATACTTTATGTGAATATCTAGCTCTCTAGAGAAGGCTCTCATGCTGAGACAGGTGGAAGAAAAGAGAGAAAAAATTCGCATGGAGGAGGATGGACTCAGTTATAAAGATGACGAATACATAGTTGAAAACCTGAAATTTCAGTTAAATTTTTCTCCATGATGATCTGTTCTATTTATGTAAGTGCTAAGAGGCAACAACAAATTGATGACACATGATTAACCACTATCCCTTTTCTCAGTCTTAAATAATCAACCCCATTAAAAAAACCTTCAGACTTTCTGGTCTTACCCAATTGTCACGGCAATGGCAGTCCAAACTGGATTCTTAACTCACAAATAAGCAATTACAAATTGTCAGGATATGCACAGATTACCCATCTGGTGGTCATTATTTTATTTTTATTTTTATTTATTTATTTTATCGAATTTATACCCCGTCCTTTTCCTTGTTAGGACCCAGGGCGGCGCACAGGCATTATTAAAACCACAATAAAACAATATACATCATTAAAACATATTAAATTATTTAAACCTGTGCTAAAAACCCATTTAAAACCCTGCCTAATTACAATTTATAAATAAAAAGTCAGAAATGGGGGGCTATGCTAGGCCGGGCTGTTGGAATAGAAACATCTTAAGATGTTGGCGGAAGAGGCAGAAGTCCGAGATAGTACGTAGGTCGGGGAGTAGGTCGTTCCAGAGGGCTGGGCCCGCCACAGAGAAGGCCCTTCCCCTGGGTGTCGCCAACTGGCATTGCCCGGCCGACGGCACCCGGAGAAGACCCTCTCTGTGGGAGCGGATCGGACGAAGGGATGTATGGGGCAGGAGGCAGTCACGTATATAGCTAGGCCCCGAGCCATGGAGCGATTTGAAGATGGTCGTCAACAGCTTGAAGCGCACTCGAAATGCCACAGGCAGCCAGTGCAGCTCGCGCAGGAGAGTTGTTATGTGGGCTTGCCTTGGGGCACCCAAAATCACCCGCGCGGCCGCATTCTGTACTAACTGTAGCTTTCGAGTGCACCTCAAGGGGAGCCCCATGTAGAGTTAAAGATCATTGGGTTTAATGAATCTTTTCTTCTATATCAGTGGTGTCAAACTCGATTTCATTGAGGGCCGCATCAGGGTTGTGTTTGACTTCGGGAGGCCAGATGGGCATGGCTGGGGTTGGCGCTGCCAGGGTGGGCATGGCCAGCTTGTTGTCACTCATGTCTAGGGTTAGGGTGGCCCAGGCCAGGCTGGGGGAATCCTCCTCCAGCCCTCCTGAGCTTCATTTTTGCTGGCAGAGACACTATGAGCCAGTCCTTTGTTATTTCCAGGGTGGCTGCTTGGGCCACATCTAAGCATCCCATTGGCTGGTTCCAGCCCACGGGCCTTGAGTTTGACACCCCTGCTCTATATGTATCTTTTATATTCCTTGCCCTTTGATCTACTCAGAGATTTTATACTGTTTGTAATGGAGGCAGCATCACACTGGAGGTGGTTGATGAATTAAGAGGCAATCCCACCTCCCCCCACCCCATGCATCCTGTTCACTCCCTCACTCCTTCCCCATCTTTTAACTATAATGTTATTTTGACTCTGATTTCCATTTTTCTTGTTTTAGAAATATTTATCTGTTAGGATTCTAATGTTTTAATGCTGTAAGCTGTCCAAAGTTATTTCGGGTAGATGGGAAGCAAACAAATTTAAATAATAATAATAATAATAATAATAATAATAATAATAATAATAATAATAATAATAACAACAACAACAACAATAATAATAATAACTAAATAGAATGGTACATTCATTTCATTGCATCTAAGGCATACCCCAGTTCCTTGACATAGTTAGGAAAGAGGGTCCTTTGCACAAATCATAAATTAAAAAGAAGTCTTTGGAAGCAATGGAATCTGGGTTCCAACTGCATGCCATGTGGGCAGGCAGATCTGACTTCTGGATAGCTCCATTCTTTTAAAATTGTAGTTCTGGTGGCATCTCTATCTGGCCCAACATCTACATCTCCTGTTGGCTGTTCTTAACATGTTAATGCATATTGTCCTTCATTGTTTTTGTACAAATGCTTGTTAATGTTTGCCTGTTTGCAGTTGCACAGCATTTTTTATCATATTGAGACTGGTTCATGGTTGGAGAAACAGATGGTTTCTCCATCCATGACCACCTCCATACCGACAATTCTGTTTAAAAAAATATTTTACAATAGCAGTTGTAAAAGTGGTGCCATATCAGTTTGGCACTCAGTTTTCCTTCTTTAGATAATAGATATATAATGTAAATCAATATGTACAAATAGTTATTTTAAAGAAGGTGTGATGACACAACATGGGGCTCCCCTTGAGGTGCACCCGTAGGCTCCAGTTAGTTCAGGATGTGGCCGTGCGGGGGATTCTGGGAGCGTCTAGATGCTCCCACGTGACACCTCTCCTGCGCGAGCTGCACTGGCTGCCTGTGGCTTTCCGGGTGCGCTTCAAGGTACTAGTAACCACCTTTAAAGCGCTCCATGGCAAGGGACCTGGTTACCTTCAAGACCGCCTCCTGCTACCAAGCACCTCCCACCGACCAGTTCGCTCCCACAGAGAGGGTCTCCTCAGGGTGCCTTTGGCCAGGCAATGTTGGCTGGCGATCCCTAGGGAGAGAGCCTTTTCTGTGGCATCTCCTGCCCTCTGAAATGACCTACCCCCTGACCTACGGACAACCACGGACCTGCACTTTTCTGTTGGGCCTTGAAGACCTATTTATTTTGTGTGGCCGGCCTGGCGTAGTTTTAATTGTTTTTAGTGGGAGTTTTAGTAGGGTTTTAGGACAGGCTAATCAGTTAATATATTTTTAATATATTTTATAATAATAATAATAATAATAATAATTTAATATTTATAAAACTGCACCCTCTCCCCACGGGGACTCGGGACGGTGCACAGGTAGAATAAAAACAATAAATACATACAAACAATTCTAAAAGCCAAATTAAACATAACCTGCGCTAAAATTTCCCCATTAAAACTAAGCAATACTAATTCCCAATAAAAACCCCAAAGACAGAGAGACTTATCCTAGGCCGGCCAGACAGAAAAAGTGAGTCTTTAATTTAAGACGGAAGGAGCGGAGGTCCGTGGTCGTCCTGATATCGGGGGGAAGGTCGTTCCAGAGGGCCGGGCCCACCACAGAGATAGCCCTTGCCCTGGGTGTCGCCCGCTGACAATGTCTAGTGGACGGCACCTGGAGAAGTCCCTCTCTGTGGGAGCGAATCGGCCGTGAGGAAGTATGGGGCAGGATCCGATCCCGCAGATAGCTAGGTCCCGAGCCATGGAGCGCTTTAAAGATGATAATTAACACCTTGAAGCGCACCCGGAAGACGACAGGTAGCCAGTGCAGCTCGCGCAAGAGCGGTGTTACATGGGTAAACCTAGCGGTTCCCATAATTGCTCGCGCGGCTGCGTTCTGGACTAGCTGAAGTCTCTGGGTGCACCTCAAGGGGAGCCCCATGTAGAGAGAGTTACAATAGTCCAGTCGGGATGTCACGAGCACATGAGTGACTGTGCGCAGGGCGTCCCGATCCAATAGGGGGCGCAATTGGCGAACCAGGCAAACCTGGTAAAACGCCCTCCTGGCCACGGCTGTCACTTGATCTTCCATGGACAGCCGGGGATCCAGGAGGACACCCAAATTGCGCGCCCCATCCACAGGGGCAAGATGTTCGCCCCCTATGGCCAGCGATGGAGTGAGCTGGTTGAATCGGGCAGCCGGAAACCACAGCCACTCGGTCTTGGTCGGGTTGAGCCTAAGTCTGTTACTTCCCATCCAGATCCGCACGGCTTCCAGGCACTGGCACATCACCGCTACGGCATCGTTGGGGTGGTTTGGGGTAGATATATACAACTGAGTGTCATCAGCGTATAGATGGTATTCTACCCCAAAACCACGGATGATCTCACCCAGCGGCTTCATGTATGTGTTAAACAGGAGAGGCGAGAGGACCGACCCCTGAGGCACCCCACAAGTGAGTGGTCTCGAGGTCGACCTCTGCCCCCCTGTCAACACAAATTGCGATCGGCCAGAGAGGTAGGAGGAGAACCACCGTAAGACGGCGCCTCCCACTCCCAACCCCCCCAGCCGATGCAATAGGATACCATGGTCGATGGTATCGAAAGCCGCCGAGAGGTCTAATAGGACCAGGATGGAGGAACAACCCCCATCTCTGGCCCTCCAGAGATCATCAACCAACGCGACCAATGCCGTCTCGGTGCTGTGCCCGGGCCGAAAGCCGGACTGGCGCGGGTCTAGATAGTCAACTTCCTCCAGGTGATGGGGAAACTGTTGTGCCACCACACTCTCAACAACCTTCGCCAAAAAGGGAAGGTTGGAGACTGGACAGTATTTGTTTAAAAGAGCTGGATCCAAAGAGGGCTTCTTAAGGAGGGGCCTCACCATCGCTTCTTTTAGGGAAGCAGGCAAGGCACCCTCACTTAAGGATGTGTTGACAACCTCTTGGAGCCAGCCTCGTGTCACCTCCCAGGATGCCAGTACAAGCCAGGACGGGCACGGGTCCAATAAACATGTGGTGGCTCGCAGTCGCCCACATAACCTGTCCATATCATCGGAAGTAACGGAGTCAAACTCCTCCCAAACAAGATCTGTCTCGTGGCATCCCACTGGGCCATCAATGGAGGGTAGCCCGTTCTGTATCTGAGCGGTTTTCTCCTGCTGTGTTTTATACTATTTTATACTATACTATGTTTTATACTATTGATTTTTATCGTTGCCTGTACACCGCCCTGAGTCCCGAAAGGGAGAAGGGCAGTATAAAAATCTAAATAATAATAATAATAATAATAATAATAATAATAATAATAATAATAATAATAATAATAATAATAACAACAACAACAACAACAACAACTACAACAACAACAACAGTTAAAAATGCTGAGTTTGTCCGCTGGAAACCTTACAGCTGGGGTTCGAGATCAGTGTCTCCGCAACAGGGTGATCTCTTATTACTTGATCCAGCTCCTGCCCCCCTAGCAATTCGAAAGCATACAAATGTGAGTATACAAACAGGTACCACTCTGATGGGGAATTGTTCTATGTTGCTTGGCATATAGTCATGCTGGCCACATGACTTCGAAAAGGGTCTTCTGACAATGCTGGCTCCCTCAGCTAAGGAAATGGAGATGAGCACCATCCCTTAAGAGTCAGTCCATCATATCTAAAATATGGTAATTTTCCAAATTGGAAGATTATCTGATCTTTTATACTGCATAGCTAGCAGTGTAAAATAAGAAGATATTAGGTCAACCCACCTATACATATATAGACATATGCTAACAATTCCAAGCCACTTTGCACTCAGAATTATTGATTTGGCATTGACATTCCCTGCTGTGTTTCCACAATGTCTGGGGTTGCTATGCCAATTTCTTCATGGCATGACTGCAGCATGACTCAGATTGAAAACTTTGTATTTGCCAATGTATGACAATGTAGAGAGTCGCAGGACTTGTGGGCAGGCTGTTCTCCTGTTTTTGAGAACTTTTCATTTCAGTCTACCCTATCCTGCATGACATTCCGCAAGTAATCTGATAAAGCAGTCTTAACTCTTCTAGCCAGCTTCATAATTGTTGTAAAAAAAAAAATCATACCAGGCTTGATTTTTTCCCTACACAGTCTTCATGCAAAATTTTCCTCTCCTTGTCTCCTAGTCACTGGACTAAAAAATGAGGATCAACACATTTTACACAGAGAGAGAGATTATTGTAATCTAAAATCTAAAATAATACTTGCAGTTCTTCGACTAAGTGTCTGGATGCAAAAAACTATGATATTATGATGCATCCTCACAATTTTCAGTATGAATTTATGTGCAGAAAGAATGATACTTTGACAACTGGGCTCCGCTTTTTTTTTCCCTCCTAGAACTCCTAGGTCTGTGATGGCAAACCTCGGGTGCCAAAAGCACACACATGCACACTATCATGCATGATTGCATGGCCACCCCCATAATTTAATGGCTTCCCATGCCATGCCCCCTACTGATGTGTGCCTGACACCCCACCCCACCCGCATGTGCATACAAGACTTTCTTGGAGGCTATAGAAGGCAAAAATAGCCTCCCTGCTCCACTGGAGGCCCTCCAGAGGCCGGAAACAGCCCATTTTCTGACTTCCGGTATACCTGGTAGGTCCATTTTTCACTCTCCCTAGGCTCCAGAGACTTTCTAGGAGCCTGGGGAGAGCTAAAATGGGCCCAACATGCAAAGCAAAAGTTTGGGAATGGACTTCTGGGTTGCCTGTTGGGCTGTTTTTCTCCCTCCAGAGGACAAAAAGGAGCCGAATGTCCATTCCCAAACTTCTGGCTTGCATGTTGGGTGGGTTTTTTGCCCTCCGGAGACTTCAGGGAAGTCTCCTGAGGGGGAAAAATGGCTGAAAATCAGGGCCAAAATCAGCTGGCCAGCACATGCATGCATGCATGCTGGACTGACAGGGCAACGTCTTGTGTGCCTTCAGAAATGGCTCCGTGTGCCACCTGTGGCACATGTGACATAGGTTCAACATCACAATCCTAGGTCAGGGATGGGCCAACTTTGCAACTTTAAGTCTGAAGGACTTCAGCTCCCAGACTTCTCCAGCCAGCAAAGCTTCAGACTTAAAGTTGCAAAGTTGGCCCACCCATGTCCTAGGTCAAAGGGTTTTTTGCAAAATATATTCTGAAAACTGCAGTAGGGGGACACTAGGACATTTTTTCTCTGTCTGGTTGAGAACATTAGTTATTCCAATGGCTTCTTTAGCTCAGGGAGGATGGCACAGCCTGAATGATAATCTTACAATATTCCCTTGGTTGGCTGGAGGGATAATTCATTGGTTCTTGGTGTTTCCCAATTGCTTTTGGAGTTCCAAGGTTAGCCGGAAGAGAGACAATTAGAGAATTGGCTTCAAAATGCTTTAGCAGGATTTGGCAGTGGAAACCTTGATGCATGAAAGTATCTTCTGTGTGCCTGTAATTAAATATGGACCATGCATTGGTCTCAATCTCCTACCTGTATTCTTATTTGTGGTATGAAGCCTCTCAAGAAGAAAAAGCACTTTATTCTGCAGAAGTGTGAAGTCATCAATCAAGGGTATTTTGTCTCCTTCCAAAAGCATTCGAGGAGGTAATCCAGTCTGGAAATTATTTGTAACATTAAAGTTTGTAGGAAAATGTGTGGCTGCAAGGAAATGAACTGTGGAAGACCAGGCCTCTCCAAAACTGCTTTCAGGTCCGCTGAGGTATGAGAGACTGAAATGCAAATAGGGAAAAGAAAATCATGAACATTTATAATGTTACCAAATCTGAGAGAGGTTCCTGAGATATTTTTAATTGTAATTGACTTGCACCTCCTGAGCCAAACTCTATGCTTTGGGATAACACAATGATGATACTAACCAATGAAAAATAAATTCTTCCTACAGTATTGTGAACAATCAGATGTTATAATTACTCATAGTTAATTACAAATATGCCCAGTGGGCTACCAAGATTGTCCCATGGATATCAATAATTGTTGATAGTATATCATCTACTATCAGCCACACTAGATCGAGAAAAATCAATTCCACATTAAAACTAGCATTTTTATTCAGAATGGCTATAATAACATAATCTTACAAATCCTATTTGCTACATCTAACAATACTTGCCACTAACCACAGAAAAAAATGAAAACAGCCCATGATCTTGCCTGTTTTTTTTATTGTTAAGTATCATAGAAGAAAATTATGGGCAGATCATAAGATTATCCTACCACAATCCAGAGGCAATTATGCCTGTTCAGAGAGCACCAAGCACCCCTCATTTCAACCTAGAGCTACAAATATTCCTCTTTAGTGGTACTTCTTACCTTTTTTTACACTTCTGAAAAGCAGAACTAATAGAGAGAGTATGAGCTCTCCACATATAACCCAAGGCTTCATCTTCTGAGAAAAGTAGACTTGTAGCTATTTCAGAGTCTGGTGCAGTAGATAGGAGATACTAAAAATAAATATATAGAAAGATAAGGAGATGTAGATATACTGTAGGTACTGTAGAATAAACAAAGCTACTCAGTTATTCAGAACAATTATACAATCATTCCCATAAATAGATAGATAATAGATAACCTCTGTCTTGGCTTACCTCAAAAACTTTTTAAAATAAAGACATGGTGTCGGTGGGTGGGTGGGTGTAAGTTGTCCTTTCAGTCTAGCCCAGTGGTTCCCAACCTCTTTTTGGCCATGCCCCTCTAAACTCCTGGTGTCCCCCCTATCCCTCATGACATATAACTATTACTTTACTCAAAAGGTGAACTTACTCATGCAGAGGAAGCCTAAAAGGCAATTAACTTGGTTTAAACAAGGTTCAAATTGTTCCCATTAAAAATGTGGTGTCAGTGAACCACTGGGCTAACCTATTGCTTTAAAATTCCCTGGAGGTCTATCATTCAATTTTTACCCAGGCCTGACCCCATGAAACACCACCATCTCTGTCAAGGAAGCCACTACCTTAGCATGGATCCCATCACAAGTCACTTCACTGCCTGCATTTGTGGCCCAGGAGGGTGGGTGAGCTGACAGTAGAATCCTGCCCACTTCCTCAGGAGTCACAAACACAAATTCATCCTAGATCACATGACCAGATTCTGCCCCAAGCACCATCCTCCAGCAGCAGTTGAAACTCTAGGCAACCCCAAGGACTTATAATGGATTAATCAGTCATCATGGTTCCATTTCAGAGGATAATCAACACAGTTGTCAACTGTTGTATTCAACGCAGCTTTTGTCCTTTGGCCAAGTTGCCACTATTATTACAAACAAAAAATAATATCCACACCATGCCCCTTCAACAAATTTTCTATCTTTTCCCATATGCTGACTGTAGCAAGAATTTTATATATGGAAAGATAACGTCAATTCACACAATGAAGAATGGGTGGAAAAAGTGATGGAGCTAGCATGGATTTTGAACCGAACTGTTCTAATGAATGAAAACAATAGCAGTGGCAACAGCACTTAGACGTATATACCCCTCCACAGTGCTTTATAGCACATACTGAGCATTTTCCAAATGTGTGCATTTTTTTTTCCTCTTCATGACCGTCTGGAGTTTGAGTTGTCCAATCTCTCAATAACCTTCCCTAAAAAAAGGGAAGGATTGAAACAAACTAGTCAAAGATTGTTCACCACTGATGTAAACCCTGGTACATTACTGTACTCAAAATTTAGTTCATATATAGCAGGGGTATCAAACTCAAGGTCTGCAGACCGGATGTGTCACACGCTGGCCACACCCACCCTGTTTAACAAAGGAGGGAAAAGTCACAATACATCACGTGATGACAACATGATGCTGCAAGTTTGACGCCCTGATATAGAGACATCTACCGAATTTACACCACCAAATATGAAGAAAAAGTACACCTTTCCCCCCTAAAATTAGAAGGGTTTCTTTCCCCAATGATGTGTACAGTACTTGTATTAATAGTTTAGGAAAGAAGAAGTGTATACTAGGAAGATATCCATATAGTTCTAAAATCAATCAACAGATATACCTTGAAGAAATCCCTCCAGGCAGACATAACTTTTGGCATCTGGGAATTACATTCAGCAATGGTGAGACAGTAATCTGCTCTTTGCTCATCTGGTGGAATTAATTCTACTTCATTTGGTAGCTCTTCAAAGAAGTCACTATCCAGTGCCCCAAGAAAGGGAATAGCTGCCAAATAATAATTCATACCTAGGGAAATTTTTAAAAGTCAGCATAGTTTAGCAGGTTAAAAATATTAGTCAATGTAAAATAAGCTTAATGGAAAAAATACAAGTAATCTTCATTTATCTTATGTAAAATAAGCTTAATGGAAAATCTACAAGTAATCTTCTTTCATGTGTTGTTGACAGTCCATCTGGCCTTGTGCAATCATTTCAGACTCTGGAAGCTTGCAGTAGAAGGTCTAGTGAACTCAACTTCCAGAATTGCTGGCTGGAGAATTTTAGGCATCAAAGTGTTAAAGTTGCCAAGTTTGGAGAGCTATAAGATTTGGTACAGCAACTTGGGACCTACAATTGGGACCAGCAACTTGGTCAGTAATTGAAGTGATTGTTAAGTGAAATAGTGGCTGTGCTGATGTTTGTATGTCAGCTTTTCTTTACTTTGTAGACCTGCAAAGTCCTCCTAAATGTGAGGACTGGTAATAAAGTTACGTTTTCATGAGAATCATAGCTATGAATGGTCATTAAATGAGTAAGACTCTAAAAAAGGCCTACCTGTACTGGTCTAAACCAAATATAATTTGTTCAAATATACGGCTAGGGGAATGTTTCCCCAGCATTGCGGTATGGCCTGATTTACACAGAGGCAATTTTTCTGGCAACAAAGAAATAAAATAAAAAATATATGTAACTGATATCAGAATACTAGGATAACATAGCATCAGATTAACTTTAATTGCGATAGGATATTGAGAGTAGGATATTAAGAGTTTATTAAATTTTAATTGGAATCGCATATGGCTTTTTCAGAAATCTTTAATTATGATATGCATTTGTTTCCAAATCTAATGTCTTTGAAGACTAGCCGCTAACTGGAATTCATATCACAAGGCAGTGTTAATTATTAATCATGACTGCAATTCCTTTTTGTATCAGTCTTGCTTGGAGATAATTACCTTTTGGGCTACTCCCATGAACTATTAGAAAAGACATATTTTAAAATCAGTCATATTTTATTTGTTCTGAAATTTGTTTCTCTTTTCCTGACTTTTCCACTTCATTCTACTGCAGGGGTGTCAAACTCTTGTTGTCATGGCAGGGCCACATGGGCCGGGAGTTCGACAGCCCTGTTCTATTGTATATATCACTCTTTGTCTATTCTCATTTCCAACATTTTGAGAAAATGTTCCATATAGGAAGTTGAACATACAACAGAGTTATTAGGGAAAGTACTTCTACAATGTTATTCTGTGTGTGACTATTTGGGGGGTCAAAAAACCTGCAGAAGAATATGAGAATTGATGCAATGATGGCACAAAAATGAAGTATGGCAATGGGAGATTACATTTTGAATAAAATACTTCCATAAAACTGTTAGCATATGTGTTGTTGACAGTCCATCTGGCCTTGCGCAATCATTTCAGACTCTGGAAGCTTGCAGTAGAAGGTCTAGTGGACTCAACTTCCAGAATTGCTGGCTGGAGAATTTTAGGCATCAAAGTCTTAAAGTTGCCAAGTTTGGAGAGCTATAAGATTTGGTAGTTCTCATGGTGGAAATTTTAGCACTTGGCAAATCTTACTGCTTTTATAAGACATCGATACAATTGAAGAATTCATATTTTGATGCAATTGAGTTTAACGTTTGGAGCTTTCTCCGATAAGTATAAAAATAAGTACGGTTATTCCCAAACAAGAATATATACTTACAAGCCCACCAGCTGAATTCAGATGTGCATAGATGGTCTCCATCCTTATGGCCACACCCTGTAGCATTTAAAGGATCTGCTAATCTGCCTGGAATAAAATGAAACACCAATATTGCACGGCCTTTTTGGAAAAAGGAATAAGTGTTGTAGTTTTCATTTATTTGTTTGCTCATCAAATGTATATTGTTTTTATTTATTTATGACTATTTTTATTCATTTGCTTGTTCATTTGATTTATATTTCCACCTTTTCCAGAAAAACGTGTGATTTGGGTGTTATATAAGAAACTATATGAAACACAATTATTATTTAATATTTTTTAAAAATTGCAGTTAAAGGCTAAGAGAGGGCAGCAGATGAAATCACCTCAATACCTCCCTAGGACATGAAAGACCATGAACAGATCCTCCATCCATCTATGAATGGGTGCAACTGGTGTGCAAGATGAAGCTGAGTAGAGGTCCTCCTAATCACAACTGGCCACTTGATATTTGTGCAAGAGTCACAAGCCCAGGAGGACTCAAAGTTATGCTGCAAAGTGTTTGGGCAGTGCAATCTCATCCAGTACCAAAGATGACATAGTCCTAAAAATGCTAGGCTCCAAAATCCAAAGCCACTCAGTCTTGCCAGAGTTCATCTGTAGCCTGTTTTTCCCTATCCACATCCTCACAGCCTCCAGACAATGGGATGAGACATCTATAGTATTCCTTAATTTGCCAGAGGTAGAGGTGTGTATTATCCCCACGCTGATGATATCTCACTGCATGACACTAGATAATCTCATCTAATGTCCTCATGTAGATATTGGAGTGGAAAAGAGTGAAGAAGGTACCAAACCCTTGGCGTCCTAAATAGCAGGGGCTAAGGCAGGGGTCGGGAACCTTTGTGGCTGAGAGAGCCAGGAACGCCACATATTTTAAAATGTAATTCTGTAAGAGCTATACAATATATTTTTTCTGGGGGGGCAGTGGAGATGCCAGGAGTGGCGGGCATGGCGACAGCATCGGCAAGGAGGCGTGGAGGTGGAAGCTTCCCCCCACCCTGCCCCGCCCCCAGAAGATGCCAGGCGCGGCATCCCACAAGGCTACCGGGTGTCTGCAGCCATTGGCCTGGCCCAGGGAGGCGCATGCGCAGATTCCCATGTTGCCCTTGGCAACGAGCCGCCTCAAGGCTGTTCACTGATGCAGCAGCCAGGTGGGAGGAGTTAAAGGGAGGTGAAAACCTCACAAGTGGGTACATTTTACGTTTCTGAGATTAGTGGTTTTGCACAAACTATTTTACATTTTTATTTATATAGATTTGTCTGCAAGCCAGATGCAGCCATCAAAAGAGCCATATCTGGCTCCCAAGCCATAGGTTCCCTACCCCTGGGCTAAGGTCATGATCTGTCCTTCCCAATTACCACAAACTGGAACCAATCTTGGAGATAGGAGGTGTACTAGTATCGCACAGATAATATTGAGAGTTGTAGAGAGGACCAGCAGGGCAAGGGTGGATGGACAACCTCCATGTCATTCTCATCAGAGGTAATCTAAAGGTGTGAGCAATGCTGCTTCCATCTCATACCCAGATCTGAATCCTGACTGAAAGGGACAAGAGAAAGACTAGGAACTTCCCTAATTTCAGAACACATGACTAATGCTCTGCCAAAAATAGGGCCCAAGGTCATCATCACGCTGTGAACTCCTGAACCATGTCAGTTCCCACTCCTTTAGAAGGCAGGCTGAGGTCCCTTAATAGTATAAGTCTAAGACACCCAACTGCCAACCCAGAAATGGGGTCAAAGAGTTCAGCTAGCAAGATTTACTACCTAGAGTACAACTGAACAAACAGGATCTTACTTATGCTAATCTGTAGATATTTCCAGATAATGATTACCACATTTCCATTCCTATCCTAGTGTCTCAGCTAATACCGCACCTAAAACACAGCTGAAAGGGCCACCTCCCCTTCCAGACCCAACCAGCTTTCAGTAATACATGCAAGGTTGGCCCCTCTGATCGATGATTAAATGGCAAATGAGGGAGGCCTAACTACACACTAATTTGGCTTTTAGAAACAGCAACTAAAAGTCAGGGCTTCCAAAGCCCCATTGATAAGATACAGGAGCTAAGACCAAGGAGCTGGAATGTGAAACCAGCATAATTGTTAGTGAAAAAATACCATTTTGCTAAAACTGAGAACCTGGCTCCCAATTATATTCTGGTTATAGTTCCAAACGAAGAGCTACTTTTACTTTGCTATTTTCAGTCTCTTAAATAAACTGCAATCAACATTTGAATGACATATATGGAAAAAAAATATTGACATAAAATGTGATCTATCTATATAAATAAAAAGTTAACGATAAGTTTGTTCAAAACTGCTAATCTCAGAAAGTATTGCACCAATCCCCACCAAATTTTCACACAACGTTCCTTACAAATGCAGCGCCAATGATACGCACAGATTGTGTGGCTGGCACACTGGTGCCAGGTGCATGCCACACAAATGTACAACTGCGGCTCTGCTCACTCGTTCACTTGCCTCCTCCCCTTCACATCTCCTCCCACCCGGCCGCTCTTCACTAATGTCACTTGCATTTGTATCATACCCGCGACAATACCTTCTCAATGGCTTCTCTCTCCTCCACTGCCGTCTGCCTCTGCCATTGCTGACCACCCCGCCCCCCCGCCTGCCACCGCCGCTGTTGCTAACCTCCTGCCCGCCCGCTGCTTCCATTGCTGACCCCCCCACCTGCCGCTGCCGCCTGCCGCCATTGCTGACCCTCCACCTACTGCTGCCGCCATTGCTGACCCCCCGCCTGCCGCTGCCTGCTGCCACCACTGTTGCTGACCTCCCACCTGCTGCCGCCGCCCGCCACTGCTGTTGCTGATGGGTACAGCTAGTTTATAATATATTATAATATATTTGGCTTATCAGAAAATGCCAATTCCTTTAGCCAACAATGAGACCAAGAAACCTTGATGACTTAAAAATATTCATAAAGAGGACTTCCTTCCGGTTAGCCGGAGGCGACGGTCGGGTCTTGGACTCGTCCACCGCTTGGTTGCTCCGGCGGCGCCTTTGGGGGCAGGGGGCTCTTGCTAAAGAGCCCCCACTGCACAGGCGGCTCGCGGTGAGTCCCCCCACCTCGACGGCGGTCGGGGGGTGGCTCCCACCTCGTCCTAGGCACCGGAGAACGAGTCGCGGGGGGGGAGTTCCTCTTTCGTCCCCTTCGCCGATGGAGAGCCGGAACAGCTGCTGAGATTAAAGACGGGCTGAAAGCCGGGGCTGAAGACAACGCCGAGGCTCATGGCTACAGAGTGGATTGTGAGTGATTTTCACTTAATGCTTTCAACTTTCACTTTAAAAGAAGGAGGAGGAGGGAGTTTTTAAAACCCCTTCTCAGAAAGGAAAAAAAAGCGGCGTTTTGAAATGTTCCCCAAGCTTGGGGCGATGGAGGAATCAACATCCGACTTTTAAACTACAAGTGAAAGTCTTTTACTTTAAGATTCTCAATGATACTTTGTATCTCTGTCTGGCAACAATTGAAATGAACTTTCACTAGCTCTGTGCGGCTTCCAGAAGGGCGGGGAAGATGGCGTTCCTTTGTTCTCAGCAAGAAATACTTCTCTTTGAAAATTGCTGACACTCCCTCAGCTTCAGGACTGATTCTTTCTTCTTTACCAGTGGATTAATGTAATTGATTATTAGGACCTTTCCCAGATGTGCCTTCTTCTTTTTTTCCCTATCTGATGGTTTTTAAAAATTGCTCTCTCTCTGGATTATAAACAAATTGAACTTTGAATTTGGATATTGGCTTTTACTCTCTCCTTGCCTCACGGACTACCTCTCCAACATATTAGTGACAAGAACTTAACACTTTCATTATGGCTTCAAAAAAGCAGACAGTCCAACCTAAGATTACTTCAATGTTATCCAAAGAAACTGTTACTGTGTTCCCATTTAAAATGTCTGTGAAGTGTCTCTGTTGTTTGATTAGACTATGAGAAATAAACAGTATTTGTTTCAATGTTCATACAACAGATGGCAACTTCTCAGAGATTGGTCAATAAAGTTTATCATTTGTCTAATGAATTGTATTACTTCATGGTCTGAAATCATCTGTATTTTCCCTTCCAACTTACAAACAGTTTAAGATGAAAGTTTGTTTGAAACTGAAAACTTTCATCTTTGTCATGGCCTAGAACAGTGGTTCTCAGCCTTCCCAGTGCCACGGCCCTTTAATACAGTTCCTTATGTTGCGGTGACCCCAACCATAAAATTGGTGTCTCAGTTCCTAAGACCATCAAAAATATGTGTTTTCCGATGGTCTTAGGCAACCCCTGGGAAAGGGTCATTCGACCCCCAAAGGGCTCCTGACCCACAGGTTGAGAACCACTGGCCTAGAACCATCCTAACTTTGCTCTTAAGAATTCTAATATTAGAGTAAAAGAAATTGTTCCTACCTGAACTGTATTGCCAGCCATGCTGTAATGGCAAGCCCCATAAGGTATTGTTGAGATTGTTAGGTCCAAGTTTACTGAAATATTTCGCTGAAGATTTGAGCAAGATCTTATACATTCCCATTCTCTCTAAGTAGTTCCAGGCATTGATGACAATCTTGTGATTTTCGATGGGATAATCTTCAAAGTTTTCAGGCACTAAATGCCAGAGTGGAGGGAAACCATCTTCAGAATCTTGGGATTGTGTTTGTAGATGAGCTGGACTGGCAACCTCTATGGCAAGGAGGAAAAGAGTGAGACAGCAGAAGCGTTTTCTCAGGAAAGTATCTCCCATGCTGGACAGCAGTATCATCCTTCTAGACATCTCAGCATGTGGAAGCTACTTTTAAAGGCTACAGGCCACACCTACTCCCTGGGAAAATCACTTTTACTCCACCCTATGTTGCATTTTGTTTCTCAAATTTCATTAAAGTCGTCAGCTTCATGAGATGCTTAGAATGGCTAGACTAATGGAGGATTTAAATTGGGATGATATGGAATGTATCTTCTCTGTTACTACTGTAATCTTTTAAAACATCTGCTATTAGCTGTTTCATACAGGTAATCCTTGCTTAATGACCAGTAACGTAGTATACAGTTAACATCCTGCCCCCTTTAGAAAAAAGCTTTATGATATGATATAGAATTAGAGAAATGGCAAAACATATGGGAATGAAACTATAAATAAATAATGGCAACTTCTTATAAAGAAAACATATAAAATGTTTTATAGATGACACTTACCACCTGCTAGGTTAACTATAATGTTTAAAAATATGTCTAGCAAGTGTTGAAAATGTAGGCAAAAACCGGGCATATGTGATGGATCTCTGCTAAAGCAAAACGTTTTTGGTAAGACAGAAGGTACAAGGAACACTGCAGTCCTCAAAGATGCATCTCACTGAAATCCAAAGGAAAACAAAGAGTCAAGTCCAAATTTTCCTGTAGGAATCAAATCCATTGTCAATGCATCAAGAAGGGATCAGCCCTACGGAAACTTTCACAAGAGGATCTTACAGTCCAGGAAAGGATGCAGATGGTATGTTTATTTATTTTGAAGAGGGGCGTATCTCAGTCATGGAAATTGGATAGAGGGAGTTTACTTTCTAAGAAGTAGACTTTAATACCATTCTTAGCTTACTGATTGGGTTCTAAATTAATTTTTTGCTGCAGCTGAATAGTTCATCATTGGTTTACTCAAGGTGATTTAACCAAAGCAGATCCTTCCTATGCAGCATAATAGCAATTCTGCCACTTGATGGTGCTACAAGTCCAATGTTTCCTATCTTTTCAGCAGGAAATGATAAAGCAGCTATAATGCAGTTTAATATTTAAATGTTACTAGCTTTCAAATGTTGTTGAGGATGAAGAGCTGCATTGCCATGTCCACACAGTTGAGTAGCAGTGAACATAAATTTGCTTTGCTGAAATGTTCTTATTAATTTTCTTATTAATTAAACAAATTAAACTACAATTAAACTAAATATAGCAATTAAATATTTAAGCTATTTTCCCCCTTAGAATGTATTTGCAAAATGAAAGGCAGAGAAATTGTAAAAGAGTGACTAAATGGTTATTGATCAAAAATTGAATCCACCCATGTTATGGCGAATAATGATACATTCCTTTATTTATTTATTTATTTATTCGAATTTGTACCCCACCCTTCTCCTTGTTAGGACCCAGGGCGGCGCACAGGCATTATTAAAACCACAATAAAAACAATATACATCATTAAAACATATTAAATTGTTAAACCCGTGCTAAAACCCATTTAAAACCCTACCAAATTGCAATTTATGTATAAAAGTCAGAAATGGGGGGCTATGCTAGGCCGGCTTGTTGGAATAAATGTGTCTTAAGACGTTGGTGGAAGAGGCGGAGGTCCGAGGTAGTGCGACGGTCTGGAGGTAGGTCGTTCCAGAGGGCCAGGCCCGCCACAGAGAAGGCCCTTCCCCTGGGTGTCGCCAACCGGCATTGCCCAGCCGACGGCACCCGGAGAAGACCCTCTCTGTGGGAGCGGATCGGACGAAGGGATGTATGGGGCAGGAGGCGGTCTCGTATGTAGCTAGGCCTCGAGCCATGGAGCGATTACAGTATGTTAAGTTCCTTTCTGTCTCGGATAAGACTTGGGTTCAGGCTGATCTTAATATACGTGGTTAACAAATTTCTTGTATTTAGAATGTGATCATCATATTTCACATGATTATGCAATAATAGCAAGCAGTCATGAAAGATGTCATAAAGAATGGGAGTTTTCTCATCTTTTCTCCTTTGTAATCCATGTACTCCATGTTCTAAAATGCAGCTCTTGAGTGCTGCAAATTAGAGTAATCTTTGTATAATGGAGAAGAGAGTTTTGTTTAATGGGAGTAGGTGCTACACTGGGAAGAAGCAGTAGAAATGGTCCCCGACTTATTAGTGATCATTTGAAGTTATGACCAACCCGAGAAAGGACCCAGATGGTCATCTGACTAAACTTTAGTTGCTCTACAACAGAAAATCATTTTTTATGTTTTATGATAATTTTCTTTTTAAAAAGTCACTTTCTTCTGTTTTTTTGGCAAACTGCCCAGATAGTTTGCAGATTTTCTTTCACTTTACCCTATAGTCCAGTATGTTTCCCAAATTTCATTAAAAGGCATCAGTTTTGTGACGCACCTTCCCCCCCTTAAAAGAGGCTGAAAATTTGGGTTCCTTTTATACTCTGAATGTAGCTTTTTCAAAGTGAAGGGATCTTCTGTGTTTTGACTGCTTTTCTCATTGGTACTCCCTCCGACAGTGGCTCCTTCTTAGGGCTGGTAAAAAGCATCTTCTTCTCTCCTATGCAACACATATTTTTGCAAATTGTGGCTATCTTCTTTGAATTTTCTCATTTAAACATGCCCTTCTTTCTGTGGCGCAGATAATTTGCTAGTATTATTGCTCCAAGTTTCCAGAATAGAAATAGCATTGATCATGCTGGTGGATGATCTCAGAGTTTAGATAGGAAAGCGTACTCCTTTTTGGTCCAAATAGACTTCTCACTTGCCCTCAATAATGATTGTTTGTAATGATTGTAAGTGATTGATAATCAGTGTGGCCTCACTTGGAATGCATAGTCCAGGGGATAAAAACCATGCGTGCTCAAAACCAGCAAACCTATTGCTGAAGCTGACTAAGGAGGCTAGCTAGATGAATACCCGGTAGGCAGATTTTTCCCCTCTATTTTCCTCCCCGAAAAGTAAGGTGTGTGTTATAATCCCAAAAGTACGGTACATAGAATGGCTAGACTAATGGAGGATTTAAATTGGGATAATGTAGAATGTATCTGCTGTCAGCTGTAACTGTTTTGCTACAATTCAAAACTGTTATTAGTCATTCGATATAGGTTATTGGCTTAATGACCAGTCACTCAATGACCAATCAAAGTTCCAGTGGACCTCCCAAAACTAATTATAATCTGATTCTGGAGTTCTAATGGATGCTTACCCTCCACCTGGAGTCACATGATCAGACTTTGAACACTGCCAACCAGCTTACCTTTACAAGCAGTTAAGCATTCCACAGTCACGAGACTGATGTACAACATTTTGAACTAAAATATATAAGTGATCCCAATGCTTCTTAGCTTTCTTGCATATTTACCAACGGTAATAACAATTACCTTCAGACTGATTTTGTTTCCAACGTATGTTTCACATACCCTAATGCAGGCTGAGCACGCGCTTTGACAGCTGTACTGTCAAAGAATATCAACTGCAGGGACAATGGAATATGGTCACTTCCCCATCCCCCCACATGTCAGATATGATCTGAGTATGATGGTAAGTATGATTTTCCAGCATTCTGATAGGGTCTGGAGAGTCTGAACTATTTTTTGATCCCTTTTGCAAGGTAGATCTTGTACAAGATGGATGAAGTGTGTGTATGTATGTGTATACTTGTGTGTGTGTGTGTGTGCGTGTGTGTGTGAGATATGTTTTTGTGCTGATAAATATATATATGCAGGTCTTGGCGTATTTGGGTCTTTTCCCATGTAAGATTGAAAGTATCTTGGCGATGTTTCGGCAAGCTCCCACTCACCATCTTCAGGCTGGTGCCTTCGGCTTTGTGCTTGTGCGAGCAAAGCCTGGTCGGAGCTGCCGTCTCTCTATACATATTAGGGGAGGTGGGGAGTGCTGGCTTAGTTGCTGTAAGCGGGTTGGTTGGCTGTATTGTTACATCTTCATTGGTTGATGGAGTTGATGTTTGTAGATTAGCTATTTTGCAACATCCTGTGTGGCTGAGGTACTAGTGGTGTGCCCATTAGTCTTTTGTGCTGTAACAACCTAGGTAATGGGTTGTGTGATGACATCCTGAGCTCTAGTGTGCTGACATCCTGAGTCCTGTACTGCAACATCCTGGGTAGTTGGCTGTGTTGTAACATCCTGAGCTTTAGTGTTGTAACCTCCTGTGTTCTGTGATGTAATGTCCTGAGCAGATGGCTGTGATGTAACATCCTGGGCTTTGATTTGGTTCTGAGTTTGAGGTCTGGCCATGTGTTCATGGCATGTGTCAGTTTGCTTTGTGAAAGGGTCAGAGAGGGGTGCAGCTACTGGTGATGCAGCCGTGGTTCGGCTTCTGGATGGTGGTTGCATTTTGTCTATGGGATGGGTTTGGGTTTGAGTCTGGTGAGGGTTATTGGTGGTGGTGTCATGTGTTGTTCTCGGTCCAGTGTCGGTTTTCATGGCTGGGACTCATTTGTTGACTAGGGCTAGTTTCCAGATGTCTGGTAGGCGGGAGGTATCATCACGTTTATTCATGTTATGGGGGTGTTTCTCTATTTCAATGGCTTTTATAACTATTCTCTTGTTGAAGTGTTCAGTTTTTAAGATTAATTTGGTTTCTTCAAAATCAATTTCATTTCCTCTTGCTTTAAGGTGCTGGAAAGCAACAGGATGTGAAATTGATTTTGAAAGAAGCATATTGGCCCTTCACTGTAAAGCAGGGATGTCCAAACTTGGGAACTTTAAGACTTGTGGACTTCAACTCCCAGAATTCCCCAGCCAGCATAGCTGGCTGGGGAATTCTGGAAGTTGAAGTCCACAAGTCTTAAAGTTCCCAAGTATGAACATCCCTGCTGTAAAGGAAGCCTGCCTTGGGTGAAAACTTGAATGAAAGCTCTACGGCTGCATCCAAAGCAAGGGAATCCCACCATCACCCCATAACTACTAAGAGTAAAACCGTTGCATAGGTGTAGCTTTCTTTGGTCTTTTTTCAAATATTGTGACTGAGAATTCCAGAGTCCGAAGACACTTTAGGACAATCAGGATTTTAGTGCAAGGAGAACTCAACATGATGTTCCGTCAACATCCTCAAATGCCTCCCTAAAGTGAAGCCAAGCTACCTAATCTAAACATAGTGAGGGGAATCCACAAAGTGGTACAGCATTGGGTAAATCATAAAACTATTTAGTTATGTTGGAAGAAATGTCCTTCTGGATTCAGTTTCAAATGGGGAAAAAGACACAGGAGAAATGGAGGCTGCTTGGAAAGATGGTTTAATGGTGGATAGGATCACATGGCTTGAATTCATGAATAGAAAAGGGAGATCACATGCTTCCAGTTTTTGGGTGAAGAAGAAAAAGAGGAAGGGCTGAAAGTTCCTGGTTTTATGACCTCTCTGATTGGTTGTCAGACTCCCATGGGGCCATGCGGGGACAACTCTGTAGGCTGTCTTTAGTCCAAATTTGGTTGAGCATTGCTTCTTCTTATGTGCCCTGTGGTGAGATGGGTAAAGGGCTAATACTCTTATGCTTTAATCCCATCACCCTGGAGCTGAAGGGGTTACCTTTGTTATGTAGAATAGATTGGCCCATTGACAAAGATAGGAGCTATTAAGAGTGAGTCTGCTTCCTGTAAAAACATATTTCTCCATTTCTTATCCAGGGAAATATAATATTCTGACTTTTCAATATATTATAGGATATTTCATTCTTCTAGGAGAGAGGTGGGGGCTAACTTCATACAGTTATGTTGGATGAAGCCGAGCTATTTCACAGAACGGGTAGACAACAACATTTCAATAAGACTTCGACCAAAACCTCTTCCTTTTTCAGTGGACGTGGCTTTTTTCCATAAAAACAGTACAATATTCCCTGCAGAAACAAACACACATAAAAGTTATGTAGTCATTTCCTTTTCATTTCCGCGGAATCCTTAAAGCATCAAACTATTTAAAAATCAAGTGACGCTTAATAAAACATTTATGAAAGAGAATTGAAGCAACAGTATTAGCTGTTAAAACCACTTCTAATTATTCTGTGAGAAGTATTTGTGGAAAGCAATGCCAATTTAATTAGAGATATAACACACAGACCCACACCGATATATGCACAAAAAAGAGCATCTGCTGATGGCTTCAATTTAAAGACAATTGTTTTTTTATTTAATTTTACATCATATTCCTATCGTCCACATGATGATGCATTTAGTATGCTTCTAATTGTGAACTTGCAGAAAGAGAATATAGCACTACCCAATTCACTTTTTCTTCTCAGAACTATCTGATATCAGTAATTAATAACAACGCTCTTCAGAGTTGATCTTCAAAAGGTGCTTTGGAGCACAAGGAAGTCTGCAACACCTTAAAACCACTGAAAAACACAGGTGTTAACAACAGGGGGGAGGATGGTAATTCTACTTTCCCAAATATAATTTCAGTTTTCAAATTTGTACTGTTTCAGCAGGATAACCTCAGAGTTTAAAAAATATAATTTAAATATCCAGAGAGAGGATGTATTCAAGTTCTCTGGAGTAGAATAGTTTCCAAGCCTACTGTAAATGTTTGTCCATCATAAATTCATCTTAATTAATTGATCTGGATGCAAAAAAAAAAGCTAACATATCCAACTTTATTGAGAGGGAGCTAGCAAAACTAACAGAAGTGTTCTCTCTACTCCTAATCTATTTTTAAATGTAAATTATTAACCAGGATAAAACTAATACTTAGAAAAACAGGGAATGTGGAAGGTTTTTATTCCAGAGTTTTCATCTTTGTGATGTAGAGAGGGTTGCTATCTTCTGACTGAAACTTTGCAAGGAAGCTGTCTATAATTCACAACTACCAATTTAAACAAGAAACTCCGTTAACAGGAAACAATTTCATCAGTTTAAACTCTTTTAAGATTAACTTCAGCAAGGATACAGACTGAAGTTCTAAACGAGATTCAGGTTGATTCTATCTTCTTCTATGGAACAATGGAATTATAGCAGGGCAATTAGGATTGCTGCTTTTAACTTTAGTTTATCCTAATTATTTCATTTTATTTCAGGTAAAAAAAGTGTGAACAGGCCAAAGAAACAGGATTTTCTGTAATTAAGTGTTCTAGTTTCTTCTAATCTATCATCTATAATACAGAGCCAGTTTGATATAGTGTTTATGGCATCAGATTAGGAACAGGAAGACTGTGAGTTCTAGTTCTGCCTTAGCCACAAAGCCAATTTGAACCAATCTCTGTCTCTCAGGCCTAAGAAAGAGGTGAGATCAAGTCACTTCTGAAAACTTTGCCAAGAAAACTGCACACATAGATTTAAAAAATGTATAAAATAGGATAAAGCTATACAAGATCAGTCTTACTGTTACTTTGTTAGAGCTGTTTTATAAAGCAGCAAATGTGAAATTTATCCAGTCGTATCAGTGTTTTTAAACTATTAGACCCAATTACTTCTATTCTTCAAGAAATTTAGACTAGCAGTAGGGCAAACATGAAAGCTTATTTATTTTTTATTTTATTAAATTTATACCCCGCCCTTCTCCTTGTTAGGACCCAGGGCGGCGCACAGGCATTATTTAAGAACACAAAATACAATAAATATCTATTAAAATGTATTAAATTAATAAACCCGTGCTAAAACCCAATATTAAAACCCTTGCCAATTATAAATTATTTTCTTAAAAAGTCAGAAATGGGGGCTATCCTAGGCCGGCTTGTTGGAATAAATACGTCTTAAGACGTTGGCGGAAGAGGCGGAGGTCCGAGATAGTACGGAGGTCGGGGGGTAGGTCGTTCCAGAGGGCCGGGCCCGCCACAGAGAAGGCCCTTCCCCTGGGTGTCGCCAACCGGCATTGCCCCGTCGACGGCACCCGAAGAAGACCCTCTCTGTGGGAGCGGATCGGACGAAGGGATGTATGGATTTTCAGCCTCTTTCTTGAGGGAAAAAGGTGCATCTTATACTCAGAAAAATATGGTACTTGTATCAGTGTTTTTAAACTATTAGATCTAATTACCTCTAATTAGAAATTAAGACTAGCACTTGGTAGGGCAAACATGAAAGCTTATATCTACAAAGATCAGAATTATGCAACGTATGGCATTCTCTGTGAAACTCTTTGGGAGTGAAAAGATTTTGAAGAGGCACATTTTTTTAAAAAAATTGCGCTCTACAGACCTTCCAAAAACGGACCCATTTTTGACCAAAGAAAAAGGGGCATGCAGAGCCTTTAGGAGGCTTATAGAGGGCTCCTAGGGCCTGGGATGGTAAAATTGAGCAAAACACACCCCCTTTTTCGCTTATTTCTGCTCTCTCCAGCCCCCAGGAGTACTCTGGAAGCATGCTAAAGGCTATGCATGGCCATTTTGGTGAAGGGAGCAAGATTTCGGAAGGCAAAAAATGCTGTATTCAGTGTATAAGACGCACCCAGATTTTCAGCCTCTTTCTTGAGGGAAAAAGGTGCATCTTATACTCAGAAAAATATGGTACTTGTATCAGTGTTTTTAAACTATTAGATCTAATTACCTCTAATTAGAAATTAAGACTAGCACTTGGTAGGGCAACCATGAAAGCTTATATGTACAAAGATCAGAATTATGCAAGCTATGGCATTCTCTGTGAAACTCTATGAAAGTGAAAATCTCCTGCGAATACTATGGATAGTGAAGAAAACAATGACTAATTGTATCAAACATTTGACAACATTGATTATCAAACAAGAGCGTTCACTTGAGACACAATGACCAATTATCCTGCTTTGGATACTTTATGTGAATATCTAGCTCTCTAGAGAAGGCTCTCATGCTGAGACAGGTGGAAGAAAAGAGAGAAAAAATTCGCATCGAGGAGGATGACTCAGTTATAAAGATGACAAATACATAGTTGAAAAACCTGAAATTTCAGTTAAATTTTTCTCCATGATGATCTGTTCTATTTATGTAAGTGCTAAGAGGCAACAACAATTTGATGACACATGATTAACCACTATCCCTTTTCTCAGTCTTAAATAATCAACCCCATTAAAAAAACCTTCAGACTTTCTGGTCTTGCCCAATTGTCTCGGCAATGGCAATCCAAACTGGATTCCTGACTCACTTATAAGCAATTACAAATTGTCAGGATATGCACAGATTACCCATCTGGTGGTCATTATCCCCAGTTAAAGAGCATTGGGTTTAATGAATCTTTTCTTCTATATCAGTGGTGTCAAACTCGATTTCATTGAGGGCCGCATCAGGGTTGTGTTTGACTTCGGGAGGCCAGATGGGCATCGCTGGGGTTGGCGCTGCCAGGGTGGGCATGGCCAGCTTGATGTCACTCATGTCTAGGTTTAGGGTGGACCAGGCCAGGCTGGGGGAATCCTCCTCCGGCCCTCCTGAGCTTCATTTTTGCTGGCAGAGACACTATGAGCCAGTCCTTTGTTATTTCCAGGGTGGCTGCTTGGGCCACATCTAGGCATCCCATGGGCTGGTTCCAGCCCACGGGCCTTGAGTTTGACACCCCTGCTTTATATTCCTTGTCTTTTGATCTACTCAGAGATTTTATACTGTTTGTAAAGGAGGCAGCATCACAATGGAGGTGGTTGATGAATTAAGAGGCAATCCCACCTCCCCCCACCCCATGCATCCTGTTCACTCCCTCACTCCTTCCCCATCTTTTAACTATAATGTTATTTTGACTCTGATTTCCATTTTTCTTGTTTTAGAAATATTTATCTGTTAGGATTCTAATGTTTTAATGCTGTAAGCTGTCTAAAGTTATTTCGGGTAGATGGGAAGCAAACAAATTTAAATAACAACAACAACAACAACAACAACAACAACAACTAAATAGAATGGTACAAACATTTCATTGCATCTAAGGCATACCCCAGTTCCTTGACATAGTTAGGAAAGAGGGTCCTTTGCACAAATCATAAATTAAAAAGAAGTCTTTGGAAGCAATGGAATCTGGGTTCCAACTGCATGCCATGTGGGCAGGCAAATCTGACTTCTGGATAGCTCCATTCTTTTAAAATTGTAGTTCTGGTGGCATCTCTATCTGGCCCAACATCTACATCTCCTGTTGGCTGTTCTTAACATGTTAATGCATATTGTCCTTCATTGTTTTTGTACAAATGCTTGTTAATGTTTGCCTGTTTGCAGTTGCACAGCATTTTTTATCATATTGAGACTGGTTCATGGTTGGAGAAACAGATAGATTCTCCATCCATGACCACCTCCATACCGACAATTCCGTTTAAAAAAATATTTTACAATAGCAGTTGTAAAAGTGGTGGCATATCAGTTTAGCACTCAGTTTTCCTTCTTTAGATAATAGATATATAATGTAAATCAATATGTACAAATAGTTATTTTAAAGAAGGTGTGATGACACAACATGGGGCTCCCCTTGAGGTGCACCCGGAGGCTCCAGTTAGTTCAGGATGTGGCCGCGCGGGGGATTCTGGGAGCGTCTAGATGCTCCCACGTGACACCTCTCCTGCGCGAGCTGCACTGGCTGCCTGTGGCTTTCCGGGTGCGCTTCAAGGTACTAGTAACCACCTTTAAAGCGCTCCATGGCAAGGGACCTGGTTACCTTCAAGACCGCCTCCTGCTACCAAACACCTCCCACTGACCAGTTCGCTCCCACAGAGAGGGCCTCCTCAGGGTGCCGTTGGCCAGGCAATGTTGGCTGGCGATCCCTAGGGAGAGAGCCTTCTCTGTGGCAGCTCCTGCCCTCTGGAATGACCTACCCCGTGACCTACGGACAACCACGGACCTGCACTTTTCTGTTGGGCCTTGAAGACTTATTTATTTCGTTTGGCCGGCCTGGCGTAGTTTTAATTGTTTTTAGTGGGGGTTTTAGTAGGGTTTTAGGACAGGCTAATCAGTTAATATATTTTTAACATATTTTATGTTTTATACTATTGATTTTTATCATTGCCTGTACACCGCCCTGAGTCCCGAAAGGGAGAAGGGCAGTATAAAAATCTAAATAATAATAATAATAATAATAATAATAATAATAATAATAATAATAATAATAATAATAATAACAACAACAACAACAACAACAACAACAACAACAACAACAACAACAACAACAACAGTTTAAAATGCTGAGTTTGTCTGCTGGAAACCTTACAGCTGGGGTTCGAGATCAGTGTCTCCGCAACAGGGTGATCTCTTATTACTTGATCCAGCTCCTGCCCCCCTAGCAATTCGAAAGCATACAAATGTGAGTATACAAACAGGTACTACTCTGATGGGGAATTGTTCTATGTTGCTTGGCATATAGTCATGCTGGCCACATGACTACGAAAAGGGTCTTCTGACAATGCTGGCTCCCTCAGCTAAGGAAATGGAGATGAGGACTGTCCCTTAGAGTCAGTCCATCATATCTAAAATATGGTAATCTTCCAAATTGGAAGATTATCTGATCTTTTATACTGCACGGATAGCAGTGTAAAATAAGAAGATATTAGGTCAACCCACCTATACATATATAGACATATGCTAACAATTCCAAGCCACTTTTCACTCAGAATTATTGATTTGGCATTGACATTCCCTGCTGTGTTTCCACAATGTCTGGCGTTGCTATGCCAATTTCTTCATGGCATGACTGCAGCATGACTCAGATTGAAAACTTTGTATTTGCCAATGTATGACAATGTAGAGAGTCACAGGACTTGTGGGCAGGCTGTTCTCCTGTTTTTGAGAACTTTTCATTTCAGTCTACCCTATCCTGCATGACATTCCGCAAGTAATCTGATAAAGCAGTCTTAACTCTTCTAGCCAGCTTCATAATTGTTGTAAAAAAAAAAATCATACCAGGCTTGATTTTTTTCCTACACAGCCTTCATGCAAAATTTTTCTCTCCTTGTCTCCTAGTCACTGGGCTAAAAAATGAGGATCAACACATTTTACACAGAGAGAGAGATTATTGTAATCTAAAATCTAAAATAATACTTGCAGTTCTTCGACTAAGTGTCTGGATGCAAAAAACACCCCACCCTCATACAAGACTTTCTTGGAGGCTATGGAAGGCAAAAATACCCTCCCTGCCCCCCTGGAGGCCCTCCAGAGGCCGGAAACAGCCCCTTTTCTGACTTCCAGTATACCTGATAGGTCCAACTTTTCACCCTCCCTAGGCTCCAGAGACTTTCTAGGAGCCTGGGGAGAGCTAAAATGGGCCCAACATGCAAAGCAGAAGTTCGGGAATGGACTTCTGGGTTGCCTGTTGGGCTGTTTTTCTCCCTCCAGAGGACAAAAAGCAGCCCAATGTCCAATCACGAACTTCTGGTTTGCATGTTGGGTGGGTTTTTTGCCCTCCGGAGGCTTCAGGGAAGTCTCCTGAGGGGGAAAAATGGCTGAAAATCAGGGCCAAAATCAGCTGGCCAGCACATGCATGCATACATGCTGGACTGACAGGGCAATGTCTTGTGTGCCTTCAGAAATGGCTCCGTTTGCCACCTGTGGCACATGTGACATAGGTTCACCATCACAATCCTAGGTCAAGGATGGGCCAACTTTGCAACTTTAAGTCTGAAGGACTTCAGCTCCCAGACTTCTCCAGACAGCTTTGCTGGCTGGAGAAGTCTGGGAGCTGAAGTCCTTCAGACTTAAAATTGCAAAGTTGGCCCACCCATGTCCTAGGTCAAAGGGTTTTTTGCAAAATATATTCTGAAAACTGCAGTAGGGGGACACTAGGACATTTTTTCTCTGTCTGGTTGAGAACATTAGTTATTCCAATGGCTTCTTTAGCTCAGGGAGGATGGCACAGCCTGAATGATAATCTTACAATATTCCATTGATTGGTTGGAGGGATATTTCATTGGTTCTTGGTGTTCCCCAATTGCTTTTGGAGTTTCAAGGTTAGCCGGAAGAGAGACAATTAGAGAATTGGCTTCAAAATGCTTTAGCAGGATTTGGCAGTGGAAACCTTGATGCATGAAAGTGTCTTCTGTGTGCCTGTAATTAAATATGGACCATTCATTGGTCTCAATCTCCTACCTGTATTCTTATTTGTGGTATGAAGCCTCTCAAGAAGAAAAAGCACTTTATTCTGAAGAAGTGTGAAGTCATCAATCAAGGGTCCTTTGTCTCCTTCCAAAAGCATTCGAGGAGGTAATCCAGTCTGGAAATTATTTGTAACATTAAAGTTTGTAGGAAAATGTGTGGCTGCAATGAAATGAACTGTGGAAGACCAGGCCTCTCCAAAACTGCTTTCAGGTCCACTGAGGTATGAGAGACTGAAATGCAAGTAGGGAAAAGAAAGTAATGAACACTTATAATGTTACCAAATCTGAGAGAGGTTCCTGAGATATTTTTAATTGTAATTGACTTGCACCTCCTGAGCCAAACTCTATGCTTTGGGATAACACAATGCTGATACTAACCAATGAAAAATAAATTCTTCCTACAATTGTGAACAATCAGATGTTATAATTACTCATAGTTGAGTCTAATTACAAATATGCCCAGTGGGCTACCAAGATTGTCCCATGGATATCAATAATAGTATATCATCTACTATCAGCCACACTAGATCGAGAAAAATCAATTCCACATTAAAACTAGTATTTTTATTCAGAATGGCTATAATAACACAATCTTACAAATCCTATTTGCTACATCTAACAATACTTGCCACTAACCACAGAAAAAAATGAAAACAGCCCATGATCATGCCTGTTTTTTTATTGTTAAGTATCATAGAAGAAATTATGGGCAGATCATAAGATTATCCTACCACAATCCAGAGGCAATTATGCCTGTTCAGAGAGCACCAAGCACCCTCATTTCAACCCAGAGCTACAAATATTCCGCTTTAGTGGTACTTCTTACCTTTTTTTACACTTCTGAAAAGCAGAAATAATAGAGAGAGTATGAGCTCTCCACATATAACCCAAGGCTTCATCTTCTGAGAAAAGTAGACTTGTAGCTATTTCAGAGTCTGGTGCAGTAGATAGGAGATACTAAAAATAAATATATAGAAAGATAAGTAGATGTAGATATACTGTAGGTACTGTAGAATAAACAAAGCTATTCAGTTATTCATAACAATTATACAATCATTCCCATAAATAGATAGATACTAGATAACCTCTGTCTTGGCTTACCTCAAACTTTTTTAAAAATAAAGACATGGTGTCGGTGGGTGGGTGGGTGTAAGTTGTCCTTTCAGTCTAGCCCAGTGGTTCCCAACCTCTTTTTGGCCATGCCCCTCTAAAATCCTAGTGTCCCCCCCCCTCATGATATATAACAATTACTTTACTCAAAAGGTGAACTTACTCATGCAGAGGAAGCCTAAAAGGCAATTAACTTGGTTTAAACAAGGTTCAAATTGTTCCCATTAAAAATCAAATCCCTACCCCACGTGTGGTGTCAGCGAACCACTGGGCTAGCCTATTGCTTTAAAATTCCCTGGATGTCTATCATTCAATTTTTACCCAGGCCTGACCCCATGAAACACCACCATCTCTGTCAAGGAAGCCACTACCATAGCATGGATCCCATCACAAGTCACTTCACTGTCTGCATTTGTGGCCCAGGAGGGTGGGTGAGCTGACAGTAGAATCCTGCCCACTTCCTCAGGAGTCACAAGCACAAATTCATCCTAGATCACATGACCAGATTCTATCCCAAGCACCATCCTCCAGCAGCAGTTGAAACTCTAGGCAACCCCAAGGATTTATAATGGACTAATCAGTCATCATGGTTCCATTTCAGAGGATAATCAACACAGTTGTCAACTGTTGTATTCAACGCAGCTTTTGTCCTTTGGCCAAGTTGCCACTATTATTACAAACAAAATATAATATCCACACCATGCTCCTTCAACAAATTTTCTATCTTTTTCCATATGCTGACTGTAGCAAGATTTTTATATATGGAAAGATAACGTCAATTCACACAATGAAGAATGGGTGGAAAAAGTGATAGAGCTAGCATGGATTTTGAACCGAACTGTTCTAATGAATGAAAACAATAGCAGTGGCAACAGCACTTAGACTTATATACCCCTTCACAGTGCTTTATAGCACATACTGAGCATTTTCCGAATGTGTGCATTTTTTTTTCCTCTTCAGGACCGTCTGGAGTTTGAGTTGTCCAATCTCTCAATAACCTTCCCTAAAAAAAAGGGAAGGTTTGAAACAAACTAGTCAAAGATTGTTCACCACTGATGTAAACCCTGGTACATTACTGTACTCAAAATTTAATTCATATATAGCAGGGGTATCAAACTCAAGGTCTGCAGACCGGATGTGTCACACGCTGGCCACACCCACCCTGTTTAACAAAGGAGGGAAAAGTCACAATACATCACGTGATGACAACATGATGCTGCAAGTTTGACACCCTGATATAGAGACATCTACCGAATTTACACCACCAAATATGAAGAAAAAGTACACCTTTCCCCCCTAAAATTAGAAGGGTTTCTTTCCTCGATGATGTGTACAGTACTTGTATTAATGGTTTAGGGAAGAAGAAGTGTATACTAGGAAGATATCCATATAGTTCTAAAATCAATCAACAGATATACCTTGAAGAAATCCCTCCAGGCAGACATAACTTTTGGCAACTGGGAATTACATTCAGCAATGGTGACACAGAAATCTGCTCTTTCTTCATCTGGTGGAATTAATTCTACCTCATTTGGTAGCTCTTCAAAGAAGTCACTATCCAGTGCCCCAAGAAAGGGAATAGCTGCCAAATAATAATTCATACCTAGGGCAATTTTAAAAAGTCAGCATAGTTTAGCAGGTTAAAAATATTAGTCAATGTAAAATCAGCTTAATGAAAAAAATACAAGTAATCTTCATTTATCTCCATCCAGGCCCGCCGTGCAGACTCAACCCGTCCAAGACCGAGTGGCTGTGGTTCTCGGCATCCCGGTACAACCAGTTGACTCCATCACTGGCCATAGGGGATGAACATCTAACCCCTGTGGATGGGGCACGCAACTTGGGCATCCTCCTTTTTCTTTTTTTTTTTGAAAAAAGTTTTATTGGGTTTTATAAAATTTTTTACAAATAAGGTAAAGGGTAAGTTGTGAAAAGACATTTTGAGAACTTTCACGTCGAAGTCATTGGCCCCTTCCGAGACTTCATAACAGAAAATAGATAATTCATTTAACATACATTTGTACTACAAAGTGGAAATAAGTGCAAATATATCATTGTAAGAAAAAACTGTGCTGGCAAACATATATAAACACCCAAACAATATTATGTTATATTAAAATAAAGTCACTTTTGAGATCTAAGTCTTTTGGCAATCGTATCTTCTTTTCCCTGGCCCTCAGTGGGCGGGGCCACGGCAGCCTCTGCTCCCCCATTTTCATCCTCCAGGATTGAGGAATGTTTTTTAAGAAAGGCTTCCGCCTCTGCAATTGTTTTAATCCTTACTCTTCCCCCCTCCCAGAACACCAACATTCCTTCTGGCATCACCCACTTAAACCAGATCCCGTGTTTAAATAATCTTTTAGATAAGAAGGAAAATTTCCGTCTTACCTCTCTAATCTTCTTTGGGATCTGCTTCAAGATAGCGACCTCTTTCTGTTGATAAACTAAGGGACCGTCTCCTTGATACATGGCTGTCCATGGAAGATCAAGTGACAGCCGTGGCCAGGAGGGCGTTTTACCAGGTTCGCCTGGTCCGCCAGTTGCGTCCCCTATTGGATCGGGGTGCCCTTTGTACAATCACTCATGCCCTCGTGACATCCCGACTGGACTACTGCAACGCTTTCTACATGGGGCTCCCCTTGAGGTGCACCCGAAGGCTTCAGCTTGTCCAGAATGCAGCCGCGCAGGCAATTATGGGGACCTCTAGGTTTGCCCATGTAACACCGCTCCTGTGTGAGCTGCATTGGCTGCCTGTCATCTTTCGGGTGCGCTTCAAGGTGTTGGTTATCATCTTTAAAGCGCTCCATGGCACGGGACCTAGCTACCTGCGGGATCGCATCCTGCCTCATACATCCCTGCGGCCGATTTGCTCCCACAGAGAGGGACTTCTCCGGGTGCCGTCCACTAGGCTATGCCAGTGGGCGACGCCCAGGGGAAGGGCCTTCTCTGTGGTGGGCCCGACCCTCTGGAACGACCTTCCCCCCGAAATTAGAACAACCACGGACCTTCGCTCCTTCCGACAGAAACTAAAAACACACTTCTTCTGCTTGGCCGGCCTAGGCTAATTCAAATTGCCTTGGCAGGGGCAGTGGGGTAGCGGTTATTGTAAAGGAAAGTCTTGAGCCGAGAGAGACCACTGTGCCACAGACTACCGGTTGTGAGTCCCTCTGCGTGAAGTGGGGCCTAGGGAGGCAGTTGGGCGTGCTGGTTATATACCTGGCTCCCCGTTATGTAGCAGCAGCCCTGCCTGAGCTCCTGGAGGTGATCGCTACGGTGGCAGTGGAGACCCCCAGACTTTTAGTCATGGGGGACTTTAATCTGCCATCGGTGGGCGAATCATCCGAGGCAGCTCGGGAGTTCATGGCTTCCATGACGGCCATGGACCTGACCCAACTAATTTTAGGCCCCACCCACGAGGGTGGACATACACCGGATCTCATCTTTGTCTCCGGCCAGTGGAAGAGTGATCTGGGTTTAGGGGACATAGTCATCATGCCCTTGTCATGGTCAGACCACTCACTTCTCCGGCTCGACTTTCCAACCGCCACCCCCCTCCGCGGGGAGGCGGAACCCGGGTCTCCAATTTGGTTCCGCCCCAGGCGCCTGATGGACCCGGATGGGTTCCAGATGGCGCTTGGGCCATTTCCTGTACCCCCGACCCGCGCCCCGATCGAGGACCTTGTGGTCGCATGGAATATTGCGGCCACGGGAGCCTTGGATCGGGTCGCGCCCTTGCGGCCTCTCTTACGGCGGCGAGTCACCACGGCTCCCTGGTTTACCGAGGAGCTGAGGGTGATGAAACGCCGCAAGAGATGCCTAGAGAGAAGATGGAGGTCTACCCGTTCTGAATCTGACCGAACACAGGTAAGAGCCCATTTACGGACTTACATTGTGGCGCTGAGAGTGGCCAAACGTCATCATTGTGCCACCCTCATAGCATCCGCAGAAAACCGCCCTGCCGCCCTGTTTAGGGTGACCCGCTCCCTCCTTCAACAGAGGGTGCGGGAAGCCCCGCTACAGGGTAGAGCAGAGGAATTTGTGATTTTTCTGCAGGACAAAATCGCTCAGATACAGAACGAGTTAGCCCCCATTCATGGCCCAGTGGGATGCCACGAGACAGATCTTGTTTGGGAGGAGTTTGACTCTGTTACTTCCGAGGATATGGACAGGTTACGTGGGCGACTGCGAGCCACCACATGTTTATTGGACCCGTGTCCCTCCTGGCTTGTACTGGCATCCTGGGAGGTGACACGAGGCAAGCTCCAAGAGGTCGTCAACGCTTCTTTAAGTGAGGGTTCCTTGCCTGCCTCCCTAAAAGAGCCTATGGTGAGGCCCCTCCTCAAGAAGCCCTCTTTGGATCCAGCTCTTTTGAACAACTATCGTCCAGTCTCCAACCTTCCCTTCTTGGCGAAGGTTGTTGAGAGTGTGGTGGCACAACAGTTTCCCCGTCACCTGGAGGAAGTTGAGTATCTAGATCCGCGCCAGTCCGGCTTTCGGCCCGGGCATAGCACCGAGACGGCATTGGTCGCGTTGGTTGATGATCTCTGGAGGGCCAGGGATGGGGGTTGTTCCTCCATCCTGGTCCTATTAGACCTCTCGGCGGCTTTCGATACCATCGACCATGGTATCCTATTGCATCGGTTGGGGGGGTTGGGGGTGGGAGGCACCGTTTTACGGTGGTTCTCCTCCTACCTCTCTGGCCGATCGCAATTTGTGTTGGCAGGAGAGCAGAGGTCGAACTCGAGACCCCTCACATGTGGGGTCCCTCAGGGGTCGGTCCTCTCGCCTCTCCTGTTCAACACATATATGAAGCCGCTGGGTGAGATCATCCGTGGTTTTGGGGTAGAGTATCATCTCTACGCTTATGATACGCAGCTGTATATATCTACCCCAAACCACCCCAACGATGCCGTAGCGGTGATGTGCCAGTGCCTGGAAGCCGTACGGATCTGGATGGGAAGTAACGGACTCAGACTCAACCCGACCAAGACCGAGTGGCTGTGGTTTCCGGCTGCCTGATTCAACCAGCTAACTCCATCGCTGGCCATAGGGGGCGAACATCTTGCCCCTGTGGATGGGGCGCGCAACTTGGGTGTCCTCCTAGATGCCCGGCTGTCCATGGAAGATCAAGTGACAGCCGTGGCTAGGAGGGCGTTTTACCAGGTTCGCCTGGTTCGCCAGTTGCGCCCCCTATTGGATCGGGACGCCCTTCGCACAGTCACTCATGCTCTCGTGACATCCCGACTGGACTATTGTAATTCTCTCTACATGGGGCTTCCCCTGAGGTGCACCCGGAGACTGCAGATGGTCCAGAACGCAGCCGCGCGGGCAATTCTGGGTACCTCTAGGTTTACCCATGTAACACCTCTCCTGCGCGAGCTGCACTGGCTGCCTGTCGTCTTCCGCGTGCGCTTCAAGGTACTAATTATTATCTTTAAAGCGCTCCATGGCTCGGGACCTAGCTACTTGCGGGATCGGATCCTGCCCCATACTTCCTCACGGCCGATTCGCTCCCACAGAGAGGGACTTCTCCGGGTGCCGTCCACTAGACTTTGTCAGCGGGCGACGCCCAGGGGAAGGGCTCTCTCTGTGGCGGGCCCTGCCCTCTGGAATGACCTTCCCCCCGACATTAGAACGACCACGGACCTCCGCTCCTTCCGTCTGAAATTAAAAACATATTTTTTCTGCTTGGCCGGCCTGGGGTAGTCTCTCTCTATGGGGTTTTAGCTGTATAGTGGGAATTTTAGCTTAGATTGGGTATTTTAGCACAGGTACTATTTAATTTGTTTTTAAGATGTCTTTGATTGTATATTTATGGTTTTAGTTTCCCTGTGCACCGCTCCGAGTCCCTACGGGGAGAGGAGCGGTCAATAAATTAAACTATTATTATTATTATTATTAAATTGTTTAAATTGTTTTAGGGGTTTGTAGGGATAGTTTTAGTTTTATAGGGGTTTTAGCGCAGGGCCAGTTTAATTTGTTTTTAATCTTTGTACTCTGTCTTGTTTTAATTGTATTTTTAATTCCCTGTGCCCCGCCTCGAGTCCCTTTAATTTAATAAATTAAAATTAAAATTATTATTATTATTATTATTATTATTATTATTATTATTATTATTATTATTATTATTATTATTATTATTATTATTATCTTATGTAAAATAAGCTTAATGGAAAAGCTACAAGTAATCTTATTTCATGTGTTGTTGACAGTCCATCTGGCCTTGTGCAATCATTTCAGACTCTGGAAGCTTGCAGTAGAAGGTCTAGTGGACTCAACTTCCAGAATTGCTGGCTGGAGAATTTTAGGCATCAAAGTGTTAAAGTTGCCAGTTTGAAGAGCTATAAGATTTGGTACAGCAACTTGGGACCTACAATTGGGACCAGCAACTTGGTCAGTAATTGAAGTGATTGTTAAGTGAAACAGTGGCTGTGCTGATGTTTGTATGTCAGCTTTTCTTTACTTTATAGACCTGCAAAGTCCTCCTAAATGTGAGGACTGGTAATAAAGTTACGTTTTCATGAGAATCATAACTATGAATGGTCATTAAATGAGTAAGACTCTAAAAAAGGCCTACCTGTACTGGCCTAAACCAAATATAATTTGTTCAAATATATTACTAGGGGAACGTTTCCCCAGCATTGTGGTATGGCCTGATTTACACAGAGGCAATTTTTCTGGCAACAAAGAAATAAAATAAAAAATATATGTAACTGATATCAGAATACTAGGACAACATAGCATCGGATTAACTTTAATTGGTAGGATATTGAGAGTTTATTAAATTTTAATTGGAATCGCATATGGCTTTTTCAGAAATCTTTAGTTATGATATGTATTTGTTTCCAAATCTAATGTTATTGAAGACTAGCCACTAACTGGAATTCATATCACAAGGCAGTGTTAATTATTAATCATGACTGCAATTCCTTTTTGTATCAGTCTTGCTTGGAGATAATTACCTTCTGGGCTACTCGCATGAACTATTAGAAAAGACATATTTTTAAAATCAGTCATATTTTATTTGTTCTGAAATTTGTTTCTCTTTTCCTGACTTTTCCACTTCATTCTATTTCAGGGGTGTCAAACTCATGGCAGGGCCACATGGGCCGGGAGTTCGACAGCCCTGTTCTATTGTATATATCACTCTTTGTCTATTCTCATTTCCAACATTTTGAGAAAATGTTCCATATAGGAAGTTGAACATACAACAGAGTTATTAGGGTGACCCAGGTAGTTTTGGGCCCTACCCACGAGGGTGGACACACCCTGGATCTCATCTTCATCTCGGGACAGTGGAGTCGTGATCTGGGAATAGGGGATTTAGTCATCACACCCCTGTCATGGACAGATCACGCTCTCCTTCGGCTCGACTTTCCGATCGCTGCACCCCATCGCGGGGAGGCGGAACCGGATATTCCTATATGGTTCCGCCCCAGGCTTCTGATGGACCCGGTAAGGTTCCAAAGGGAGCTTGGGCCAATTCCTGTGGACTTGCCCCGCGACTCGACTGAGGACCTAGTGGCCGCATGGTTAAGTGCGGCCACGGGGGCCTTGGACCGAGTCGCGCCCGTGCGGCCTCTCTTGCGGCGACGATCCACCCGGGCTCCTTGGTTCACCGAGGAGCTTAGGGAGATGAAGCGCCACAAGAGACGCCTAGAGAGCAGATGGAGATCCTCTCGCTCCGAAGCCGACCGAACACTAGTGAGAACCTACATTAGGACTTACCTGGTGGCGATAAGAGTGGCCAAATGTGAGTATTGTGCCATTCTTATTGCATCCGCAGATAACCGCCCTGCCGCCCTGTTTGGGGTGACCCGCTCCCTCCTTCAACAGAGGCCGCGGGAAGCCCCTCTACAGGGTCGAGCAGAGGAATTTGGGATTTATCTGCAGGAGAAAATCACTCGGATTCGGAGCGAGCTGCCCTCCATCGACAGTGGTCCAGCTGAGCGGTCCGAGGTTGCTCTTGAGACACCATCTTGGGAGGAGTTTGATTTTGTTACTACCGAGGATATGGACAAGTTGTCAAAGAGACTTAGGGCTACCACATGTTTATTGGACCCGTGTCCCTCCTGGCTTGTACTGGCATCCTGGGAGACGACACGAGGCTGGCTCCAGGGCATTGTCAACACATCTTTGAGTGAGGGGTCCTTGCCTGCTGTCTTGAAAGAGGCGGTAGTAAGGCCCCTCCTCAAGAAGCCATCCCTGGATCCAGCATTACTAGAGAACTATCGTCCCGTCTCCAACCTTCACTTTTTAGTGAAGGTTGTTGAGAGTGTGGTGGCCCAACAGTTTCCGCGACACTTGGAGGAAGTTGATTATCTAGACCCGCGCCAGTCCGGCTTCCGACCCGGGCATAGCACCGAGACGGCATTGGTCGCATTGGTTGATGATCTCTGGAGGGCGCGGGATAGAGGATATTCCTCTATCCTAGTCCTATTAGACCTCTCAGCGGCTTTTGATACCATCGACCATGGTATCCTATTGCGCCGACTGGGGGGGTTGGGGCTGGGAGGCACCGTTCTACGGTGGTTCTTGTCCTACCTCTCTGGTCGGTCGCAATATGTGTTGGCAGGGGGGCAGAGGTCGGCCTCGAGGCCCCTCGTATGTGGGGTACCTCAAGGGTCGGTCCTCTCGCCCCTACTGTTCAACACATACATGAAGCCGCTGGGCGAGATCATCCGTGGTTTTGGGGTGGGATATCATCTGTACGCTGATGATACTCAGTTGTACATATCCACCCCAGACCACCCCAATGATGCCGTCGAGGTCATGTCCCGGTGTTTGGAGGCCGTACGGATCTGGATGGGTAGTAACAAACTCAGGCTCAACCCGTCCAAGACTGAGTGGCTGTGGCTTCCGGCACCCCGGTTCAGCCAGATTATTCCAACTCTGGCCATTGGGGGCGAAACACCGGCCCCCGTGGAGAGGGCGCGCAATTTGGGTGTCCTCCTGGATTCCCGGCTGTCCATGGAGGACCATGTGGTGGCCGTGGCCAGGGGGGCTTTCCATCAGGTACGCCTGATGCACCAATTGCGGCCCTTACTGGACCGGGCTGCCCTTCGCACAGTCACTCAGGCCCTCGTGACCTCTCGACTCGACTACTGTAATGCTCTCTACATGGGGCTTCCCTTGAGGTGCACTCGAAAGCTGCAGTTAGTCCAGAATGCAGCCGCGCGGGTGATTACGGGAGCGCCTAGACACTCCCACATAACACCTATCCTGCGCGAGCTGCACTGGCTTCCTGTGGTCTTTCGGGTGCGCTTCAAGGTTCTGACGACCATCTTTAAAGCGCTCCATGGCTCGGGGCCTAGTTATATGCGAGACCACCTCCTGCCCCATACATCCCTCAGACCAATACGCTCCCACAGAGAGGGCCTCCTCAGGGTGCCGTCGGCCGGACAATGCCGACTGGCGACACCCAGGGGGAGAGCCTTCTCTGTGGCAGGTCCAGCCCTTTGGAACGACTTACCCCCTGAACTTCGCACCATCTCTGACCTCCGCCTCTTCCGCAAGTGTCTTAAGACACATTTGTTCCATCTAGCCGGTCTAGCGTAGCCCCCTATACTGACTGTTAGATAGTTTTTAAATTTGGGGATTTTAATCTGGTTTTAGCACAGGTTCTATTGAATTAGTTTTTTAAATTTTATATGATGTTTTGTATGTATTTTAATTTTCCTGTGCGCCGCCCTGGGTCCGTTTGGAGAAGGGCGGGGTATAAATTGAATAAATATAGGGAAAGTACTTCTACAATGTTATTCTATGTGTGACTATTTGGGGGGTCAAAAAACCTGCAGAAGAATATGAGAATTGATGCAATGATGGCACAAAAATGAAGTATGGCAATGGGAGATTACATTTTGAATAAAATACTTCCATAAAACTGTTAGCATATGTGTTGTTGACAGTCCATCTGGCCTTGCGCAATCATTTCAGACTCTGGAAGCTTGCAGTAGAAGGTCTAGTGGACTCAACTTCCAGAATTGCTGGCTGAAGAATTTTAGGCATCAAAGTCTTAAAGTTGCCAAGTTTGGAGAGCTGTAAGATTTGGTAATTCTCATGGTGGAAATTTTAGCACTTGGCAAATCTTACTGCTTTTATAAGACATCGATACAATTGAAGAATTCATATTTTGATGCAATTAAGTTTAACGTTTGGAGCTTTCTCTGATAAGTATAAAAATAAGTACGGTTATTCCCAAACAAGAATATATACTTACAAGCCCACCAGCTGAATTCAGATGTGCATAGATGGTCTCCATCCTTATGGCCACACCCTGTAGCATTTAAAGGATCTGCTAATCTGCCTGGAATAAAATGAAACACCAATATTGCACGGCCTTTTTGGAAAAAGGAATAAGTGTTGTAGTTTTCATTTATTTGTTTGCTCATCAAATGTATATTGTTTTTATTTATTTATGACTATTTTTATTTATTTGCTTGTTCATTTGATTTATATTTCCACCTTTTCCAGAAAAACGTGTGATTTGGGTGTTATATAAGAAACTATATGAAATACAATTATTATTTAATATTTTTTTAAAATTGCAGTTAAAGGCTAAGAGAGGGCAGCAGATGAAATCATCTCAATACCTCCCTAGGACATGAAAGACCATGAACAGATCCCCCATCCATCTATGAATGGGTGCAACTGGTGTGCAAGATGAAGCTGAGTAAAGGTCCTCCTAATCACAACTGGCCACTTGCTATTTGTGCAAGAGTCACAAGCTCAAGGGGACTCAAAGTTATGCTGCAAAGTGTTTGGGCAGTGCAATCTCATCCAGTACCAAAGATGACATAGTCCTAAAAATGCTAGGCTCCAAAATCCAAAGCCACTCAGTCTTGCCAGAGTTCATCTGTAGCCTGTTTTTCCCTATCCACATCCTCACAGCCTCCATACAATGGGATGAGACATCTATAGTATTCCTTAATTTGCCAGAGGTAGAGGTGTGTATTATCCCCACGCTGATGATATCTCACTGCATGACACTAGATAATCTCATCTAATGTCCTCATGTAGATATTGGAGTGGAACAGAGTGAAGAAGGTACCAAACCCTTGGTGTCCTAGATAGCAGGGGCTAAGACAGGGGTCGGGAACCTTTGTGGCTGAGAGAGCCAGGAACGCCACATATTTTAAAATGTAATTCTGTAAGAGCTATACAATATATTTTTTCTGGGGGGGCAGTGGAGATGCCAGGAGTGGCAGGCATGGCGACAGCATCGGCAAGGAGGCGTGGAGGTGGAAGCTTCCCCCCACCCTGCCCCGCCCCCAGAAGATGCCAGGCGCGGCATCCCACAAGGCTACCGGGTGTCTGCAGCCATTGGCCTGTCCCAGGGAGGCGCATGCGCAGATTCCCACGTTGCCCTTGGCAACGAGCCGCCTCAAGGCCATTCACTGACGCAGCAGCTAGGTGGGAGGAGTTACAGGGAGGTGAAAACCTCACAAGTGGGTACATTTTACGTTTCTGAGATTAGCAGCTTTGCACAAACTATTTTACATTTTTATTTATATAGATTTGTCGGCAAGCCAGATGCAGCCATCAAAAGAGCCATATCTGGCTCCCAAGCCATAGGTTCCCTACCCCTGGGCTAAGGGCATGATCTGTCCTTCCCAATTACCACAAACTGGAACCAATCTTGGAGATAGGAGGTGTACTAGTATCGCACAGATAATATTGAGAGCTGTAGAGAGGACCAGCAGGGCAAGGGTGGATGGACAACCTCCATGTCATTCTCATCAGAGGTAATCTAAAGGTGTGAGCAATGCTGCTTCCATCTCATACCCAGATCTGAATCCTGACTGAAAGGGACAAGAGAAAGACTAGGAACTTCCCTAATTTCAGAACACATGAATAATGCTCTGCCAAAAATAGGGCCCAAGGTCATCATCACGCTGTGAACTCCTGAACCATGTCAGTTCCCACTCCTTTAGAAGGCAGGCTGAGGTCCCTTAATAGTATAAGTCTAAGACACCCAACTGCCAACCCAGAAATGGGGTCAAAGAGTTCAGCTAGCAAGATTTACTACCTAGAGTACAACTGAACAAACAGGATCTTACTTATGCTAATCTGTAGATATTTCCAGATAATGATTACCACATTTCCATTCCTACCCTAGTGTCTCAGCTAATACCGCACCTAAAACACAGCTGAAAGGGCCACCTCCCCTTCCAGACCCAACCAGCTTTCAGTAATACATGCAAGGTTGGCCCCTCTGATCGATGATTAAATGGCAAATGAGGGAGGCCTAACTACACACTAATTTGGCTTTTAGAAACAGCAACTAAAAGTCAGGGCTTCCAAAGCCCCATTGATAAGGTACAGGAGCTAAGACCAAGGAGCTGGAATGTGAAACCAGCATAATTGTTAGTGAAAAAATACCATTTTGCTAAAACTGAGAACCTGGCTCCCAATTATATTCTGGTTATAGTTCCAAACGAAGAGCTACTTTTACTTTGCTATTTTCAGTCTCTTAAATAAACTGCAATCAACATTTGAATGACATATATGGAAAAAAAATATTGACATAAAATGTGATCTATCTATATAAATAAAAAGTTAACGATAAGTTTGTTCAAAACTGCTAATCTCAGAAAGTATTGCACCAATCCCCACCAAATTTTCACACAACGTTCCTTACAAATGCAGCGCCAATGATACGCACAGATTGTGTGGCTGGCACACTGGTGCCAGGTGCATGCCACACAAATGTACAACTGCGGCTCTGCTCACTCGTTCACTTGCCTCCTCCCCTTCACATCTCCTCCCACCCGGCCGCTCTTCACTCATGTCACTTGCATTTGTATCATACCCGCGACAATACCTCCTCAACGGCTTCTCTCTCCTCCACTGCCGTCTGCCTCTGCCATTGCTGACCACCCCGCCCCCCCGCCTGCCACCGCCACTGTTGCTAACCTCCTGCCCGCCCGCTGCTTCCATTGCTGACCCCCCCCCGCCTGCCGCTGCCGCCTGCCGCCATTGCTGACCCTCCACCTACTGCTGCCGCCATTGATGACCCCCCGCCTGCCGCTGCCTGCTGCCACCGCTGTTGCTGACCTCCCACCTGCTGCCGCCGCCCGCCACTGCTGTTGCTGATGGGTACAGCTAGTTTATAATATATTATAATATATTTGGCTTATCAGAAAATGCCAATTCCTTTAGCCAACAATGAGACCAAGAAACCTTGATGACTTAAAAATATTCATAAAGAGGACTTCCTTCCGGTTAGCCGGAGGCGACGGTCGGGTCTTGGACTCGTCCACCACTTGGTTGCTCCGGCGGCGCCTTTGGGGGCAGGGGGCTCTTGCTAAAGAGCCCCCACTGCACAGGCGGCTCGCAGTGAGTCCCCCCACCTTGACGGCGGTCGGGGGGGTGGCTCCCACCTCGTCCTAGGCGCCGGAGAACGAGTCGCGGGGGGGGGGGGAGTTCCTCTTTCGTCCCCTTCGCCGATGGAGAGCCGGAACAGCTGCTGAGATTAAAGACGGGCTGAAAGCCGGGGCTGAAGACAACGCCGAGGCTCATGGCTACAGAGTGGATTGTGAGTGATTTTCACTTAATGCTTTCAACTTTCACTTTAAAAGAAGGAGGAGGAGGGAGTTTTTAAAACCCCTTCTCAGAAAGGAAAAAAAAGCGGCGTTTTGAAATGTTCCCCAAGCTTGGGGCGATGGAGGAATCAACATCCGACTTTTAAACTACAAGTGAAAGTCTTTTACTTTAAGATTCTCAATGATACTTTGTATCTCTGTCTGGCAACAATTGAAATGAACTTTCACTAGCTCTGTGCGGCTTCCAGAGGGGCGGGGAAGATGGCGTTCCTTTGTTCTCAGCAAGAAATACTTCTCTTTGAAAATTGCTGACACTCCCTCAGCTTCAGGACTGATTCTTTCTTCTTTACCAGTGGATTAATGTAATTGATTATTAGGACCTTTCCCAGATGTGCCTTCTTCTTTTTTTCCCTATCTGATGGTTTTTAAAAATTGCTCTCTCTCTGGATTATAAACAAATTGAACTTTGAATTTGGATATTGGCTTTTACTCTCTCCTTGCCTCACGGACTACCTCTCCAACATATTAGTGACAAGAACTTAACACTTTCATTATGGCTTCAAAAAAGCAGACAGTCCAACCTAAGATTACTTCAATGTTATCCAAAGAAACTGTTACTGTGTTCCCATTTAAAATGGCTGTGAAGTGTCTCTGTTGTTTGATTAGACTATGAGAAATAAACAGTATTTGTTTCAATGTTCATACAACAGATGGCAACTTCTCAGAGATTGGTCAATAAAGTTTATCATTTGTCTAATGAATTGTATTACTTCATGGTCTGAAATCATCTGTATTTTCCCTTCCAACTTACAAACAGTTTAAGATGAAAGTTTGTTTGAAACTGAAAACTTTCATCTTTGTCATGGCCTAGAACAGTGGTTCTCAGCCTTCCCAGTGCCACGACCCTTTAATACAGTTCCTTATGTTGCGGTGACCCCAACCATAAAATTGGTGTCTCAGTTCCTAAGACCATCAAAAATATGTGTTTTCCGATGGTCTTAGGCAACCCCTGGGAAAGGGTCATTCGACCCCCAAAGGGCTCCTGACCCACAGGTTGAGAACCACTGGCCTAGAACCATCCTAACTTTGCTCTTAAGAATTCTAATATTAGAGTAAAAGAAATTGTTCCTACCTGAACTGTATTGCCAGCCATGCTGTAATGGCAAGCCCCATAAGGTATTGTTGAGATTGTTAGGTCCAAGTTTACTGAAATATTTCGCTGAAGATTTGAGCAAGATCTTATACATTCCCATTCTCTCTAAGTAGTTCCAGGCATTGATGACAATCTTGTGATTTTCGATGGGATAATCTTCAAAGTTTTCAGGCACTAAATGCCAGAGTGGAGGGAAACCATCTTCAGAATCTTGGGATTGTGTTTGTAGATGAGCTGGACTGGCAACCTCTATGGCAAGGAGGAAAAGAGTGAGACAGCAGAAGCGTTTTCTCAGGAAAGTATCTCCCATGCTGGACAGCAGTATCATCCTTCTAGACATCTCAGCATGTGGAAGCTACTTTTAAAGGCTACAGGCCACACCTACTCCCTGGGAAAATCACTTTTACTCCACCCTATGTTGCATTTTGTTTCTCAAATTTCATTAAAGTCATCAGCTTCATGAGATGCTTAGAATGACTAGACTAATGGAGGATTTAAATTGGGATGATATGGAATGTATCTTCTCTGTTACTACTGTAATCTTTTAAAACATCTGCTATTAGCTGTTTCATACAGGTAATCCTTGCTTAATGACCAGTAACGTAGTATACAGTTAACATCCTGCCCCCTTTAGAAAAAAGCTTTATGATATGATATAGAATTAGAGAAATGGCAAAACATATGGGAATGAAACTATAAATAAATAATGGCAACTTCTTATAAAGAAAACATATAAAATGTTTTATAGATGACACTTACCGCCTGCTAGGTTAACTATAATGTTTAAAAATATGTCTAGCAAGTGTTGAAAATGTAGGCAAAAACCGGGCATATGTGATGGACCTCTGCTAAAGCAAAACGTTTTTGGTAAGACAGAAGGTACAAGGAACACTGCAGTCCTAAAAGATGCATCTCACTGAAATCCAAAGGAAAACAAAGAGTCAAGTCCAAATTTCCCTGTAGGAATCAAATCCATTGTCAATGCATCAAGAAGGGATCAGCCCTACGGAAACTTTCACAAGAGGATCTCAGTCCAGGGAAGGATGCAGATGGTGTGTTTATTTATTTTGAAGAGGGTCGTATCTCAGTCATGTAAATTGGATAGAGGGAGTTTACTTTCTAAGAAGTAGACTTTAATACCATTCTTAGCTTACTGATTGGGTTCTAAATAAATTTTTTGCTGCAGCTGAATAGTTCATTGGTTTACTCAAGGTGATTTAACCAAAGCAGATCCTTCCTATGCAGCATAATAGCAATTCTGCCACTTGATGGTGCTACAAGTCCAATGTTTCCTATCTTTTCAGCAGGAAATGATAAAGCAGCTATAATGCAGTTTAATATTTAAATGTTACTAGCTTTCAAATGTTGTTGAGGATGAAGAGCTGCATTGCCATGTCCACACAGTTGAGTAACTATGAACATAAATGTGCTTTGCTGAAATGTTCTTATTAATTTTCTTATTAATTAAACAAATTAAACTACAATTAAACTAAATATAGCAATTAAATATTTAAGCTATTTTCCCCCTTAGAATGTATTTGCAAAATGAAAGGCAGAGAAATTGTAAAAGAGTGACTAAATGGTTATTGATCAAAAATTGAATCCACCCATGTTATGGCGAATAATGATACATTCCTTTATTTATTTATTTATTTATTTATTTATTTATTTATTTATTTATTTATTTATTTATTTATTTATTTATTCGAATTTATACCCCGCCCTTCTCCTTGTTAGGACCCAGGGCGGCGCACAGGCATTATTAAAACCACAATAAAAACTATATAAATAATTAAAACATATTAAATTGTTAAACCCGTGCTAAAACCCATTTAAAACCCTACCAAATTGCAATTTATGTATAAAAGTCAGAAATGGGGGGCTATGCTAGGCCGGCTTGTTGGAATAAATGTGTCTTAAGACGTTGGTGGAAGAGGCGGAGGTCCGAGGTAGTGCGACGGTCTGGAGGTAGGTCGTTCCAGAGGGCCAGGCCCGCCACAGAGAAGGCCCTTCCCCTGGGTGTCGCCAACCGGCATTGCCCAGCCGACGGCACCCGGAGAAGACCCTCTCTGTGGGAGCGGATCGGACGAAGGGATGTATGGGGCAGGAGGCGGTCTCGTATGTAGCTAGGCCTCGAGCCATGGAGCGATTACAGTATGTTAAGTTCCTTTCTGTCTCGGATAAGACTTGGGTTCAGGCTGATCTTAATATACGTGGTTAACAAATTTCTTGTATTTAGAATGTGATCATCATATTTCACATGATTATGCAATAATAGCAAGCAGTCATGAAAGATGTCATAAAGAATGGGAGTTTTCTCATCTTTTCTCCTTTGTAATCCACGTACTCCATGTTCTAAAATGCAGCTCTTGAGTGCTGCAAATTAGAGTAATCTTTGTATAATGGAGAAGAGAGTTTGTTTAATGGGAGTAGGTGCTACACTGGGAAGAAGCAGTAGAAATGGTCCCCGACTTATTAGTGATCATTTGAAGTTATGACCAACCCGAGAAAGGACCCAGATGGTCATCTGACTAAACTTTAGTTGCTCTACAACAGAAAATCATTTTTTATGTTTTATGATAATTTTCTTTTTAAAAAGTCACCTTCTTCTGTTTTTTTGGCAAACTGCCCAGATAGTTTGCAGATTTTCTTTCACTTTACCCTATAGTCCAGTATGTTTCCCAAATTTCATTAAAAGGCATCAGTTTTGTGACGCACCTTCCCCCCCTTAAAAGAGGCTGAAAATTTGGGTTCCTTTTATACTCTGAATGTAGCTTTTTCAAAGTGAAGGGATCTTCTGTGTTTTGACTGCTTTTCTCATTGGTACTACCTCCGACAGTGGCTCCTTCTTAGGGCTGGTAAAAAGCATCTTCTTCTGTCCTATGCAACACATATTTTTGCAAATTGTGGCTATCTTCTTTGAATTTTCTCATTTAAACATGCCCTTCTACTTTCTGTGGCGCAGATAATTTGCTAGTATTATTGCTCCAAGTTTCCAGAATAGAAATATCATTGATCATGCTGGTGGATGATCTCAGAGTTTAGATAGGAAAGCGTACTCCTTTTTGGTCCAAATAGACTTCTCACTTGCCCTCAATAATGATTGTTTGTAATGATTGTAAGTGATTGATAATCAGTGTGGCCTCACTTGGAATGCATAGTCCAGGGGATAAAAACCATGCGTGCTCAAAACCAGCAAACCTATTGCTGAAGCTAAGGAGGCTAGCTAGATGAATACCCGGTAGCCAGATTTTTTCCCTCTATTTTCCTCCCCGAAAAGTAAGGTGTGTGTTATAATCCCAAAAGTACGGTACATAGAATGGCTAGACTAATGGAGGATTTAAATTGGGATAATGTAGAATGTATCTGCTGTCAGCTGTAACTGTTTTGCTACAATTCAAAACTGTTATTAGTCATTCGATATAGGTTATTGGCTTAATGACCAGTCACTCAATGACCAATCAAAGTTCCAGTGGACCTCCCAAAACTAATTATAATCTGATTCTGGAGTTCTAATGGATGCTTACCCTCCACCTGGAGTCACATGATCAAGACTTTGAACACTGCCAACCAGCTTACCTTTACAAGCAGTTAAGCATTCCACAGTCACGAGACTGATGTACAACATTTTGAACTAAAATATATAAGTGATCCCAATGCTTCTTAGCTTTCTTGCATATTTACCAACGGTAATAACAATTACCTTCAGACTGATTTTGTTTCCAACGTATGTTTCACATAACCTAATGCAGGCTGAGCATGCGCTTTGACAGCTGTACTGTCAAAGAATATCAACTGCAGGGACAATGGAATATGGTCACTTCCCCATCCCCCCACATGTCAGATATGATCTGAGTATGATGGTAAGTATGATTTTCCAGCATTCTGATAGGGTCTGGAGAGTCTGAACTATTTTTTGATCCCTTTTGCAAGGTAGATCTTGTACAAGATGGATGAAGTGTGTGTATGTATGTGTATACTTGTGTGTGTGTGTGTGTGTGTGTGTGTGTGTGTGTGTGTGTGTGAGATATGTTTTTGTGCTGATAAATATATATATGCAGGTCTTGGCGTATTTGGGTCTTTTCCCATGTAAGATTGAAAGTATCTTGGCGATGTTTCGGCAAGCTCCCACTCACCATCTTCAGGCTGGTGCCTTCGGCTTTGTGCTTGTGCGAGCAAAGCCTGGTCGGAGCTGCCGTCTCTCTATACATATTAGGGGAGGTGGGGAGTGCTGGCTTAGTTGCTGTAAGCGGGTTGGTTGGCTGTATTGTTACATCTTCATTGGTTGATGGAGTTGATGTTTGTAGATTAGCTATTTTGCAACATCCTGTGTGGCTGAGGTACTAGCGGTGTGCCCATTAGTCTTTTGTGCTGTAACAACCTAGGTAATGGGTTGTGTGATGACATCCTGAGCTCTAGTGTGCTGACATCCTGAGTCCTGTACTGCAACATCCTGGGTAGTTGGCTGTGTTGTAACATCCTGAGCTTTAGTGTTGTAACCTCCTGTGTTCTGTGATGTAATGTCCTGAGCAGATGGCTGTGATGTAACATCCTGGGCTTTGATTTGGTTCTGAGTTTGAGGTCTGGCCATGTGTTCATGGCATGTGTCAGTTTGCTTTGTGAAAGGGTCAGAGAGGGGTGCAGCTACTGGTGATGCAGCCGTGGTTCGGCTTCTGGATGGTGGTTGCATTTTATCTATGGGATGGGTTTGGGTTTGAGTCTGGTGAGGGTTATTGGTGGTGGTGTCATGTGTTGTTCTCGGTCCAGTGTCGGTTTTCATGGCTGGGACTCATTTGTTGACTAGGGCTAGTTTCCAGATGTCTGGTAGGCGGGAGGTATCATCACGTTTATTCATGTTATGGGGGTGTTTCTCTATTTCAATGGCTTTCATAACTATTCTCTTGTTGAAGTGTTCAGTTTTTAAGATTAATTTGGTTTCTTCAAAATCAATTTCATTTCCTCTTGCTTTAAGGTGCTGGAAAGCAACAGGATGTGAAATTGATTTTGAAAGAAGCATATTGGCCCTTCACTGTAAAGCAGGGATGTCCAAACTTGGGAACTTTAAGACTTGTGGACTTCAACTCCTAGAATTCCCCAGCCAGCATAGCTGGCTGGGGAATTCTGGAAGTTGAAGTCCACAAGTCTTAAAGTTCCCAAGTTTGAACATCCCTGCTGTAAAGGAAGCCTGCCTTGGGTGAAAACTTGAATGAAAGCTCTACGGCTGCATCCAAAGCAAGGGAATCCCACCATCACCCCATAACTACTAAGAGTAAAACCGTTGCATAGGTGTAGCTTTCTTTGGTCTTTTTTCAAATATTGTGACTGAGAATTCCAGAGTCCGAAGACACTTTAGGACAATCAGGATTTTAGTGCAAGGAGAACTCAACATGATGTTCCGTCAACATCCTCAAATGCCTCCCTAAAGTGAAGCCAAGCTACCTAATCTAAACTTAGTGAGGGGAATCCACAAAGTGGTACAGCATTGGGTAAATCATAAAACTATTTAGTTATGTTGGAAGAAATGTCCTTCTGGGTTCAGTTCCAAATGGGGAAAAAGACACAGGAAACATGGAGGCTGCTTGGAAAGATGGTTTAATGGTGGATAGGATCACATGGCTTGAATTCCTGAATAGAAAAGGGAGATCACATGCTTCCAGTTTTTGAGTGAAGAAGAAAAAGAGGAAGTTCCTGGTTTTATGACCTCTCTGATTGGTTGTCAGACTCCCATGGGGCCATGCGGGGACAACTCTGTAGGCTGTCTTTAGTCCAAATTTGGTTGAGCATTGCTTCTTCCTATGTGCCCTGTGGTGAGATGGGTAAAGGGCTAATACTCTTATGCTTTAATCCCATCACCCTGGAGCTGAAGGGGTTACCTTTGTTATGTAGAATAGATTGGCCCATTGACAAAGATAGGAGCTATTAAGAGTGAGTCTGCTTCCTGTAAAAACATATTTCTCCATTTCTTATCCAGGGAAATATAATATTCTGACTTTTCAATATATTATAGGATATTTCATTCTTCTAGGAGAGAGGGGGGGGGCTAACTTCCTACAGTTATGTTGGATGAAGCCGAGCTATTTCACAGAACGGGTAGACAACAACTTTTCAATAAGACTTCGACCAAAACGCCTTCCTTTTTCAGTGGACGTAGCTTTTTTCCATAAAAACAGTACAAGATTCCCTGCAGAAACAAACACACATAAAAGTTATGTAGTCATTTCCTTTTCATTTCCGCGGAATCCTTAAAGCATCAAACTATTTAAAAATCAAGTGACGCTTAATAAAACATTTATGAAAGAGAATTGAAGCAACAGTATTAGCTGTTAAAACCACTTCTAATTATTCTGTGAGAAGTATTTGTGGAAAGCAATGCCAATTTAATTAGAGATATAACACACAGGCCCACACCGATATATGCACACAAAAAAGAGCATCTGCTGATGGCTACAATTTAAAGACAATTGTTTTTTATTTAATTTTACATCATATTCCTATCAAGTCCACATGATGATGCATTTATTATGCTTCTAATTGTGAACTTGCAGAAAGAGAATATAGCACTACCCAATTCACTTTTTCTTCTCAGAACTATCTGATATCAGTAATTAATAGCAACGCTCTTCAGAGTTGATCTTCAAAAGGTGCTTTGGAGCACAAGGAAGTCTGCAACACCTTAAAACCACTGAAAAACACAGGTGTTAACAACAGGGGGGAGGATGGTAATTCTACTTTCCCAAATATAATTTCAGTTTTCAAATTTGTACTGTTTCAGCAGGATAACCTCAGATTTTAAAAAATATAACTTAAATATCTAGAGAGAGGATGTATTCAAGTTCTCTGGTGTAGAATAGTTTCCAAGCCTACTGTAAATGTTTGTCCATCATAAATTCACCTTAATTAATTGATCTGGATGCAAAAAAAAAAAAGCTAACATATCCAACTTTATTGAGAGGGAGCTAGCAAAAGTAACAGAAGTAATTCCATTCCTACTCTATTTTTCAATTTAATTATACAGCAGGATAAAATTAATACTTTGAGCAACAGGAAGTGTGGGAAGTATTTATTTCAGAGTTTTCATCAGTTTAAACTCTTTTAAGATTAACTTCAGCAAGGATACAGACTAAAGTTCTAAATGAGATTCAGGTTGATTCTATCTTCTTCTATGGAACAAAGGAATTATAGCAGGGCAATTAGGATTGCTGCTTTTTACTTTACTTTATCCTAATTATTTCATTTTGTTTCAGGTAAAAAGGTACAAAAAGGCCAAAGAAACAGGGTTTTCTGTAATTACATGTTCTAGTTTCTTCTAATCTATTATCTACTAGCTATACCCAGCCACGCGTTGCTGTGGTCCAGTCTGGTTAAATGGCCAACCAATCTGTGTGTAGATCTACACCTGCACACATACACACAACCACCATATAACCCCCAACCTACCTACCTACTGTATTTCTCCCTCTCTATCTATCCCTCTACCTACCTACCTACTGTATTTCTTCCTTTCTCCCTCTATCTACCTACCTACCTACTGTATTTCTCCCTCTCTATCTATCCCTCTACCTACCTACCTACTGTATTTCTCCCCATCTATCTATACACCTACCTACCTACCTACTATATTTCTTCCTTTCTCCCTCTACCTACCCACCTACCTACCTACTATATTTTTCCCTCTCTGTCTATCCCTCTACTTACCTACCTACTGCATTTCTTCCTTTCTCCCTCTACCTACCTGCCTACCTACTGTATTTCTCCCTCTCTATCTATCCCCCTATCTACCTACCTGCCTACCTACTGTATTTCTCGCTCTCTAACTATCCCTCTACCTACCTACCTACTGTATTTCTCCCCATCTATCTATCCACCTACCTACCTACTATATTTCTTCCTTTCTCCCTCTACCTACCTACCTACCTACCTACTGTATTTCTCCGTCTCTATCTATCCCTCTACCTACCTATCTACTGTATTTCTCCCTATCTATCTATCTATCCACCTACCTACCTACCTACCTACTATATTTCTTCCTTTTTCCCTCTACCTACCTAGCTACCTACTTACTGTATTTCTCCCTATCACCCTATCTACCTACCTACCTACCTTATTTCTCCCTCTATCTATCCCTCTATCTACCTACCTACTGTAATACAATAATACAATAGCAGAGTTGGAAGGGACCTTGGAGGTCATCTAGTCCAGGGGTCCCCAACCTTTTTTGCACCAGGGACCGGTTTCATTTTAAAGAAAATTCTGCGGACCGGCTGGCCTAGAAGAGGAGGGGGGGCAGGGGGAACAGGCAGCGCATGCGCATGCGGGGGGGGAGTCGGCTCACTTGGCCGTCTAGGGCAGTGGTAAGCAAACTTATTAGTCAATAGAGCCAAATATCAACAGTACCACAACTGAAATTTCTTTTGAGAGCCAAAAGGTGTGGCCTGTTTTGTGGGAGTGGCTCAGTTGTCATGTGACACCAGTGGGTGTGGCCAACTTGGAAAATGTGGTGAAAATCATTTAAAAGTCTTGCTTAGCAACCAAAATTTTGGGCTCAATTGTGGTCATAAGTTCTTTCTTTCTTTCTTTCTTTCTTTCTTTCTTTCTTCCTTCCTTCCTTCCATTTCTGGCTGGTCTTTGGTCTTCTGAAGATGGTAAAAATGGATTTATGGGCACTCGTTATATATAAAGGCAGCCCATGACTCTTTGGGATGCTGGTTTGAATCCAGGAAATGACTCAGAGGATGTGATTCCTTTGAAATGACCACTGGGAGAAAAATAGATCTTTAACCTGGTTAACCAAACAGGTAGCTTGAGGTGGAATTTCAATTTCAATTTCAATTTATTAAATTTATAAAGGAAATAGGAAAATAGATTTCTTCCTTTCCTTTCCTTTCCTTCCTTCCATTGCCTCCCTTCTTTCCTTCCCTCCCTCCTTCTTTCTTTTTCTTTCCTTCCTTTCCTTCCTTCCTTCTTTCACCTCTCCCTTCCTCCTCCCTCCCCCTTCTTTCCTTCACTCCCTCCCACCCTCCATTTATCTTTCTTTTTCTTTTTCTTTCCTTCCTTTCCTTCCTTCCTTCTTTCACCTCTCCCTTCCTCCTCCCTCCCCCTTCTTTCCTTCGCTCCCTCCCACCCTACATTTATCTTTCTTTTTCTATTTTTCTTTCTTTCTCTTTCTCTGTTTTTTTGTCTCTCTCTCTCTCTGTCTCTCCTCCCTCCACCCATCTCTGTCACTGTGTGTGTGTATGTGTGTCTGTTTCCCTCTCTCTCTATTTCTGTCTCTCTAAGTCTGCCTCTCTGTGTGTCTGCCATTCTCTCCCTCCCTCCCCCCGGGGAAGCAGCAGAGGGGTCGGGATGTCGGTTGCAGAGGTTATCCCGCAGCGGGCGGGCGAAGGACCCGAGCTGCGGCTATTCTTAAGTGCCGCCAAAGCCATCCGGGCGCTGCACGCCCAGCTCCCTTCCAGCTCCATGTGCGCCGCTGAAGCCATCCGGGCGCTTAAGATAGCCGCAGCTTGGGTCCTTCGGCCGCCTGCTGCGGGATAACCTTCCCAGCCGACATGCCAGCCTCTCCAGAAAGCCCCGGAAAGTGCAGGGCGCCGCGGTGGCCTTCGGAACGAGCTGATGGAGGCGCGCTCGGCCATCCTCTGCCAGGGGGCTGCTCCCTCCTCCTTGCCGGCCCTGCGGCCCGGTTCCTATGAAGCTGCGGACCGGCACCGGTCCGCGGACCGGGGGTTGGGGACCCCTGATCTAGTCCAACTCCCTGCCTAGGCAGGAAGCCCTATACCCATGATGGTGAACCTATGGCACGGGTGCCACAGGTGGCACACGGAAACATTTCTTAGGGCATGCGAAGCATTGCCCTGTCAGCTTCAGTGTGTATGTGTGCCCTGGCCAGCTGATTTAGGCCTTCTTTTGAGGCGATTTTTTGCCCTCTGGAGGGGGGGGAGGGTGAAAACAGCCTTCCTATAAAACCTCTGGAGCCTGGGGAGGACGTTAAAAGCATGCCAAATGCAGGGGGTCATGCACATAGCATTATGGATGTGGCACACCTGTGTACATCGTCCCTGCACTCCCCCTGCTTTTGGCACGCGAGCCAAAAAATGTTAGCCATCACTCCCTAAACCATTTCAGACAAATGGCTATCCAACATCTTCTTAAAGACTTGCAGTGTTGGGGCATTCACAACTTCTGGAGGCAACTTCTGTTCCACTGGTTAATTGTTCTGCCAGGAAATTCCTCCTCAGTTCTAAGTTGCTTCTCTCCTTGATTAGTTTCCACCCATTGCTTCTTGTTCTGCCCTCAGGTGCTTTGGAGAATAGTTTGACACCCTCTTCTTTGTGGCAACCCCTGAAATATTGGAAGGCTGCTATCATGTCTCCCCTAGTCCTTCTTTTATTAAACTGTATTTCTCCCTCTCTCTCTATTCCCCTATCTACCTACCTACTGTAATACAATAATACAATAGCAGAGTTGGAAGGGACCTTGGAGGTCATCTAGTCCAACCCCCTCCCTAGGCAGGAAACCCTATACCATTTCAGACAAATGGCTATCCAACATCTTCTTAAAGACTTCCAGTGCTGGGGCATTCACAACTTCTGGGGTTCCACTGCTTAATTGTTCTAACTGTTAGGAAATTTTCCCTCAGTTCTAAGTTGCTTCTCTCCTTGATTAGTTTCCACCCATTGCTTCTTGTTCTGCCCTCTGGTGCTGTGGAGAATAGTTTGACTCCCTCTTCCTTGGGGCAACCCCTGAGATATTGGAAGGCTGCTATCATGTCTCCCCTAGTCCCGCTTTTATTAAACTGTATTTGCTGTGAGATGGGTGGTTCTTTGTTACAGTTTGGTTCAGTTCGTATTAAACAGTTTAAAGTAGCTCCCTGCCTCCGTGTTTTTACCTCAGAGAACAGTCTAGAGCAGTATTCCCCCCCCCCATCTCTCTATGGGCCACCTGGGAGTTTGCTATCCCAGTGCCTTTTTGGCCCTAAGAGGCCTCCATATGAGGCCTCTTCCAACACTGACAGTTGAAAAGCAGTCTGATGGGCATGGCTACAGGGAAGTGAAAACATTTTCCGTGAGTACATTTTACATGTGTGTACCTTGCACATGATACATGTGTGCTAGGCACAAAATGAGTAGCTATTCTATTATCAGAAGTCCTTGTGAACATTGTGTGAAAAATTGAGGTAAATCAGTCCAGTAGTTTTTGAGATTAGTGGATTCGTACAAATTATTTTACATTTTTATTTATATAGATAATACAGAACCAGTTTGATGTAGTGTTTATGGCATCAGATTAGGAACAGGGAGACAGTGAGTTCTAGTTCTGCCATAGGCACAAAGCCAGCTTGAACCAATCAGGCCTAAGAAGGAGGTAAGATCAAGTCACTTCTGAAAACTTTCTTTGTTTATGTGTGCGAAAACTGCATACATAGATTTAAAAAATGTATAAAATAGGATAAAGCTATACCAGATCAGTCTTACTGTTACTTTGTTAGAGCTGTTTTATAAAACAGCAAAAGTGAAATTTATCTACTGTATTTTATAAGATGCACCAAAGTATAAGACGCATCAAGATTTTGAAGAGGCACTTTTTTTTTTTAAATTGCGCTCTACAGACCTTCCAAAAACGGACCCATTTTTGACCAAAGAAAAAGGGGCATGCAGAGCCTTTAGGAGGCTTATAGAGGGCTCCTAGGGGCTGGGATGGCAAAATTGAGAAAAAAACACCCCCTTTTTCGCTTATTTCTGCTGTCTCCAGCCCCCAGGAGTACTCTGGAAGCATACTAAAGGCTATGCATGGCCATTTTGGTGAAGGGAGCAAGATTTCGGAAGGCAAAAAATGCTGTATTCAGTGTATAAGACGCACCCAGATTTTCAGCCTCTTTCTTGAGGGAAAAAGGTGCATCTTATACTCAGAAAAATATGGTACTTGTATCAGTGTTTTTAAACTATTAGATCTAATTACCACTAATTAGAAATTAAGACTAGCACTTGGTAGGGCAACCATGAAAGCTTATATGTACAAAGATCAGAATTATGCAAGCTATGGCATTCTCTGTGAAACTATGAAAGTGAAAAACTCCTGCGAATACTATGGATAGTGAAGAAAACAATGACTAATTGTATCAAACATTTAACAACATTGATTATCAAACAAGAGCGTTCACTTGAGACACAATGACCAATTATCCTGCTTTGGATACTTTATGTGAATATCTAGCTCTCTAGAGAAGGCTCTCATGCTGGGACAGGTGGAAGAAAAGAGAGAGAAAATTTGCATGGAGGAGGATGGACTCAGTTATAATGATGACAAATACATAGTTGAAAAACCTGAAATTGCAGTTAAATTTTTCTCCATGATGATCTGTTCTATTTATGTAAGTACTAAGAGGCAACAACAATTTGATGACACATGATTAACCACTATCCCTTTTCTCTGTCTTAAATAATCAACCCCATTAAAAAATCTTCAGACTTTCTGGTCTTGCCCAATTGTCTCGGCAATGGCAATCCAAACTGGATTCCTGACTCACAAATAAGCAATTACAAATTGTCAGGATATGCACAGATTACCCATCTGGTGGTCATTATCCCCAGTTAAAGATCATTGGGTTTAATAAATCTTTTTTTCTATATCAGTGGTGTCAAACTCGATTTCATTGAGGGCCGCATCAGGGTTGTGTCTGACCTCGGTGGGGGGGGGGGGAGCAGATGGGCATGGCTGGGGTGGGCATGGCCAGGGTGGGCATGGCCAGCTTGATGTCACTCATCTCAGGGGCACCTGTGGTGGCCCAGGGGAGGGGGGCTGGGGGAATCCTCCTGTGGCCCTCCTAAGCTTTATTTTCACTGGCAGAGAAACCATGGGTCAGTCCTTTGTTATTTCCAGGGTGGCTGCTTGGGCCACATCTAGGCATCCCATGGGCTGGTTCCAGCTCAGGGGGCCTTGAGTTTGACACCCCTGCTCTATATGTATCTTTTATATTCCTTGCCCTTTGATCTACTCAGAGATTTTATACTGTTTGTAATGGAAGCAGCATCACACTGGTGGTAGTTAATGAATTAAGAGGCAATCCCACCTCCCCCCCACCCCATGCATCCTGTTCGCTCCCTCACTCCTTACCCATCTTTAAACTATAATGTTATTTTGACTCTGATTTCCATTTTTCTTGTTTTAGAAATATTTATCTGTTAGGATTATAATGTTTTAATGCTGTAAGATGTCCAAAGTTATTTTGGGTAGATGGGAAGCAAACAAATTTAATAAATAATAATAATAATAACTAAATAGAATGGCACAGACATTTCATCGTATCTAAGGCATACTCCAGCTCCTTGACATATTTAGGAAAGAGGGTCCTTTGCACAAATAAATTACAAATAAAAAAGAAGTCTTTGGAAGCAATGGAATCTGGGTTCCAACTGCATGCCATGTGGGCAGGCAGAACTGTCTTGTAGATGGCTCCATCCTTTGCTAGCAATTCGAAAGCATGCAAATGTGAGTATACAAATAGGTACCACTCTGATGGGGAATCGTTCTATGTTGCTTGGCATATAGTCATGCTGGCCACATGACTACGAAAAGGGTCTTCTGACAATGCTGGCTCCCTCGGCTAAGGAAATGGAGATGAGCACCATCCCTTAGAGTCATCATGACTGGACAGAAGAAACCTTTGCTTTAATTATTTTAGATGGCTTTCTCTTAAAATGGATTGCCTGAAGCCCTGAGGTAGGATGAGAAAACCTGACAATTAGATCAATGTTTGATTTTCAACCTCTTTATCTGGTTATAGAAAGATGGAATTGTAGTCCATCATATCTAAAATATAGTAATCTTCCAAATTGGAAGATTATACTGCATGGATAGCAGTGTAAAATAGGAAGATATTAGGTCATCCCACCTATACATATATAGACATATGCTAACAATTCCAAGCCATTCTATACTCAGAATTATTGATTTGGCATTGAAATTCTCTGCTGTGTTCCCACAATGTCTGGCGTTGCTATGCCAATTTCTTTATGGCATGACTACAGCATGACTCGGATTGAAAACTTTGTATTTGGCAATGTATGACAATGTAGAGAGTCACGGGACTTGTGGGCAGGCTGTTCTCCTGTTTTTGAGAACTTTTCATTTCAGTCTACCCTATCCTGCATGAAGTAAAACTTGCTAGTATATTTCACAAGTAATCTGATCAAGCAGTCTTAACTCTTCTAGCCAGCTTCATAATTGTTATTAAAAAAATCATACCAGGCTTGATTTTTTTTCCACACAGCATTCATGAAACATTTTCCTCTCCTTGTCTCCTAGTCACTGGGCTAAAAAATGAGGATCAGCACATTTTGCACATAGAGAGTGATTATTGTAATCTAAAATTTAATATGATACTTGCAGTTCTTCGACTAAGTGTCTGGATGCAAAAAACTGTGATATGAAGCATCCTCACAATTTTCAGTAGGAATCTATGTGCAGAAAGAATGATGCTTCGACAACTGGGGACCTCTCTTTTTTTCTCACTCCTAGATATTCCTAGATTAGTGGTGGTGAATCTCGGGTGCCAAAAGCATATCTGTGTGCACTATCATGCACATTCACGTGCCCGCCCCCATGATTTAATGGACCACCATGCTGGGCCCCTGCTCATGTGCATACAGCTTTCTTGGAGCCTGGGGAGGGCAAAACCAGAGTCCCATGCTCCCCTGGTGGCCCTCCGGAGGCCGGAAATGGCTCATTTTCCAACTTCCAGTGTGCCTGGTAGGTCTGTTTTATGCCCTCCCTAGGCTCCAGTGGCTTTCTAAGAGCCTGGGGAGGGCGAAAAACAGCCGAACATGCAAACCAGAAGTTCAGGAACAGACTTCTGGGATGCCCGCTGGGCCATTTTTCTCCCACCAGAGGCTTCAGGAGGCTTCCCTGAAGCCTCCAGAGGGCGAAAAACAGCCCAACGCGCAAACTGGAAGTCTGTTCCCAAATGACACAGCCTGAACGATCATCTTACAATATTCCATATTCCATGGTTGGCTGGAGGGAGAATTCATTTTTTCATGGTGTTCCCCAATTGCTTTTGGGATTCCAAGATTAACCGTAATAGAGATAATTAGAGAATTGGCTTCAAAATGCTTTAGCGGGATTTGGAAGTGGAAACATTGCCTCATGGAAGTGTCTTCCGTGTGCCTGTAATTAAATATGGACCTTGTATTGTTCTCAAACTCCTACCTGTCTTCTTATTTGTGGTATGGAGACTCTCAAGAAGAAAAAGCATTCTATTCTGCAGAAGTGTGAAGTCATCAATGAAGGGTACTTTGTCGTCTTCCAAAAGTATTCGAGGAGGTAATCCAGGCTGGAAATTATTTATAACATTAAAGTTTGTACGAAAAAGTGTGGATGCAAGGAAATAAACTATGGTAGACCAGGCCTCTGCAAAACTGCTTTCAGGTCTGCTGACATATGAGAGCCTGAAATGCAAATAGGGAAAAGAAAGTCAAGAACATTTATAATGTTACCAAATCTGAGAGAGGTTCCTGAGATATTTTTAATTGCATTTGACTTGTACCTCTTGAGTCAAACTCTATGCTTTGGGATAACACAATGATGATACTAAGCAATCAAAAATAAATTCTTCCTGTTCAAGGACACTATGTTAAACTGGCCAAAGAATTTAGGTTACACGATTGAGCTAGAAAAATGGCATAACTATGGAAAGAAACTGTAAACTAACCATGTCAACAGCCTATAAAGAAAACTTGTATGAATGTTTGATAGATGGCACATGGTGCTGGAAAAACTAGCTAAGAGGTTTAAAGATAAATCAACAAATTTTGGAAGTGTCAACAAGCAACAGGCTCATACTATCATATGAAGTGGACATGTGTAGAAGAAAGGAACTATTGGACCAAAATAAGAACATGGTTAGAGGAAATATTAGAACCACAGATAGAGCCCAGACCAGAGACATTTTTATTGGGTATACTTCCAGAGAAATATAAGAAAGAAGATAACTATTTGATTATGCATGTAACTACAGCAGTGAGAATTGTATTTTCTCAAAATTAAATAAGGTACCAACAGAAAAGGAGACCCAAAAAAACTAGACTGTGCAGAGATGAACAGATTGATTTTGAAAATAAAGGATAAAGAGGAATCGGTGTACTTCAAGACATGGGTAAGATTTTACGAATGGTTAGAGAAAGACATATAGAAAATAAAATAAGGGGAAGATATGGAACCCAGACAATACACCATTAAGTAGAAAAGGGGGGGAAGAGGGAAGAAAATAATAATATATACATATATATTCAAAGGTAAGATACAAAAGGGAGGGAAAACACAATCAGGAGAGATTTGAGAAGGAAAAGGAACAAGAAATTATATTCAACTATTTTGGGGTCTGCAAAAATACCACCCCCAGAAAATAAAAAATTAAGAGCTGGAAGAGACACCAACAATAATAGAAAAAGAAAGGAAGAGAGGAGAGGAGAGGAGAGGAAGAGGAGGGAAGGAAGATAGAGGTGAGGAGAGGAAGATGGAAGGAAGAAGGAGAGAAAGAGAGAGGGCAGAAAAGGGAAGAGGAAGAGAGGAGTAGGGGAGAGGTAAGGGAAGAAGGAAGGGAATGGAGAGAGGAAGGAAAAAAGTAGAGATGGGGGGGAGGGAGAAAAGAAAGGGAAAAGAAGGTGGGGTCAAAACAGACGAGGAATAGTAAACAAAGCAGACGAGGGATAGTATACCAAAGTAAACAAATGGTATATTATAACCCTGTAAATGGAAAGACAAATATGTAAGAATGACGAATGTAAAACAGAACAATAACTGTGTTAATTTATACCTATAATTGTATATAGAGAACAAAAGAATAAAATAACGTTTGAAGAAATAAAATAAATTCTTTCTACAGTGTTGTGAACAATCAGATGTTATAATTACTCATAGTTGAGTCTAATTACAAATATGCCCAGTGGGCTACCAAGATCGTCCCATGGATAACAATAATTGTTGATAGTATATCATCTACTGTCAGCCTCACCAGATAGAGAAAGAAATCAATTCCAAGGAAAACAAGCATTTTTATTCAGAATGGCTATAATAGCAGAATCTTACAAATTCTAAAACAAAAAGTTTTACTTACCACTAACCGCAGAAAAAATGAAAATAGCCCCTAATGTTGCCTGGGGTGTTTTTTTGTTATTGATAAGGATCATGGAAGAAATTATGGTCCGATCATAAAGTTATCCTACCACAATCCAGAGACAGTCATGCCTGTTCAGAATTTCTGATGCAATGGTAAGGTAACTGCATTTTAAGAATGTTCTAAACCAGGTTAAGAAGAAAATTTGTCATATCAGAGCTTCTCAAAATTCTTTTGATAAATGTTTTACCTTAAGGGGTCCTCGTTGCTCTCTAATCTGTTATTTTTCTTGCAAATATTTTATTACCCAAACTAGGTAATATCATCATCATTGGCACTGATGATGTTACCTAGTTTGGGTAATGAACTCAGAGTTGCAAATATTCCTCTTTAGTGGTACTTCTTACCTTTTTTTACACTTCTGAAATGAAGGATTAACAGTGAGAGTATGAGCTCTCCACATATAATCCAAAGCTTCATCTTCTGAGAAAAGTAGACTTGTAGCTGTTTCAGAGTCTGGTGAAGTAGATAGGAGATACTAAAAATAAATATATAGAAAGATAAGTAGATGTAGGTATACTGTAGATACTGTAGAATAAACAAAGCTACTCAGTTATCCATAACAATTATACAACCATTCCCATAAAGAGATAGATAATAGATAACCTCTGTCTCGGCTTACCCCAATCTTTCTTGAAAATGAAGACATGGTGTCGGTGAGTGGGTGGGTGTAAGTTGTCCTTTCAGCGTAGCCCAGTGGTTCCCAACCTTTTTTTTGGCCATGCTCCACCTAAGCATCTCTAAAATCCCGATGCCTTCCCCCCCAGTGGCATATAACTATTATTTTACTCAAAAGGTGAACTTACTCATGCAAAGGAAGTCTAAAAGGCCATTAACTTGGTTTAAACAAGGTTCAAATTGCCCCGATTAAAAATCAAATCCCCATCCAATGGAGCATGGGCCCCACGTTGGAAACCACTGGGCTAACCTATTGCTTTAAAATTCCCTGGATGTCTGTCATTCAATTTTTGCCCAGGCCTGATCCCATGAAACACCACCACCTCTGTCAAGGAAGCCACTACCAGAGCATGGATCCCATCACAAGTCACTTCACTGTCTGCATTTGTGGCCAAGGAGGGTGGGTGAGCTGACAGTAGAATCCTGCCCACTTCCTCAGGAGTCACCACCACAAATTCATCCTAGATCACATGACCAAATTCTGCCCCAAGCACCATCCTCCAGCAACAGTTGAAACTCTAGGCAACCCCAAGGATTTATAACGGATTAATCGGTCATCATAGTTCCATTTCAGAGGATACTCAACACAGTTGTCAACTGTTTACTCAACATAGTTTTTGTCCCTTGCCACAGTTATTACAAACAAAAAATAATATCCACACCATGCCCCTTCCACAAACTTTCCATCTGCTCCCATTCAATTCCTACAAGTTCATTTCAAAATCTACGCTAGGTGGAAAAAGTGATGGAGCTAGCATAGATTTTGAAATGAACTGTTTTAATTAATGAAAACAATAGCAATGGCAACAGCACTTAGACTTATATACTGCTCTATAGTGCTTATAGTACATTCTGAGCAGTTTACAAATGTGCGCATTCCTCCCCCCCCCCCCCCCTTCAGGACCGTCTGGAGTTTGAGTTGTCTAATCTCTCAACAACCTTCCCTAAAAAAAGGGAAGGTTTGAAACAAACTAGTCAACAATTGTTTAGTTCTACTGCATGCAGGAACAGCTTCTTAAAAAGAGTTCAATGCCTTCAAGGAAGCATTAATCACTTCATGGACTTAACTACACATCATCTTTGAGAAGCTTTAACCAATCAGGAAAGACACAATTCTAAAACACAGATGGTTGAATCCAGAGCTCCAAGGACTTGTCCACTACATTAGGATTAGCAGACTCAAATTCCTCCCAGATAACTGTATAAGATTATGTCTCAAACAACTCCAAAAGACTTCGTTTTAGGCTAAACCATTTGGACTTCCTCTGTCCTTTTGAGTGTAATACCACCTCTAGCTGGCCCCAGAGTGGGATGGGAATGGAGATTTTGTAGTAACCTTCCCCTGGAGTTGGGTGGAATGGAGATTTTGCCGTATCCTTCCCCTGTTATGCCCACCAAGCCATGCCTACCATGCCACACCAGGCCCACCAAGCCATGACTACAGAACCAGTAGGAAAAATAATTGAATTTCACCACTGGTGTAAAATCTGGTACATTACTGCACTCAAAGTTTAGTTCATATACTGTATATCAGGTGTGTCATACTCATGGTTTGCAGGCCAGATGTGTCACAAGCTGATCACACCCACCCATTCAACAAAGGGATGGAAAGTCACAATACATCATGTGATGACAATGTGATGCTGCAAGTTTGACACCCCTGATATATAGACATCTATCTACACCACCAAATAGGAAGAAAAAGTACACCTTTCCCCCCCTAAAATTAGAAGGATTTCTCTGCCCAGTGATATGTACAGTACTTGCATTGAAGTTTTAGGGAAGAAGAAGTGTATACTAGGAAGATATGCATATAGTTCTAAAATCAATCAACAGATATACCTTGAAGAAATCCCTCCAGGCAGACATAACTTTTGGCATCTGGGAATTACATTCAGCAATGGTGAGACAGAAATCTGCTCTTTGCTCATCTGGTGGAATTAATTCTACCTCATTTGGTCGCTCTTCAAAGAAGTCACTATCCAGTGCCTCAAGAAAGGGAATAGCTGCGAAATAATAATTCATACCTAGGGCAATTTTTAAAAGTCAGCATAGTTTAGCAGGTTAAAAATATTAGTCAACGTAAAATAAGCTTAATGGAAAAACAAGTAGTCTTCATTTAACTACTACAATTGGGACCAGCAACTTGGTCAGTAATTGAAGTGATTGTTAAGTGAAACAGTGGCTGTGCTGATGTTTGTATGTCAGCTTTTCTTTACTTTGTAGACCTGCAAAGTCCTCCTAAATGTGAGGACTGGTAATAAAGTTACGTTTTCATGAGAATCATAGCTATGAATTAAGTAAGTCTCTAAAAAAGGCCTACCTGTACTGGCCTAAACCAAATCTAATTTGTTCAAATATACGGCTAGGGGAACATTTCCCCAGCATTGTGGTATGGCCTGATTTATGCAGAGAGAATTTTTCTGGCAACAAAAAAATCTAATATAAAATATATGTAATTGATATCAGAATAATAGGACAACATAGCATCTGATTAACTTTAATTGGTAGAATATTGAGAGTTTATTAAATTTTAATTGGAATCTCATATGGTTTTTCAGAAATCTTTAGTTATGATATGTATTTGTTTCCAAATCTAATGTTATTGAAGACTAGCCACTAACTGGAATTCATATCACAAAACAGTGTTAATTATTATACATGACTGCAATTCCTTTTTTGTATCAGTCTTGCTTGGAGATAATTATGAGAAGTACCTTCTAGGCTATTCCCATGCAACTATTAGAAAAGACACATTTTAAAATCAGTCATATTAGATATTTTTGGCAATATTTTATTTGTTCAGAAATTTGTTTCTTTTTTCCTGCCACTTCATTCTACTGCAGGGGTGTCAAACTCATGTCTTCACGGCATGATCACGTGACGTATCTGTACTTCCTCCCCCCTTTCCTAAACCAGGTGTACGTATGGCCAATACGACAGATCCAGTCCGCAAGCCAGGAGTTTGACAGCCCTGTTCTATTGTATATATCATTCTTTGTCTGTTCTCATTTACAACATTCTGGTTTTTGAGAAAATGTTCCATATAGGAAGTTGAACATATAATAGAGTTATTAGGGAAAGTACTTCTACAATGTTATTCTGTGTGTGACTATTTGGGGGTACGAAACAAACCTGCAGAAGAATATGAAAATAGATGCAACGATGGCACAAAAATGAAGTATGGCAATGGGAGATTACATTTTGAATAGAATACTTCCATAAAACAGTTAGCATATGTGTTGTTGACAATCCATCTGTCCATGCGCAATCATTTCAGATTCTGGAAGCTTGCGGTAGAAAGTCTAGTAGATTTCAACTTTCATAATTCCTCAGCCAGGCATGCTGGCTAGAGAATTTTAGGAGTCAAAGTCCATAAGTCTTAAAGTTGCCAAGTTTGAAGAGCTGTAAGATTTGGTAGTTCTCAGGGTGGAAATTTTAGCACTTGGCAAATCTTACTGCTTTTATAAGACATCGATACAATTGAAGAATTCATATTTTGATGCAATTGAGTTTACACGTTTGGAGCTTTCTCCGATAAGTATAAAAATAAGTATGGTAATTCTCAAACAAGAATATATACTTACAAGCCCACCAGCTGAATTCAGATGTGCATAGATGGTCTCCATCCTTATGGCCACATCCTGTAGCATTTAAAGGATCTGCTAATCTGCCTGGAAGAAAATGAAACAGCAATATTGCATGGCCTGGATGGACAACCCCCATATCACTCTCATCATAGATCATCTAAAGGTGTGACCAATTCTGCTTACATCTCATACCCAGGTCTGAAACCTGACTGAAAGGGATAAGAGAAAGACTGAGAACTTCTCTAATTTCAGAGCACATTGCTAATGCTCTGCCAAAAATAGGGCCTATGATCATCATCATGGCTGTGAACTCCTGAACCAACTCAGATCCCACTCTGAGTGGGAGGCTGAAGGCAGGCTGAAGTCCCTCAATAGCATAAGTCTATGACACTCAACTGCTAACCCAGAAATGGGGTTAAAGAGTTCAGCTACCATGATTTAATACCTAGAGTACAACTGAACAAACAGGATCTCACTTCTGCTAATCTGTAGTTATTTCCAGGTAATGGTTACCACATTTCCATTCCTACCCATTCCATTCCATTCCTACCCATTCCTACCTAGTGTCAGCTAATACCGCACCTAAAACATAGCTGAAAGGGCCACCTCCCCTTCCAGACCCAACCAGCTTTCAGTAATACATGCAAGGTTGGCCCCTCTGATCGATGATTAAATGGCAAATGAGGGAGGCCTAACTATACACTAATTTGGCATTTAGAAACAGCAACTAAAAGTCAGGGCTTCCAAAGCCCCATTGATGAAGTACAGGAGCTAAGACCAAGGAGCTGGAATGTGAAACCAGCATAATTGTTAGTGGAAAAAATACAGTTTTGCTAAAACTGAGAATCTGGCTCCCAATTATATTCTGGTTATAGTTCCAAATGAAGAGTTACTTTTGCTATTTTCAGTCTCTTAAATAAACTGCAATCAACATTTGAATGACATACATGGGGGGGGGGGGAATTTATTGACGTAATATGCTTACAATATATATGACTTTAGCATATCAGAAAATGCCAATTCCTTTAGCCAACAATGAGACTAAGAAACCTTGAGGACTTAAAAATATTCATAAACAATGCCCAATAAGATTCTTTTAATACATATGTAGTATGTATTATCCAAGATTGTTATCATTTTGAAATACTCCAAGATCAAAACAGGACCACCCATTCCTAACCCACACAGGTGGTTCTAAAAATCAATGGTTAATCATGTCTATGAATCATTTACTGGGACCCAAGAACATTGGAGAAATTAAAGCAAGTGATGATAGAAGCTACTGTTTGCTTTAGAGACTTCCGGTTCTTCTTAACATTTTAATTAAATACGAAAGAAGGCTAGTAGCCATGAAGTACGAGTATTATTGCCCTGTACAAGGAAGAAACATTAATCTTTGCAACTGTTATTGCCTAATTTATTCATGTTACTGTGTTCCCATTTAAAATGTCTGTGAAGTGTCTCTGTTTTTTGATTAGACTACGAGAACCAAACAGTAGTTATTTCAATGTTCATACAACAGATGGCAATTTCTCAGAGATTGATCAATCCAGTTTAATGAATTTGCTAATGAATTGTATTACTTCATGGTCTGAAATCATATGTATTTTACTTTACTTTATTGTCATTGTACATATATACACAGTTTACACATACAACGAAATTCACATAACACCCAGAGATCAGGCCCAACAGCCATAACAATCCCCGAAACACTTCCGGTTCCGGCTTCCAGCGGCGACGGGCGAGCCTAGGGCTCGCTCGCCGCTTTGTTTCTCTTCCTGCCCCCCCACGGGGGCGAGACGCCCCTTCTTGGGGGTCTCCCGCAAAGCCGGCTTGCCTGGGTTGCTCTCCCCCCACGGCAGCGGGAAAGAGACCCTTGTCTTCGGCTTAGGTGGAGGAGGACATGCTGCGGGGGGTTTCCCCTTCGCCAACGGTGGACGGCATCGCTTCGTGAACATGGAGAGAGCTGGCCGTTCGAATCAGAAGGCTCCCCGGGGCTTTGGCTGCGAGGTGGAGAGTGAGTGATTTTAAACATTTTTTTGCTGTCAGCCTGGGCTGAAAGAACTTGGAGGGGGGTGTTTGCTGGTTGAACCCCCCCTTGGACTTACAGCAGCGCTTGGAAATGAAGCGGATATCCTTAACCCGGACTGTTTTGAAACAAGGGAAAGTGATCTGCGGCTTGTCTTTTAACAATGTATCTAGGTCTGGCTGGCTTGAAACAATTTTTCTTTTACCACTCTCCCCTTCTGGCTCTGAGCTTGGGCGGTGGAAGATGGCTCCCCTTTGTTCCTGAATGACTATTTTACTTATGGAAAATTACCAGCATCTTTTTGTGATTTGGACTTCCTCTTGCTATTAATGAAGAAATTTTTTTTTGGGATTAAGTGATTCCTTTTCTGGAGTGCCTTCGCTATTATACTTATTGATTTGGAAAAGTGTTTCTCTTCTGGTTCCTGAACTTTTTACAACCCTTTCATTTCCTGATTTGCCTCAATGGCCCCACCCAAAAAACGCCATTTTAGTGGCACTGACTTTAACAGCTAACCATGGCACAAAAATTGGAACTGGCAGGTTTAGAACAAAGGATGGCTTCTTTGGAATCTGTGATACAAACTTTGGTGCAAGAAATCAAGGCCCAGAGAGAAAAAAATAGTAACTTTAAGAAGGAACTTCTGGAAACACGGAAGCGAGTGCAGGAGAACACACAGAAGACTGAAGAGTTGGAAAGGGGGCTGGCGGGGGCAAAGGGAGAGTTTAAAAAGGTTACCAGTGAGGTTGTAGAATTAACTGGAAATGTGTCTAGGATTGATTTTGAAAGGATGACATTTTTTAAGATTTCAGAACATTTCTGAGGAACCTGGTGAATGTCTCCCTGAACTCATGAGCACAATTTTAGCAGATTATTTACATAAACCTAAGGATGAGATCAGAGGGGACATTGACCTAGTTTACAGAATAAATTCTGCATATGCCAGGATAAATGAAGTACCCAGAGAGATACATGTTAAATTTGTTAGAAGGTCAACCAGAGAGGGAATTTTGAAGGCGCAAAGAGGGGGACCGTTAATTTACCAACAAAAGGAGGTTGTCATCTTGAAGCAGATCCCAAAAAAGATTAGGGAGATGAGAAGGAGGTACTCCTTCTTATCTAAAAAATTGTTTGATCACGGGATCTGGTTCAAGTGGGCGATGCCCGAAGGGATGCTGGTGTTCTGGGAAGGAGGAAGAGTGAGGATTAAAACAGTTGCTGAGGCGGAAGCCTTTTTTAAAAAAACATTCCTCTTTCCTGGGGGAAGATCCAGGGGGGGCAGGGGGGGCACGGCCCCGCCCGCTGGGGGCCTGGAAGGAGAGATAGAAGACACAATTGCCAAGAAACTTAGATCCAAAAAATAACTTTGCCTTGATTTTTGAGTAATATTGTATAACATGTGTATCTGGATTTTTGCAAATGACTGACAGCATTGAACTGAGAATTTAGAAATATGTACTTGTTTTCACCTTGTAGTTTTATGGAAAATGCTTTTTGTTACCAATTTATTATGAAGCCCCGGAAGGGCCAATGACTTCGACGCGAAAGCTCTAAAAATTTCTTTGTATCCCTTACCCTACCCTACTGAAAAAAATGTAAAAACCAATAAAACTAAAACAATCCCCGAAACAAGCCCTACCCACCAAAAAATCCCCGCCCCAAACCACCCAACATCCACACAACAGACCAAGTAGTGCTGTCCAATAGCTCACTGATGGTGACCCTTTAGTTCATTTTTGAGTGCAATTATAGCTCTGGGATAAAAGCTATTCAGAAGATGTGTGGTCCTAGTTTTAATTGTTCTGTATCTTCTGCCAGAAGGCAACAATCTAAAAAGATTGTAAGCAGGATGGGAAGAGTCTCTGAGAATTTTCCCTTCCAATTTACAAACAGTTTAAGATGAAAGTTTGTTTGAAACTGAAAACTTTCATCTTTGTCATGGCCTAGAACAGTGGTTCTCAACCTTCCCAGTGCCACGACCCTTTAATACAGTTCCTTATGTTACGGTGACCCCAACCATAAAATTGATGTCTCAGTTCCTAAGACGATCAAAAATATGTGTTTTCCAATGGTCTTAGGCAACCCCTGGGAAAGGGTCATTCGACCCCCAAAGGGCTCCTGACCCACAGGTTGAGAACCACTGGCCTAGAACCAACCTAACTTTGCTCTTAGGAATTCTAATAATTAGAGTAAAAGAAATTGTTCCTACCTGAATTGTATTGCCAGCCATGCTGTAATGTCAATCCCCATAAGGTATTGTTGAGATTGTTAGGTCCAAGTTTACTGAAATATTTCGCTGAAGATTTGAGCAAGATCTTATACATTCCCATTCTCTCTAAGTAGTTCCAGGCATTGATGACAATCTTGTGATTTTCGATGGGATAATCTTCAAAGTTTTCAGGCACTAAATGCCAGAGTGGAGGGAAACCGTCTTCAGAATCTTGGGATTGTGTTTGTAGATGAGCTGGACTGGCGACCTCTATGGCAAGGAGGAAAAGAGTGAGACAGCAGAAGCGTTTTCTCAGGAAAGTATCTCCCATGCTGGACAGCAGTATCATCCTTCTAGACATCCCAGCATGTGGAAGCTACTTTTAAAGGCTACAGGCCACACCTATTCCCTGGGGAAACCACTATGATTCTCTTTTTACTCCACCCTGTAGTACATTGCATTTCATTAAAAGTCATCAGGAGGATTTAAATTGGGATGATATGGAATGTATCTTCTCTGTTACTATATTTGTTATAATCTTTTAACACACCTGCTATTAGCTGTTTCATACAGGTAGTCCTTGCTTAATGACCAGTAACTCAGTGTACAGTTAAAGTCCCGTGCCTACTAGTGGGCAAAAAACTTTAGATATAATATAGAATTAGAGAAATGGCAAAACTTATTGGAATGAAACTATAAATTAATAATAGCAACTTCTTATAAAGAAAACTTATATAAAATGTTTAATAGATGAAACTTACCACCTGCTAGGTTAGCTAAAAGATTTAATAATATGTCTAGCAAGTGTTGAAAATGTAGGAAAAAACCGGGCATATATTGTCATATGTGGTGGACCTCTGCTAAAGCAAAACGTTTTTGGTAAGACAGAAGGTACAAGGAACACTGCAGTCCTCAAAGATGCATCTCACTGAAATCCAAAGGAAAACAAAGAGTCAAGTCCAAATTTTCCTGTAGGAATCAAATCTATTGTCAATGCATCAAGAAGGGATCAGCCCTATGGAAACTTTCACAAGAGGATGTCACAGTCCAAGGAAGGATGCAGATGGTGTGTTTATTTATTTTGAAGAGGGACGTATCTCAGTCATGGAAATTGGATAGAGGGAGTTTACTTTCTAAGTAGACTTTAATACCATTCTTAGCTTACTGATTGGGTTCTAAATTAATTTTTTGCTGCAGCTGAATAGTTCATCATTGGTTTACTCAAGGTGATTTAACTAAGGCAGATCCTTCCTATGCAGCATAATAGCAATTCTGCCACTTGATGGCGCGACAGGTCCAACGTTTCCTATCTTTTCAGCAGGAAATGATAAAGCAGCTATAATGCAGTTTAATATTTAAATGTTACTAGTTTTCAAATGTTGCTGAGGATGAAGAGCTGCATTGCCATGTCCACACAGTTGAGTAGCTATGAACATAAATTTGCTTTGTTGAAATTTTCTTATTAATTTTCTTACTAATTAAACAAATTAAAGTAAACTAGTAAATGTAGCAATTAAATATTTAAGCTATTTTCCCCCTATAATCTATTTGCAAAATGAAAGACAGAGAAATTGTAAAAGAGTGGCTAAATTGTTATTGATCAAAAGTTGAATCCACCCATGTTATGAGGAATAATGATACATTCCTTACAGTATATTAAGTTCCTTTCTGCCTCGGGTAAAACTTGGGTACAGGCTGATCTTAATATACGTGGTTAACAAATTTTCTGTACTTAGAACATGATCATCATATTTAAAAGGATTATGCAATAATAGCAGGCAGTCAGGAAAGATGTCATAAAGAATGGGAGTTTTCTCATCTTTTCTCCTTTGTAATCCATGTACTCCATGTTCTAAAATGCAGCTCTTGAGTGCTGCAAATTAGAGTAATCTTTGTATAATAGAGAAGAGGTTTGTTTAATGAGAGTAGGTGCTACACTGGGGAGAAGCAGTAGAAATGGTCCTCGACTTATAACTGAATGCTTAGTGGTCATTTGAAGTTATGACCAACCTGAGAAAGGAGATTTGTGACCCAGATGGTCATCTGACTAAACTTTAGTTGCTCAACAACACAAAACTATGTCTTATAATAATTTTCTTTTAAAAAGTCACCTTCTTCTGTTTTTTGGCAAATTGACCAGATTGTTTGCAGATTTTCTTTCACTCTACCCTGTACTCCAGTATGTTTCTCAAATTTCATTAAAAAGCCTCAGTTTTCGGATGCACTTTTTCCCCCCTGAAGAAGCTGAAAATTTGGGTGCCTCTTATACGCTGAATGTAGTTTTTGGAAGCTTCTTTCCCAGCCCTATTGAGGTGCTAAGGAGTGAAGCGATCTTCCGTGCTTTGCTGCTTTTCTCATTGCTGCTCCCTCTGACAGTAGCACCTCATTAGGGCTGGGGGGAAAAAGCTTCTAAGGCACAGCTGAATTTTCTCATTTAAACATACCCTTCCACTTTTCTGTGGGGCAGATAATTTGCTAGTATTATTGCTCCAAGGTTCCAGAATAGAAATAGCATCAATCATGCTGGTGGATGATCTCAGAGTTTAGGTAGGAAAGTGTACTCCTTTTTGGTGCAAAGAGACTTCTCACTTGAAAGGACCTGGGTACCTACGAGATCGCCTTCTGCCACCGAGAGCCTCCCACCGGCCAGTACGCTCCCTTAGAGGGGGTATCCTCATGGTGCCCTCGGCTAAACAATGTCGACTGGCGATACCCAGGGGGAGAGCCTTGTCTGTGGAAGCACCTGTCCTCTGGAATGAATTGCCCCTGGAATTACGAATTATCTCTGACCTATGCACTTTCCGCCGTGCTCTTAAAACTTTTCTTTTTCAACAAGCTGGGCTGGTGTAAATACAAATTTTATTAATTTTAATAGGGTTTGTTCAGTTTTTAACTTTATTATTTAATATGTTTTTAAATTATTTTAACTTTTGCATATCTGTGTTTTATTTTGGCTGTATACTGCCCTGAGTCCTTCGGGAGTAGGGCGGTATAAAAATATAAATAAACTAAACTAAACTGGATGGGTAGTAACAAAATCAAGCTCAACCCGTCCAAGACTGAGCGGCTGTGGTTTCCGGCACCCCGGTTCAGCCAGATTACTCCAACTCTGGCCATTGGAGGCGAAACACCGGCCCCCATGGAGAGGGCGCGCAATTTGGGTGTCCTCCTGGATACCCGGCTGTCCATGGAGGACCATGTGGCGGCCGTGGCCAGGGGGACGTTTCATCAGGTACGCCTGATGCGCCAATTGCGCCCCTTACTGGACCGGGCTGCCCTTCGCACAGTCACTCAGGCCCTCGTGACATCCGTGGTTTTGGGGTGGAGTACCATCTGTACGCTGACGACACCCAGCTGTACATTTCCACCCCAGACCACCCCAACGATGCCGCCGAAGTGCTGTCCCGGTGTTTGGAAGCCGTACGGATCTGGATGGGTGGTAACAAACTCAAGCTCAACCCTGCCAAGACTGAGTGGCTGTGGTTTCCGGCACCCCGGTTCAGCCAGATTACTCCAACTCTGGCCATTGGGGGCGAAACACTGGCCCCCGTGGAGAGGGCGCGCAATTTGGGTGTCCTCCTGGATTCCCGGCTGTCCTTGGAGGACCATGTGACGGCCGTGGCCAGGGGGGCGTTTCATCAGGTACGCCTGATACGCCAATTGCGCCCCTTACTGGACCGGGCTGCCCTTTGCACAGTCACTCAAGCTCTCGTGACGTCCCGTCTCGACTACTGTAATGCTCTCTACATGGGGCTTCCCTTGAGGTGCACTCGAAAGCTACAGCTAGTCCAAAACGCAGCCGCGCGGGTAATTACGGGAGCCACCAGAAGCTCCCATATAACACCAATCCTACGCGAGCTGCATTGGCTTCCTGTGGTCTTTCGGGTGCGCTTCAAGGTTCTGACGACCATCTTTAAAGCGCTCCATGGCTCGGGGCCTAGTTATATGCGAGACCGTCTCCTGCCCCATACATCCCTTAGACCGATCCGCTCCCACAGAGAGGGCCTTCTCAGGGTGCCGTCGGCCGGACAATGCCGACTGGCGACACCCAGGGGAAGAGCCTTCTCTGTGGCGGGCCCTGCCCTTTGGAACGACCTACCCCCTGAACTCCGGACCATCACCGACCTCCGCCTCTTCCGCAAATGTTTAAAGACATATTTTTTCCATCAAGCCGGCCTAGCCTAACCTCCCATGGGGACTTTTAGAAAGTTTTAAATTGGGTTTTTAATAATTGGTTTTTAGCACAGGATTGGGGATTATTTAATATATATTTTAAATTATTTGTCTATCTTCTATTGTGTATGTTTTTTAAATTTCCTGTGCGCCGCCCTGGGTCCTCTGTGGAGAAGGGCGGGATATAAATGTAATAAAATGAAAATGAAAAAAAAATCTCGACTGGACTACTGCAATGCTCTCTACATGGGGCTTCCCTTGAGGTGCACTCAAAAGCTACAGTTAGTGCAGAACGCAGCCGTGCGGGTGATTATGGGAGCCCCTAGATGCTCCCACATAACACCAATCCTGCGCGAGCTGCACTGGCTTCCTGTGGTCTTTCGGGTGCGCTTCAAGGTCTTGACGACCATCTTCAAAGTGCTCCATGGCTCGGGACCTAGTTATATGCGAGACCGTCTTCTGCCCCATACATCCCTTAGACTGATACGCTCCCACAGAGAGGGCCTTCTCAGGGTGCCGTCGGCCGGACAATGCCGGCTGGCGACACCCAGGGGAAGGGCCTTCTCTGTGGCAGGCCCTACCCTGTGGAACGACCTACCCCCTGAACTCCGCACCATCACCGACCTCCGCCTCTTCCGCCAGTGTTTAAAAACACACTTATTTCATCAAGCCGGCCTAAGATAGCCTCTACTGCGATTAATTTTAGATAGTTTTAATTGGGGGATTTTAATTGGTTTTAGCGCAGGTTGCCATTTAACAGATTTTTAAATTTATATGTTTTGTATTATTTTTGTATGTTGTTTTTAAATTTCTGTGCGCCGCCCTGGGTCCTTTTGGAGAAGGGCGGGATATAAATTGAATAAAATAAATAAATAAATAAATAAAATAGACTTCTCTTTGTAATGATTTTAAGTGACTGTTAATCAATGTAGCCTCACTTGGAATGCATAGTCCAGGGCAGGGGGAGTCAACCTTTTTATACCTACTGCCCACTTTTGTGTCTCTGTTAGTAGTCAAATTTTCTAACCGCCCACCAGTTCTACAGTAATGGTGATTTATAAAGTAGGGAAGGCAATTAAATTTTAAAAAAGGAAAGTGTTTCAGTATCAGAAAAAACCCCTACCCCCTACCATGAAAGCTGGAACACCCACTAGTGGGCAGTAGGGACCAGGTTGACTACCACTGGTCCAGGGGATAGAAAGTGTGCACGCTCAAAACCAGCAAACATCTGTGCTGAAGCTGACCAAACTAAGGATGCTAGCCAGAATTTTGTTTTCCTATTTTCCTCCCCAAAAACTAAGGTGCATCTTATACTCTGAAAAATACGGTACATAGAATGGCTAGACTAATGGAGGATTTAAATTGGGATAATGTATCTGCTGTCAGCTGTTACTGTATTTGCTACAATTCAAAACTGTTATTGCCATGTTTGCCAAAAAATAAGGCAGGGTCTTATTTTCTTTTGACCCCTGAAATATGGCGTTACTATTTGTGTGGGAGGTGGGCGCTTATTATTTTCTGGCAGGTGGGGCAAGCAAGAAGCAAGACTCATGTCTTTCCTTTCCAGCTCCATCGCGTTCCTCACCATTATGGTCTGGTCTGGTCTGGTCTGGTCTGGTCTATTCTATTCTATTCTAAAGTGGTAAGACAGAAGGAACACTGCAGACCTCTTGGATACATGTCAATGCATGTATCCAAGAGGTCTGGATGCATGTATTCAAGAGGTCTGGATGTATCTTGGATACATGTCAATGCATGTATCCAAGCTCCATCGCGTTCCTCACCATTATGGTCTGGTCTGGTCTATTCTATTCTATTCTAAAGTGGTAAGACAGAAGGAACACTGCAGACCTCTTGGATACATGTCAATGCAATTTAAAGGAAAACAAAGTGTCAAATCCAACTTTTCCTGCAGGAATCAAAATCATTGTCAATGCATCAAAAAGGGATCAGCCCAATGGAAAACGTCATGAGAGGCTCTCATAACCCAGGAAAAGATACAGATTGTTTCATTTTCATTTATTTTGAAAAGGAATGTATCCAAGTCATGGAGATTGGATTGAAGGAAGTTCTGTTTACTTTTTGAAAAGTAGATTTTTAAATCCATACTTAGCCTACTGATTGGGTTCTGTTTTAATTTTTCCTGCCACTGAATAGTTCAATGTTGTTTACTCAAGGTATGTTAAAGCAATTACCAAATGATGGTATCACATGTCTAACTTTTCTCTCCTTGCCACAGGAAATGATACAGCAGCTATTAACAGAGTTAATTTTAAAATGAGTGTTCGAAATTTTGACTTCAAGAAACATAATACTAAAATTGTCTCTTCCAAACAATGCTAAATCCCGAAACAGCTGCGTTGTTGAGTAGTGAGTTATTTATTTATCTATTAAGTTTATTTACAGACTTAAGAAGGAACACAACTGGAGGCAAAATGTCAAATGAACAGGCAGGTTTCAGAAAAAACACAGGCGCCAGCCTAAGATCAAATAGCTGGCTTAAAATGAACAACAGATAATTTATGGGGGGGTGTCTTTCCTTTCTTCATTAAAGCAAGGGTTTTGCTCATAGTACAGCTAATGTATAAACCGAACTCATTGTATTTGTGATAAAATTCTACCAGGAATAAGAAGCTACTCTATGAAATAACTTTGAACAAAGTGCTTCAAAATAGTAGAAGGCTTAGGGCAAGCATGTTTATTGTATCCGTATTTATTTAGCTTATACAGCACTTATAAAATGTACAAATTGGAAGAGGTGCCAAGTGGAATCAAAATTGGAGGCTGAAATGTTAATTGTGTGTGACGTACAAATAATATGGCTTCGTTAGGTGTAAGTAAAGAAAATATAAAAGGCCTTATTAAAAAAAGCAAAAGAGATAGAAATGGAAAAATTTCTAACATAAAGGTATAACAGGCAAGTTTAGTGAATTTACAATCGGTTGTAAAAAAGAGAAGGTAATAATCCTGTCAGGTTCAAAGAATATCATGTCTTCGAGAAATGAAGACAAGGTTAAGGAAGGCAATGAGTAACAGAGTCATGAAGGATAAAAATGGGGGTTTTTTTACGATAAAGGTCAGAATAATTCTGATTATAAATTACAATTAATGTTGTAAGCCACTTGGTAGGTGGTGGATACATTTAATAAATTTAATAAATAAAATTAAAGCAAAGGTTTATGTATCAAATCGTAGAATTATAGTTATAAGGAACCACAAAGATCATCTAGTCCACGCCTTTGCATTATGGAAGAAAACCATTTCACTCATCTATCAGAAGTGGTTGCCTAGTGAGAGCGCTTCCGGCTTTCGAAGGCGACGGACGTGTTCTTGACATGTCCGCCGCTTGCCATCTCTAGTGGGCGCCTTCGGGGGCACTGGGGGGGTCTCGTAGCTACCCCCATCATACCGGCAACTGCAGGAGACCCCCACCTCAATGGCGGTCGGTGGGGTGTCATTCCCGCTTCGCCCCAGGAGCTGGAGAGCTGAGAGAGGAGGGAACCTTGCCGATGAAATTAGGCCCCTTAGATATTGAAACACTATTATCATCACCCCTAGCTCTTATTTACACTAGACATACCCAATTCCTGCAAGTGTTCCTTGTATGTTTTTAGCCCCCAGCCCCATAATCATCTTTGTATCAATTGTTTGAATATTCCCACTGTCCATAGTTTTCAGCAGATCCAATTAAACCCAGATTGCGGCAAATTAATTTCATTTAAAACTTCATCAAAATGTTGTTCTTGGGGATTCTAGATGATCTTCAAAATTTCTAATGGGAAATCTCTCCACTTCTATAACAGGTAGGTAGAATTTCAGCACTTGGGGGAGTCATCTTGTTCTATGGCCTTGCTTATGATAAATTCAAGCAAACCCCCAACAGCCATGAAGACCCAAAGAGGAGAAAAGTAAATGCTCCTAAAATTAAAAGAACACACATCTGGCATATCACAGAAAAAAAGCAAGGAATCCAGATCTATTTAAGGAACAAATCCAAAAGCACGGAAAGAAATCAAATCATGTGGGATGACAATATTTATATTATATTATTTGTAAGTGCCCACATCGTTTACTTTATTTCTGTGTCAAAACTACAGGTAAGCAATGTAGTATACGAGGAATTCCTGAGATCATGTATGGTTATATATAGGTGAGTTACATGGCAATTGAGATCACGATTGGCACAGTGAGGCATGGTGGCACAGTGGTTAGAATGCAATATTGCAGGCTAATTCTGCCGACTGCCAGCAGTTTGATTCTCACCGGTTCAAGGTTGACTCCGTTTTCCATCCTTCCAAGGTGGGTAAGACGAGGACCCAGATTGTTGAGGCCGATATGCTGACTCTGTAAGCCGCTTAGACAGGATTGTAAAGCACTTTGAAGTAATATATGAGTCTAAGTGCTATTGCCATAGCTAAATGATGCAAAATTGTAAATGGCTTAGTGGCAGCACTCCAACAGCCCCAATTGCTGTCCCAAGATATTCAACACTCATTCAGTGAGTTAGGGAAGGCACTGTGGGCACAGGTGCAGGGGGGCTGCAGGGAAGGAGTTTGTGTGAGGGTCATGCATCTGAGTGAATACAGCACCAGGGATGGAAGGTGCAGGTATGTGCATGTGAGCACAAGAAGGCCCAGGAAAGGAGGGCAATAGGTGCCTGTGAGTGCAGAGAGTCTCAGGCAAGGAAGGAACAGATGGCATACAGAAACGCAGGCATGGAGGACTCACCAGAGCTACTTGAGATCTCTCCGGGCAGCTTCCCCTTCGCCTTTGCTTGTGTGAAGCTGGCAGGGAATGTCACAATCGTGTCAGCGCAAGACACTGCAACTGTCATGAGAGCTGGTTGTCAAGTTCCCGAATTGCAATTTTGTGTCCAGAAGGGCATTGCAATGGCCAGAACTTTGAAGACTGATTGTAAGTACCCTCTGCCCAATACTGTCGTAACTCTGAATGACGAGTCGCTGAACGAGTGGTCACTAAGTGAGGACTGCCTGTAGTTATAGTAGAGGTGTAACCATTATTTGGCTTACTTGACTGCCACATCACAGTTTCATGGAGAATATAGTTCATCCCCCTATATTTCAGAGAACGAACAGGAAGACCTCGTTTATCATGCTCTGATAATCTGCCTGGACATCACTGATCATCTGCCAGCTACAGTCTTTGTTCATTCTTTTAGAATCGCTGTTACAGTTTTGATCACGGCTGCTGGCACGGAACTTACTTCATCCCATTCTTTTGTCCTCCTGCAACAAAAATGGCCTGCAATGCAGCACAATTCCAGGGAGGAAGGAGGGGTAATTCTGAGCTTACAGACCTTGCAATGTTATTACATCTTAAATATAATATCTTGCCAACACCTCCTATTTTTAACCCAGCTTCTCTCTAACCCCACCCCACCCCTTGGTACCTCATTCTAACTTTCTCGTGTCATTGCAGTCCATAAAACTGCCTAGGGAAAAAAATCCTTCTTTAGATAGCTCCAGTAAGCAATTGATGAATTCTGATTCATAGCTTCTCTTCCTGGCATTCTTTCACTACTGTATTTTGTCCATTATGAGATCTTAAAAGAAATTAAAAATTTATGGCAACTTTATAGTTTTTCCTTTCACTGCTGTTTGAGGCTGAATACCTAGGAAGACTTCAGGCTTTTATAACCGCTCAGTAAAAGAGCCCACGATTCAATAATATATTGAAATTGTGAATAGAATTGCAATCAGATAATCCATCATCTTCTCCACATAAACTGCTTAGTTAATCTATATCTCTTGCCGGCTGAGAATTTGTAGAAATATTGAATGATTGGAACAACTTTCTCACATTCATTCTCTCCCAGTTATTCTCTGTCTAGCACACAAATGAGAGTGTGTTCTACTACAGGTTGTTTATATAGTCACTTCTCAAGTGGGATGTTTGCTGGAACAGCTGACTAGATTAAGATGCTTAGTTTGCAAAGTTCTTTTTGCTATAATGGACTAACACTGCTAGTTCTCTATATCTTATACTTTTCTGGATGTGACTTTTCAGTAGCTTTAGTAACTTTGTCAAGATAAACTGTGACACCATTTCAAGGGTTCTTAAGACCTGTTTTTTCTATGCTGGATGCATATTTCTTTTACATGTTGACCAATTTAACAATCTTTTTCCTGTAGGCAGTTCATTTTATAGTGCCTTGTAATAATGTGAGCTTCTCAGAGTCAGGAAGTGCCTAAATTAAACAAGCAAACAAACAAAAATTACAAATGGCAAATCATAGTGTTAAAACTGCTTTTCAGTAGTTTACTTTAAGCAACAAATGAAGAAAGGGACCTCTGTATTTTAAAATGATATTTTTTTCTTTCAGAAGTGTGATGGATATAAAGAAATTATACTGATGTAATTCCTTTCTTGTTATATGCTTTTTTTTGTATTTGTAATTATTCTTTTCCCCCACTTGGGGAAAAAGTGCTCATCTGCACCATTTGCTCTTTGAAGCAATGCAGTTCAGACCTGTGCAACCTTACTGCACGCTGCTTCTCAATAACCCATAAGGTTTATGGTGAGCACCGATGAGAGTGATGTTGTTCAAGAAAGCTTTCAGTCATGCCAATCTCCATCTGTACAATTCTGAAGCATTCTTATTACATGGCTATTGTTTGTGGAGCCTGACTGGAATTCAAAAGCTTTCTGAATAGAAGATTGTGGCTTCTATCTTTCTTGTAGCAGATTTTTTTTGCTTGATTTTGTAGATTTCTCTACAAAAGGGAGGGTTATATGGCAAAGGAGGGCAGGTTTTAATTAGTTTAGTTAGTTTAAGTCTAGTTTTAGTTTAGTTTCAAAAGCTCTCTTTAACAGGTTCAATCATCTAGGCACCAAAAATGAGAAAAGAAGAAGAAAAGTCCAATAATACAAATGGTCAGAAAGTAGTAAATGATAATAAAGGGGTCACTCCCTTTTGAAATTTACTTCCCAGCCTTTCCTGACTTATAACTCATATGCCTTCTGCCACCTCAGATCGCCTTCTGCCACCAAGAGCCTCCCACCGGCCAGTATACTCCCAGTGCCGTCGGCTAGACAATATCGACTGGCGACACCCAAGGGGAGAGCCTTCTCCATGGGAGCACTTGTCCTCTGGAATGAAATGCCTCCAGAATTAAGAACTATCCCTCTACTTACGCACCTTCCACTGTGCTCTCAAAACCTTTTTTTTCCAACAAGCCGGGCTGGCATAAAATGAATTTTTAAAAATGAATTTCTATTAATGTTAATCGGGGTTTGTTTGGTTTTTTAATTTTATGAGAGGCCAAATTATTTAATATGCTTTTTAAACTGTTTTTAACTTTTATATATCTGCTTTATTTTGGCTGTACACCGCCCTCAGTCCTTCGGGAGTAGGGCGGTATAAAAAACTAATTAAACTAAACTAAACTAAACTAAACTAAACTAAACTAAACTAAACTAAACTAAACTAAACTAAACTAAACTAAACTAAACTAAACTAAACTAAACCTGATTTCTTAAAAGGAGTTTAACCTTTAATAGACACCTCCTTACCATTCATCATCATCATTGTCGACAATGCTATATGGCAGGGGTGTCAAAGTCCATTTCATTGAGGGCTGCATCAGTGTTGTGTTGGCAGTGGAGACCCCCAGACTTATAGTCATGGGGGACTTTAACCTGCCATCGTTGGGCGAATCATCCGTGGTAGCTCGGGAGTTCATGGCTTCCATGACGGCCATGGACCTGACCCAAGTAATTCAAGGCCCCACTCACGAGGGTGGACATACGCCGGACCTCATCTTTGTCTCGGGCCAATGGAAAAGTGATCTGGGTACAGGGGATATAGTCATCACACCCTTGTCATGGTCAGACCACTCACTTCTCCGGCTCGACTTTCCGACCGCTGCTCCCCTCCGCGGGGAGGCGGAACCAGAGTCACTAATCTGGTACCGCCCCAGGCGCTTGATGGACCCGGATGGGTTCCAGACAGCGCTTGGGCCATTTCCTGTATCCCTGACCCGCGCCCCGATGGAGGACCTCACGGCCGCATGGAATAGTGCGGCCGTGGGAGCCTTAGATCGGGTCGCGCCCCTGCGGCCTCTCTCGCGGCGGCGAACCACCCTGGCTCCTTGGTTCACTGTGGAGCTGCGGGTGATGAAACGCCGCAAGAGATGCCTAGAGAGAAGATGGAGGGCTAGCCGCTCTGAATCTGACCGGACACAGGTAAGAGCCCATTTACGGACTTACATTGTGGCGCTGAGAGTGGCCAAACGTCATCATTGTGCCACTCTCATAGCATCCGCAGAAAACCGCCCTGCCGCCCTGTTTAGGGTGACCCGCGACCTCCTTCAACAGAGGGAACGGGAAGCCCCGCTACAGGGTAGAGCAGAGGAATTTGTGATTTTTCTGCAGGAGAAAACCGCCCAGATACAGAGTGAGCTAACCCCCATTCATGACCCAGTGGGATGCCACGAGAGAGATCTTGTTTGGGAGGAGTTTGACTCCGTTACTTCCGAGGATATGGACAGGCTACGTGGGCGACTGCGAGCCACCACATGTTTATTGGACCCGTGCCCCTCCTGGCTTGTACTGGCATCCTGGGAGGTGACACGAGGCTGGCTCCAAGAGGTTGTCAACGCATCCTTGAGTGAGGGTTCCTTGCCTGCCTCCCTAAAAGAGGCCATGGTGAGGCCCCTCCTCAAGAAGCCCTCTTTGGACCCAGCTCTTTTGAACAACTACCGTCCAGTCTCCAACCTTCCCTTCTTGGCGAAGGTTGTTGAGAGTGTGGTGGCACAACAGTTTCCCCGTCACCTGGAGGAAGTTGACTATCTAGATCCGCGCCAGTCCGGCTTTCGGCCCGGGCATAGCACCGAGACGGCATTGGTCGCGTTGGTAGATGATCTCTGGAGGGCCAGAGATGGGGGATGTTCCTCCATCCTGGTCCTATTAGACCTCTCGGCGGCTTTCGATACCATCGACCATGGTATCCTATTGCATCGGCTGGGGGGGTTGGGGGTGGGAGGCACCGTTTTACGGTGGTTCTCCTCCTACCTCTCTGGCCGATCGCAATTTGTGCGTGCAGGAGAGCAGAGGTCGACCCCGAGACCCCTCACATGCGGGGTGCCTCAGGGGTCGGTCCTCTCGCCTCTCCTGTTTAACGCATACATGAAGCCGCTGGGCGAGATCATCCGTGGTTTTGGGGTAGAGTACCACCTGTACGCTGATGACACCCAGCTGTACATACCTACCCCAAACCACCCCAACGATGCCGTAGCGGTGATGTGCCGGTGCTTGGAAGCCGTGCGGATCTGGATGGGAAGTAACGGACTTAGGCTCAACCCGACCAAGACCGAGTGGCTGTGGTTTCCGGCTGCCCGGTTCAACCAGCTCTCTCCAACGCTGGCCATAGGGGGCGAACATCTTGCCCCTGTGGATGGGGCGCGCAACTTGGGTGTCCTCCTGGATACCCGGCTGTCCATGGAAGATCAAGTGACAGCCGTGGCCAGGAGGGCGTTTTACCAGGTTCGCCTGGTACGCCAGTTGCGCCCCCTATTGGATCGGGACGCCCTTCGCACAGTCACTCATGCTCTCGTGACATCCCGACTGGATTATTGCAACTCTCTCTACATGGGGCTCCCCTTGAGGTGTACCCGGAGGCTTCAGTTGGTCCAGAATGCAGCCGCGCGAGCAATTATGGGCACCTCTAGGTTTGCCCATGTAACACCGCTCTTGCGCGAGCTGCACTGGCTACCTGTCGTCTTCCGGGTGCGCTTCAAGGTGTTAATTACCATCTTCAAAGCGCTCCATGGCTCGGGACCTAGCTACCTGCGGGATCGGATCCTGCCCCATACATCCTCACGGCCGATTCGCTCCCACAGAGAGGGACTTCTCCGGGTGCCGTCCACTAGACTTTGTCAGCGGGCGACGCCCAGGGGAAGGGCCTTCTCTGTGGCGGGCCCAGCCCTCTGGAATGACCTTCCCCCCGATATCAGGACAACTACGGACCTCCGCTCCTTCCGCTTAAAATTAAAGACTCACTTTTTTCGTCTGGCCGGCCTTGGGTAGTCTCTTTTTAGGTTAGGGTTTTTTAGGGGTAATTTTTAGTTTATAGGTTTTAGCGCAGGATTTATTTAATTTATTTTTAATTCTGTATTTTGTACTTGTCTGTGTTTATTTGTATTTTTAATTGCCTGTGCCCCGCCTCGAGTCCCCTCGGGGAGAGAGAGCGGGATATAAATTAAATTATTATTATTATTATTATTATGTTGGGGGCGCCTGCGGTGACCTGAGCACTCTGCCAGCAAAAATGGATCTCAGGAAGTTGTTGCAGCCAAAATCGGAACTCAGGGGGCCGTGTGGGCCCCCGGATTCCATTTTCGCTGCAAGAGGCACTACCAGCCGGTTCTTTGCTATTTCCAGGGTGGCTCCACAGGCTAGATGTAAGCACCCTTGAGTTTGTCATCCCTGCCATATGGTTTATTGAATGACCTAAGCACAAATTATAAGGCAAAACATTGAAAGTCCATCAGGTTTACAAATTCTTTCAGTTTCATGGTGGCAGATGCCCATGTTTGGAATGCAAAGCCTGAAGATAGGGAGCCTCAACCTTCAAGGTTGGTAGGAGTACAATTCTCAGAATTCCCCACCCAGCATGGATAATTCATCTGGAAAGCGTTAGGTTGGAAATGGCTGCCTTACACAATTAAATGAGCAAGTTTTCATCCTTCAAGTGTTTTGATTTACTTGACAGAGATGCTCAACTAATGGAATTAATGCAGGAGACTAAACTGCCCATCCTATAAACAAATCAACAGAGACAGACATTGCAGGGAGAAAGACAGACTCAAACAGAATAACAGAACACCACTGGTTATCAAATCATTTACACGTATTATTAATTAGTTGCAACTAACACTGGATGATGATGCATTTTCTCAGCCACTCAGTGGTAGACTTTCTTTCGTCTAGACAACAACTCTATCTGAAGAGGACTCTCACAAGCAGCAACAAGGACAAGGATGCAAACATTTGCAGATTCTGCAATAAATCCAGTTGTCTACAGGTAGTCCTCAACTTATGACAATTGATCCCCAAAATTTAAGTAGTTAAGTGAGAAATTTGGTTAAGAACATGGTTGTTAAATGAATATGACTTTGCTTGTCAGAACATTGCAATAGGGAACAATGCAACTGTCATAAATATGAACCAGTTGTCAAGCATCCCAATGTAAATCATGTGACCACAGGGATTCATAAGTGTGGGAAATGGTCATAAGTCATTTTTTTCAGTGCCATTGTAACTTCAAACAGTCACTAAATGAACTGCTGTAAGCTGAGACCTACCTGTACTTTGTCCCTTCATCCACGTCAATGCATCATCATAAATGCCCCATGTACAAGCTTTAGAGATACCTGCATATGCTTTTCCCCCAATGTGACACATGCCATCATCTTTCAGCAACCTTCCTCTGGATTCTACCTAAGGCAAATGTTATGCATAAGAATCAATGAAGACAATATTGACATCATAACTGAAATCAAGGACAATGTAGTTTCAGAACAGGTCAACCTTCAAGGACATTCCATGGCAAAGTTCAAACCGACCATTTAAAAAAAATAAAAGACAAACTTGAACTGTCCCCATTGACTGAGAAATTCTGGAATTTACATACATCACATCATTTCAGGCAATCTCAGAGGATCACAACACAATGAGTTTTAAACACATGCAATGATTAATCGGTAAGGTACTTGTAAGGGCACGGGTGTCAAACTCGCAGCGTCACATTGTCAAGTGATGTTTTCCTCTTCGCAGAGCTGGGGTGGGCGTGGCCTGCACGTGACACATCCAGCCCACAGGCCGCCCGTTTGACACCTCTGTTGGAGGGGGTGAATAGAATGCAATGGCTCAGAGGTCAAAGATGCTGAGCTTGTTAGCTGGAAAGCTGACAGCCCAGGCTTGAGAGCCGAGCATTGTATGACAGGATGAGCTCCCATTACTTGCCCCAGATTCTGCCAAACTAGCATGCAAATGCGAGTAGATAAATACATACATCGTATTCAGAAAGTATTCAGACCCCGCTTACTGTTGTCAATTTTGTTATGCCGCAGCCTGACTCTAATTATTGAAATACATTTTTTCTCATTAATCTACACTCAGTGCCCCATAATGATAAAGCAAAAAAACAGAATTTTAGTAATGTCTGTAAATGTATTAAATGCACTGTAGGTACCACTTCGATGGGAAGGTGACAATATTCCATGCACCTTGGTGTATAGTCATGCTGACTACATGACCACAGAAGTGTCTTTGGACAACGCTGGCTCTCTTGCCCAAGAAATTAAGATGAGCACCACCACCACCCTTAGAGCTGGACATGACTGGACAAGGGAAACCTTTATCTTTCTTTACTTTAAGTTATTTGTAATGTAAAGCAGGAGTCTCCAACCTTGGCAACTTTAAGACCTGTGGACTTCAACTCCCAGAATTCCAGGAGTTGAAGTTTACAAATCTTAAAATTGCCAAGGTTGGAGACACCTGATCTAAAGAGCCAGTTGGTGGAGTGGTGAAGGCACCAAGCTAAAAACCAGGGAGTTTCTGCCTGGGGTACAAAGCCAGCTGGATGACCTTGGGCAAGTCCTTCTGTCAAATCTAGGAAGATGACATCAGCAAACCACCTCTGAAACCTTGCCAAAAGTACTGCAAGGACTTGTTCATGCAGTTGCCAGGAGTCAAAAATGAACTGGAAGACATCCCAAAATAAAAACCCAAAACAAAACCCTGCCCCACATACAAACTCTACATGCAAAACTATTGTCACCTCCCTTCCCTCCACCTTACCCCAATTTAAATTCTTCATCAGATTAGCCACTCTATGCATCTGATCAAGCAAGCTGCATGTCATGAAAGCTTAGACCAGGGCTGACAAACTCCTGGCCCAGATGTGCCATGTGCTGGCCACGCCCATACCCAGTTTAGCAAAGAGGAAAAAAGTCCTGATACATCATTTGACCCCACCGTGACAATGTGAGTTTGAAATCCCTGGCTTCGACTTCTTAATCAAATTTGTTAGCTGGAAAAGGTACTACCAGACTCCTGATTTTTTGCTACCATGGATTCTCATAGCTCTTCTCCTCCTACAACGTCTATCTATATCACCTGAAGTAAAAGTTCATGCTGTAACAGAATAATTGTCTCGGTCGTATTAAGATTTTTGGTTGGAATAATACAATGAGTTTTTAACCCATTGTTAATTGATAAGGTACTTCTAATCTGTCATATAAAAGTAGTAAAGCGGTGAAGGACCAAAATTGGGCAAATCAACATTACAAGATATCTATGGAAGCTTATGCCCTGTCACTTATCGTCCAACACCAGAGGGTTGATGCTTGGGGGGGGGAATGGAAAAAAAGGATGCTACATGTGCTGTTCTGAGTTCCCAGAAGAAAGATGGGATAGAAATTAATGAAGCACATTTAACAAAATTCATGGAATTGAATCTTCTGTGGGCTCTAAACAACTGTGATTTCATGCAACAGGAATCAGATACTTCTCTTAAGTAACTCTTTAAATTAGATGTCAGCAGCTTTAAAATTAAATGAGAAATGGGTGCAAGTTTTACATTGAAAAGGAAGTTATATGTGGCCGAATATCAGGCCTAAGCCAGAAATGCCTGTTTTAGTTCAATCAATCAATCAATCAGAATAGAGCTGGAGGTTCTCTAGTCCAGCAGGAAACACAATACAATTTGAGACAAGTGGCTGTCCAGACTCTTCTTAACAACCTCCAGTGATGAAGCACCAACCAAGTATGGTAAGCTGTAAGCACCAACAAAGCAAGCTGTTCCATTCACACAAAAAACCCTAGGTATAAAAGAATTGGAAACCACTGCCTACAGCACAAGAGGATTAGTTTCGCTATCCTGGGAAATTAGCAGGAGTCGCAAGCATTGCCTCTGGCACGAAGAGCCTTGTGTCTTTGAACAAACTACACGTCTGAAGCACAATTTAACCTAAGCCCCAGAACAAAAGGCAGCCCCAGAGCGATCGCCTTGCATCAGGAAGCACCTTACACGGTATTGTTGCAGGGTCGACGCTGTTCGAAACGGAATAAATATTTGATCAGGATCGATCGTTTCCTGAATTGATTTTCGGAAGGCACAAACAACCCGCACCTCGGTTTCCTTCCTGCCACGGAGGGCCGGAATCCAATTCCGGCCAGAGCCCTCAGGCCTGCCTAGGCGTGGCCCAGCATTGCGCTTTTCATCTGGCCTCGCTACTTCTCCCCCTCCACTCTTCTCTCCCTCCCTCCCTCCCTCCCTCCTTTCTTCCCACCGCCCCCCCCCCTCCCTCCGCTCTTTCCCAGGCCCAATGAGGTCAGCGCCGGAATAAAACCGCTGCAGTTTCCCGAGACGCCCTGATTCGGCTTGGGGCTTCTTCGCGCATCCCCGGGGTGGCTGCCACGAATTCGGGCAGGGTAAGTCAGCGCTCAAGTTGAGGAGGGAGGGGGACGTCGCATCGCTGCTCAGCAAAGCGAAAAGCCGAACAAGTTTGAGAGTCTCTTAGAATTTTTTTTTGGGGGGGGGAGGTGACCCTCCTAGTGCCCAAGCAAAGGGTGTTGATTGATTCATCGATTGCAACAAAAGGGGGACCTTGCAAAGCGAGGGGAAGTCAATGCAATGACAAAGAGATTCTGGCGTGTGGGATGATGGAGGGATGCCTGGCGCTTCGTGACCTTCTCTTTTGTTTCTCCTCTTTCTCCCCTCCTCCTCCTCTCCCCCGCCCTCCTGGCAACTGTTTTCAGTGGGGAAACGGGCAGCGTCGCGACGTGCCTCCACTTCTTTGATTCCCCACGTGACGAGAACCCGGGAGACCTATGCGGAGCTGCGGGGAGGTAGCGAGAAGCTTCTTGGTGTTGGGTCCAGGTTGGCTTTTTGCAGTGTTTCTAATGACCGGCAGAAGAGAATGCACGAGTCACTCGGGGTTGAACTGAGCAGCAACGCAGGATTTCTCGCTAGTTATGACGCCGTAAGGTGCGAGCCACGTTTGTCCGGATGGATGAACAGCCTGGGGTTGGGGTCGCCAAGCCGCGAAGGGAATCCCTCGACGGATGCCCTTGAGAGCCGGCGGTTGGCCTAACCTGGCGGTCCGATGTGCCGCCGCGGAAATTCCGGAGGGAAAAGGCTGGTACTGCTGGTAGGTCGATTGTTGTAAGGGTTAATTGCTGTATTAATCAATTAATTGCTGTAAGGAGAGATGGCATTCCGAGAATTCCCCAAGCCTTAAATAGAATATTGTTCTCTTTCCATTGTTTTAAACAACTGAAAAGGCTTTTTGATAAAACTTTGACATCCAGATTTTGAAGTACTTGTAAAACATGGAGTAAAAGCTAATCTACATAGACCTTAGATATGAGTTTTACAGCTTGTTTGCAAATAAAGGCAATTGAGAAGTGCAAAGCTTTTTGTCCCAAACAGATTTACTTACCCATCACTGGACTCAAAAGAAACTTACACACAAAGTAGAATTGTTGTTTATCTTGTCTATTTCATGATTTGTGTGTGTTTGTTAACATTGGGGTTCTGGAGTAGTGAAGATTCTTATTTTTAATCTTTCTGATTCTTTGATAACTAATTGATTGTAGCTACACTGCACTGTAAGATATTTCTGTTAGGGCACTTTTAAAATACTTTGCCATCATTGATATTATAATTTTGTGAACCAGCTATTATAATCTTTGCAGCAGTAGTACTCAAATAAACATTGTCTTATTCTGACACCTTTTAATTCATAACCTGTTGTAATTGTTAGGATCTGAGGACAATTTACTCATGACAATATTAAATAGGTTTGAACTTATACATCCCTTAGACCGATACGCTCCCACAGAGAGGGCCTTCTCAGGGTGCCGTCGGCCGGACAATGCCAACTGGCGACACCCAGGGGAAGAGCCTTCTCTGTGGCGGGCCCAGCCCTTTGGAACGACCTACCCCCTGAATTACGTACCATCACCGACCTCCGCCTCTTCCGCCAATGTCTTAAGACATATTTGTTTCAACAAGCCGGCCTAGCCTAACCTCCCATGGGGACTTTTAGGTAGTTTTAAATTGGGTTTTTAAAATTTGGTTTTAGCGCAGGATAGGTTATTTAATAGTTTTTTAAATTATATTTATTGTATTTTGTATGTTTTTAAATTTTCCTGTGCGCCGCCCTGGGTCCTTCGTGGAGAAGGGCGGGATATAAATTTAAATAAATAAATAAATAAATAAATACAATTAATAATAATGCTGAGATTCATATAGTAAATTTAATGCTTCGGTGACATGGTAAAGATTATTATTGTGCCAAGCATATTACAGCATCAGGTGGTCTTTAAAAAAAAATATGTGTGATATTTGGGAATGTTTTTGTTTGAGTCTTGCTGTATGCTACAGAGAATTACATTGAGCAGCCCTATAAATCTATTACATAAATAAATAAAAATATTGGCTAAGAGAAGTCACCTTGAGAGAGTTTTAAAAACTGTAGGCTACTTTTTTATATTTAATCGAACAAATCCACTTTGGGATTCTGCTTCTGCTATGCAAACTATTACATCTACGCAAATACAGCAAGAAAAAATCCTACTTAATCAGGGCTTAGTAATTAGATCAATCTTCTCTAACTTGATGCCTTTCTTGCATTGAAATATGGTTCCCAGAATCTCGGGCCAGACATGATCATCTAGGTAGAACAATGAAAACAGGATACTAAAAGTATTTGGAGAATACCCGGCTAGGGAATGCATGGTTCATCTGTGTTCATAATTAAAACAAATGGTTGATACTCTTCTGTGAAACTTTTTCATACTTTTCCTTTGCTTTGGTATTCATATGAGGTGGAGTAAAACAGAAGTCCGGTTTACAAATGGATGTATATGCAAATTTAGCTAAGCCTTACAAATCAAACCATCCTTTATTCAAGAATGAATATTGTTTCTTATTTCACACTCTTGTTTCTAGTACTTGGAAAGAAACACTTGGCTGGTGTAGTTGTACTGTAAAACAAACTGACAATTTTAAAAAGCTAACAGCAAAAATTTGAATTTGAATTACACGAAGGCTGCAATGCTACATTCACTTTGCTTTGTAACTTGTATTCATTGGGGCTTGCTTCAGACAGAAGTGTCTTAACATTGCTTTTGACTTTATAATTGATAGCTTATAGATGTACCTACTGAAAGAAATTTGTTCAATCTCTTCCTCTCTTCACTAATGTTCTTATTTGAATAAATTTAATTCTTTATTTTTTAATCCTGATTGTTTGAGTTTTCATTGTACCTGAATACCTCTCAACACATTCAGAGTTTGTTAGGAAGCATAGGTAAAATATGGGAAGAAGGTAAGGGGGAACCTGTTACTTGCTCTCATTAAAAGCCAGCATTAAAGATATGATGCATATGTGGAATTAGAGTTTTCTAACAGATTTCTTATTGATTTGTTTTACAGCATGTTAAATATGGATTGTTTTAAGTCTCCTCACAGTTTTTTTCCTCCCAGCTAGAAGAGACTGTTTTTAACTATGCTGGACCTTGTAGGCATAGACAGATTTTGAAGCTACTGAATGGATCCATCCTCACTGACCTGTGGAAGTACTTTGGAACATGTGGTTTGTGGAAGGTAGCTTCAGCTAGAGGATTCGGTCCATTCACATGAGAAATGAGGACTGCTTGTTTCTTCAGGAATTTAAAAGCAAGCTTCCAGTCAGTGGCTGCATCGTTTGCATCTAAGATTGTGAGCTAACCGCTTGGAACAATTTCAAACTCCACCCCTTTTATTATAGGCAATTGTTCTTCATGTGGTGAATAGGCTTGCTTTGTGTTGAGTGGCAGAGCTGTTGACAAGGCTTCTGTGTGCTTCGCTCACCAGCCGAGGGAGGGAGGAAGGGCAGGAAGACAATGAGCCAGAGAAGGCTGAATATTTCAGCAACACCTCGGATTTAGCCATGAGCCAGCCGCCTAGTGGAGGCGGTCCTGCAACCTCCTCTCCTCGTTTGCTTCCTGAGGGCAGCAGCAGCCGAACGAAGCAGCAGCGTGCATTCTCTCCAGGCAGACCCAAGGAGTCTCTTGTACGCCAGCCTTTGCCAGCTGCCAATTCATCCCGCTTCACAACAGCAGCAGCTGCAGTTCCTGCCTCGAAAGCAAGCTCTACCCGGCAGCAGCTACTGCAGCAATCACCAACAGGACAGAAAACTAGCCGGGTCAAGGGTGGAGGAGCCGAAGGAGACAAGTTGCCTCCACAGGTTACGCCAACAAGGAGCTCAGTGCTGTTGGGAGCTGTCCATGCTGGGGATGGTGCTGAAGAGCAGCCTGCCTCATTCCTGGTCTCGGCGGGAGGGTGTCCCAGACCAAATCCAGGACCTGCAGCCGAAGCACGAGAGGCACCTCCCAAAGACACCGAGCTTACAGGTCCTAGAGCTGGAGAGCAACAGTTTGTATCTGGAGGGAAGGGGGAAAGGGTGGGCAGTTTTGTGCTTTCTCAGCTGCCATCCAAGAGCTGGAACAGGGGTAAAACAAACAAGCCTTCGCAGAAGAGTGCAGGAGAGGCAACTTCAGCTTCTTCTTCAGCTTCTTGTGGTTCAGGGAAAGGCCAGGCTCCCTCAGTGAACAATGGCAACTACTGGAAAGAAGGATGCCTGCAAAGTGAGCTCATTCAGTTTCATCTCAGGAAAGGGTTATCAGCAACTCAGGTGCAAAATAAAGGTAACAACAAAGTTAATGGCAATGGGGGCAGTTTGCCCTCCTCAACATCAATAGTGTTGCCTGCAAATGAAAGTAGCAATGGCCTCAGTGGAACTATGGAAGGCAATGTGACCCAGGAATCCCAGCTTCAGCAGCAGGAGCTGCAGGAAGAGATGGAAAAACTGGAAGAGGAGAATGAAAACCTCAAGGTGAGCAAAAGATACAGAAGGGAAGGAATAATGAGAGTGTACCACAGTTCTAGTGTGTTATGTGCATATGCTGATGGTGTTCTGGTCTGTTCCACAGAAGAAAGGAGAAGGAATGCTAATGGTAAATTCTGCTTTGAGGAGACCAAATTGTTGTTGAGATACTTACTGGTTTGCTTCCTTATTTAAGAGAAGGGGAGGGGAGGGAGTGCATAAATCCTTGGCTATGAACTGTAATGTGAATATAATACAGTATTTGCAAAAAAAATTAAAATATATTTCACCCTATATTCTAGAGCAGGGGTCCCCAATCTTTTTTGCACCAGGGACCGGTTTCATTTTAAAGAAAATTCTGCGGACCGGCTGAGCGGCTCAGCAGTCATGTGACTGGGTGGGCGTGGCCAACTTGGAAAATGTGAAATTCACTTAACAATGATCTTGGTTAGCAACCAAACTTTTGGCCTCAACTGTGGTCATAAGTTCTTTCTTTCTTTCTCTCTCTCTCTCTTTCTTTCTCTTTCTTTGTCTCTGTCTCTCTTTCTTTCCCTCTTTATCTCTCTCTATTTCTTTCTTTCTCTCTTTCTCTCTCTTTCCCTTTCTTTCTTTCTCTTTATTTTTCTCTTTCTTTCTTTCCCTCTTTCTCTCTTTTTCTTTCTCTCTCTTTCTCTCTTTCTGTCTTTCTGTATCTTTTTCTGTCTCTTTCTTTCCTTTCTGTCTCTCTTTCTCTCTGTCTGTCTTTCTCTCTCTCCCACTTTCTTTTTCTTTCTTTCCCTTTTTCTTTCTCTCTCTCTCTCTCTGTCTCTCTCCTTCATCCGCCCATCTCTGTCACTGTGTGTGTGTGTCTGTCTGTCTGTCTGTCTGTCTTGCATTCACTCAATCACTCATTCTGTGTCTCTGTCTATCTTTCTCTCCCTCCCTCTGTCTCTCTATGTGTGTCTGTCATCGTCGTCCCCAGCCTCCTCAGCCCACCCGCCGCGCTTGGTTGCTCGTTCACTCGGTCAGGCTCCGTGGCTGGGTAGGAGCCGGGCCGCAGGGCTGGAGAGGAGGAGGAGGGGGCAGCCCATTGGGCAGAGCGCACGGAAGAACTCAGGAGGATGGTGGGGGCTCTTCCTCCACCCTCGTCGACAGAGGGACTCCTGAGCGCCGCCGGAGCAACCCTCCCTACGGCCGCCAGTTCCCTCCCCCGCCTGTGGAGCCTCCGCAGCCCCTGGAGGAAAACGAGTGGCCGGCATGCCAGCAGGGGAGGCTCCGCGAGGGGGAGGGAATTGGTGGCCGGTAGGGAGGGTTACTCCGCCGGCGCCCAGGAGTCCCTCCGTCGACGAGGGTGGAGGAAGAGCCGCACTCCAACGGCGCGAACAGCTGCGCATGCGTTCTCCCCCGCGCTCTGCTCAGGGAGCTGCCCCCTCCTCCCTCCTCCTCCTCTCCAGCCCTGCAGGCCGGCTCCTACACAGCCACGGACCGGGACCGGTCCGCGGCCCAGGGGTTGGGGACCCCTGTTCTAGCCTTTGATTAATTTTTCCTATTGTGTACCAAATTGACTATCACTATATAAGTTAATATGAGGTTCAATCCAGCAAATTGATGAAGTAACAGAGTTAATAACCTAGTGTTACTTACAACCCCATAAAATAATAATCTGTGACTTCCCATAAATTGAGTTGCACAAAATAAAGGCAAGATATAAATCTAATAAATGAATCAAATATATAAAATAAAGATAATGGTTTCATTGAGATTAGGATTCGACAAGAAGTGAGTAGAGTATGACATGCATGTTTAATAGTTACATTTTTATGTATGTTCCTCAAAGATTTTCAGACTTTGTGGTATAGTAACTGCCCTTATGGACTTGCTAAGGCAAGCTGTGCATCAAAAACCATGCCTTGATTTGACAATACTTCTGCTTTGCTTACATTTGCTGCTGTGGCCTAGAGGTCGAGCTCTCACCACCCAATCAGGAGGTTGTGAGTTCAATTCTAGGTAGAGGCAGATGTAGGGTCTCCTGCTTGGGCAGGGGGTTGGACTAGATGATCTGCAAGGTCCCTTCCAACTCTGTTAATCTGTTAACTAAATTACCATTACCCTCTAAATTACTCTTGATTTTCTAGTAGCCTCAATCCAATTTGAGACTCCCTGAGTTATAGACATTTAGAAATTATTATTTTCTAAATAAATGTTCTACGATTATTGCACCTGTAAGAGATAAAAAATGTACATAGTTGAACATGATTTGTGAGATGTTGTACTCCATTCTTCAAACTTCTCATTGCCACATACATGTATTATAGAACATACATGGCTGACATATTTGGGAATTCTCCTTCCTGGCTTATGAAGCAGTTTCATTGTGCTACATTTGCACATGCTTCTTTCAGTGCTGCCTTTTGGGCAATTCAAGGAATATTTGAAATATAAATGGATCAATTCTTAATTTGGGATCACCATTCTTCTTCTTTTGCCATTTGTAATACTTGCAAGCATAAGGAAGCTAGGTGGGAAACCATATACTTCTGTTATAACAGTTATTTAAGAACCATGGGTAAATTAACATATCTTGTGTTCTTTATCAATGTGACCTGATGTCATTTTACATTTTCTATCTGTTCTTTCTGAACATGTGCCAGAATGAAATAGATGAGCTTAGAACTGAAATGGATGAGATGAGGGACAGCTTTTTTGAAGAGGATGCTTGCCAACTTCAGGAAGTGCGCCATGAATTGGAGAGAGCTAACAAAAACTGTAGGATCCTTCAGTATCGTCTTCGAAAAGCAGAGCGGAAGAAGCTCCGCTATGCACAGACTGGAGAAATTGATGGAGAACTGCTCCGTAGTTTGGAACAGGATTTAAAGGTAATTTGAGGCCAGAAGATGAGTAATCAGTGAGAAAAACAATCAGATTATGATACCTTTACTTATCATAATCTTTTGCCGGAAGGCAAATGTAGTATAAATCCAAGTTGTCTTGTGGTTTTGACAACTGGAATTTAATTATCTAAGGCAGAGTAAGCAAAGTTCTCCTAGGGTTTTTTGACATTTCTCATCTGTCCAAACCAACCTGATTTATCAGTTGTGAGATTCATAGTCCAAAATATTTTGTGGTCATTAGAATGCCGTGTCTCTCATACACATCCTTACCTTATGCTCATTTTTTACTCCCCACCTCTTCTGCTCAATTATTTAGAAGTATCCAATCACTAGGGAATCACTAGAGATCACATTCCAGAGGTCATCAATTGACAGATATTTTAAAGACTTCTAAATGAAATTACAACCTTAAGGTTTATAATGTTATTTAATTTAATTTTAGTGAATGCATGTAGAAATCAATGCCACATACCAGTTTTTTCCCCTTTCAATTGAAACAAAAAAAAAAGAATATAACTCTGGTTAATACTATAATCCCAGGATCAATGTAGAGATCAAGCTCAGGCTGACTTGGTCCTAATTCAGTAAGCTATAAGGGAGAGGGATGGGGATACAGAACCCAGCTTTCAAGGTTCTGTTATTACTTATATCAATATAGTTCCAGTTATACCAGTGGAATCTATTTTCTGATGTGACCTAGCTTGGAGGATTGACAGTCAGAGGCAAATGAGTATATTAATTAAGAGAGGAAGCACATTGCTTTTCCTTTTCTGCCCTTCAGCTCATCACCAGAGACCATCTAGACAGTAAGCCAAGAATTCCGTTGTGTAATTTTTTTTTATATGCGTGTTACGTTTTTGAGCTGATCAATAAATAAGTCAGGGAGACTAGGATAGATCTATTTCGAGCTTATTAGCTCTCATCAGCTAGCCATTCCCTTACTGGGATTCGAACCAGGCCTGTATTATGGCTAGCTGATTAGAGCTAATAAGCTCGAAATAGATCTATCCTAGTCTCCCTAACTTATTTATTGATCAGCTGAAAAACGTCACACACACACACACACACACACATATATATATTCGTAGATTTTCACGGGTGTAGGTATGCTGGTCTTGTTGTATTCAGGCGTTTCCCCATGTAAGCATGAGATTGTTTTTGCAACGTTTCGGCAAGATCTAACTTGCCATCTTCAGGACCGAAGCCTGAAAATGGCAAGTGAAATCTTGCCGAAACGTGTGTGTGTGTGTGTGTGTGTGTGTGTGTGCGTATTTCTTCTTTTGAGATGTTCAATCTAGGAAAAAGGAAACCATAAATTGTTGCATACCAACTCGGGAGGAAGAATATTAAAATGAGTTTTACGAGACATTTGTCTGGGCTACAAATCAAACAAATTAATTACTCAGTGCTTGAGTTGGAAGCTAAGCACTAATAAAAGAATTGCCTAGATTAAAGTATGAAATATAATTGCATTGCTTTGTAATAATACAAGAGTTTTTATTTTTAATAACAGCCACAGCAAAACATGTTCAATAGTTAACCAAATATTTTATACCAAGGTGGTCTTGGCTTTCATAGACCTACCAATGAACATGTCTCCTTATCATTTACTGTACAGGTAGTCTTTGACTTACAACAGTTCATTTAGTGACCGTTCACTGTTACAACGGCACTGAAAAATGTCACTTTTGACCATTTTTCAAAATTATGACTTTTGCAGTGTCCTTATGATCAAAATTTGGATGTTTGGGAACTGGTTCATATTTATGACTGTTGCTGTGTCCTGGAGTCATGTGATCACCTTTTGTGACCTTCTGACAAGCAAAGTCAATGGAGGAGCCAGTTTCACTTAACAACCAGGTTACTAACTTATCAACTGCAGTGATTCACTTAACAACTGTAGCAAGAGAGATCTCAAAATGGGTCAAAATTCACTGAGCAAATGTCTCACTTAACAGAAATGTTGGACTCAATTGCAGTCGTACGTTGAGAACTACCTGTACTTCGTTAATTCCATTTTGGCTCTAGTTTCCCTTCCTAAGGTTGTAATTCTTCTCAGACTAAAACTTCATGCCAGTTACTGGCTGATAACTGGGCCCAGGAGTCTAATGATGAAAGAGTTAATCTTTGGGAATTCTATTCATCCTATTGTTGCAGAGTATCAGAATAGATCTCAAAAGAGTAAACTGGAGTGCCTGAGGTAACAATAATTGCATTCGTGGTGGGTTTTTTTTAATTCGGAAGAACATTTTATTCAGTATTTAATAGAACTAATATGAGTTGTCACAATACACCCCTAAACTCCTCAAGCATGTTAAGCCCTACTATCAAAGTTATTTTCCTGCCTGAAAATGTTAAATATCCTTCCATGTAGGTTGCAAAAGATGTTTCAGTCAGACTTCACCATGAGTTGGAAAATGTGGAAGAAAAACGCTCCACCACAGAAGATGAAAACGAAAAGTTGAGGCAGCAGCTGATAGAAGCTGAGATTGCAAAGCACGCTCTTCAGAATGAATTTGACAGAATAAAAGAGGTCAGTGATGAGCTTCTCATCAGAAGTGGGACAGGCCAAATTGGCTGAGGTGGGATAGATACATCAAGAGTTGTAATATGCTACATCGCTATGTTTCCTGCCTCTTCTCTGACTGCACTGGTTACAGCTGATCTGCGGGCGAAAAGCAGTTTTGCTTTTCAGACAGATTTGAAAGTCTATTTATTATTGTATCATGGTAAACAACCTGCAAATCTGAGAAATGATTATTTAAGACTTTTTTTAAAAAAAATTGATCTCTTTAGTGAATACAATTGTGTTGAAGGCAGTACCTTGCAACGCTCTCTACATGGGGCTCCCCTTGATGTGCACCCGGAGGTCCAGTTGGTTCAGAATGCGGTCGCGCGGGGGATTCTGGGAGCTTCTCGCTACTCCCACGTAACACCTCTCCTGCGTGAGCTGCACTGGCTCCTGGTGGCCTTCCGGGTGCGCTTCAAGGTGCTTGTCACCATCTTCTAGCTCGGGGCCTAGCTACCTACGGGACCATCTTCTGCCACATACCTCCCTACGTCCAATACGCTCCCACAGAGTGGGCCTACTGAGGGTACCAACCGCCGGTCAATGCCGGCTAGCAGTGCCCAGGGGTAGGGCCTTCTCTGTGGCGGGGCCGGCCCTCTGGAACGACCTACCCCCCGAACTTCGCACTATCACGGACCTTCCCCTCTTCCGCCGCTCACTTAAAACATATTTATTTCAACAAGCTGGTCTTGCGTAAACAGTTACTGATTCTCATAACATAACATCTGCCAAATACGTATATGGATATTAGATTTAGGGAATTTTAGCTTAGGAGGGTTGTATTTTAAATGTTCTTAATTTTAGTACAGGTTAATTTAATTCGTTTTTAACTTTGTATATATTGTATGTTTTAAAATGTTTTTTTAATTTTTTCCTGTACACCGCCCTGAGTCCCTTCGGGGAGAGGGGGCGGTTTATAAGCCTAATAATTAATTAATTAATTAATTAATTAATTAATTAATTAATTAATTAATTAACTAACTAAGTACCTGACTCAACACATTTAAAAATGCTATTTGGTACTTATGAACTACTTTTAATCTTCGGCATGTTCCTTGCTATTGCATTTAGATCAATAAGAGCAAGGACATTTAAAGAACATTTAATTAATCTGCCCTGGCCATGTTTCAACATAGCCATCTCTGGATGAAGAAACCAAAAATATTATTCAAAAAAAGCTGGGAATTTTCATATGGTTTGGATGGTGGCTTAATAACTTTGGATAGCATGCATTTGTTAAAATGTTTGTTATATCTGCTCTTTCTTTTAACAGTCCATGAAAAGAAGAGGAAGCAAAGATTTGCAAAAATCAGAAAAAAGGTCACAGCAGATGCCCGCTGAGGTGATACAGAATATTTTTTTCTGTCCTGTATACCATGCAGCAAACCATATGACCATTTAAGTTCATTTAGTGACCATTCGAAGCTACAGTGGCACTGAAAAAAGTGACTTATGGCCATTTTTCACACTTATGGCCATTGCAGCATCCCCTTGGCCACATGAGTTACATTCAGGTGCTTGACAACTCGTTCATACGGTTGCAATGTTCCAGAGTCATGAGATCCCCTTTTTCAACCTTCTGACAAGCAAAGTCAATGAGGAAGCCAGATTCACTTAGCAGCCGTGTTACTAATTTAACAACTGCAGTGATTCGCTTAACAAAGGTGGCAAGAAATGTCATAAAATGAGGCAAAACTCACTCAACAAATTTCTCACTAAGCAACATAAATTCTGAGCGCACTTGCGGTCGTAAGTCAAGGATCCCTTATAGATGATTGCAAACCTTTCCTTAGTCAATTGTGTGAAAAGGGATAAGGGATCTTGGAGTCCTAATAGACAACCATTTAGATATGAGCCAGCAGTGTGAAGCAGCTGCCAAAAAAGCCAACACAGTTCTAGGCTGCATAAACAGAGGATTAGAATCTAGATCAGTGAAGTGTTAATACCACTTTATAATGCCTTGGTAAGGCCACACTTGGAATACTGCATTCAGTTTTGGTCACCACGATGTAGAAAAGATGTGGAGACTCTAGAAAGAGTGCAGAGAAGAGCAACAAAGATGATTAGGGGACTGGAGACTAAAACACGAAGAACTGTTGCAGGAACTGGGTATGTCTAGTTTAATGCCGCCCTGGGTCCTAACAAGGAGAAGGGCGGGGTATAAATTTAATAAAATAAATATAATAATGAAAAGAAGGACCAGGGGAGACATGATAGCAGTCTTCCAATATCTCGGGGGTTGCCACAAAGAAGAGGGAGTCAAACTATTCTCCAAAGCACCTGAGGGCAGAACAAAAAGCAATGGGTGTAAACTAATCAAGGAGAGAAGCAACTTAGAACTGAGGAGAAATTTCCTGACAGTTAGAACAATTAATCAGTGGAACAGCTTGCCTCCAGAAGTTGTGAATGCCCCAACACTGGAAGTCTTTAAGAAGATGTTGGATAGCCATTTGTCTGAAATGGTATAGGGCTTCCTGCTTAGGCAGAGAGTTGGACAAGATGACCTCCAAGGTCCCTTCCAACTCTGCTATTGTATTATTAAAACCAGAGCGCTTTTTATGAAACTCATTCATCAGATTAGGATCCAGATGATCATGTTTCTGTAGATGACAAAGATTGCAACTGAACACTTGAGTCACACTTTTTGTTGCAAGTGTGGCATCAAGACAATTCCCATGTTATGCTGCCTGTCTATCTACTGCATATGTATATATTTGTACATATTGAATATATGCATACTTTGTGCTAAATTGTCATTTGGCCTCCCCAGGAGTAAAGCAATATAACTGGGGATTATTCTTTCTTTGCCACAGGAGGACAGTGAAGATCTGAAATGCCAGTTGCAATTTGTCAAAGAAGAGGCTACTCTGATGAGAAAAAAATTAGCCAAAGTTGACAAGGAAAAGGACAGATTTGAGCATGATCTTCAGAAGTATCGGTCATTTTATGGTGATCTAGACAGTCCCTTACCAAAAGGGGAAGCAGGAGGTCCACCTAGCACAAGAGAAGCAGAACTCAAGCTCCGTCTGAGGTTAGTCGAGGAAGAAGCCAATATCCTTGGAAGGAAAATCGTGGAACTGGAAGTGGAAAACAGAGGTCTGAAAGCAGAGCTTGATGACTTAAGAGGAGATGATTTCTCTGGGGCAGCCAACCCCCTCCTGGGAGAACCAAATGAATCTGTCTCAGAGTTACGGCAGCATCTGCAGTTAGTTGAAGATGAGACTGAACTGTTGAGAAGGAACCTATCCGATGCAGAAGAACAAAACAAACGTGTCACTGCAGAGCTGAACAAATACAAATACAAGGCTGGAAGTCATGATAGTTCACGACACCATGACAGCGCCAAGACGGAAATACTTCAGGAAGAATTGAAGGCTGCCCGCATGCAAATTAATGAACTCAGTGGTAAAGTCATGCAGCTCCAATATGAGAACAAGATACTGTTGTCCAACATGCAGCGCTATGATTTAGCCTCTCATTTGGGGATCCGAGGGAGTCCCAGGGACAGCGATGCTGAAAGTGAGGCAGGGAAGAAAGAAAGTGATGAGGATTCCCGTCCCCCTCACCGCAAAAGAGAAGGGCCCATTGGCGGAGAAAGTGACTCAGAGGAGGTCCGCAACATCCGTTGCTTGACCCCTACAAGATCCTTCTATCCAACCTCGATAGGTTGGCAGAAAAGCTTTAATGACCGGCAGCAAACCAAGGACATCCGCTGTGAAGCCGAACGCCTGGGCAAAACTATTGACCGCTTGATTTCTGACACCAGCACTATCATAACTGAGGCAAGAATCTATGTGGCAAATGGGGACCTTTTTGGACTTCTGGATGATGAGGACGATGGAAGTAGGATACGAGAGCATGAACTTCTTTATCGGATCAATGCCCAGATGAAGACCTTTAGGAAAGAGCTCCAAGCCTTCATTGACAGGCTAGAAGTTCCAAAGCCTTCCGATGATCGAAGTACAGATGAACCTTTGTCAGTGAGTCAGGTAGATTTTTATTTGGTCAAGCCATTGAGGAAAAAAAGTTTCAGCCCAGGATAAAAGTTAGATATTTAAGCCAAGGTGGCGCAGTGGTTAGAGTGCAGTACTGCAGGCTCCTTCAGCTGACTGCTAGCTGCAGTTCGCCAGTTCAAATCTCACCAGCTCAAGGTTGACTCAGCCTTCCATCTTCCATGGTGGGTAAAATGAGGACCCAGATTGTTGGGGGCAATATGCTGACTCTGTAAACCGCTTAGAGAGGGCTGTAAAAGCACTATGAAGCAGTATATAAGTGCTATTGCTACTTTCATGTGTAATTATATGAGACGAAGAAGACAGCCTTTAATTTCTATGACCGCAATTTAAATTTCTGAGATTATTGTTCCATTATTGGATTCTTAAGTTTTGTACAAGTAGAGCATAAGAGGAAGACATTATTGGATACTTACTGTACCTAGTAAGAGTTCTGTGGGTTGGTTAAAGAGTTGAATAGTAAATAGTCATTTGTTAGCTTTCTGTAAATTCACCCATATTATTAAAGGATTTTTCAAACTTTTATAGCTAGGAAAAAGACAGTTCAAAATCTTACGGTAATTTATAATTGAAATACACAATGAATAGCACGGAATAAATAAAACATGTAAGAGGTATTATCCCAGCATAATTTGATACTTTACAAATGATACTTAACTGTTTTAATTCTAAAATGCCAGCTGCCTGGGAGAATGTCTTAATTTGGCTCTGAAAAAAAGGTAGCCAGGTGGGTGTGGGGTGATTTCCTTAATGGAGGGTTTTCCGGCCATAGCATAACTACAAAAGAAGTTATAGCAACCTATCTTTTGCTGGGACTCCAGGGCAAGGCCTAGGAGGATGAGGATGAGAGTGACAAGGTTAATGGGAGTCGGACCTTTAGCTTGGTTTTGGAGCCCTCTTTGCTCGCCTTCTTTTTCTTTGGCTAAAATAGGGAAGAGGATGACTAGCAGAGGGAGTAACTGCAGCCAGGGCCTGCTTGCCAGTTGCCTTGTCAGTCTTCATTTTGATATATAAGCCAAAGTAGGAATGATGAGGGAAAGTGAAACTGTCAGCTTACCAGCATTTGAGTCAACCCACTTTTTAATTTGTTAATTTTACCAATAAAAGATAATATTTTTAGCTCAGGGATGAAATGAGGAGTCCTTGGTTCTCTCTGAGTTTGGTTGTTTTCTTGCAGATATTTCACCACCCAAACTAGGTAACAACATCAGTGCTAGTAAGGAATGTTGTTTACTCTCCGTTTATAACTCAGTTTATAAGACCTAAGTACCTTCCCAGCAGCAACCAGCAACCAGATGGGAAAATTCATAAATATTTCAGGAGAATGTTACAATTATTACATTGCCAATATTACTATTACAAGATTCCTTCAGATTTTTTCGCACAGCATTTGGATCAGAAATCTACAATTTTCACAAGACTAAGTAGAAAGGTTCGATGTAGCTGTTTTCCACTTGAAAAGTCAGATTTGCTGTTTTATTAATGTATCATTATCTTGTCTTTGTATTTACTTTCCCCAGATGTTCCAGCCTATCATTTTACTTATTCTCATCCTTGTCTTGTTTTCATCTCTTTCTTACACGACAATATTTAAACTTGTCTTTCTTTTTACATTGTTCTTTGTGCTGTAGATTTTAATCATTTTACCATTTGTTATAGAGTTATTTTCAGTTTGTTTTATGTTGTCCATCTTCCCAAGCTACAAAGTTCAAGAGCTATAGTTTGTGTAGTAATCACTGCTGTAAAAACACTGAAGACTGTTCGATAGGAAGAAGACAAACCAACCTCCATGCCAAAATGCAGATGTTGCAAGCAGCCCAAACCAAAGAGCTCCACAATCAATTCTGAACTAGTGTCATCCAAATAGCCAGGTAAGCAAGTGAAATTTTTACCTGCAGAATGTGCATTTAGATGTGTGTGTGTGTGTGTGTGATGCTGTAATGCCTGGGATTAGCTATTCTTACCCATATGTGATTGTTAATTTTGTGGAAGAGGATTTTATGGCTCGGGACCTAGCTATCTGCGGGATCGGATCCTGCCGCATACATCCTCACGGCCGATTCGCTCCCACAGAGAGGGGCTTCTCCGGGTGCCGTCCACTAGACTCTGTCAGCGGGCGACGCCCAGAGGAAGGGCTCTCTCTGTGGCGGGCCCAGCCCTCTGGAACGACCTTCCCCCCGACATCAGAACAACCACGGACTTCCGCTCCTTCCGTCTGAAATTAAAAACTCATCTTTTCCGTTTGGCCGGCCTTGGTTAGCCTCTCTCTACAGGGTTTAGCTGTTTTTAATTGGGTATTTTAGCAGATTAAGGGGATTTTAGCACAGGCTCATATTTAATTTTTTCTTAACTGTATGTGTATATTGTATTGTGGTTTTAGTTTCCCTGTGCACCGCTCCGAGTCCCTATGGGGAGAGGAGCGGTCTATAAATTAAATTATTATTATTTATTTTTTTATTTTATTTTATTAAATTTATACCCCGCCCTTCTCCAAACGGACCCAGGGCGGCGCACAGGGATGTTAAAACACATATAAAACATATAAAATTTTAAAAAACTTATTATAATAGACCCTGCGCTAAAACCGAATTTAAAAAACCCAAATTTAAAACTATCTAAGAGTCAGTAATGGGGGTTATGCTAGGCCGGCTAGATGGAATAGGTGTGTCTTCAGACACTTGCGGAAGAGGCGGAGGTCAGAGATGGTGCGGAGTTCAGGGGGTAGGTCGTTCCAAAGGGCAGGGCCCGCCACAGAGGAGGCTCTTCCCCTGGGTGTCGCCAGTCGGCATTGTCCAGCCGACGGCACCCTGAGGAGGCCCTCTCTGTGGGAGCGTATCGGTCTGAGGGATGTATGGGGCAGGAGGCGGTCTCGCATATAACTAGGCCCCGAGCCATGGAGCGCTTTAAAGATGGTCGTTAAAACCATCTATTATTATTATTCACACAGAAGTAGAACCCAAGCATGCTCAGAAGCCAAGTAGGGCCCTGTCATTTTGAGCATCTGCTAATTCTACTCCAGTGACTCCTTTTATATTCATAACTAATAAATTGACCTATGTATGGTTATGTGCTAAGCCAGGGAACTCTTAATTTTATTTTAGTTTGACAATATCGCCATGCAGCATGTACTTTTTGTGATTTTAGTGTGTCAGCAGCAAACAAAACAAATCAGTAGAACAAACGTCATATCATTACTTAACCAAAAATCTTTTTTGCCCTTTTCCCCTTATTCCTGTGATTAGGAGGAGGTCTGGGGGGTCTGTTTAAGAATTGTTGACCAAAATACATAACAACTTAAAATATTGATAAAGTTAGATTGACAATAAGACCGGTGGCTTTGCCAACTCACCTACATTCATCTCAACTTTCTCAAAGTGGAAGAAACGTAAGACGAGTGTTGAGACCAAATTATGTGTCAGTGTGTGTTAAGGTAGAATAGGCCCATGACAAATCAGTCATGCCATGTCCATGACAGTAAGGACATATATTGAGTAGAATAATAATGGCATGAATTTTACAGAAATCAATGGACGAGCAGGTCCTTCTTTCATTTTTGAATACAGATTGAAATATGCAAAGTGCAAGCAAAATAATGGTAATATCAATAATATTTCATTGTCAACAAGCCAAACCAAATCCCCAATAATTAAACCACTAGCCGTAGTGACTTATTTTCTAGGCAAGCAGCCAGACACTCTATGAAGTTGGTAACTATCACTCTTACCGTCTGTTTGTTTATTGATCTCCCATGTTGCATGTCTGTACTGTGCAGTCACAGTGAGTAAGTCCTATGCAGCCCAGCAGGAACACAACACCCTCCTCCTAGGTTCATATGCAGGTGTGTTTTAAAGGGTTACTCAACAGTCCTTCTGGGTGTTGTCATCTGATAACACCCTGACTTATCTTTTGAATATTGTGTGCATTTTTCTGGCAAGCTCATGCTCAATCAAGAGTACAATCAGCCTTTTGGGAAATGTTGTTGCACAGATGATTCCTTCGTATGATTTAGTTTGGAGAATGACCTTACTGCACTTACTGCTATTATTAATCTAGCAAATATCAAGTATACCTTAGAAACTTGAGTAAAACATGGTTACAGAGTGTGGTATATGTCTGTCTGTCTGTCCATCCATCCATCCATCCATCCATCCATCCATCTATCAGAACAAAGAGAGGGAACATGAAAGAAGAAAATCAATTTCCATTGTCCAAATGTCAATTTTCAGATAATTGGCATGCCGTTTAAAACAATCTGGGCATCCTAAAATATCAAAGTTTACCTCAAAGTCAAGTACATATGTCTAATTATGGTACTTCTTCCTAGAGAACAACCACTTAAGAACATTGCAAAATATAACATCTCCAAAAACATTTGTTCGTTACTTTTCTGTACAAGTTCAGTGGTGTCCAATGAACCTGAAATCTTATTTTTTGTTGAATAAGTCATAATTGAAGATCTGTTGGAGAGCCAGTTTGCTATAGTTTGCTAGAAACAAGGAGACTGTGACTCTTAGGCACAAAGCCAATTGGGTGACCTTGAGCCAGCTACATTCTCTTAGACCTAGAAAGAACCTAAGAGCAAACCATTTTGATAAGTGTTGGCGGGGAAAAAATGCATTTACTCTAAATTCTAACTGGATCCTATTCTAACTACCTGACTTGAAGGTACACACACTAAATTCTACTGAGACGTTTGTTATTGAGATTAAAAACCATAATTCGTATTGTTAAGCAAATTAAATACTCAGACAACATGATGTTTATTAAGCACTAAGAAACGTATTTAATAGAAAATCAATAACATTAAATTTAAAAAACCCATTCCTTAATTTGTAGATAAAATGTGGTTCACCACTTCCTTTTTCCATTCAGCTTTTAAAATGATCATATCCATTTAGTCTTTAAAATAGGCATCTCAAATTGATTTATTGATAACAGTTGTTTACAAAGATTAATTGTGGAGTTCCTTGTCTCTTGGATTTAGTGATCCCTTTTAATAATTCAACTGTTTCTGAAGCTGAAAATGCTACTGCAAATTGAGACAGCAATAAATGTTGTAATTGTAAAAGCTGCCATTGGGTGGCAACAGACAAATGGTATTTATCTTTTAACACAGAAAATGGTAACTCATCATCATTATCTACTAGGTCAGGGGTCTGCAAAGTCGGCTCTTTTAAGACTGGTGGACTTCAACTCCCAGAATTCCCCAGCCAGCTATGCTGACTGGGGAACTCTGGGAGTTGAAGTCCACCAGTCTTAAAAGAGCCGACTTTGCAGACCCCTGTACTAGGTGATCTAAAATAAAAAAAACCCATTATCTAGTCAAATCTTCTATGTAAAAAGTTTTTTTTAATTATTACCAATTTTAAGAATGAGATTATTTCTTCACATCATTTCTACATTAAAAAAGTATACTAATACAGTTTTACAGAAATAATATATTACAATTTTAAAGTCAACATGATAGCAATAGAGATATATCTGACTTATGATAGTTTGAACCCCAAATTATGCTGTATGTGTATATTTCAAATATTCTTAGGAAAGACAATTTTATACTACATGAAAACTTTTGGAATTTGCTACTGTTTGAAAAATATACAAAGTGATGTAAATTAAAATTCAGAAATCTAAATCCCCATATAGTTTTCAATCGTAAGATGTTCTAAAACTTCCTTTACTGTTATTTTAGCACAGGGCTATCAAACACCCGGCGTGCGGTCTGGATGCATCACGCGCTGGCCACACCCACACCCGATTTAACAAAGGGGATGGAAAATTCCTGATACGTCATGTGATGCCACCATGATGACATGAGTTTGACACCCCTGTTTTAGCACTATTGGATTTCAGTCATGATCATTGAGAGCAATGACCACAAAGTGTATCAGAGGCATTGTTTTTCATGGCCAGATAAGAAACTCCTTATCAGTTGCTGAATCAGAGTTGAAAGCTGCAGTGCAGAAAATGTAAAAACAACATTATTTAGACCCTCAAGTCCCATGTTTTACCTGAAGAAAAGTTATACCCAGTGTTAAGAATGCATTCGTTCTGAATTGAGCATTTCAATCCCCCATTCTGTTCTGCCAAAAGAACATGCATTAACTCATTGCACTTTTCTCTCTTTTTTCCCTGCAAGATTAAGCATTCTGAAGTTAGTCCATATTCATTCTGGAGGGTCTCATTAGACCCAGAATATTCCTGATATAAACCTTGCAATCAACTAGAATGTAGATTCTCCCAGATGATTTCCTTGCTGCCATCCACATGGAAAAAACTATCTCCATGCTACCATGTCCATTTCATAGGAGGTATGAAATGTTAGTCTGCAACAATCAGTTTCAATGCCAGAATTTTCACAAGTTATGGCATTCCTAGTGGGACATCATTGTGCAAAGGATATATTTGGACTTCTTTAGAGCTGTCTCTGTAGGCAAAACTTTTATTGTACAGCTCATCCTATGTTTTTTCTAGATGCATGGATTTACTGGGAGTGTGACCAAGGGTTGCTTGGTTTCATCCTAATGAATACTGAACTTGAGAATTCTGATCAAGAATGAGGTGGAAACTATTTTGGTTGCAAGAATGGTTGATCAAATTACAGAAATGTGTTAGACACTTCCTCTCACATTAACAGCCAAATCTGACAGGGCCACCTCATCTGCAAGGCATGAGGATCGCCCACCGGCTCAGTTTCAATCTTTCAATGCTTCCTTTCCAATCTTTATAATCACTAGCAGAATCCACCTCCCTATTAAAGTACCATGATTCCCTGAAAATAAAGACAGGGTCTTATTTTCTTTGGCCTTATTTTCGGAAGGCTTATTATTTTTGAGGTGCAGGAAGAGGTGAGCGTGGTCACCTCATGGCTGCTGCTGTCTTGCAATATTTTGGGGGAGAGTTTATTTTGGGGGGGAAGGGTTTATTTTAGTGCATGCGCTCAAAAGCCCGATTGGTCTTATTATCCAGGGAGGTCTTATTTTTTGGGAAACAGAGTAGACAATATCCTCCAATTTGACTTCATCTATACTATTCAGGGAACCACAGGATTCAGGTCAGTATACATGTCAGGCTTTTTTCTTTCCTTTTAAAAGTTTAGTAGTCATACCAGAATATTATTTCCCATAGAAGCACCTGAATTTGAAGGCTAGGCTTCTTAAATTCATTGGGCTTTTGCTGCAAATCAAGAAATCCTAGTTCAAGGTGCAGTAATGATATTGGGAGACAGGGTAAAGAGACATAGCCAAGAGAAAGGTCAGATTAAAGGTGAGTTAGCTCACAGCAGGAATGTGGATGGGGCAAGCAGCTCAGAAGGGACCCTTCTTAGTTTCTTGGGTTATAAAGGGATGGGGAGAAAGATACTTTCAGACTTGCAAGATTGTGTTAATGTAACCTTCAATAAAGTAGAATTAGCTTATCTGGCACCCTAATAGTCATTGACAACAGTACAGAAATGCTGTTATTCCATACTTCTAGGATATTTTTTTTACTTCCCAATTTAGCTCAAATCCCTGGGATTTTTTTTTATGGTATCCCATCAAATTACAAACTTGTTTAACATTTTGAGGTCAGCCAAAGTCAGTTTAGTGCTGCCAGAGAATATATAAAAGCTTCTTCAGATGTCACAGTGAATTGCTGACTCGGTGTTATGTATCTCACTGCCTTCATCTGGAGATATTTTTTGAGAGATCATCATGAAATGAGCCTCCCACTGCTTCTAGAACAACACAGTTGAGAAACTAAACACCAATGTCACCCTGCCTTCCAAGTAGCAATAAGTGCAGTATAGTCTGCATGATAAAACTGAGAGCCTAGATCAGCGATGGTAAACCTTTTTAGGCTCGTGTGCCATAAGGGGGGGCGCAAAGGGGGTCGTGCGCCAGCATACTGCGCCCATAATGCAATGTGGGCTCCCGTGTTCATGCGCACATGACAAGCACTCCCCCCATTTTTACATGCTTTTTTCGCCCTCCCCAGGCTCCAGAGGCTTTATAGGAGCCTGGGGAGAGCGAAAACAGCACTTCCCAGAGGCCCTCTGGAGGCTTCAGGAGCTTCCCTGAAGCCTTCGGATGATTAAAAATGATGCTACAAGCAAACCGGAAGTCATTTCCGGTTTGCGTGTAATGTCATTTTGAGTCCTCCAGAGGCTTCAGGGAAGTTCCTAAAGCCTCCGGAGGGCCTTCGAGGGGGGCTGTTTTCTCCCTCATATAAAGCCTGGGGAGGGTGAAAAATGGCTTTCAAAATGGCTGAATCAGCTGGCCAGCAAGTGCATGCACGCAGGCAAGCTGACAAGGCAATGCCTCGTGTGCCCTGCCAAATGGCTCCGCATGCCACCTGTGGCACAAATGCCATAGGTTCGCCATCTCTGGCCTAGATCATATTGATAGTTCTTGTGGAGCAGGGATGTCAAACTCAATTTCATTGAGGACCACATCAGGATTGGGTTTGACCTTGGAGGGCCGGGTGTGGGGTGGGCATGGGCATAAACTTATAAAAATACATTTTTATAAGTTTATTTCTGTACATTTCTGTGACTTTGTTTTTTTTAATAATTACTTGATCATCTTATGAGAGACCAGATCAAGAAACTGACTCCATAGAAAGACGAGAACTATAAATTATTGGCATAGGCTGGTAGCAGAATCCTGCAAGCCTGAAAGGTAAAATATTTTACTTTTCCACCCTTTTATAACATTTTGAGTCAAGGACGGCAAGTACTCCAGAGGCCCCATTTTGTGTCTGGAAGGCGGCCTGGTCTACAAGGGAGGCCAAAAGCAGTTGTGGTGAGGGGCATGTGCACCCCACCTGGGCTCCATTTTTGCTAGCAGAGACACTGCTACCCAGTCCTTTGCTATTTCCAGACTGGCCCCGTGGGCCAGATCTAAGCACCCTGCAGGCCAGATCCAGTGAGTTTGACACCCCTGTTCTAGAGAAACGTAGAGATGATTTTAGAGAAGATATGTTAAACACAATCTCAGTACAGGAGCATACGGTTGTGTGAGAAAATTTCCTTGCTTTAACTTATATCTGGAAACTGATTCCATATTAAGACTAGAATTATACTTTTTTTGAGATAAACTTCAGGAACAGAATCTTAATAGCTTCCGGTTGGTTTCTCTTAGATCAGGGGTAGTCAACCTTTTTATACCTACCGCCCACTTTTGTATCTCTGTTAGTAGTAAAATTTTCTAACCGCCCACCGGTTCCACAGTAATGGTGATTTACAAAGTAGGGAAGTCAATTAAATTTAAAAAAGGAAAGTGCTTCAGTATCTGACAAAACCTCTACCACCCACCATGAAACCTGGAATGCCCACTAGTGGGCGGTAGGGACCAGGTTGACTACCACTGTCTTAGATTATCTTCATGGCTTTCTCAACTCTCTTTGTTATCAGTGGGATAGAACAGGAAAAACTGTTATTGTAGAGTAATACAATAGGATTCAAGGGTTTCTTGTGGTGTCTGTTTCCTGACCTGGTTTGCCTCAGAAAGATAACAGTTTTTTGCCCTCTTCAGTAACCATGGACTGCCAAGTTAGCAGAATTGAAAATCTCGATGGAATCTGTTAATACAATCTGATGTTTTATTCCAGGATCTAGAACTTCATTTGGATTTGGAGTGCCTGTCTAGAGATTTAATGGAACAGCTGCTGAGGAACAGTTGATCTCTTTGTGTGGTCAAAGGAATACTTTCTCCACTATGCCTTGCTACAGATTAAAATTACCCAACGATCTGGCTTATCTTCAAGAGGAAAAAAAAACACTGGATCATGATGATACTGAATTCTGGAATTTTCTGCAATTAGTTTTAGATAAGAATGGATTACCACCATTCTAGGGAGGCGAACAGCTGCACTGGCTTCAATCCTGAGAGGTAAATTTGAAAGTTCTGACATAAAAGAAAACCTTCCTGGTGGGCACTAACATCAGCCAGAAGAATGGGGGGAACTTCATTTCTTTTGGTAAGTTGATTCTGTGGTCAGATCCAGGTTTCTTTTTAATGATAAACATGATACTCCATAGTCGTACATGCTTGCTTCTCAATCTTGTCCAGCTACATCTCATATTTGAAAATATACTCAACATTAGTGGGAAGTGTATAGACCTTTCAGGATATCATTGGTATAGGAACAATTAAGGAGAAATGCATTATTCCACTTAGTAAATTCCACTTAGTAAATTCCACTTAGTAAAAGCTGTCAAGAAATGAAGTAGCTAACAAACATGTTATTGACCAAATTTCTGCACAAAAACAAAAGTAGCTATTGGTTTATTATGAAGATAGAGCATCGTGATATCTATCTAGTACAATTATGGTCTAGGGCAGGGGTCTGCAAAGTCTGCTCTTTTAAGACTGGTGGACTTCAACTCCCAGAGTTCCCCAGCCAGCATAGCTGGTTGGGGAATTCTGGGAGTTGAAGTCCACCAGTCTTAAAAGAGCAGACTTTGCAGACCCCTGGTCTAGGGCTCTATCTAACTCTGCTACATTACTCACACATGCTATGTTGCTCTTAAACCTGTCACTACAAATTTGGAGTAGCATCCTCCAAAAACTATCGGTTTTCATGCTTCTTAAGATACCTCTTCCAAAGCAGTAATAAAGAGTGGCTCTTAAGATGCTGCTGAAAAGTCTTTTTTTATATACTGAAACAACACAGATGGGTAAAGACAGCTGGGCACCTTTGAGAATTACATTACCTGACTCATCTTAGACTTTTCAGTTGAAGGATATAGAGCTAATGGCAAGAAATACTGGGAACCACAGTTTGGCAGCATCTGCAGAGTCTGTGGTTCTCTATCATTTCTTGTTTATTTATTTATTTATTTATTATTCACATTTGTAACCCGCACCCATCTCACCAAAAGGGACTCGGGGCGGCGAACAGAGATTTAAGATAAATATACATAAATATAAAAGATTACTAAATAATAACTAAATTAAATCAATACCCTGCTTAAAATAAATTTAAATTTAAAACCTATAAATTAAAACTTTGATTTGATTATAAAACAGTAGGGTGCGGAGTAGCTCATGCTAGGCCGGCCAGATGAAAATAGTAAGTTTTTAAGTGCCGGCGGAACAAGCGGAGGTCTGAGATGGTACTGAGATCGGGAGGTAGGCCGTTCCAGAGGGTAGGGCCCGCCACAGAGAAGGCCCTTCCCCTGGGAGCCGCCAACCGGCATTGCCCGATCGACGGCACCCGGAGAAGACCCTCTCCCTGGGAGCGAGTCGGTCGTAGGGATGTAAGCTGAGACCACTGTATTATCTCAAAATAATTACAGAATAAGAGGAAGCTAGGCTTATTCTTGCTTTATCTGTGAATTGTAAGTCATCTCCAATCTCAACAGTAAAAAAGGGGGAATCTGAAGGATAGATATGATGCTGAAATAATATTTCGTACGTTAAACGGCAATGTGAAAGTTCTATTTCAAATGCCAAAATCAGGTTGACATATGCCACCTACCCTTAAAGTCAGAGCAGAAGCAAATAGCTGCCACGCTAAAGCAGAAATATGCCCCATCCCTCCCTAAAAATCCAGAAACAGTGCCTGAATATGTCAGAAAAGAAAAATGAACTTTAGATGACCTTGAGGAGTTGTTTACAACATGTGCAATATGCCTTCAGAACATCACACTCCAGTTCTTTTGCTTGGCTTGAAGCAGAGATGATTAAGTTTCGGCTGATGCTATAACAAAGGGAGAAAAAGTGTAGGATTGAATCCTTTACCTAGACAAGTTTATCAGGACATAATACTGTTTATGCAAAGTCTGAAAATAAGCAGAAAAGAATAACCCTTCCTTTTCATTAGGATCTAGCATGGTAAAATGTGTACCAAAGAACCTACATTTTTAGAAGCTTCATTGCAGCTCATGGATTTTTCACCATCAAATTGGAAAAATTAAAATGATCTTCAGCCTGTTCCTTTCCTTTCCATTCTTCCTCAGCATTCCTAAACTGAGATTTGGATGTTGTGCCTTGTGTGGTAAAAATTCATTTCTCAGATGGTCACTTGCTTGCCCACCTGTTGAAGTAGTCAGAAGAGAATTGGCAGCCAGGTCAAATTAATTCATAGATAATTAAAACATAATATTGTTGGATAATCTATGTTATGTTTTTCTCAGTTGTAGACTTTGGTTTTGGATATTCTGAGATAGCACTATTAAAACTACAGTTGTCAGCCTATGAAAGAAAAAAAAACCTGTGCCATGTAATGCACAGAATAGCACATATTTGAGAAAAAAATTAAAATCCAAGTAGAATACTTAATGTTTGCAGAAAAAGCAAATTTCTAATGCAGAGACTACTACATCTAGCGAATTTTAAATTTATTTTATTCATTAAATGTCGCCCATCTCATTATCCAAAGCCATGATGACAAAATGTATGCTGTGATGTGACAAAGCAAATTCCACCTCTTCATATATTCATGAAAGGAGTGAAGTTTGCATTGTAAAGTTATGAATGTACATTTTGCAATTTGACCCCTCCCTCCAGTGCCCCTGAACACCTAGTTATTTAATTGTTACACTTGCATGTCATCCATCTACCAATATGCAGAAAATACTGATCAGTTTGGAAGTCTCAAATTGGAATGCCACTTGTCCCTTTCTCTTTACCAGAGACTTTATCTCCTTTTTCTTGTCATGCCACCTCTACGTCTTCAGAGTGTTACTATTTTAAAGAGGGACGTCTATCAAATACCTCACTTTCCTGTATCATTCTTTATAATTTGTTAATGAGTTTATACCCCGTTTTTTTTTGTTTACGCCTCATGCTTTCTTGTGGCCTCAAATTCATCTCTGTACTCTTCCCCTAGTTCTTCAAATGTGGGGTTATTTATGGAGACAATAGAGCTGACCCTTTGCAGCCATCCTACATGTATTTTATCCTAATCTTGATGGTGCCTAGAAGAAACTTGTTGTGATTGACTGGAATTGTTTTATCAGAAGGGAAAGTGCTATTTTTAGCAAAGCTGTCTCTTGTCTCCATATTCTTTGAACTTGAGTAACGGAAAGACCAATTCTGTAATTTTCCTTCTTCTGAAGCAGAGAATCAATTAAACTTCCCAGACCAAATGTACAATTCTTTTAGTTAACTCCATCCAGTTTAGGAACATTTTTAATTCCAAGAGGTACATAATTGACAAAATGTCTGATAACTAGCACACAGGAGAACTAAGTCCCAATAATAAGAAAATGATATTTTGTGTGCAATTTACTGAATGTTACTCTTCATACAACCCAATTGTTTATTTTAAAAATTTTCAAAAAAAGAGAACAAATTTGCACACACAGAGAGAATTACAAAATGAACAAGCAGTTTTTCAAAAAGAAAGACACAAGATGAGACAGTTAACATAAATTGGATAAGGATAACTATAAGAGAACTGAAGAATGAAGTTTACCTTTCCTTTAGTGATTACAACAAGGCCTGATTATATAGAAAATTCCTGAATGTGGAACATATTACAGCTAATGAGCATGTCAGAACACCTGATTATTGTTTGAGGAGCCTTTGCAGTAAACAAGAATTTCCTGTAATAACTGAGTTTGAAGTTTCTAAATAGGAAAAGGTGCATGATAAATATGCACATTGTCTCAATTATTTTTAACAAGAATAGCATATAGATTAAAATTGGAAGATGTGTCAACTTGAATGGAAAGAGGAGCTTAAATACTGACAAATTGAAGTATGCAGATGATACTAGTTCATTAGCTGAAAATAAAAATGATACAGCACATTAGAAATGGAATGTAAAAATGTCAGTTAATGTTAAATGTAAAGAAAACCAAGGTACTGATAATTAGCATGCTTAGTGCATTCACAAGTAATGGTGAAGAAGTGAAAGTAATAACCATTTGGTTATTATTCAAACTGAATAAAATACTAAGATTGGCAATGTACTAAAAAGAGAAAAAGCTTAATTTTAGGGAGGAAGGCAGTGGCAAATTCAGAGAAGAGCATGTCAAAATATTAGAACGGTTAAATACACCTGCAAAAGCTGGACATTGAGAAGAAGTGAAAAACAGTTGATGGTTAATAAGAATATCATGAGCCGCAAGAAGAATCAATCAATGAAATAGAGGCAATGATCAGAAAAAAGAAATGTATGTTTTGAGGGCATGTATTTGAGTAGATGATGGACTAAAAAATGACTAAATTTGGCAGACCTGAGGGAAGCAGAAGAGGAGGTAAGGTGGATTGATTGATAGGATTAGAGATATCAATATCAATCTTGGAACTGTTCTGATTGCCACTAGATACACTAGGCTCGGGGCCTAGTTATATGCGAGACCGCCTCCTTCCCCATACATCCCTTAGACCGATACGCTCCCACAGAGAGGGCCTTCTCAGGGTGCCGTCGGCCGGACAATGCCGACTGGCGACACCCAGGGGAAGAGCCTTCTCTGTGGCGGGGCCAGCCCTCTGGAATGATCTACCCCCTGAATTACGTACCATCACCGACCTCCGCCTCTTCCGCCAATGTCTTAAGACATATTTGTTTCAACAAGCCGGCCTAGCCTAACCTCCCATGGCGACTTTTAGGTAGTTTTAAATTGGGTTTTTAAAATTTGGTTTTAGCGCAGGATAGGTTTATTGAATAGTTTTTTAAATTATATTTATTGTATTTTGTATGTTTTTTTAATTTCCTGTGCGCCGCCCTGGGTCCTCTGTGGAGAAGGGTGGGATACAAATTTAAATAAATAAATAAATAAATAAATAAATAAATAAATAAATAAATAAATAAATAAATAAAATGGAGGGCCTTAGTCATTGGGCCTGACTCGATGGCTTGTAATTGACTTGCAAAATGGTTCCAATATAAAACCTACAAATTGTCCTTAAAATAAGAGGCCTAACTACTTGGCTCCTCATGCATCGATGCTGTCTTCTTAAATTGTGCTGATGTAGCTGGCCAAAGGCAGCCAGAAAAGCCTTAGAAGATTGCTCAGAGTTCAGCCTGACGCCCCACCCATCCCGAGGTGGGGTCACTGCATTCCAGGGCAGCTACAGCTGTTGATGTGCCTTAAAAGATAGGCATAGGCAGAATTCACTCTGTCCAGGCAGTAGGGGGAAAACAATACCCGATTTGGTTTTTATTTAAAATTAATCTTTCTGTCAGCCAGAGTTTGATAATACTTGTTCTTTAAAGCAGCTGCAGCAGCAGTGCCATCTGTGCAGGTTGACTCAACAAATTATATAGAAAAAGGCAAGGATACATCTTACAAAAGAAATCTAAAACTGCCTATTGTCGAATGCTTACCCTGGCTGCTTTGACAAGGTTAAGAACTCTGCTCCACTATAAAACCTAAAAATGTCCTGGCCATGAAGTTGTTTATGTAAAATATGAGAAGATCTAAGGTTACAGGACTTGGGATTGGAAGAGCTTTTAAAACCAACCTCTGAAGGCTGACGTCACGTGGAAACCAGCTGCTTGGGATGATGCTAAACGGAACTGTTTGTCAGTTTGCAGAAATTTGCAAAGTTGAACTAACGGTGCTCTAAGGACTTTCTCTTGATAGAGACGCTGATGCTTCATCTCTCTTTGAAGGGTCATTGTTTGCAGAACTGGACAGGCTTTTTTTCTCACCACCTTCTTTTCACTCCTGGTTTCACTTGGATGGAAGGGATTCTTCCACTGCAAAGGGTAAGTTTAGCACTTGCTTTTTGTTCTCCTGTCCACCCCCACCCCCACCCCTCACAAAATAAATTACTGCAGTTTCTTCATTGAAATGAATTGGAATATTTTCAAAAGAAGCAGGAATGTAAATGCGATACCCAAAAAGTTATTTCTGCATCTGGTTAGTTCTTCTGGATTTGAATAGAGGCACTAACTGTAAAAAAAAAAGACTTTTAAGGAAAAGATTAAACTAAGTAGCCTAGTTTCAAACAGTCTTTCAGGTTTCTCAACATGAAGGGGTTTTTGGAAGTGTGCAACAATAGCAGAGAAGCTTGCTGCTGTAGTGATCACAAATAATGGTTTTGCACTGTGAGCTCAAAAATTGGCAGAGTTGAATGGCAGTTGCTTATAAATGAAAAGAAGACCCTGCTTATCTGCCTTGGGCATCCCATTTTGTTTATCTACATTAAAATACAACCTTCTTAGTTGATGTCATGGCTTTGTATTTTTAGTAGCTGCTTTCCATATTTCAGAGAGTATGTATTTCAAACGGGATCGGTATATATTTGTGCATGTGCTGAGAAACAAGAGAGCAAAGGGGTATTTCACATTGTGTTTCTAAGGAAAGCTTGTATGTCTTAATAAAGGTAGAGGTAGAAAGAGAGACACTGTGAACAATGCAAATGACATAGATCTCATTTTTGGAAACTTTACAGTGGTATTGAGTTCCTGACCTTGTCGGTATAGCAAACGGACAGATGGCTTTGAATTAAAAGCATGTTCTTGATTTTTACGTGAAGTCATGTATCCATGCACCCAATGTATTTATGCTTCCAAGGATTTACTAATTCAGTTTTCCTTGCACTGATCCTATTTGTATGAGGGGTCTGACATTTGATTATAGTCTCTAAAGGAGAAAAGATTGACAACAGACAAGACAATAAGCAAAGCACCTGCATGGATTTTATTCATTGTAAAACGAGCTTCAGCATCTGGGATAAGACTGAACTGTAGGTTATTGCATTGTGTGTAAATATCAACTCGAGCTTGAGGCTCAGTCCTTAAGGAAATGGTTAAAAATGATATTAGGATATTAGGAGAGCAGTAATATGAATAGACAACAAAGCAGTCAGTCTAGAGAAAGTCAGTGTGTGTTTTGATTACTTCTACAATTTAACACCTTCTGTCTCTCTTCACCACACATTGATGATACTTGGTTAAGGATGATGGAGGGTGTAGTCATATTTATCTGGACATTCCATTGTTGAAAAAGGCTGTTCTTATAGGCAGTACTAGAAACACTTTGCTTAGGGTTTCTAGTGATTTAAATGGAAAAGTTTGCAATTTTGCTTATATGCTTTATTGGTATTAAATACTGTAGTGGTGAATTAAGACAATTCTTGTCCTTGTTGTATCAAGGGTAAATCTGAAGCTAGGAAGTAACTTGACACAGACTGAATCCAGGAAGAAAAAGGACTACAAATCCGGATTTACTGGATTCTGACCGCACAATCTTGTTGTCTAAAACCACCTGTCAACATGCAAATTCACTACGACCCTCTGGGTAAAGAGTTATCATAAGGTAAGTGATTGAGTTGTGGGAGCCTCTATAGTCTTCTGGTCATTTTCCTTCTATGGTACATGTAATGGAATGCTGTTCCAGAATCTGATTGGCAATTTTTGATTGCCTTCAGTGTGGCTTTACAAAAGTAGCTTGGTGAGAAACCAACTTTACATTGCAGAGACTGGTTTAAATAACCAAGCAATTTTAGAATTGAATTCTTTTGCTTTTTAACACTTATGTTAATAAGTCCATTACAAGAGAGAAATCAATATCCATTTGGTGGGGAAATGTCTTCTTTTCATGTTTAACACTGATATATTCTTTTTGCTTCTCCTTGACTGAATTGTACATTCTCTTCTCCAACTTCTCTACTGATTCCTTTCATACAGGCTGCCTGAAAGATATTCAAGCCAGAGGACCCTTTTTAATTTTTTCTGCACTCTGAACAAATCTACTCAAATGTAGCAGCCTCCAAATACTGTACATTAAAAGTTAAAAATAAAAAGCAAGACCAAATGATCCTCATTAAAAAATATTGAAATGGTTGCACATGATCATCTTCAGATGGCACTTGGAATGCAAACAAGCTTTTGGAAGAGTGGAAAAGTTAAGCCAGTTGTTTTGGAGAAATCATCACTTTAGTCTCTGGCGCTGAGCTGGAACTTTGGCCCTAGAAGTGAAGAAAATTCATTTTGCTTGCCTTCTTGCTCCTTCAAGCCAAGATAATTTGCTTAAATAATCAATGTCTTTTGTCTTCCTTTCTGCAGCATCATGGGAATGTTGGGGCAGCTCTGTTACTTGCAGCAACAGTACTTTTAATAAAACTGTCTTTACTTTATCCAGACAGGCATAAGCCCCCTCCCAAAAAAAGTTCCTGGACCCCAAGTTGGTTGGAGCAAATATTTATAGCAAAGCTGGGAGAGGAAAAATATCTGCACTGCCTGGAGCTTCAAACAGAACTAAAGACTGCATTACACAGGTAATGGTATATTGCCATCTAACCCCACCTGATTTTGAGAAGCAGTAAAGTTTATTCATTAGCTGCATTTTTTTTTAAAAAAATACCCTTTTCATTTTGCCTAATTGCTAAGAAAAGGAATTCAAGGGGGACAAAATAAATGGATTTAAAACTAAGCATTGGATCCATCAGAGGCAAAAATGTTCCTTTCATTAGCAGGAAGTTATTGATTCAGATTTTTTCCCCTCTTTTCTGTCTATTGAGTTCTCTGAAAATAGTTTTGAAAAGGTGTTGAGGGCTGCAGAGGGAAATCTGTCAACTGGAATTTTCTAAGAAGCAAAGACAACTTTGCTGCAAAAGCTTGTATTTTATTCCAGTTTTTTTGTGTGGTATATATGCCTTCCAGTGACCAAAATATACATGAAAAGTTTTTATTTTATTTTAAACTAATCATGGTAATGAAAAAATAGGGCAAAAGGAAAGCATTCCTACAAGATAGATGCCACTTTAACTAAAACAGAAACCTACAAATATATAGAATGGCTACACTAAGGTAGGATTTCAAATGATATGAAATGAGAGGTGAGAAGGGAGAGGAAGACAGGATGGTTATACAGATGCAGGTTATCTGTGACACAGATTAAAACTACCTCATTAATTTTCAATTGTAATGTGTTAAAAACCATTGCGTTTGTTGAAATCTTTTGAGTTCAGCAATGTCTTGCTTAATCATGCAATTAAAATGGTCTTTCCAAAATGGTCATGTTAAGATTTCAAAGTACAGTATCCTGGGAAGTAGCAATGATACTACTTTATCATTGCTTTGAGTGCTGATGTCAAACTTTGCACCATTAATTCATAAGCACAAAATTTGTCATGTAGAAACCAGGGGGGGAGATGTTGTAAGATGATGGCTTATATTTCATAGGAGGAAGATCATGTGAAGGCACTTCTAATCTTATGGGTGCACTAGTTGGGCCTTATGATGATGCTATTCACTTAGATGTGAGGGTACAGTAGATAGCTGTGTTTATTGCATGATATGTTCCTGTATTAGCGTTAGTGTCTGGTTGTTTCTTTTTGCTTGTAAAAATCTGCTTTGGATTGGGAAGCTGTTGGACTGAAAAGGAACAGCCCAATTTACATTTGCATAACCATCCTGTCTTTCTTTCACCCTGACCTTATCCCAGTCTAAATCTTGTTTCAATTTAACTACTCTAATTAGCTATAGTTCACAACAACATTGGCCTTTTAATAAAATTAAAGTGTTTCTCAACTCCTTTTCATTTTGGGCTTTGTAAACTAATTAGCATTCTCATTCTAAAATGGAACATCCCAAGAATATACATAAAAAGTTGGGATTTTCCCCCCTCCCTTATTTTTTCTTCATATTTGCATGAAACATATGAAGAACTGTTGCAGGAATTGGGTATATATAGTCTAGTGAAAAGAAGACTAGGGATGACATGATAGCAGTGTTCTAATATCTAAGGGGCTGCCACAACGAAGAGCAGTATTTTCCAAAGCACCTGAAGGCAGGACAAGAAGTAATGCATGGAAACTAATCAAAGAGGGAAGCAACATAGAACTAAGGAGACATTTCTTGACAATTAGAACAATTAATCAGTGGAATGTCTTGCCTCCAGAAGTTGTGGATGCTCCAACACTGGAGGTTTTTAAGAAGAGCTTGGACAACAATTTGTCGGAAATGGTGTAGGGTTTCCTGCCTAGGCAGGGGGCTGGACTAGAAGACCTCCAAGATCCCTTCCAAATCTGTTGTCCTATTAAGTCATTGAAGAATGAGCTACAGATCCGTGGAGCATTGAATCCATTGCTTAGTCTTTGAATTTTATAGAAGTGTTAAAGGGAGTTTAATTGATATAAAAATATTTTGAATCATTCATGGTTGGAGCTCTCCCTCGATCTGATAGTCAGCATTTCACTGATGATTAGTTTTGCTTTGTAAGAAAACAAAATTACAAGAAATCAATATGAGACAAAAAAAAGCAAAATATATTTTAGATATAAAGTATGAACAGCACTGCTGAAATAATCACTTGACTGTAATTCTGATAGAAGCAGCTTCCAAAGATGCCTTGTTTTTGTTATTTGAGACAAATGGAAAATAGTTTTGCCTAAACAAAGTATGATGGCAGAGTGATATTAACATTAAAGGAAATGTTAACACTAACACCTTCAAGCTAAATTCTCTAGGTTCTTATTCTAAGATAGGAACAAATCATAGCTCATAAACTTTGCCCTGATGAAGATCCTTAATATTGGCTGAGTGAGAAAGTAGGAATCTGAAAACTCAAAAGCATTGTTTATTCCAAGTCACCTATTGTCAGACAAACCTGTGTCATTTATATTAGAAGATAGTTTTATTACTTTTCTTCCCCAAGATAGAAAAGTCTTATATTCTTTGTTATTATGGCTGGTCTCTGTAGTGTCAGACAAGTGCTGGCTCAAATTAATAAATATATCTTCTATAACATTTCAGTGATAACATCATAAAGGGAAGAAACCAAGTTATTTAAAAACTATCAAAAGTTGCAAAATACAATGATATAGCTTTATCACAGATTTTCTTCCTTTGTGATAACTACCTCTTATTTTTCAAGGAGTAAAAACAAAACACTTCAGATGGAAGGAAAGGAAATTCAAAGGAAATTACTGATGATTTTGTTGGCACCTTTAGTATTTTTGTAACTGGGATTATTCAAGGCTGCCAGGTAGCATTAAGTCCATCAACATGAGGATTGGAGTAAACAAGGACCTTCACGCTCTGTAACATCTATCTAGGCCTTCTTCATTCCTGTTCACATGATGTGGCATGCAGAATGAATGAGCCAACATACAGTAGGCAATTAGAAATATATTCACTGGCCCCACTGTCTGCAGTAGATTTTTTTGAACTAATAGTGTCATGTTGCACACATGTGAGTTTAGCCTATACATTTTATAGAATGTATGTACGCCAGATAGGGACAGTGGGTGTGATCCTGACTCAACCCCTGTGAATTGAATTCACATTCCTTGCTGTGTGAAGAGGAAGTTGGCAAGCCCCCCTCTATAGAAGTTAAGATGTTTTTATAAAGTACAGTCATGTTGGATTAAATCCTAATTAAGCATATACTATCTACCTTGCAAGTTTCTTCATTGTAGGAGAACCATTGAAGGTGGAACATGGGTCAGCAACCAGCTCACTGGCCAATTTACATTTAACAGCTGGTATCTGCAGCTTGATGAGACATTTACAAAGAGAAGGAACTTGGTCTCATCTTGCAAGCTATTTCCTAAATTTCTTCAAAACTGCTTAGACATAAATGTCCAATGTGATTTTTCACTTGTGCTGTAAATATGTATACATGGTTGCTGGACCTTGTGAAGGAGAAGCTGTGTAATTCTGAAGCTGGCCTACTACAGTTGTAGAATACTTTGTTTATGTTTCTATATATGTTTGTTTGAAGGCAGGGAGAGAGCTTAACTGTGTAACTTTGTAAAAGTATATTAGCCAACAGTTTATTTTTATGTTATAGGCTGTCTTGTCAACAATCTGGAACATAGTGGTGGACAAGCGTCTTAAATATTCCAGGCCCTGCAAGGTCATGAAGGCCTTAGTTTCAGTGCCAAATCCTTGAGGGAAAATAGAGATTGCTCAGCAACCATTAGGGACCTTACATTATTTTGAAAGGTTGGACATCATGATACTGAAAAGGCACTGAAGTGTGAACATGTGTTTCCTATTTGCAGGAATATACCCTGTATTTTTATGTATGCCTGTCTCTTCTTAAGCTGCTTAATAATTTGACAACAGAGTAATTAATTCATTGCTGGTCACATTCTTTATATGACACAGCTTTAAAAAATACTTTCCCTTTTCAAAATGATGATTCAAGTAGGTGACTAAAAATCCAATTCTAATATTACAAAAGTCTATAATGTTGAAAATATATTAATCACTTTGGGCAATGACCAAAAGGTTATTTTTTTAAAATGGTATGTGATATATCCGAGATTATATCTGTTTCAGTACACTGCATACTTTTCTATCAAAAAGTTAATCATATCTCTAGAAATACCTCATTAATCATAATCATTTTTATTAACACATTATCTGCACATTACTATGTTCTTACTGCATTTCTAATCAAACTACTTTTCTAACTGAGTTGAACAATTATTTCAGGTTTAAATGTATTGTAGTTCTTATTTTGATTTGTATAGCTACTCATTTTAAATGTATAATGCTGAGTGGATCACAATGATTAAAAGATATATTTAAAATAAAATTAAACTACATAAAAACAATATAAAACAGTATTTTAAAAGAAATAAAAACCAGACAATAATTAAAACAGCTTTCCAAACTACATATTTTTCCAAAATATGATGATTAAAAAAAGGTCTTGTTGAACATTTTAGAAGAATTATTGTGAGCATACAGAGCCACTGCATTACAAAAAAATAAATAGCATGTGTTACAATTATGGAAAGGAACATCTGCTTTTTCATAGATGTAATTCCAATATAATGCTTTGGATTTTTTTTCCTCATCTTCTGTCCCAACTCTGTTTCATATAGCTATAAAGATCTATCTCTTTTCCTGTGTACTGAGCTGTGGCAATATATGAGTCTATTCTGTAATGTTTGCTTGTGGGTTTTTTATTACAAGCGTCAATATACATTGATTGCATTTTTTATTTTTGGGTTTGGTTTTTTTTTTTGATATTTTATTGTATTTTGAAACATTTCTTTTGAAAGCTGCCTAGAATCATCAAGATATAGAATGCCATCAGTACGATAGCATTCAACATTTTATAAGTCGGGGGGGAATAGCTAGCCCCCGCAGAAAGGGCCCGCAACTTGGGTGTCCTCCTGGATTCCCAGCTGTCCTTAGATGAACATCTGATGGCCGTGGCCACGGGGCCCTTCTATCAGGTGCACCTGATACGCCAGTTGCGCCCCTTTCTGGATCGTGGCGCCTTACAGACAGTCACTCAAGCTCTTGTCATTTCGCGCCTGGACTACTGTAATGCGCTCTACATGGGGCTGCCCTTGAGATGCACCCGGAGGCTCCAGCTGGTGCAGAATGCGGCCGCAAGGGGGATTTTGGGAGTTTCAAAATACTCCCATATAACACCTCTCCTGCGCGAGCTGCACTGGCTGCCGGTAGCTACTTGCAGGACCGCCTTCTACCGCATACCTCCACTCGACCTGTCCGCTCCCACAGGGGGGGCCTCCTTAGGGTGCCGTCCACTGGACAATGCCGTCTGGCGACGCCCAGGGGAAGAGCCTTCTCTGTGGCAGGCCCCACCCTTTGGAATGACCTCCCCCCAGACCTCAGGACTATCACCGACCTTCGCCTCTTCCGCCGGACTTTAAAAACCTATTTTTTCCGTATGGCCGGCCTGGCATAGCTGCTACAACCATATTTTATTAGATTTGGGTTTTAAATTGATTGTCTCTTTTAGCACGGGTTAAACGGTTTAATAGTTGTTTTAAATTTTGTAGATTTTGTACTTTTTGTATTGTTGGTTTTTAAGTCCCTGTGCGCCGCCCTGAGTATTTCTTTTGGGAGATAGGGCGGGATAGAAAGCTAATAAATGAAATGAAATGAACATTTTATAAGTAAATATATAAACAAGCAAGCAGAATTTGTAGAATAGAGTGTAAACTAACCTTTAATGAAATAGTATCTTTTGGTTTTTCACTGTTCCTTTTCCTGTTTTCCTCTACTCCTCTCGCCCAAAAAAAGAAGGTGGAACCCAAGACAAACAAAGCTTGCTCTAATATCATCATTCCCACTTTCCAAGAAAAGCTCAGAAGGGAAGAGAGAAGGACAAATCCTCTCCTCTACTGACCCAGCAACACTATGGATCTTCAGACCCAACTAGAGCACATGACTGAGAAGAACTGGAGTAAAGAGAAGATGGAACTGTTGGAACGTTTCGACAGTGAAAGGAAAGAATGGGAATGCCAGTGGAAGGTCATGCAGAAGAAAATAGAAGAGGTATTGTGGATTATTTTCAACATCAGCTACAATGTCCAAACTAATGTGGTGATTCTGTTTTTTTTTTAAAGGCACCAGACTTTAGATTGCAACGGATTGATTAGTACTTATCAATCCACTGTTTTCTAAAGTAATGATTCTTAGGCTTCCAATATTTTGTAGGTTCCAGTTTTTGAAATTCTTAGCTGTGCTTTTTGCTGATTGCTTTATGTAGGAATTATAGGCAGAATGAATGAAGTTGAGGACATATATTAACTCTTACCTTACTTTGAAGCATTCCCGACAAATGGTTGTACATACTGTATTGAAAACAATACATGGAACAATGTTTTTTGTAATCATTCTAAGCTGTCTGTTCCATTACTAACCTGGCATTACAAATAAAAAGGTTTCATTGGCTTTTTTCTATGTAAATCCATTGTGTCCTACTCTGTAAAACTACTTGTTGCAACAGAACTAATACCTAACATTCCCTACATTATCTTAACCAAACATGATACTGTATTTCATGTCAACCACATTCTTTAAAACTGAGGACAGATAAACACAGATAAACCAGTAGGTTTTAAAGTAACTTTTTATTTATGTGAGTAGATAATGATCAGAAATTACAAAATTGTTGATGGTTTCTTGACATGATTTTGCATGTCTTTTACTGATAAAAGTTTAATTATTTTCTTCCCACATTTTCATTGTTTAATCACAAAGCAAACTTCAAAGCTAATACTTGGGCTTAGATATTAAGCAGAAGCAGTGCTTCACTTAGCTTAGGATTTATTCATAAGAAGAATAAACCCATTAAAATGTAGAGAGCTTGATAACGATGCATAGAGAGCCAGTTTGATGTAGTAATAAAGGCACTATTACACAAGGCTAAAACCAGGAAACCATGAATTCTAGTCCCTAGGAAGGAGGCAAGGGCAAACCATTTTTGAAATCTGAAAACTACAGGGACTAGTTCAGGCAATCATCAAGAGTCTGTACTTGGAAGGAATCAGGAGTCAACAACTTGTAGGGCCCAAAAAAAATACTTCAGATCTATTGATTTTAATAGGTATAATTTAAATTCCGAGTCCAATATCAAAATTTTTATGGACATTGCTTCCAAAGATAAACAATGACCCATCTTGTTTATTAACATGTAAAAAAAAAATGCCTAGCCTTCAGACATAAGATCACAACACTTTTATTCTGGTCAACTCTGCTATAATTAATAATGGTATTCAGAGTGATTATACTAACCAACATGTCATATCCAAGATATAAAGCCATCTAGAGTTACATAAAAGTGAGATAGGCAGTTATATAAAACCAAACAGACAAATCGTATTTATATCACCCAGCACCCAATTTTACCCAGCTTTCTCTTCTACTCATGGTCCAGAGCAAGGATATTTTTCTCGTGTTCATAATAAAGCATCCTATTCAAATAATGATAAAAATAATTTATTGGCCCAAATGTTAAATTAGCTGCATAGATGTTTAGAGCTCCTTTGGTCCCTAGTCATCTCCCTTCCTTTTTTTCTTAAGAATGTCCTAGATCCACCAAAAATAAATATGTTATTGTAATGATATTTCTGATGCTTTATCCATTGGATATTTTGTTTATCTATGGCATTTTATGAATTGCCACAGTTTTTGTAATGGATGCTATTTATTTCTCCAAATGGTTGTGTACCATTTCAGCTCATTTATTTTCATTTGTAGCCACTAATTATTTCACCTTAACTGAGAAACACTTCAGTCTGAGAGCTGATTTGATACAGTATTAGGGGTATAGTTGGAGTCTGGTCAGAACTCCTTGCAGTTGGCAGAAAACATGCATTCCAATGCTATATGTCTGAAACACAACCAAAATTTTAAGAGTTTTGAGATTTTCTTTGTAGCCTATGAGAAGAAAATGTGCTGCAGCTCTTCCTTCATGTAATAGCTATTTCTTAAATAAAAGAAAAATTTCCAGGTAATTAAGCCAATCAGTGATTTCAAGTCCAGAAAACTGATGACTTCCTTTGTTTAATCAGATGTATGTATGATCGCATATATATGAAAGTTGTTTTGTTTCTTTTCCAGCTTTACCAGGAGGTAAAATTAAGGCGTGAAAACAATATGACTATCTCAGAGAATAAGCCCATTCATAACAAGGCAGAACAACACACATGCTCCCCCACCTTAGAATGGAGTGACCCACCAGGATTATACAGCTGTTCACCAGATAAAGAGAGTTTGCAAAGCAAAGCCGAAAAGGAAAGCAAGAGTGGGAAAAACAAAAAGAGAAACCATGCTTTTGCAAAAGATCATCTCACTTTTCAAAGTTCTAAGGAATCTGAAGACTGTGACTTGAAAACAACCAAAAATTACACTCAGGATCTCAATATTGTGAGTATATTCATATTGTGAGTGGTCTCACTGAGGTTGCATGTTAACCAAGCTTCAATCTGTAACACTGCAATAGTTTTATTATTGACTACTTAAATGTGGTTAGCTCATCATTTCTAAACCAGGCAGAAAGTAACAAGAGTGGGTCAGCTGACTGTCCTAACTGGACCTAAATCAATATGAGAACATGCTAACTATAGCTGTATGAATATGAATGTAGGTCTTCTGTACCAAAAATATCTTCACTAAATACAGAGGTTTCTGGAACTTGTCAATCAGTGTTTTTCTGCTCCCATTATTTTGTTGTTATTTTAATAGAACTTCGTAAGCAGTTGGTAGCATGATGCAGTCATTATGTTAGGTCTGTGTGAAGCATGAACCAACCTTGTAAAATGCTTCTCCATCTTTTACCTTGACCTCTGGGGGGGGGGGGGGGACCATTCTCTTCACGGCATTGATCATAGGAGTTTTTTTAAATTACATGGCTAGTTTCTATTTTTTCTGATCTTATAATCTTTTTGTCCCATTACTTTAATAATTTGTGAATTGCAAGAAAGTCAACACATTCACTTTAAAAAATATATACATTTGCTTAAGAAATATGAATTGGGAATTGAAAATGCAAAGGAATTCTTCAGCGAGTCTTTTATCATTGCTAATGTAAGCCAGACTCCATCACTGTGATGCTACAAAAATCTAGTTTATAAACCCTGATTAATAAGAGGATCTGGACTTTCAGAAATCACAGTTAGGCCAATGATTATGCAGTACAAAGTCAGCTAATGCTTCAAAGGGGGGAAAAATCTCAAAGAAATGGAAAAAGATGGTATCTCCTCACAAAGACTTTGTGACAGCTCAAAACTGGCTTTGTATATGTCTTATCAGATGATATACTCTTGATTCTCATGCTGAATCCTCTTTTTCTTTTCTGGCCTTGTGCCAGTTTATTTGAAACCAGAACAAAACTGGTTATTTTCTTTTGCAGTAGTAAAACTTGCAGGCTACCCATTTCCTTATAAGCAGAAATACTTGCTTATAGTTCCCTTTGTTTCTTAGTTCCTGGGTTCAAGTAAGCAATTTCATTTTAGAGCAGTTGCTTAGGGGGGAAATACCCTAAGTTTGAATGGTATTTAAAAACAGAATGAGGAAACTGACAGAATTGGGTTATCATGCGTATGAAATAAAAAAAGTGAAGATCTGCAAATATTGAAAATGGTCTGTTTCAGTCCTAGTTGCATTTTAAAATGGCTTTCTTGGAACCTGACAGTAGTAGGATTACATAAGTGATCACAAGCATCTTTTTCTCCCTCTGAATCCTTTGTTAAAGTATTGGGAAATAATTTAGTTTTCAAACCATCAATAGAGATTATAACGTCAGGTGATTTTCTATGCAACTCCATGACAATAGCAAGGTAATGTGAGTGTGTCTGGCTTTTTTTTTAAACTAGCCATCATCTCACATACCTTCCTATTGTTGCAAGTTTTGGAAGGACCAAAAACCATTTGTTTTATTCTATGTTTTGCTTAGATGAGGAGATTTTTTTTATTTTCAGGACTAGGCAATTGAGGATTAGGAAAACTTTTTTTTCCTATTCAGTTGGTGCTGGAGATTTGGTGCTGAGTAGCCCAAGGAGTTCTCAGAATATTCCCTATGCTTTGAAATCAATGGCAGTGGGAGGGGTAAACACAGTGAAAGTATGGCTCCTCCCCATCATATGCCCTTGTGCTGTGTTGGGACCACAATTTCTAGAATTCCCAGCTATGAGTTAGCACATGATTTGCAAATGGTAGAATGTAGTGTGCTAGCTTGTTTGCCCATATGATTGTTATGATGTCAAATACATATTTTGAATTACAATTCTCCAAATCTCTTGCTGTTTGTTTTGCTGAGCTGGTGTCCAAAAATTATAAAAAGCTAATCCTGATTTATTTCAGTAACTTAAATCTTTTTTTCTACAATAAATACCACAAGGTGGTTCACAAGAAAATAATGTAGTACAAAATCATAAACATAATAAAGCATAATTTACCGTATTTTTAGGAGTATAAGACACACCTTTTTCCCTCAAAAAAGAGGCTGAAAATCTGGGTGTGTCTTATACATCGATACAGCATTTTTTTGCCTCCATAAGTCCCGCCCCTCAACAAAATGGCCGTGCAGAGCCTTGTGGAGGCTTTGCAGAGAGCTCCTGGGAACTGGGGAGGGCAGAAATGAGCATAAAATGGGCTGTTCCCCCCCCCCCCCAGCAGCACTCTATAAGCCACCATAAGGCTATGCATACAATTTTTTTGACAAAAAAGCAGCCTGTTTTCACGAAAAACGGGCCATTTTTTTTGCTCTTTTTTTCCACCACCCCATCCCCCAGGAGCACTCTGCAAGCCCCCCCAAGGCTATTCATGCCAGAGTGCAAAACCACTTTTTTTTCCTTTCGGAAAGCTGTTTGGTTAGAGGGGTTGATGAGAATCAAATCAAATCAAATTCGGATTTATTAACCGCACCCTCTCCCCACAGGGACCCGGGGCGGTGCACAGGAGAAACTAAAAACAATATACAATAAATACAAAATACATACTTTAAAACATAATTAAACAGTGTTACCCGTGCTAAAAATGATTAAGAACCCATTAAAATGCATTTGGAATCAATAGACAGAGAGAATTATTCAAGGCCGGCCAGTCGAAAGAAATAGGTCTTCAATTTCGTACGGAAGGAGCGGAGGTCAGTGGTCGTTCTGATATCAGGGGGAAGGTCGTTCCAGAGGGCCGGGCCTGCCACAGAGAGAGCCCTTCCCCTGGGCGTCGCCCGCTGACAAAGTCTAGTGGACGGCACCCGGAGAAGTCCCTCTCTGTGGGAGCGAATCGGTCGTGAGGATGTATGGGGCAGGATCCGATCTCGCAGATAGCTAGGTCCCGAGCCATGGAGCGCTTTGAAGATGATAATTAGCACCTTGAAGCGCACCCGGAAGACGACAGGTAGCCAGTGCAGCTCGCGCAAGAGCGGTGTAACATGGGTGAACCTGGTGGTCCCCATAATTGCTCGCGCGGCTGCATTCTGAACTAACTGAAGCCTCCGGGTGCACCTCAAGGGGAGCCCCATGTAGAGAGAGTTACAGTAGTCCAGATTACGTTGGTCAAGTGCTATGCCTGCAGAAACAAGTTTTAGGTGCTAGAGCAATTTCCTTCTCCAATATATGGGTAAATACACCTGGAAACATCTATCTACCTACCTACCTACTCTCCCCCCCATCTACTGTATCTCTCTCTATTTTTCTCTCTCTTGCCCTCTACCTACCAACCTACCTACTCTCTCTCTCCCTACTTATCTATTGTATTTCTACCTACCTATCTACACTCTCTCCCTCCCTCCCTATTTACTGTGTTTCTCTCCATCTCTCTCTATTTCTCTCTCTCTCTATCCTTCTACCTACCTATCTACACTCTCTCCCTCCCTCCCTATTTACTGTATTTCTCTCCATCTCTCTCTATTTCTCTCTCTATCCCTCTACCTACCTACCTATCTACACACTCTCTCTCCCTACTTACCTATCTACTGTATTTCTCTCTATCTCTCTCTTTCTGTCTCTCTCTCTATATATCCCTTTATCTACCTACCTACTCACTCTCTCTCTCCCTACCCACATACTGTATTTTTCTGTCTATCTCTCCCTCCCTCTCTATCCCTCTATCTACCTACCTACTTTTTTTAAAAAAAATTGCCTCTTCAAAACCTGTATGCGTCTTACACTCCGGTGTGTCTTATACTCCAAAAAATACAGTAGTTGCTTGTCTATATTTCAGAAAGATTGAACACTTCCTATAAAAGTATTCTATAGAAACTGAATTGTACTCAGATATTGCAATTTTTATTTCTCAAGGCCCTTAAAGAACTTGCCAAAGTAAGTGAAGACTTGTGTACCTACCAAGAAGAAATCCGTAAGAAAGACAACCATAGAAGGTAAAATTATCAGATTTTAAAAATATTTTCTTTTCTAATGAAAAAAGATAAAGTATCCCAAGTCCTACTTTCTGCCTGAAATTAAGTTTCCTGAGTTGAAAGCTCTCAGCACTTTTACAGAAGCATCCATCCCACGATAGATAGAAAGTAGATCAACACATATGAGCATGTAATATATTTCTATACTAGACTAGATTAATTAGTGTGATAGAAACCCAAACAGCTATCAGGGTACCAACTAACACCCCCAATGAAAGAAGATTGGTATATAGTTTTTAACGTTTTATAAATTTGTACAGGGTTATTTAATTTGATTTTAATTATGTATGTATTGTCATGTTTTTTAGATGTTTTAATTTTTCCTGTACACGGCCCCAAGTTCCTTCGGGGAGAGGGGGCGGTCTAGAAATTTAATTAATTAAATAAATAAATAAGACTCCAAGGCTTGAGTTTCCTCAAAGTTCCATTTATTAGAGATGTTATATTGGCATATCTGGGAAAACCCAAATCTGAAAGTTCCCAGGTTAGTCAAGTCCCTGCCCAGCACCCACATATCCATCACATGGTTCAATCAAGCACTATTCAAAACTGGAGATGCCTCCCAGTCACCTTATCGCAGCTATAGGGCAAGGTGTCCTTGACTCACTGAGAAAAGAATGTTATTTTGACTATATATCTCCCGTATTCCATATAATCCCCCTCCCATTTTCCCACAGTAGAAAATGTGGCAGGCCTAAAGACCCAAATATAAAAGATGGCTTCCAGGTCTGACATCAGCAGGACTAGTTATGATTCAGAAAGCTGTGCATACTAATCTCTGAATTGATTAAGGAAGCATAATTAGAGAAATGAAAGATAAGCATGGGATATGAACATAGCCCCACTGTCCCCTCCAAGAGCATCCTTTTCCTCCCCAAAAAGTGACCGAGAGACTGCCAAAAGACTTCCTGAGTCTTTTGAGTGGCATGAAAGGTACTTTTAGAAATACAGGTCATATCTTTAATTGTACTTCTTTGATATCAGTTGGGGGGAAATTATGGCTTTATGATGCTAACATGTTCTATTAATTTCAAATAATGTTATTATGTAACTGTTTTTCTTGCCCATATAGGAAAAAAATGTTTCCTTTCCTTGGAGAATCCATTGAAAGTGCGAATGCATCGATTACCCAAGAGACAAGCCCTGTATATTATAAGAGCCCACCACTGACTGCAGTTGCCTCTGAGACGGAAAAGCAAAATAACAGAAAGAATCTGATTAACACTCTTTCTGGGGTTGAGGAAACCAGCTTTTTGCCTTGGCAAAGACGAGAAGGGCCTCCGGTTCCCCCCAGAAGCACCTCTCGGCATTTGACAAGCTCTCTTGCAGATGTTTCTGAAGCATTAGCTAAGCATGTTGAGCAAAGAAAGAGCTGCGAAACCCAGGAATATCCAGATGGAAGTCCATTCATTTATCCAGCTGCTCCACTGACAATGTCAGATGAATGTAAATCTCTTAGTGGGTCTACAGAAAATCAGGATCAGTACAATGACCACAAACTTCCAGCAGCAATTCTTCACAGTGTGTGGTCTTGTGAGGCAAGCAAAATTGTAAATGGACCTGAAAATGGCTCTTCCAGGCATGCTCTCCAGAAGGGCTCTTCTGATGGTTATATGATGACCCCAAAACAGCACCCCAAATTTCAAAGTAGTGTACATTGTACCAGTAATCCTTACTTTGCGGCATGTGATACATTGGAAGATTCTGGGTATGAAACTGGAAAAACTCAACGCAATGAAACACTGGAAGCTAAAATTGACGAGTTTAACCGGACTGTATTTCATACAGGTAAAGGTAAAAAATGTTTGCTGCAGAACCAAACAGAGCTGCCTGGTGTTCCTAAAGCCCACTGTGGACTGCAGAACAGTCTGAACAATGGGACACCAAATGAAGAGTCGACTTGTGTTTTGAATTCCAAGCTGTCTTCAAAGAAGGAAGAAAAAGCAAACAGGCCCAGTAAAGATGTCAAAACAAAGCCACAACAAAAGCAGATAAATGGAGTTTTAAGTGGCTACCAGCACATGCTTCATGAACATGATTGGAGGCCAAGCAATTTGTCTGGTCGTCCACGATCAGCTGATTCAAGGTCCAACTATGGTGTTGTTGAGAAGTTGCTGAAAAACTATGAAAGACAAGTGAAATCTGAGGCTGAATTTACTGAGGGCAGCTGCAGAAAAATGGGTCATTGTCCAGTAATCCAGACAGAACAAGGAAAGCAGGAGCAGCAGAAGAATTCAATGAGACATCTTGGACTATATGTCAAGCATGGAAAAGAGAAGCAGAAATTTCCTGAGGTATGCTTTGAACATGACCTTGGTCTACTTTTAACTTCTTTAAACTGCACATGTTATTCTCAAGAATTCTGAAATGTATCAATGAGGCTGTTAAAACTGGACTTCAGGACCTAAATCTGAATTCCAGTCACGAAGATTGGTGCAGATGCTGGTTGCCAAGTATCTTTTTCTGCTGCCACCGCCTATCTCAAATTTACATCCAGGGATGATGGCTTAGCGCCTGTTCAAAAAGCTGTCAAGCTGAGATTCAGGCATGATTACTATCTTTAGATTCCTAGAGAAACAGTGTCTGTGAGAAATGAATCAAGTGAGAATTCTGAGGTCTTCACTGAGCAAAGTGCCAATTTCCTCATCCTGGATTTAAGTGTGAGAAAAGGAAAGGCGTATTCTTTCCCAGTAACCAACAAGCTGTATGGGAGGGGAGTGAGCAAGATTATTTTATTATTTTACTTTACAGGACTTATATAACCCCACCTTTCAGTTCCAAAGAACTCTAGGCAATGTGTAGCATCAAACAAACAGAAAACACAAACCAGAACAGTTTCAAAGACAAAAATATAGAAAGCAATGATAAAACTCCCAACTCAACCCAGGCATCCAGCTGGGGCTTAGAAGTATTGAAATAAAAATTATGATGGACAGAATTTTTTTTTAAAAGGTTGAGAAAGTGATTTAATAAGCCTAGGTCTAAGCAGAAAAGTGGTAGGACACAGTGGCTAAGTCAAGGTCATATAGCAAACTATGTAGCTGGGTGTTAAAAATTAAATATCGGGTGCAAGAAACTTGTATTCCATATGCATTTTACATAGATATCCATGATAAAAATGTTTTTTTTAATTATTCCTCCCCTGCAAAGAATATTGATCCCTAAATTATTTAAAACTACAGCAGAATTGTTGAAAAGAGCAGAACAACACACAATCTGGGCCAACTACATGAAGATGCAGAGATGTGTCTTTAAACAAAAATAGGTCCAAGGGCCTATTTATTCTAAAATAAATGCATAAAGAATATTGTAGATAGCGTATTCAGTTATGATAAGTTGTACAATTAACTATACACTGCCTTTTCTTGAGAATAAACTTACAGGACTGGCTGAAGTGACAGTGCATTCCAATTAGTAATATCATATTTCATTTATCTACAGTATTAGCATAACATCTGTATTGTTCCACTCTTGGCAATCTTACAGTATAAACATTAATTCAATAAAGTAATGAAAATATTAATAAAACAGGCATGCTGCTCTCCCACTAAGTTTCCAAGGTCTCCAAGGGCTGCTTAACAGTGAAGGTTTTTAAGAGCCCCTTGTAAGCTAGAAGGGCAGGAGGCCAGCTCTCTCTTGATCTCAGAGAGTTGGAGCTATAGCCAAAAAGGCCTGCCTTCTGGTTCCTACCCAGAAGACACTTCATGCTGGAGTGGCTCCCTGAGCAGAGCCATCGCTTGATGACTAACAGACCAGACATATTCATTTTGTATAGATAGTCCTTGAGAAAGCCAACTCCCATTGGGCAACATCCTATAGACCAGGGCTTTGTGAGTTACCACATTAATCTTCCCACTCTTACATTGAAATCAGTGGGATGGACTCAAAGGTGTGTCCCTGCATTTGGGGGGGGGGCGCAAAGGGATGACTGGATCAAGATATAGCAGTATCTAGTGGTGAACTGAGTGCTAAAAGAACTTGATAAATAATAGCAATAAAACCAATATTACAGAAAAATAAAGTGAACTGGCGTTTTTGATCAAGTAGGTAAATTTAGCATTTGGAAAAGTTAGTTATGAAGTAAGAGGTCATGATGGGAAAGAACTCTCAGTATTGTTTCTTTCCTGTTAAAAAAAAAAGGGGGGGGGGGCGTTGTTGACAAATCATTGAGGCAACTAACTGGACAATATTCTTTCTCTCTGCTGGCACATATTTGTTTTTATGTAATATTTATTTAATTTGCAATTCTGATATTTCCATACCTCTGAGGAGGAATTATAGTGATTAAACCCAATCATAAAATATAATCAGTACAGAGAGAAGTGCTGAAGTTAAAAGAAGCACTGCAGAAGCAACTACTAAAAAACAATTCTGCCTAAACCCAGGGGCTTTTTGCTTATATGAAACAGAGGAAACTGAGTCTCTTAGGACAGAACGGCCACTTTCAAAGAGCTGGATGCCTAAAACTGAACAAAGTGGAAGAGTGTTTCATTCAGAGTCAGCCCTTTGGGATTGTTTGGATGATCTTCTACCCCCTAAAGTATAGGTAGACAAATTGCTCTGCTTTGCTTACTCTAAAAGTGGGTGGGAGCCAGGTTTATTTATTTATTTTTTATTTTATTTATATTTATATCCCGCCCTTCTCCGCAGAGGACCCAGGGCGGCGCACAGGAAATTTAAAAAACATACAAAATACCGTATTTATCGGCGTATAACACGCACCGGCGTATAACACGCACCTTCATTTTAAGAGGGAAATTTCAGGGAAAAAAATTAAATTTCAAATAAAGAACTTTGAAGCAAAATAAGGGTAGCTCAGAACTTTTTTTTATTAATATTATTACCATTTATAAGGTAAATAATGTAAAAGGAAAATGTGGTGAAACTCACTTAACGACGGCCTTGGTTAGCAACCAAACTTTTAGGCTCAATTGTGGTCATAAGTTCTTTCTTTCTCTCTCTCTCTTTCCTCCTTCCCCCCTCTCTCCATTTCTCTTTCTTTCTCTCTTTTTCTCTTTCTTTCTCTCTCTTTCTCTTTCTTTCCCTTCGTCTCTCTCTTTCTATCTGTCTCTCTCTCCTTCCTCTGCCCATCTCTCTCACTCTGTGTTTGTCTGTCTGTCTGTCTCTCACTCACTTAATCAGTCTCTATCTATCTGTCTCTCCCTCCCTCTCTCTGTGTGTGTCACTCACTCTGATTCTCTCCCTCCCTCTCTCTGTCTCTGTATGCCTGTCTCTTCCTCTTTCCCCCTGTCTGTCTCCGATTCATTCTCTATCTGTGTCTCTCTCCGTCTCTCTCCCTCCCTCTCTTTCTCTCTGTCTCTGTCTTTCCCTCCCTTCCCCTCTGTCTCTCTCTGTGTATGTCAGTCACTCCCTCTCTTCCCTCTCCCCCCGCCCCAAACCGGGAAGCAGCAGAAGGGCCGGCATGCCAGAGGTTACGGACGCCTCCTCCCACAGCGGGCCAGGTGGCCCGGCAGGGGCGTCAGGCAGAGAAGCCGCGAGAAGCCGCGCGTATCTCCGCCGGCTTCCTCCGACAGGGAGGAGAAACGTGTGCTGTGGTGGCTGTCAAAGGGAGCCGGGGGAGATGCGCGGGGCTTCCCTGCCCGATGCCCCTGCCGGGCGCAAGGCTCTGGAAAGGGCAGAGAAGCCGCGCGAAAGGCAGGGAAGCCGCGCGTATCTCCGCCGGCTTCCTCCGACAGGGAGGAGAAACGTGTGCTGTGGTGGCTGTCAAAGGGAGCCGGGGGAGATGCGCGGGGCTTCCCTGCCCGATGCCCCCTCTTTGGCCCTTCCCCCCGCCCGTTCGCTCGCTCCAGGGGGCTGTGGCTCCGGCGCAGCCACAGCCCCGGGCATTCCGCCCGCCCGTTCGCTCGCTCCAGGGGGCTGTGGAGCCGTGCATACAGGGAGGCGGGCGCCCGGTGCCCGGACGGGATCGCTCCGGCGGCTGCTTTCCCACCGCGCGGGATCACCGGGATTTTGGCCGCTCCTGGCTCCGCCGGGCTTCCGTTCTCTGCCGGCGGGGAGATGGTAAGAGGAGAGGCGGTGCGATCTCCTGAGCAGCCGCTCCGTGCCGCCAGGCGCTCCTTTGGTCGCTTCCACCCGCGCCCCTCTCTCGCGGGCTCCGAATTTTTATACGAGCGCAAGGGCAGTGGTTTGCCAAGGCTCCATTAGGGGTGGAGGGATGCGAAGCAGCGGCGGCCGTTGCTGTTGCCGCCGCCCCTTGGCGAGCTCCCGGGGTTTGGAAAGAGCCGGGAAGTGGGGAAAGTGGGGAAGCCCCTCGACCTTGCTCTACCTGCCAGGGTCCACGGTTCCCGGGTCCATCCCTCCACCCCTAATGGAGCCTTGGCAAACCACTGCCCTTGCGCTCGTATCAAAATTCGGAGCCCGCGAGAGAGGGGCACGGGTGGAAGCGACCAAAGGAGCGCCTGGCGGCACGGGGCGGCTGCTCAGGAGATCGCACCGCCTCTCCTCTTACCATCTCCCCGCCCGCAGAGAACGGAAGCCCGGCGGAGCCAGGAGCGGCCAAAATCCCGGTGATCCCGCGCGGTGGGAAAGCAGCCGCTGGAGCGATCCCGCCGGGATACAACTTTTCCCCGCGCCCTGCAGGCACCCCCGGAGGGCATGATCGGAGGAGGGCAAGTACGGGAAGCTGCAGTCTTGCGGGAAGGGAAGAAGGACGGGAGGGAGGGAGGGAAGGGACGGGACTGTGTCGCCCCGCTGGCTGGCTGGCTTCCAGCCCCGGCGATTAAAGAAGCCAGCTTCGGCGGTTCGGTGAGCTGGCGTTAGCCCCCCTCTCCGCCGTTATTACCTTCGTGCCAGCTTTTGCCGCGGCGTGGGAAAAAAGGTGATCGGGCGGAGGAGGAGAAGGAGGCTCCGTCCTCCGCGGGGCAGTTTCGATGCCGTTGGCTGGGTTGCCTTGCAAGCGAATCCATGGGGATTAATGGAGAGGTTGGGGTTTTTTTTCTCCTCCTTCCCCTGGGAACGGTTAGCCCTCCTTGCGGTCCCTTCCCTAACGGGAGAGCAGCGCCCTCCCTCGTGTTGCCCTTTTGGGGGGGATTGCCGCCGCCGCTGCCGCCGCCGCCCCTCGGCGAGCTCCCGGGGTTTGGAAAGAGCCGGGAAAGGGGGGAAGCCCCTCGACCTTGCTCTACCTGCCAGGGTCCACGGTTCCCGGGTCCATGTATCAGCGTATAACACGCATATCGGCGTATAACACGCATACATAATTTGCCCCCTATTTTCAAGGGGGGAAAGTGCGTGTTATACGCCGATAAATACGGTACAAACATAAATACATAATTTAAAATATAAATTAAACTGTCTTATCCTATGCTAAAAGCCAAATTTTAAAAAACCCAATTTAAAACTTTATAAAAAGTCCCCGTGGGAGGTTAGGCTAGGCCGGCTTATTGGAACAGGTATGTCTTTAGACATTGGCGGAAGAGGCGGAGGTCGGTGATGGTGCGTAATTCGGAGGGTAGGCCGTTCCAAAGGGCTGGGCCCGCCACAGAGAAGGCTCTTCCCCTGGGTGTCGCCAGTCGGCATTGTCCGGCCAACGGCACCCTGAGAAGGCCCTCTCTGTGGCAGCGTATCGGTCTAAGGGATGTATGGGGCAAGAGGCGGTCTCGCATTCGGAGCAGGTTCACATTCGGAGCAGGTTTCAGGATTTTTTGAGGGAAGAAATGGTCCCTTAAACAACTGCAACAGTATGGCACCCAAATTTCCTCCTTAAAACTCCCACGAACTCCCCGCAGATAAAGGAAATAAGATCCGAAGTCCACAGAAAGGATGCGAGTCATATAAAGCTTCTAGACTGCATCTTTGGGACTTATGGTTGAGGATCTAGACAGCCAGCAAAAAATATGCTGCAAGCAGCAGGCTATTCTAATTATTATCTTCAGATCCTCTACAGCTGATAAATGCAGACAACTGCTTGGAATGTAAGCAAAAGCTAGGTCTGCTATGAAAAATGATGCTGCTTTACCATTCAATGGGAATTGAACTGGAAAAAAAGTAATAATTAAGGTTTTTTTTAATAATTTGAACTGTAAAATTTATTTATTTATTTATTAAATGTGTATACTGCCCTTCTACCTTGCGGGACTCAGGTCGGTGAACAGGCATCAATAAAACAACAAAGAACATCAATATATAAAATACTTTAAAATGGCAATTAAATTGGGGGCCTATTCTAAAATCCAAATAAAACCGCTAAATAAAATCAATTAAAATCAATTAAAAACTACGCCAGGCCAGCCGCATGGAATAAATGTGTTTTCAAGGCCCAACGGAAGAGGCGTAGGTCAGTGGTGGTACGTAGGTAAGAGGATAACATAGACTTGATTAGAACAGGAATTAACCTTATTTATGTTGTTACAGTATAAATTGCTATGGCATCATTCTTTCTTTTTAATCAATATTCTCAAATTTTTAGAAAACGATGTGGTATGGTTTTAACTGTTTTCTCCTCAGAAACAGGACACAAAAGGATCAGTGGCACTTATACTTTTAGATAATCATTTTGGTATAATTATGGTACCATATATAATAGAATGAAAAAGATAGCACTTGTACTTATAGGAAAATGGGGTTTTGTGGAAAAAATATAGGATGCCCTGATTATATGGATGGATGCTTGATGAACTATGTCAAACTGCTGGTACATAAACTGTCCAGAAGAGAAACTCCAGAACTGAGTGTGATCTTCTGAAATAGGCAGCTCTGACAGCTCAGTGATGATAATTACAAATGGAGAGAAACACAAACATTTTCTGAACTGCTTGTAAATTGCAGTTGTAATATACATACAGTTATTTAGTGATTCTACAACTAACTTGTCATGGATATACACCTGGAACCTTCAAGAAAAATATGTACAGTCTCCTTGGATTGGCAGAATGTTCAATATATTGTATTGTATATAAATCTATATTAGGGTGGCCAGCTTTAAACTAAGGTTAACTAGGCACAGATCTAGAACACCAAAACCTAAAAGGTTCTTACCCAAGGCAAATCTTTTAAATTCAAATTGAGCTAGTATTATGTGTCTCAAAGGTGCTTTTTCAAAAGGTAACTGGACCTTGTTTTTCCTTGAAGCTGTTTTGATTCTCATCCAGTAAGCTTCTTGGTACAGGTGCCTTCTGAAAAAGCATCTTTGGGACAACCATGACCTGGATGACTGAGGACCTCCATAGACATTTAGTATTACGTGCACTTCAACATAACATGCAGATTTAACCCAAGTAAAGCCAGATACAGAATTATTTTGAATAATTTGAATTGAAGCTGTTTAAGGGGAGATGACAGTTGGGAAACTCTCTATTTGTGTGGGTGAAAAGTGTAATGTACACATGCATACCTTGTCATGACTCTTTATCCATAAAGTACTTAAATATAGCAAAAGCAATTTCAGGAAACCTTCAAAGATCCTAATGGGCAATGTGCAGACAAGTTGCCATTTAATCCTTCAGTGCCATAACTTTCTTTCCTCAGTGGGGTGCAATAAATTGTTTACGCATTTAAAACCCTTGAGTACATGTTGACAGAGGACTTGTATGTGTAACAAAGTCATCACATGGCCATTTACTTTGCAGCTCATCTCTTTCTAGCAGTTGGCAGGGCAAAGAGAGAGTAATCTGCTTTCATTCTAAATTAAAGCCACTTATGCATTTTGTGTCTTACTTACATGTCACATACTTCTTTGACATGTGCAAGAGTTCTTTGGTCATTACATCTATACATTACTATGTAAATGTTAGATACATTCTCCAGGTCTTTTAATAGCTTGAGGCCACCTGTTGTAAAGCTGACCACGTTTACCATGCCATTCTCTTCAGATTCCTTGAATGCTTTTGAAGGGTTTTGTTTGGAGATCTTAACCCAAGCAGACGCATTTGTGTTATAGGTATCTCTGGCAGCCAAGCAGTCAAATGGCAAGGCATTCTCGCGGCCAGCTCGCCCGGCAAACAGACGCTTACCTTCCAGATGGGCCTCCAGGTCTCCATCAGCACCACCAGCAATGAGAAGAACACTTTTGAATGAAATTGCTTGAGACATTTCAGTGGATTCAGGACTCATGTGAAAGTACATGTTTTTTGAAACACTTTCCATATTCACAACCAGAACTAGTTCTATGCAACTCTACTACATCGGTCAATAATAACTATCCTTTTGACTTGCTGAAAAACTCTTTGGATTCTTGGATCATTCTTACTGTCTTCAGTGTTTTATCAGTTAGATAAGGATCCCCTTTTCCCTGATTGTGTATGTGTATATACATACTTATTTAACTCATAGTAATTTTTCTTTGAATAACATGTCATTATTCATCTCCTTTATCTGTTTTTAATTTAAATTGAGTGGTGTACATTCTGACTTCCCCCACAGAGGGTATGCTGTGTGCATGATCATGTCATGTAAGATGCATGTGTTGAATTAGCAAGTGCATTTAGTTTGTAACTACTATAGAAAAGATTATTGCCATACCAAGATGCCTACATATAGTCATGCAGTTTTCAAGGTTTGAGATTTGTTTCAAGGAATGAATGAATGAATCAAGGAATGAGTGACTGAATATATCAATATAGTCCCTGGGAGAATACATAAGAAGAGACCTGCTGGATTATGCAAAAGGCCATCTAGTCCAACATGCTATGTCTCCCAGGGACCAGTACATCCCAGGGAAATATACCCCTGCCAATACTTACGTTCTATATATCTTTTATAGGCTTTACAGGTCTAGTATTTAATATAAAAAAATTAAGTTTATGCATTTTTTAAAAAAATGCATGCTAGCAGATAGAAAGTTCTTTGCAATGATGTCATAGAAGCTGAATGGACTGGTTTTTCATTCATGCTTCACGTTTCACTTTTAATCTTCCACTCTTGAAATGTTGTAATGCTCAATCTGATGTTTTACTAACATTGTTTTTCCAATTCAAAGCATCTACTTATAACTATTAGCTTTGCTGAATGTACAAGCCTTTCTAAAAAGAACTTCTATTATTTCATTCAGTATTACTGTATATGTCTTAGAAACTAGACTCCGATAATAGCATCAGAAGAAACTTGTTGGATCATGTCAAACACCCATCCTGTCCCCATGACCAACCATATGCAGTAGGACATGAAGTGGAAAGCCTCTTCTTTTCACCCCTAGCAATTAGTACTTCAGGTAGTCTGTTTTTGGACTTGGAGATAACATACACTAGTTCTTGACAGCCATGGGAAGCTTATTTGATCAGCAGCATGGGTTGAGTCTGGGGAAAGAAGGAGACAGATGTCTATTCAGCATCTCAAGAGCAAAGCTAAACTTATCAAGAGGCACAGATCTTTCCATGCAACTTACCCCTTGTCCTGATATGACCACTTGTGCCAGCTGCACCCAGGGATAGATAAATGTGCATTGTAACAGTGTCTAGACATGCAAACTGATAAATTAATGGCATGGAGACAAGCTTTACAAATGGTATTTGTGCTCGCATGATGGCTCATGTAGTTTTTTTCTAATTCCACTTATTAGCCTTTTTCTCCATTTGCCTCAATGTGAAAGCATAGGAAATAGCCTTAAAAGATAGGAGGGAGAACCGTCAACAAAGAAACGACCACACAATCAGGTCTTTGAGCCTGAGCTAAAAAAGCAATGTGAGAAAATGTTTTTGACAAGCTTCTCCTTCGTTCATCCCGATGAAAAAGGGGAAACACGTTCCGATTTGCAAGATGCTGTTACCATCGCTGTAACAATAAAAGTAGCCTTGATCTATATGATATTGGTTTCATACCCTGGTCCACCTTATAGGGCAGACACCCAGTATGTTTTAAAGGAGCAGTGAAGTCAATACAGAATTAACATTAAGATTTTTCTGGATCAGGATTTCTCCATATGGATTCAGTTACTTACTTATTTGATTGCCTACCTGCACTTAGCGATTCTGGTCTTTAGAAAAGCAAAGATAAAGCAGGGAGGCAGATAAATAAGCAACATTATGGCTATCTGCCATGAAACTACTTTTTTGGACTTGTATTCAGCAGAGATGGCAGCTACCAGCTTACCATGATACATAGAACCAGCCCTGGCGAGTACTTGGATGGAAGCTCACCAGAGCTCTATATTAGATAAGAAGTCCAAAATATCTCAGAACAAACCAGTGACAAACCATTCTAATCTGTTTGTTAAGCGAACAATGGGTCATGCCTACACAGCTGCGAGAAGTTGAGCTTGATTTAAGGAAGGCTTTATTTTCCTGAACTTCAGATAGCCACGGCAACTCCGTAATTCTGCTCTCTTGACTGATAGAAATGGCTGTCAGTTATGAGTTCACTTGATTTTGGCACAAGCTTGACAGTGTGTGTAAATATTGCATCCAGATGGGATTGCTGTGGTGCCAGAAATCCTAGACGAATGCCATTACAGGCATGTATTTCCCTTAATCTATCTCTGTGTTGTTGGCTGTTGATATGCTATGTATGTAGCCTGGTTTATTTCTCTTACCAGCAACTGAATGAAATATCAATTCTGCAAAGCTGCCTTATTGAAAGTCATTAAAAAAATCTTATTCCTCTTTAGGGGTCCATCCAATCATTGAATGGCAATTACCTGGCTGAGCTAGACCAAAGAGGCAGATCTGTTATATCATCTTGGTCTTTAATCTCTCTTCTACCACACGTCAGAAAAAGTAGCATTTCGGGCCATAACATCTCTGACATATCTATCTAAGGGATCTGTTCTTAGGATAGCAAAGAAAATGAGACACTTCAATTGCTTTTGTGAAGTAATCATTTATTATTTATTTATTTATTTATTTATTTAAATTTATACCCCGCCCTTCTCCACAGAGGACCCAGGGCGGCGCACAGGAAATTTAAAAAACATACAAAAATACAATAAATATAATTTTAAAAAACTATTAAATAACCCCATCCTGCGCTAAAACCAAATTTTAAAACCCAATTTAAAACTATCTTAGTTAGTTAGTAAGGGAGGTTAGGCTAGGCCGGCTTGTTGAAACAGATATGTCTTAAGACATTGGCGGAAGAGGCGGAGGTCGGTGATGGTACGTAATTCAGGGGGTAGGTCATTCCAAAGGGCTGGCCCCGCCACAGAGAAGGCTCTTCCCCTGGGCGTCGCCAGTCGGCATTGTCCGGCCGACGGTACCCTGAGGAGGCCCTCTCTGTGGGAGCGGATTGGTCTGAGGGATGTATGGGGCAGGAGGCGGTCTCGCATATAACTAGGTCCCGAGCCATGGAGCGCTTTAAAGATGGTAGTCAAAACCTTGAAGCGCACTCGAAAGGCCACAGGAAGCCAATGCAGCTCGCGCAGGATCGGTGTTATGTGGGAGCATCTAGTGGCTCCCATAATCACCCGCGCGGCTGCGTTTTGGACTAGCTGTAGCTTTCGAGTGCACCTCAAGGGAAGCCCCATGTAGAGAGTATTACAGTAGTCGAGTCGGGACGTCACGAGTGCTTGAGTGACTGTGCGTAGGGCAGCCCGGTCCAGTAAGGGGCGCAGTTGGCGCATCAGGCGAACTTGATGGAACGCCCCCCTGGCCACGGCTGCCACATGGTCCTCCATGGACAGCCGGGAATCCAGGAGGACACCCAAATTGCGCGCCCTCTCCACGGGGGCCAGTGTTTCGCCCCCAATGGCCAGAGTTGGAGTGATCTGGCTGAACCGGGGTGCCGGAAACCACAGCCACTCAGTCTTGGCAGGGTTGAGTTTGAGTTTGTTACCACCCATCCAGATCCGTACGGCTTCCAGACACCGGGACAGCACTTCGGCGGCATCGTTGGGGTGGTTTGGGGTGGATATGAAACATTAAAGAAAATTGTATTTTTCAGACAGCAATTATAATATCATTGCCTTGCCGGACAGAATTGCTTGGCATGTATAATGCAATAACTAATTTTATTGAACCTTCTCACAGCAGTCCATAGGTTGTACCTGGTGTGCAACCCTATGTCAATGATTCATTTTCACATTCCCATGTTTTATGATATTGCTATTCATAGTGAGTAACAAAATAGGACATGATGGCTAGAGGTTAAGACACTGGGCTTATCAACCAGAAGACTGGCAGTCAAGACCCAAGTACCATGTTGTGGAGTGAGCTCCCATTACTCACCCCAACTCCTGCCTACCTAGTAGTTGGAAAGCATGTAAAGAAAGGCAAGTAGATAAATACGCACCCCTTCAGTGGGAAAGGAACAGCATCCCATGCACCTTGGCAGATAGTCATGCTGGCCACATGACCACAGAAGTGTCTTTGGACAATGCTGACGCCCTCCGCTAAAAGATGGAGATAAGCACTGCTCCCTGGAGTTGGCATGACCAGACACGGGAAATCTTTAGCTTTCTTTAGTGAGTAGCAAAAAACACTGCAAACTCTTCAACCTTTTTTCTTCTCCCAAAAGCTTTGGACATTTTATTAATTGCCCATCAACTCCAACTCTAGGCACAAGTTTTATTTTTCTTCAAGGGAAAGCTAAAATTCTAAGGATGTGGACTTGTGCCAATTCCTATCATTCCCAAGTTAATATTTAAAATGTGCAACTGTTCTGCGCACTAATATATTTGCTTCTTTTTGTTCTCTTACAACTTCATTTTTTATTTGTATACTGGCAAAATAACCATTTATTGTAGCAATATAGAAAATACAGAATGCCTTCTGACAATGGGTTTCCTGTTTTTACATAAGGACCTCAATATGATCTACTCGTAGCTTTATTGGTATAAGAAGCCTCCCCATTTACTGGCCTAGAAAAGTTCCAACAGGGTCCCTCACAGTAATTTCCAGTCCATGGAAAAGATAATTTTTGAAACAATCTCTGCATTTCCCAAGTCACATCCACACTACTGCAATTTAGCAACTTTAGAAAATGATACAAGTTCAGCCCAGAATTTTTGTCACATACACATTCCCTTGTCAAATCCTCAACAGTAAAAGATGAAATTATTTTCGGAGCCTAGAACAATTTGCTAATCTGAGCATTCACAAATGTTGTTGGCGATAGTAGCTAGAACTGTTGCAAATAAGCAAACTCCCTCTGCTCATTTGTCAAACTTATGGAAACTTGTTGAATCTAGTTTTGGATTTGCCCATCAATATCACATTGATTTGTTTAGAAATCAAATCTGACTTTGTGTACCTGGCTGATTTATCCAAAATCAGAACAAAACTGCATTTTGTTTTATTGTTAGTATTAGGAGTTATTGGCAGTCTTTATTCTTGTTGGCATTTTTCATGCTTTTCCACATTTTCTAGCTTCAGATTACAACTAAACTCTTACTTAGCAACCTTTATTTGTTATTGTAATATTAGATGGGAATTGCCTGCAGCCTTATCAGTACTGTAAACCTAGATTGAATCCTTCTAGTCACTTCAGCATCCCCTTTAAAACAGCCTGGCTTGATTTTCCCCACTTATATAAGGAGTGAATACCTGCTTGCTAAATCTTCTAGATCTGGTTTTTATTACTGTCCCCCACACACATCAACATACATGTATTGAGGCAATCATACCAGTGTTTCCCCAATAAGCCCTTCGCCTTATTTTTGGGGAGGCCTTATTTTTGAGGCACAGATGGCGGCGAGCATGGTCACCTCATGGCTTCTGCTGTGTTGCAATATTGTCAGGGACGGTTTATTTTTGAGGAAGGGCTTATTTCCTCAAAAGGGCTTATGGGCTCAAAAGCCCAACTGGGCTTATTATCCGGGGAGGTCTTATTTTCGGGGAAACAGGGTATGTACAGCCATATCTAGTCCTTTCATGAAAATTCATGGTTGCAAAAATATGGCCACACTTTTCCAACATTGCAGGGAACAGAAACTTAGGAAGAGAAAGTATTGTGCTGGGCTGCTTGTGTGTCTCTGCACGGTGCCAGAGTACAACGTACAGTGATACCTCAGTACTTGTTGTTTTGCTATTGTGTGGAAAGAGGACATGGAGGTTTTTATTACTCCAAGAACTGTGACAGGTCACCTTAGAAATAAATCTCTATAGGATGGTGGGACATACTGTGTCATCTAATATTTATGCCCCTACTATATCTTGAGGTGTCATCAAACTAAGGTTTGTGCCTTAATCACCTTCAGTTAATAGTATCTTGGAAAGGTATTGTTATTGTAAAGTCTCAACCAAATGGCTGCCCATTTCTCCTTACATGGTTAAATCTCTCTCTGCTGTTCAACCTATAGTCAGCTGTTGGTTGTTATATTGTCATTTATTAGAATAGGTCTGCATTTTGGTATGTAATATATTAAATCTATCCAAATCCTGGGTTATTTCTAGGAACATAGAGCAATACTCCTTGTTCTGTGAGTATTTTACAAAACGTGTTTAGAATTCCTTGTGTAGACCCAGTCGCACAAATGCAATAGCACATTTTAATGCTAGCCCCAGCAGAAAACAAAGGCAAATTACCAAAGAATGAGAACTAATTAATTTAGCATGGTAAAATTTTATTCCCAAGTCCGAATATGGAAAAATAAAAGAGAAGAAATTTAAGACAGTGTTGCATCCCTTCAGCAATTCGTTCTTTCTTTTAAAAAAAAATCAAATACAAAAGGTATAATGAAAACACAATATTTTGTCCACAGTTACACTTTTCTATTTGTTTTGTTGAAATGATCTATCCTATTTCTGTTTTTGAAGAGTGACTTGAAATTTCCCCAAGGTATATAACCTACATGATTGAGGGGTCAACAATTCCTATAAACACTGTTCATATTGAGTGTTCTTTAATAAAATGCTTAGCTAATATTTGTGTGCAATGGCTCCTTCACATTCCCTTACATAGAAGTTGTCAGACATTGTCACCTTGTCAGAGTTGAAATAGAAAACCCCTACAAAGCTTAGACTTGCCTGTAATTTCTGCAATAAAATACGACATCTGCAGCAAAGGGGGGAAGGATTAGATTTAGGTCCTTTTTGCTGTGGACAACTCCTTCCATCCATTCACAGTTCCAGAACTGAAACTTAGCAATAAAAACAAATGCTAGACTGCGACCTGATACAAAAACCAAAAGTTGATTCTGCTTCACACAGTAGTACCTGCATGCTTCCCTCCGCCTCCCCAAATAAACCTATTTTTGAAATCATAGGAACGGGGAAAGAGTTTTACTTCCTCTTTTTTATATCCTTTTTTTATACAGTAGTTAACTTCTTTCTAAGCAGAACAACAAAACAACAACTGAAAATGTCATGTTTCCTTGCTGTACACTTTTTCCAATCTTTTGGTTAACTTTTTTGCCTTTTTGGCAGTTCAAGGAATTACTATAAAAGGTGTAGTAACCAAAACTGTACAAAATACTCCAACTATTATCACACCATAGATTTTCAGAAGAGCATTCATATGGTAGGAATTTGGATTTCACTTGCAACTTATTATAGAACGTACCCTCTCTTTATAGCAATTGCACTGCTATCACCAAATCCATTAGGAAAACCATTGCTGCTGTTGTTCTTACTGCCATAAACTTGCTTTTATTCAGTTTGCCATTTTAAAGTCCATTCAGCTAGTCGGCGGTTTTTTAAACCTTGCAAGTTTGGTAAAATTCAGAAACAAGAACCACTTAGACTTGTATAAAGTTATTTATTGCCAATATGGAATTGTATTTTGAAGGATTGTCAGAGAAGTTCTCCTTATTAACTTACGCTCAGCATAAATAAGGCAGAATTGCTCTTTTTTCTCCACTTTCTTTTCACTTGGGTTAGAGTTCTCTTTAACAATTGTACTGTATTCTTTCTTTTCTCAGAGTTTGCTAGATATTTCATCACACTACCTCATCCAATAAAGGAGGATATCTGTACTTCAGGGTTGAAATGAGCTTGCTGGTTTTCTTGCAGATACCCAAATTAGGTAACATGATCCAGTGGGTGGGACTTGAATAACTTAACAACCAGCAATGGGTCAACACACCCAGCCCTGCCTCCTGGCCACTCACCTGAAAGTCAGACATAGGAATCAGCCAGTTGGGGCTAATCCCAACATTGGCTGGCCACGCCCATGGCCATTTTTCAGCCTGGTTTTGGGGTATTTTGGGGCTGTTTTCTGGCTGTTTTGGGGCTGTTTTCAGGCAATTTTGGGGGCTTTTTCAGGCTGTTTTCCAGGCTGTTTTCACGCCATTTTTAGGCCAAAAATAACTTGAAAATGGCCTGGGAAGCAGCCTTAAAAAGCCCCCAAAATGGCCTAAAACAGCCCAAAACCAGCCTGAAAACAGCCCCCAAATGACCTGAAATGGCCCGAAAAACAGCAAAAACAGGCTAAAAATGGCCTTGAAAACAGCCCAAAAATCAGCCTACTGAAAAACAGGCTGAAAAATGGGTGGGGTGGGGTCAGCTAGTGGTGAGATTTCCTGGTTCAATTCGCCTGAACCCCTGCGAACTGGCAACAGTCCACCTTTGACATTATCAGTGTTGATGTTATCAACTTTGGATAATGAAACATCTGCAAGAAAATAACCAAGCTCAGAGAGCACCAAGGACCTCTCCCTACCTCATCCATCATCTGTAGCTACAAGTCATACTTGTAAACATGTTAAAAAGTACCAGCATAACCCTTCTGGGTGAAGGCACTTTGCACATGTCTCCTTTTTAAAAAGTATCCATTTATTTCTATGTTCTTTCAACTGATAGCAATTCACAAGAGGATCAGGTCTCTTATCTGTGACTGCTGAATTAATACAGGGCCTTTGATGAGGCCCTGAGGTGAGTGCCTCCTTCAGGCAATTTTCTAAGCCCCTTTTTAAAAATGAGAACTGAGTTCAGAAGGAGATGCAAAAGGAACCTGTGTTTGTCCCCACTGTAGAACAGAAAACAGAAAATATTTCATCTATTATTAACCTTTTTCTCACCTCTTTACAGAGCCTGTCATTGTCTGCTGTTTAAGGGGATTTTTTTTTAACAATGCTGTTATCTGAAGCTGAATAAATCAGGATGGGAGAGCCCTGAGGCAGAAGCCAGCTGGCGGGAATACAATACACAATTTTGGGACTTCTTTCATATCACAGATATATTTATGATCTGGGCATATATTGTCTATCATTTAGAAAAGATTGATTATAGAAATGATTTTGTTTCTTGGTTCTACGGAAGTGGTGTTTGGTTTTATTTCGGGAACTAAACTTTATTAAGCTAGCCAAAATAAATACAGAGAAAAAGAGCATTTTTTTCTAGTTGTTTTAAACCAGCTGCAAGCCCATTTGGTATGTTTTTGTTGTGTATACCATGAATGTGTGGGTTCAGAGCAGTCACAGCCAGAGAATAAAGTTTGGGCCTCCCTCTTCTGAAAGCAAATATCTGCCTGTTCCACGGACTATATCAGAGGCCATATGAAAAAGGAATAAGACAACAACAGTGATGCAACAGAGAAACAGTGTAGTCTAATGGTTAAAGCTTTGGATTTGGAGTGACGAGATCATGGATCAAGTCTCCATCTGGACCTAAAGCTCTATGCATAACATTAGCTGCACAATCAAACTCTTTCAGTCTAAACTTAAAAGACAGGAAGCTAAAGTAAAAGGAAACTGTTGTGTTCTGGGTGAAGAATGGAGGCGAGGCCTGAGTGACTTCTAACAGCTCTTTATTCAATACTGCCCGTGAGGCAACTGTTTTTTTCCTGGCTGACACAGCTCCTTTTATAGAGAAGCTGAACAGCCCACAACCAATCAGGAGAGAGTTTTTCCCCGCTCCAACAGAGGACCAGACTGAGAACTTCAACTGACAACTATATACAATACATAACAGAAACCTTCACTGAAGCTGTTCTGAGAACTTCAGGAAAAATGGGATGTCAGTAAAACAAGCCAACAAACCTCCTTGGGACTTATTTTACAGTTCTTGGCTGCATGTCTGGATCCAATGTAGTAAAATAAAAGGTAGACAGGGAAAAGAATTGCTCCTGCTTCTAATTCTGCCGAGATGAGTGTACCATCTTCTCTGTAGGCTAATCTCTTGACTTAACAAAAGCTCTTAGTGAACCATGGCAGTTACTCTGTAAAAAAACAGAAGTCTCTTGTCCTCTGGGAATTGGCAATACATGCTGATCTGTGGATGTTAAGGATGGTTGGAATGAGAGTGAAACTAACTGCGATGGCAGCATTTCTGAATGAAGAATGGCTTTGTTGCAGACATCCTATAAAAAGCATTGTTTTTAAAGTAGAGGGGAGGCAGCATTTCCCATCTATATCCAGTGCCCCTAACACACTGGCCTATAGCTAGAAGCTCTTCTATAGCTAGAAGTTCTTTATATGTGGAGTTCTTTATATGTGGAGAACCTACAAGAGAAACACTAATAACAGCCACATATAAAATCAAACAAAAGCATTGTCAGAAAATCTTAAAATGCAATCAAGATAAAATATCTGTTTCTAAAAAGAAGAATATATGGACGAAATTGTTTGAAAGAAGATGAAGAAAAACTTTTCATGGTTCAGAAACGACTGATAATGAATTTTCTGAGAGCCAATGTTTGCTTGTTAAGCTTAGAACACTGCCAATTGCAAGACAGGAGAAAGAGTGATATTAAATTTGAGCAGACTAGGTGTTAAGCATTTAACAGCATTTTTACTCACTGACTTTCTTCAGCCTTGTTTAATTGTGCCTTGTCACACAACCTGGTAAGCTACACAAAATGCCAGCAAAGTTCACTACTATATGGTTAACCTTAACTGACTTCAGAGTGATGTCTGAATGCTTCTGCGGAATATTCATTTAATCTAGTGAATTGCATTTGACTGAAGACAGACCTAACTTCCATGAAATTCAGCTGAAAACAAATAGGGATCTTAATACCATTTTTCAATTTAACCACTTTCATATTGGATTTGTCTGATATCATGGAATGGCTTGAGAGTCAGACTGATGGGACTAATCAGAAGTCATTCAATTAACAAGCTTCCTTTTTAAAATGACTATTTATGGTATGTATTATAGCAGAGTTGTCAAACTCACGGGCCGCAGGCTGGATGCATCATGCGCTGCCCATGCCCACCCCCATTTAACAAAAGGGGAGAAGTTACAATATGTCACATGATGACGTGACTCAGTGAGTTTGACACCCCTGTATTATTGCTTTCCCTTTCCAGTGATGTAACTCTATAAATGCACATTTGATTAAAGAAACCAAACTTTCACTGAACTATTTCTGACAAATTCGGTGAGAGGATAGGAAAATAATGAGGAAAGAGGCTTTGTCTCTTCCGATTTCCTGCCATTTCATGAAGACATTTCTCTTCCAATATACCAGAGCTAGGCTTTTTATTTATTGAGATGGTGGGGGTGGTAATGTCTTTTTTTTTTAAAGATGAATGCAAGATTGTGGAACACAATAAGGTCTCAGTTTGGTTAATCCAGCCTCTAAAAGCCTAGGTAGCTTAACTTTAGAGAGATATTTCTCCCCGCAGCTCCAACCCACCTCAAGCAATTTATAAACAGAAAACTGGCATATTATCAACTGGTTTGCCATATCTTCCCAATATTTTCTGAAAAGAACAAAAAGTCATTCAGATGTTAATCTAAATCCATATAGTCAATATTATCACTATGTTAATTAAAATAAAGTACTAGGTTTATAACCAAGAAAACAATGTATGGATAGTATCCATAATATAATGTTATTAATTTTACAAAACTTTCTACCAGCACAGATGACGATGATTTTCCTCAAACTTTTTATTTTCAGCCTTCTCCTTTCCCTTAATGTTAACTAATGGCAGGCTGAGAACTCTGTAGTTATGCCAAAATGTTGCTTCTACTTTCTAAGCAGGGTGTCCATAAAATGGAAACAGGGTTTTTATTTTGAACTTGAAACACTACAACTTATTTTAGCAGTTCTGCCAAACTGCTTTGGATCAGCTGCAATTTGGCAGAAATAAACTTAGAACTTTTGGGTTGTTCCAGGATTTGGAAGAAATGAAATCCAGATCAACAAGAGGACAAGTCTAATGCGTATCGTAACTGTCTCCCCTTAGCAGCTGTCGGAATTACTTTGTCTGGTCCTCTAGTGCCTTCTCTTCCTTCCTTCTCATCTGCCTTCCTTGCTTTAGTATGGCATAAAGCAGTGATGGCTAACCTTTTTTGGCTCGCGTGCCAAAAGTGGGGGGAGTGCAGGGGGTTCATATGTGGGTGTGCTATCTGCATGACTCCCTGCTTTTGGCATGCTTCCCTCCCCTCACCCCGAGCTCCAGAGGCTTTCTAGGAGCCTGGGGAGGGTGAAAAACAGCTTCCCCCCACTTCTAAAAGCTTCAGGAGCTTCCCGGAAGCCTCCAAAGGGCGAAAAATGGCCTCAAAAAAAGGCCTAAATCAGCTGGCTAGTACACACATGCATGCTGGAGCTGACAGGGCAATGCCTCGCGTGCCCTAAGAAATGGTTCTGCATGCCAGCTGTGGCACCCGTGCCATAGGTTCGCCATCACTGGCATAAAGCATAAAAACACCAGAAATATGTTTTGATTTCAGGTATAGATTGGGCAGAAAATGTTTTACATATTCTTTTCTAAGAGCAAAAAGAACACTATTGCTTGAATGATGACAAACATTGCTTCAGTGATGCCATAGCTTTACTGGTCTTATTTCTTTTTTGCCACGTTACATTTTCAATTCATTGTTATACTCCAAAGGTGCTTTTTCAGGACGCAACTGGACTTTCTTGTTTTTTTCTTTGAAGACATTTCATTTCTCATCCAAGAAACTTCTTCAGCTCTTCAACCCAGTTGTCTGCAAGGAATGTAATTCCCTTCATTTTCCACTATCCTGTCAGAGCTGAAGAAGCTTCTTGGGTGGGAAGTGAAACGCCTTCAAAAGAAAAAACAAGGAAGTCCAGTTGACTCCTGAAAAGCACCTTTGGGACAACCATGAACTGGATGACTGAGAATGAGTCCCTTCGGGGAGCTAGGGCGGTATACAAATCCAAGAATAAATAAATAAATAAATAAAATCTCTACAGACTTCCTGTTGTGCTATGAAGCACATTCTTAATTCTGACTAGCTACTTTTCCAATCATTTTATCTTAGTTGAATTTGATTATTACCTTACACTTAATATTTCCATTATTGCCTAATTGGACAGTTCAATTGGCATTGTGGTAATTGGCATACTATAGGAATTGTAATCCATTGAATAGGGGGGTCAACCTACTCTCCAAAGCACCTGAAAACAGAACAAGAAGCAGAAGATGAAAACTAATCAAGGAGAGAACAACCTGGAAATAAAGAACAAATTTCCTGACAGAACAATTAATCAGAGTAATTTGAAATAAGATGGAAGATCAATTAATCAATCAAGTAAGTAAGTAAGTAAGTAAATAAGTAAATAAGCAAACAAATAATCAGTCAAACAGCTTGCCTTCAGAAAATGTGGGTGCTCCATCACTGGAGGTTTTTAAGGAGAGATTGGAATACAATTTGTCTGAAATGGCATAGAGTCTCCTGCTTGAGCAGAGCGTTAGACTAGAAGTCTTCCAAGGCCCTACCAACTCTGTTATTCTGTTGTTATATTTGGAGAGCACCAAGCTTGAAAAAAAGATATATAATAACAGGAAAAAGACAGTATCACTTGGAAAAATTATGCCTATTAGGCTAAACACTAATATGGTTTGGGTTTTTTTGGCATTGTACGAATCCAGACCATTCAGGCTTAAATAAACTGTTTAAAACAAAGAATTATTTAAGAAAGCATATGTGTCCTAATATATTCTGAGTCTCTTGTTTTGATCCTAGGTGATGATGATCTTTAAGACCGTCATAGGCTTATTTCTGTTGACATTTTGTTAGTAGTGACGAATTTCCAGAGCAAGAATGTGGAGTATATGAACAGCCGACTGCCAGATATAACTGTGAGGGAAACAAAAAAATCATTTTCCAGACAGAAGGATAGATTGGAAGGAAAGGTGGCATTTTAGTGAAAAGTGCTGTTTTCATTGTTTGTAATGGTTTCAAGTCTTAAATAATTAAGGATTTAGTTCTAGCTTGTTACATTGAGACATTAGGAAGCTTCAGCCAAATTCTTCCTGGAAGGAGAAGCCTGAAGGCATATGACTACGGAACATTTATCCTAGATTTAAATCTATATCAAAGTTCTCTTTCCATATTTTACTCTGTGCAACAGTAAATTGAATGTTTCTCACGTTTACTTGATGGTAACAAATGACTGTGAATACTCTCTACATCCTTGCTCTAAAAATGTTAATTGCTAACCGAAACCAAACGGTTTATGGCAAAATGTTTGTCAAATACCATGAATAACCTGCATATTTGCTTCCTTTTTGGCTGGCATGTTGTAGTATCCATGTCATTGTGATTTATTTAATAAACCACATTTAAATAAACCTTGAACTAGTGCAATGTTTCTCACCAACCCAACAGATATGCCACTTTTATTTTCCTTGCAATAATTCCTTGCTCTGTCCGTTCAATGTTTGTCCCTTACAATTTGCTAAACTGGTAGTATGGAAGAGTTGGGTGAAGTTTTTCTATGCCGGTAAGACATTATCTGATCTTTTATCGCATGGCATTATTTCATGACTATTTTACCTCATGACCATGAACTGAGGTGACCACGTTCTCAATTGACACATTCAAAGTGATTTAAGGTTGTCCATATTTTTTTAAAAATGAAATCTACGCTAAGACAGTGATCAATTTTGTTCCCTAAGAGATTTTAATCAATTATGTTGTTACAGTAATGCTAATCAAATACGATATTTACCAACACACCAACTTTGATCTTTTGGCAGAGGCTTTCTTGTTAATTTCTAAGACATTTGGTAAAAACAAATGAGCGGGACTTTTCCCTGCCTTCTGCCAGAATGTGGGACGCCAGAATAGCTCATGTTTTTCTCTGACAGTGTTTGGTGCCAAGTGGAAAACTCCTTACTTGGGAACAGACTTTTACCAGCTTTTGAACTGTATGTTTGTTTGGCTCACACTATTGTTACAATCCTACTAGCATTTTACCTGCTTATTTTTGAAAAAGAATTTATTATTTTTTTAATTTTTAATTTTATCTTTTTGTCCTTTAAAAATGTATTAATAATAATAATAATAATAATAATAATAATAATAATAATAATAATAATAATAATAATAATAATAATAATAATAATAATAATTTTAATTTGTTGACCGCTCCCTCTCCCCATAGGGACTCGGAGTGGTGCACAGGGAAAACTAAAACAATAAATATACAAACACATTAAAAACAAATTAAACATATACCTGTGCTAAAAAATTCCCCATTAAAATACTAAAATTCCCAATTATAAGTAACTAAAACCCCATAGAGAGAGACTACCCTAGGCCGGCCAAGCAGAAAAGATGTGTTTTTAATTTTAGACGGAAGGAGCGGAAGTCCGTGGTCGTTCTAATGTCGGGGGGAAGGTCGTTCCAGAGGGCTGGGCCCGCCACAGAGAAAGCCCTTCCCCTGGGCGTCGCCCACTGACAAAGTCTAGTGGACGGCACCCGGAGAAATCCCTCTCTGTGGGAGCGAATCGGCCGTGAGAATGTGTGAGGCAGGATCCGATCCCGCAGATAGCTAGGTCCCGAGCCATGGAGCGCTTTAAAAATGATGACTAATACCTTGAAGCGCACGCGGAAGACGACAGGCAGCCAGTGCAGCTCGCGCAAGAGCGGTGTTATGTGGGTAAACCTGGAGGTTCCCAGAATTGCCCGCGCGGCTGCGTTCTGGACCATCTGAAGTCTCCGGGTGCACCTCAAGGGGAGCCCCATGTAGAGAGAGTTGCAATAGTCCAGTCGGGATGTCACGAGAGCATGAGTGACTGTGCGAAGGGCGTCCCGATCCAATAGGGGGCGCAACTGACGAACCAGGCGAACCTGGTAAAACGCCCTCCTGGCCACGACTGTCACTTGATCTTCCATGGACAGCCGGGCATCCAGGAGGACACCCAAGTTGCGCGCCCCATACACAGGGGCAAGATGTTCGCCCCCTATGGCCAGCGATGGAGTCAGCTGGTTGAATCGGGCAGCCGGAAACCACAGCCACTCAGTCTTGGTCGGGTTGAGTCTGAGTCCGTTGCTTCCCATCCAGATCCGTACGGCTTCCAGGCACTGGCACATCACCGCTATGGCATCGTTGGGGTGGTTTGGGGTAGATATATACAGCTGAGTGTCATCAGCGTAGAGATGGTACTCTACCCCAAAACCACGGATGATCTCACCCAGCGGCTTCATATATGTGTTGAACAGGAGAGGTGAGAGGACCGACCCCTGAGGCACCCCACATGTGAGGGGTCTCGAGGTCGACCTCTGCTCTCCTGCCAACACAAATTGCTATCGGCCAGAGAGGTAGGAGGAGAACCACCGTAAAACGGTGCCTCCCACCCCCAACCCCCCCAGCCGATGCAATAGGATACCATGGTCGATGGTATTAACAGCTTTAGTGCTTTTTGTCTTTGTTGTGAGTCATTCTGGGTGTGATTCATGTAAGAATGGACATGACAATTTCTAACAAATAAAGGCTAGCAATAACTGACCATTAAAGATATATGGGTAACTTCCCCCAGCTTTATTTCCTTGGCAAACTTTTTGCTTTCACTTCCCATCCCATCCCACCCACTAGTCATCAGTCATTCTTCATATTAAGAGCATGGCATGCCCTTAAAGGACAATGTTCTCACTGAAAAATTATTATCATATGTTTCCAATTAACATGTGTTGAGAAGTTTCTCAGCATGAATTTTTTTAATGTATGGTTTTTAAATTCAATACAGATTTGCCAATTTTGAAGTAAAATATTTATCTAGTACATAACATAATTTATCCAGTTCTTTATGAGAACTTGAGTGGGGACATAATTGATTTTACTATCATCTTATATTCAGAAAGGTGCTTGATCATTATAACTCATTTCAAAAAAATGAAATTCATCTACGATATTTCACTTGACTATGTATATGGAGACTAAAATCACTTTATGAAGTCAGGGTCTGACCTGATAGTGAATAGCCACCAATAAATAAATGTAAATGAAAATTCAATTCCAAGCTTTTATAAAGTGTGCATCAGTTGTGAAACACCTCGCTAAGAAAACATACCAGCGTTTCCTTCCGGTTTCCCAGAGGCGACGGTCGAGTCCTGGGACTCGTCCGCCGTTTTGTTCCTTCTACGGCCCCCACCGGGCAGGGAGTTCCTTTTAAAGGACTCCCACCGTACGGTCGGCTTGCCTGGATTTCCCCATCCCGACGGCGGTCGGGGGGTCCTTGTCTTCGACTCAGGAGTAGAAGAACATGCTGCGGGGGGCTTGGTTCCCTTTGCTGACGGAGGACCGGAACATCTAATGGTTCGTGAGAGGGCTGAATCACTGGAGTTGGAGGCAAAGCCGAGACTCTCGCTGCAGAGTGGACTGTGAGTGACTTTATCTTTCTGCTTGCAATTTTTGCTTTAAAAGATGATGGAGGGGGGAGTTTGTGAAACCCCCCCTTGGAACGGAAGAAAAGCGGCGTTTTGAAATGGCTCCTCAGGCTTGAGGAAGCGGAGAAATCCACATTCAAACATCTCTAAATGATAGTGAAAGTCTTTGCGGAATGATCGTTGTTACTTAGTATCGAAGTCTGGCAGCAAAGAACCAATTTTTCTCTTTGCTGATTCCCAGTGGCTTCCAGATGGGCGGGGGAAGATGGCGTTCCTTTGTTCTCCGGAGACACACTCTTCATGGATGATTGCTGACATTCCCTTGTGATTGGGACTGCCTCTCCTTTTCTTTACTAATGATTGTTTGCAATTGATTAATTGGTCCTTTCCCTGAAGTGCCTTCTTCCTTATATTTGATTGTAAAAATTTGGTTTCTCTCTGGACTTTAATTAGGCAACAACTCTGACTTTGTTTATTGAAATTTGCTCATCTCCTGCCTCGCTGACCTCTCCTCAGCAGACACCATCTTACTGACACAGACTTAAATCATTCATCATGGCTTCGAAAAAGCAGACACATCAACCTAAAATCACCTCGATGTTACCCGAAAAACCTGATACGGATGCTAGATTAACAGCAATGGAAGAAACTCTTCAGACCTTGGTGAAAGAAATTAAAGAAATGAGAAAGGACCATGTCAGTTCTAAGTTAGAACTTTTGGAGGTACAGAAGAAATTAATGGAAAACACACAAAAGACTGATGAGCTGGAGGTGGGGTTGGCTGGGGCAAGGGGAGAGCTTAAAAGTGTTAATAATGAAATAGGAGATTTAACTGGTCATATGTCTAGGATGGATTTTGAAAGGATGTCATATTTTTTAAGATTTCAGAATGTTCCTGAGGAGACTGGTGAAGATTTAACTGATTTAATGTGCACAATTTTAGCAGATTATTTACACAAACCTAAGGATGAGATTAGGGGGGACATTGATTTGATATATAGAATAAACTCAGCATATGCCAGGATAAATGAAGTACCCAGAGAGATACATATCAAATTTGTTAGAAGGTCGATGAAGGAAAGGATCTTGAGGACGCAGAGAGACAGTCCTTTAGTTTATCAACAGAAAGAGATCGCTATCTTGAAGCAGGTCCCGAAGAAGATTAGAGAGATAAAACGGAAATATTCCTTCTTGTCTAAAAGATTATTTAAACAGGGGGTCTGGTTTAAGTGGGTGATGCCAGAGGGAATGTTGGTGTTCTGGGAGGGAGGAAGAGTAAGAATTAAAACAATTGCAGAGGCGGAAGCCTTTCTTTAAAAACATTCCTCAATCCTGGAGGTTGAAAATGGAGGAGCAGAGGGTGCTGCGGCCCCGCCCACTGGGGGCCAGGGAGAAGAAGATACAATTGCCAAAAGACTTAGATCTCAAAAGTGACTTTATTTTAGTACAGCTTAACTTTTGTTTGGATGTTTATACATGATTGCTAGCATAGATTTTACAATGATATGTATGCATTTCTTTCCACTTTGTAGTACAACTGAAAATTATGTATTATCTATATTTTGTTATGAAGCCTCGGAAGGAGTCGACGACTTTGGTGTGAATGTTCTCACATATCTTTATACACCTTACCCTTTACCCTATTTGTAAAAAATTTATAAAACTCAATAAAACTTTTTTCAAATAAGAAAAAAGAAAAGAAAAGAAAACATACCAGCCATCAATATCAGTGGTGGGATTCAAATTTTTATACTACTGGTTCTGTGGGTATGGCTTGGTAGATATGGCATGACTTGGTGGGTGTGGCTTGGTGGGCGTGGCAGGAGAAGGATATTGTGAAATCTCTATTCCCACCCCATTCCAGGGGAAGGTTACTGCAAACTCCCCATTTCCTCCCAATCAGCTAGGACTTGGGAAGCAGAGAATAGACGGGGCCAGGGCCAGTCAGAAGTGATATTTACCAGTTCGCAAAACTACTCAAAATTTCTGGTACCGGTTCTCCAGAACTGGTCAGAACCTGCTGAATACCACTTTTGATTGATACTGTAAGTTTTCAGATTCCAGCTGAACACATTTTGCTTTTTCGGGTGCTTTAACATATTAAAAGGGCTTTGGCGCTCTCTGAGTTTGATTGTTTTCTTGCTTTATTGATTTTGATTTTATTAGATTTCTAGACTGGCCCCTCTCCCCGAGGGGACTCGGGGCGGTGTACAGGTAAAAAATTAAAAAGAGACATCAACATTACATATAAACTAAAATCCAATTAAATAATCCCCTGTACAAATTTATAAAAATTAAAAACTTGACCTGAAAACCTAATCACATAATTTAAAATTACAAACTGAGGTGGGAAGCATGGAATTAGCCCAGGCCGGCTAGTTGAAACAGGTGGGTTTTGAGTTTCTGGCAAAAGGAGCGGAGGTCTGTGGTCGTTCTAATGTCAGGGGGAAGGTCATTCCAGAGGGTTGAGCCCATCACAGAGAAGGCCCTTCCCCTGGGCATCACCCTCTGGCATTGCCTAGTGGACGGCACCCGGAGAACCTCTCTGCCTAGTGGATGGCACCTCTCTGTGAGAGGGAATCGGCCGAAGGGATGTATGGGGCAGGATACGATCCCGCAAATAACTAGGTCCTGTGCCATGGAGCGCTTTGAAGATAATAACCAACACCTTGAAATGCACCCGAAAGGCCACAGGCAGCCTGTGTAGCCCGCGCAGGAGAGGTGTTATGTGGGAGTATCTAGTGACTCCCAGAACTGCCCGCGCGGCCGCATTCTGGACCAGCTGTAGCCTTCGGATGCATCTCAAGGGGAGCCCCATGTAGAGAGTGTTGCAGTAGTCTAGACGGGACGTCACAAGCGCATGAGTGACTGTGTGAAGGGCGTCCCGGTCCAATAGGGGACGCAACTGGTGCACCAGGCGAACCTGGTGAAACGCCCCCCTTGCCACGGCTGTCACATGGTCATCCATTGACAGCCGGGCATCTAGGAGGACGCCCAAGTTGCGTGCCCGATCAACGGGGGCCAGATGTTCGCCCCCAATGGCCAGTGATGAAATCAGCTGGTTGAACCGGGGCGCCGGTAGCCACAGCCACTCAGTCTTGGACGGGTTGAGCTTGAGTCTTTATGAGCTTAGTTGAACTAGCACTGATGATGTTATGTAGTTTAAGTAATAAAATATCTGTAAGAAAACAACCAAGCTCAGACAGCAACAACCCTGAGCTATAAATATCCTCTTTTATTTTATCATATTGTTGATTTATCTTTTATCTATCAATATGGTGGGATGGAAGGGGATGGTTTGGTTACTTAAAGCATATGTTTTGGTATGATAAATAATTATGAAATCAACATTCATGGATGTTAATATATAACATTTTAAATAAATAAAACAAAGGTGTTAATTCCTATCTATAATATTTAACACAAAATCTAAATAATTACTTCTGAATGGCCTTAAAGTGCTGCTAAAAAATATTCTAAGAAAGAAAAACATAGGTTGAATAGACTTTGAAATCACCTAGTTAAAAATATAGCATCAAGCTCTGTCTTGTGAGGATACAGAAGAAAACATGGGAAAACCATACTGCATTCCTGCTGCCTGAGTCTGCTTATGATATTCCCCTCTATATAAGAACCACATTTGCTAATTGAAACCACATTCTTTTTAACTTAAAGGGGGGGGGGGAATAGATATGTAACAGCAAGAGAACATTTATCTATACAGCTGCTGGCTTGCTGCCATTGGACAGCAGAATCCTAAAAACGACCCTTGTTTTATATGCCAGTGCAATTGATCTTTTGCCTAGCAGCCAAAAATGATGTGAGTTGTTAGCTTTTACGAAGCCAAGTGACTAGAGCTTCTCTGCTATGTGACCATGCTGATTAACTCTAAAGCAAAGTTGCAGGCATGGCAGCACTGAGCAGTTGAAGAAAGGAAAGATCATACAAGAAGGCTGCCAAGAAAAGAGACAAAATTTCAGCTGCTGCCAAAAGCATATTGCAGTTGGCATTTGGTTTCCTGCAGATGTCAGACATATCCCATATGGAGTTAAAGGGTGGTCCCAGTGCTGGATCCATGGAAGGAAAATTCAATAGTGGCAGCAACAGATGAGGCAATGCCAAATTAGGATAAAAACGAGAAGCGTAGATTGGTTTGTCTAATAAATTCCGTTTCAGTGGAGCCCCTAGGAAAGAAAACCCACCGAGTTTCCAGATGTCCTCCTTGTATACTTCCCACTAATCAACAAGCCAACCTAAATAAGAGATCAGATATATTCCCAGATGGAAAGGATGCAGTTGTGCCCTTTGACACAATTTTGCAAGATACAAACCACAGCTGAATTATTTGCTCCAACTTATGATCTTTCAGACATTCCATGCTCAAAGCACGTGAAAAGTCAAGAGTTTATTCTCTTTCCCAGAAATGACTGGGACAGGCAATGGGGCATCCTTTAAAGCAGGGGTCAACTTTAAGGCTTGTGGACTTCAACTCCCAGAATTCCTCAGCCAAGGTTGGAGACCCCTGCTTTAAATATTATGGATAATTCCCATAGTTCTCTATCCGTTGTCATCAGTAAAGTTAAATCCAATCCTGGAAGGTACTAAATTCCATTATATACATATTTGTATGAAATATTTTCCCCCACTTTTTAGCACTATAGATTAAATGTATGTATCTTATCCAGAACATCATGAGAGGATGATTTGGCAATGCTTTTCAAGAAAAATGCAAATAAAAGGAAAATAAATCAACACATCTTCGGAATTAGCCACCAAAACAATATTTTATTGGTATATGTAGTATTTTTGATGAGTGATAAATATGTACAGAAGGAGAATGTTTAACAGTTTAATTACAGTTCCTGATTAGGTTTATGTCACACTATATAGGGACAGAAAGTCATAGCCTCTTTCCAAAAATACATTTATTAAATTGGGAGGGAGAAAACCAGAATTCTTAATAATCAGTGAGACAGTGGTCTTCTTGTACCTCCAAAGACACTTCTTATATACCTAATGATTGAAGCTTTCAGTTCTGCATTATTAGATAGGATACGTTCTTCAGTCATTTAAATGTATAGCAAATGCTTATCTTGATATTTCAAACCTTTCACAAGTTCCAATCATTGCATATTTTTAAGTATTTCAATTATGTGTATACAGCTAGCAATAGCACTTAGACATATATACCATTTTCACAGTACTTCACTGCCCTCTCTAAGCAGTTTATAGAATCAGCATCTTGCCCCCAAAAATCTGTGTCCTCATTTTACCGACCATAGTAGAATGGAAGGTTGAGTCAACCTTGAACCAGTAATAATCGAACTGCAGCCAGTCAGGAGAATTCGCCTGCAATACTGCATTCTAACCACCGCACTACCATGGCACGTACCCATATTTGCAAATAACACAAAATCTGGTGCTGAGTTTTATACAACATGGATCATTTCCCACTAAAGTAGCAGGAAACTCTGCTTGTGGAAATTCTTTCAGAGCAGCCATGAGTTCGTTTATGTAAAGTCATGCTTTTTGTGCAAGGTGATGGCCACTGACACAAATGAGCTAGCAATCTGAGATGGCATGGAATTGCTTACTATTTCATGCCAGTGGCAGAAATGCCAGGAATCATACTGTGATTTTCAAGATGTTTTTCTTAGGATCTGCAGAGGAACTTGGGTTCCTTGTAGGATGAAATCAATAAAGGCAACAAAGCTTTTCCTTGCTGCATACTGGTCCTAGCTTTCCTCAATGAGCATTTCCTCAGGGACTTTTAGCTGAACCTCTCCCACAGCAGAAATGCTTCAACATACATGTTCCTTCTAGGAAACAGCTTCAAAGTTTTGTATTAATGACAGAATTTCTCTTTCCTTCCTTCCATTCAGCACTGAATATTTTTAAAGTCCCAAATCTTCTATTAGAAGTATGATCAGTTTGGAAAAACCTGACTTTTTGAGTAAAGCTAGTATTCCAAAACTCAGAAAGTTTAGGATAAACAAACTTGTTACAGAATGCTGGCTAAAAGTAGCCTGATTATGCTCTTGGCTGTGGCTCACATTGGATCACTAAATTAGGAAAACAGTCTATCTACATTAGACTCATATATGTCCTTACTTGAAAGTCCAATTGAACAATGTGAAGTTTACTTTAAGATAAACATACATAGAACTGCACCACACTTGAGCTTCCTAACTCAATATGAAAACTGTTTTCTTCTGGAGATTAAACCTGATATGGCTTTTGGAAGAAATACATTTTTGAAAATTAGCTGACACTGCTGTTTTCATTATAAACAAATGAATTTGTTCATTTCATGTTCACTATCCATTCAAAGGCAGATCAAACTAAGGTGTGCAGAGAGGGAAATCAAAGCTATTCTGAAATTTACAGATAAATTGTATTTTGTGTTAGAGTAGACCTTCATAATATAAGCATTGTGAATTATTTTTTCCTTGGTGGATTGCATTCTAAGTCTGCATGTTATAAGCAAGCACAAGTCCATGTAATGAATCTAAAGTTAGTATTGAAACTAACTGTTTGGGTGTGCGTATGCTATCTAACTTAAACCAAAAGGTAATCTTGACAAAATCAGTCATATTTAAAAGTTATTGATTTAATGATTTATTTCACAGATCACAATGTAGTGGTAAAGTGTGTTTAACATTGGTGGATTTCCACAATTGCTGAACAGTATTTCACTTTTTATTAGTACCTCAAGGAGATCCATGCACAATGAAAAGATAGAAGATAGATGATGGCAAGAAAACAAACACACATTCCTGAAAAACACTTTTTCTTCAGAGCTGTAGAAAATGGCTTGCAAAAGTTAAAAGAATAAATAATTGTTTAGAAACACTGGCTTTGTACTGAGTCACAATCACTTAACAACAACAGACCATGTCCAGTAACTGAGGTTTTGCTGATTCTTCTGCTCCTGCTATGGAAGTCTAATTTATTAAAAGTGTCCTCATATGATGGTGATCACGACCAGCTCATCTGTTCTGGTGTAACCTCTGCTTAATGTTGGTTTAAGAGGACCAGGTTGTAGGGAAAGATAAAACCTTCCCATTTTTAAAATGCCTTCAATTAAATCAAAATAATACAAACAATTTATCAAATATGGAATTGAACAGACATAACTAATTAATCAACCAGTTGTTCTTTGCCCAAAAGTTACTTTTAATTTGATATTCTGCTACATGTTACTTTGGTTCCTCAGGATACACACAACAGCTGGTAAATTAGGATTTTCAGCTTGAAGTGAAAGAGCCTTAATGACTATCATAATATAAACAAGAGTTAGTCTCCCCAATGATGATGAGGTGAAGCTATACCAGATAGCAGTTGTGACAGCATGAGCAAAACCCCACCCTTTTGTATCCGTGTTGATATAGAAAGCATGCCTTACAAAAGATTTGCATAACATTAACCTTTCTTCTTACAATGTTTTTTGAACTGTCATTCCATTCAGCCCTTAGAAGAATAAGCCAAGCTTGTGGAGGCAGTATACTGGCTCTCTATCTTGGTTTTGCTTTGTTTTTCCTTCCCCTTTTGTGCTTCATCCAATTTGTCCACTCAATATACACTCAGGAAGAAGCAGCCAAGCAAAAAGATTTGAGGAATTATTTGGAACAAGAACCAAATACTGGTGTATAGCCCTCTCTCACTGCTTATCCTTTAAATATATTGAGTCTAGAACTTCCATAGCAGCCACTGTCGCCACCAGGACAGTAGTTTATCCATGTGCGTCCTCTGTTGGTCTTGAAGTAAAACATTTACTTGATCAGAAATAACTTTGTTTACTGCACAGCTATGCCTCCATAATTATTTGACCTTAACTTTAGCTCAAACTTTACCAACCATGTGGGCCTTTCTTTAATTATGTTAGTAATTTTAGACAGCACTCTAGGTTACAGTCCTGTATTTAAAAATAAAAAGTGCAACAGACTGTGAAATTATTGTAAGCAAACGTGCACAAAAGATCTCTGTGCCAGTATGATGAGGGCTGGGCCTTGAAATAAGTCAACCATTTCTCTCGGTCCAGTTTCTACCATACCAGGAACTTTTTTGGGAGGTAAAATGAAGGAAGAGCCTTATTTTTTTCACTGCTAGAAATAAAGAGGGACATAAATCTAATGAATAATAACAGTTACTACTAAAGTATACGGTCAGCTTCACTGATATCAAAGTAGTATTTACTCATAGGGTATAAATAAACTGGCTGATAAGACTTAGTGTCTTTTAGACCCTTGGCCTATTGGTGTATGCACTTTCTTTAGAAAGTAGGATCTTTAGAAATGTCATCCCATCTCATTGACACCTCTGCTGAAAGATTAGCCAGATAGCATGCTTGAGGTTTACCTAAGAAAAAAGAGTGGCAAAATATTATTTTGTCAACCTGATTTCTTCAGTATTTCTTGCTTTATTGTCCCAAACATATTTCCTAAATCAGAATAGTTTAACCAATACCATGAAATAGTCAGGGCATATTTCAGGGTAAATGCCCTATTATACTATCTGTAATCTGAAACTAAATGCCAAATAGCAATAGCATTGCAATAAAAATAGTTTCCTCGCAAACAAGCATAGGTGCTGAAGTATTCTTCAGAGCTGCACACATGGACATGGGATGGAATTACTGAAAGTGATCAGGTAACAATATCTGCCAATGCTGACTGGCCAAAAAAATGCAAAAAATGCACACATGGTGATCCCAATATGTACAATGACAATTTACAATACAATGACTGCTTATAACAAACATTCTGACATTGAATGGAAGTAGAAAGTTTTATCAATATTGAATCTATATTTTCTGAAGAATAACCCTTTTATTCCTACTTCTTAGTATTTTATCTTAGCTTCAATTTTGTTCCTATAACGCTACCTAGTTGATTTTTATTTTATAATCTATTAAGAAGTCTGTGAGCATTTTTCTATGATTTAGAGTTTAGGACCAGCACTGCACTTAATCTGATTTCATAGTGTTAGTTGTGTAATGGAGAGTGAATGCATTACTAGGTTTGATGCAGTATCAGTGAAATCCCAACAAAGTTAGTTAGCACTTCCCCCCTTGACTATTTAACTGTCCTTGATCTGGCATGAAACTATACTAGCTAAACTTTATTGTCCTTACTACTGATTCCTATCCTGCCTTATAACACCCGTTATAGTTTGCCACCAGATAAATGTTCTCTTGATTTCAGGTGTGCAAAGCATGTTAAGCAAAGCCATTTGTGAAGCCCTCTAGATTTGCTGCCATTCCTCTTTCCAAATGTCACTGGTCCATGAGAAACCACCTGCCCAATACAAAATGGTGGTGATTGGCAGATGGCCTTGCCACTTGGGTAGAAATCTGTCAAAACCCAGTAACTATCCATGCCTGCTGAACAGCTGTTCTGGGAGATGAAGGACTGCCCAGTAAAGCAGAAGAAACATTAAATCTAATACAAAGAAACAAAAAATCTCACCAGATGGTGGATAGGGTGAGAAATAGCACATACAATAGAGGGCCCAACTTTAAGAGATAACTAGTGTCCAGATTTTTCCTATCCTTTATAGTCAACTGACTGCCTCACCAATAGAAAATCTGAGAAAATGCATCGGATTATACACACAGTCAAAAATATGTTGGGTAACTGTTGGCTTAGAGAAAACAGAATTGCTAAGGGTAACTTAAGTCTATCTAATTCAAGGGAGTCTAACTCAAGGCCTTCGGCCCACATCCAGTCCACAGTGTGCTTAGATCTGGCCACAGGGCCACCCTGGAAACAGCAAAGGATCAGCCTGCGATGCCTCTGCCAGTGAAAATAGAGCTTGGGAGGACCCTCAATGAAATTGAGTTTGACACCCGGGATCTAACTCATGGGCAGAAAAATCAATGTATTAAATGATTAATTCACTATAACTGCCCCAAAGACACTGGACAATAAATGGATAATAAATGTAATAAATAATAATGAAAAAAACCTCATTGGATATGGAAGAATACTAACAAGAAATTGGTAACATAATATAACTTATAACAAAACATAGTGTGTGGCTTGACACATCACACTTAGCCAACAAGCAATTGAACTACATTATGGTTTAGTATGATGTCTAAACTTGATGGTGGTGGTGGTAGCTTAGGGCAGGAGTCTGCAAAGTCGGCTCTTTTAAGACTGGTGGACTTCAACTCCCAGAGTTCCCCAGCCAGCATAGCTGGCTGGGGAATTCTGGGAGTTGAAGTCCACCAGTCTTAAAAGAGCCGACTTTGCAGACCCCTGGCTTAGGGAAAACGAAAGAGTGAATGCTGCTGCGATATTTTTTTGCCAGCTTCAGACAAATCTTTGAAATGCTAAAGCAATTTCCCTGCTTTGCTTCTCCTGTCTACCGCGTACCTTCTGCTTTCACTCAGCAAACCTGTCACCTATAATTAATGCTTCAGTTGCTCCTGTGCTTTCTTGACCTTACTATATATGGAAAGAACACAGCAACAGCCTTCTTTGTGAGATGAAAGAAATGTTAATAATACTGTCCAGGGAAAGAAAGCTCAGTGCTGCCATGTTTCCATGTGCAGAGCACAGCTGTATGGATTGAACAGCCATCTGGTCACAGACCAGGGTCAGTGTTGGGAAATCCACAGCAGGGCAGGCAGTTGAGCTATTTGGGGGGGGGGGGGGGGGAACTGGCTTAAATATTAACAGGCACATTTCTGCTTCTTGTTGGACAGGTGCCTAATTCTGCAATAGCAAAACTCCTTAGCAAGTATGTGAGGAACCTGCAGGCTGGAAACTAGGAGCTGATCAGTTATGCTTAAGCACTGTTTAACGCATAAAAGGACTAAATGCATCCTGCTATTTCTTAGCACATGTAGCACTTCTTTTAACATGTGGATATTGAATTAGAAACAGCCATTTCATGTAAAGTGACTGCTGAATTGAGAAGAAATCTACTTACATTCTGTTCAAGGTACACTTCAGACATAAAGATCCCTATGTAATAAACCATGAGTATACTGCCTGAAAAAGAGCTACATGCCTGATTCTTTCTTCATCCTTTCTTACATTTGCCACCTTTTAAACCAGTCCATCATGTAATAATTTGTGGCACTGGATTCAACTCCCTGTTCCCTGAATGAATCCAGATTAAAGCATTTCTGACTGATGGCTGTCTGGCATTTCCTTAAACATAACCAGTAGAGGAAACTCACTATTCCCCTCAGTGATCTGTTCCACTGATCATCTGTTTTACTGGAATATGTTTTCCTGTAATTATTATGTTTATTAAACCATTATGCTGTAAACTGTACCAATAGCTCTCTCTGTTTGAAACAAAGAACCATTATTAGTTTTCATTGGGGAGATCGACCCTGGCTTCTTTAGTTAACCATTCTGAAAATCAGTCCCACACTGTTCCAGTTCAGTAATAATTATAATTAATAATTGCAGTAAAACTGGGTGCTTTTCAAACTCCTAGAAACTAGACATGAAGCTTGGGATTGATCCTGTAGTACTAAATTATTGGAGCACCATTAATGAAAATTAACATTTTTCTGTATTGCTCTATAGCTGAGTTCCTCAGCCAGAAGGCAATTTGTTTTTATTTTAGCATTATTTGTGAAATCACACATTATGGCATAGTATTAAATATCAACTAGGCTATTATCTATTTCTTAAGTCCTCCTGGTGTGAGAAATATATTTTAAACACATTGGCAAGCATACTTTGGGGAACAGAGAGAAGATGAAATTCCAGCAGGACTAATATTCCTCTCATATTTTGGCACATTCCCAGATGTGTTGGATTCAAAATCTAATTATCCCTACCGAAGACGTTAAGAAAAATCCAAGATGATAGGCATGATCATGTACTCATCCCTCCCAATCCCCCAATCTCTCTCTCTCTCTCTCTCTCTCTCTCTCACACACACCCTTCATCCCTTCTGTGAATGCTGTGAAACCAGGGGAACCATTATGATTTTGAAATTTTGCTTTTTAAATGCATCAGGAGAGCATTTTGCACCTGAAGTAACTTTTAAATCAAAATAAAGCTTTTACACTGCCATCAGCCCATCTCAGTTATACAGAGGGGTTTGGTTGTTTGTTTCTGTCCTTTATTATTTTTACAAATAACTCAAGGCAGGAACATATGCAGCACATTTTTCTCCTCCTGTTTTTCCCTCAACAACAATTCTGTCAGGAGGGTTAGGCTTAGAGTTGAGTGACTGGCCCAAAATCACCCAGCTGACTTTCATAGCTAAATACTTCTAATTTCTATTTTTCTAACCTTCCTCTGCTTGTTTTTTTAAAACCAGGAGCCATCCAAAAAGAAGACACAACTGGAAACATTCCATGATGCTGTTGCATGGTAACAGTAGGATATTTTATCTTGAAGGCACCCTAATAAATTACTTCTGCTATAAGAATTCCCTGAAATGAGATGTATTCAGTCTGCATTTATCTCAAAGTGTTCCTGCTACCATAGAGACTTTGACAAAAGCCTACTGACTAAATCCTTTCCACTGAAACAACAGAAGTCATTTTTGCATGAAAGGATATTAAATCCCACTCTTTCCAAGCACACCCACCCAGCTTTACCCTACTTTATACTCTTCAGATATATTAGACCATAAGTCTTATAATTCTTCAGTCTGAGCAAAGGGAGAAAAAAAATGAAACATTCATGGACTCTATTGGGTTTGTAATAATTTTAGACTGATGTGGATTTCAATATCATTACACGAATGTGTCATAGGAAGCAACGTAGGCCTTTTTCCAAGAAAGAGTTCATATAATCCTTCACTACTGCCATCTCTGGCTCACTTATTTTTAGAAGAAAGTGTGGAGACATCCTAGGTCAGTTTAAGACCAATACCAATGGTTTTGTGAGTTGTTTTTTTTTCCCCAATACAGTGGAACCTCAGGTCACGAACGCTTCCAACCATGACCAAATTGGGTGCTAACCCAAAAAATCCACTAAATGTTTCACTCTGATCGCGAACACATCTTCAGATGGCGATCAAACAAAGCTATAGCGATTTTCCATGCCACAGCGATTTCACCTTCCGTGCCATTTTTGGGGGGGGTCGCACATGTGTAGTCAGTCTCACTTCCAGTCACAACCAAATCAGTCCTGGAATGGATTACGGTCGTGACCAGGGGTTCCACTGTATATTCTTTCAGAGTGGAAAAGTTCACAGTGAAACGTATAGATCAGTAGGAACAGTTTTTATTAGAAAAGACTTTGAGTTTTCTTCAGTTTGTATATGCTTTTTACATTCAGATTTGCCTTTTGTAATTAGAAGCCATTGATAAATCTCACAATTCCACTAAAAAACAACAACAAGCTAAATAACCCCTGTAAACCATCAAATCTGTCTTCACTGTTTTCTTACAAGGCTGGATAACATATAGACTCAATTTAATGAATGACCAGGAAGTGGCTGTTTACTGAGTCAAATCATAATACAATAATCTATTTATCACTCTCCTGTAAGAAGCTATATCAAATACCTCTGTTGTACCTTCTAGATCTAGAATCAAGCATTTCTAATTGGAAATTATGCAGATAGAATTAAAAAAGCAGTTCCTCTAGAATTCTTCAGTGTTCTTCTTTGAAAGAATGTGCTTGGCTAATTAAAACAGAAATAAGTGATTACCAAGGATAAGGCCTATTTCCTGGTGTAAAAATAGAATGCAGAAGTGCTTAATTATCTGCTAACCTATTTATAATTAATCATATGTTTCCTGAAGAGCAGTGTAAAATGCATTATTTTTGAGAATATTCCGGAAGTGTGCCTGATTAAACAGGAATGTAGTTCTTGATATGTTTTGACTGCTGGATTGGTATTGCCTTGGCAGAGATGCGGCATCTTTTATGGCTTAACTTTCCTTACCCACCCAATGTAAAATTCTTTCACTGATTTTCTAGATCTGAGCCCTCGATTCCCCAGTCCTCCACCGGAACCTGCAGTTGTTCAAGGAGTTTGTCTTCTCTATTGTTCTTTTCTGTCCACTATTGGTGGTACTCACCTCCCTGCAGATTTTTCTGATGCTTTCTCATACTTTACAGACTCCAAATTGTTTCCTAATCCCCAGCTATTTCAAGCACTACACATTCTCTCTATTCTACTTTGCTGGAACTAAATCTAAAGACATACACACTATGAACTCAAATCATTCCTCCTTCATCTTTGTCTCACTTTCTTCCCTTCTTCCTGTTTTCTCTCCTATAGAATTACAGACCAAAGGGCCCTTGGGGTCAAAGATCGGTCTTCTGATACTCTGTAAAACTACACTTTGGTTGCTTAACAAGAGCAACAGTGTTCATTTCAGCAAAGATCGTGACTGGCTGTGGGCTAGCAAACTGTTGCATTTATAAAGTTGTAGAGAAATGTACATATGCCACCAAGTGGTGAGGCATTGTTCAAACATTCCAGAAATATGACTGTGAAGGAGCTTTAATAAATACTAAGTTATTATTGTAGGCATATACAAAACACCCTTAAGATTCATATATCTCCTTATAAATTGTACTGTTAATGAAGCTCTGAGTTCTGGATAGCTGTGTATTTGCTCAGAAAAAAATGCTTGATCCCTTCCTGTTAGTGTTGGAAGTACTGAGGCACTTCTGGGTTGAAAGGATTAGCTAGTGACATCACTGTTGCCCAGAGAATGCCCAGTTGGAGGCTCCTTTCATGTCTCAGTAAATGTGCTGATCAAAGTGGTACCTCTCTATCTACTCGCAGTTACTCGCTTTCGAACTGGTAAGTTGACAGGAGCTGGAGCAAATAATGAGAGCTCACCTCATCACACAGCAGCACTCCAGTTTCAAGTGTGGGCTTGATGATTGTCAACTCAGCATCCTAACCATGTAAGCCATCACACTCCTATAAGGTGATTAATTATAGGAATTACTTTATGAAATGAACTCTACAAAGCTGACTGATTTCTGCATGATGCCCAAGAGTAGAAGTAGCCTCTTGCTGATAGCTTGAAGCTAAGAATGGTTCATTTTTGCCATACAAATCATTTATTTAACAAATATATAGCTGCACCACTCATAGCTGACATGCAAGACAAAAACGATCAAAATGCAATCAAAAGGATTCAAATCCAGTGTTGTCTAAATCCAATCTCAACTGTTATCATACTTGTTAGTCTAGATAAATATATTTGCAACACTATTAAGAGAATAACTGATAATAATTGGTTGCTCAAAATGTGCATACAGGTGAAACTCGAAAAATTAGAATATTATGCAAAAGTTCATTTATTTCAGTAATGCAATTTAAAAGGTGAAACTAATATATGAGATAAGACTCATTACGTGCAAAGCAAGATAGTTCAAGCCGTGAACTTAATGAAGCATAGTGGACTAACACCAACAGATGACATGGCTCCCCAAATCAACACAGACCGTGGAAACTTCACACTGGACTTCAAGCATCTTGCAGTGTGTGCCTCTCCATTCTTCCTCCATATTCTGTGTCCTTGGTTTCCAAATGAGTTGCAAAAGTTGCTCTCATCAGAAAAGAGGACTTTGGATCACTGAGCAACAGGACTTTGGACTACTGTGCTTCATTAAGTCCAGGGTCAACGCAGCCATCTACCAGGAGATTTTGAAGCACTTCATGCTTCCTTCTGCAAGACAAGCTTTATGGGAATGCTGACTTCATTTTCCAGCAGGACTTGGCACCTGCCTACACTGCCAAAAGCACCAAAACCTGGTTCAATGACCATGGGATGACTGCGCTTGATTGGCCAGCAAACTCGCCTGACCTGAACCCCATAGAGAATTTATGGAACATTGCCAAGAGAAAGATGAGAGACATGAGACTGAACAATGCAGAAGAGCTGGAGGCTGCTATTGAAGCATCCTGGTCTTCCATAACACCTCAGCAGTGCCACAGGCTGATAGCTTCCATGCCACACCGCATTGAGGCAGTAATTGCTGCAAAAGGGACCCAAACCAAGTACTGAGTACATATGAAAGCTTATACTTTTCAGAGGTCCGATTTTGTTCTATGTACAATCCTTGTTTTATTGATTACATGTAATATTCTAATTTTCTGAGATTGTGGATTTGGGGTTTTCATGAGTTGTACGACAAATCACAGCTTGAACTATCTTGCTTTGCATGTAATGAGTCTTATCTCATATATTAGTTTTACCTTTTAAGTTGCATTACTGAAATAAATGAACTTTTGACAATATTCTAATTTTTTGAGTTACAGCTGTATGTATTTGTAAGATGAGTTCCTTTCCATATGTAGCCATTCTTCTTCCCTTTTCCCTGGAGGTTTGCGAGCTATAGCCTGCAGAGGTGAGACAGAAAATGACTATGTGAAATTCCTATTAATTTAAGAATGCTAAAATGAAATATCACAATATCATTATTTATTCCTGTCTAATAAATAGCAAAATCTGCATACACGTAAGACTTTCATCCCAACATCAATACATCAGAACTCCTTATATCAACTTCTTGTCTTCCTCATGAACAGAGCTATATTGAAAATAAACAATATTGATGGAATGTGCAGCTGGAGTAGGAATGTGTGTGCACGTGTGTGTGTGTGTGAATCTTGGCAATCACCTGGCTTCCCAAGGGAAGCAGCACATTCCCAAGGGAAACAGCACATTCCAAAAAAGTCCCCAAATAAGAGACTGTGCAGTCTCCAGCTTGATGGGTGAGGGTGGGAAGAAAAGTTTCAGAGTAGCTGCACATTAGAATCTTCTACTCTACATGTGTTACGTTATAAAGTTATAGCTTCACTCTGGAAAGATTCTGTCTATTAGGTATAAACAAATGAAGAGCTGGACTCAATTGGATGTCACTGTGTCATCCAATTGAGTGGACTCAATCACTGTGGGCTCAAATGCTATCCATCCCTCCTTGGAATTGAGGCAACATTCCACCACAGGCCTGACAACCTGGTTGTGAAAACAGCTGGATAATATGATCCATTATTTAAATATGTTAATTCTTTGTGAGTCTTATCTTTTCAGTTCAGTTGAAAGTTTTCTGTTTTCCAATCTGTTTAAAGGTATTGCTGGAACTCACCTCCATATTTTCCAATTCTTTTCCCCTCACTTCCATTGCACCTATAAGCAAATGTTTCAATGACCTGTGCATTGAAAGACCTGTGACTGTATAATGTATAATATAATAATCTTTATTGTCATTGTAACGAAATTGGTTTTAACTTCACTGGCGCAAAATTATAACAGAAACAAAAAAAGAAAGAAAAAGAAAAAAAAACCTAGCTTGTGCATGGAGTGATTGTGGTTGTATTTAAAAGTGTCACAGCCCAAGGATAGAAACTATCTTTAAACCTGTTTGTTCGGCTGGCTATACTTTGATGTCTTCTGCCTGATGGTAGAAGTGTAAAGAGACACCGACCAGGGTGTGGGTATTTTCCTTACTCTGCTAAAGCAGTGAGATCTAGCGATGTCATCCAGTGGTGTCAGAGGGCAACCAATGGTTTCTTGTGCCAAATTGATCACTCTCTGTAGTGCCTTCCTGTCTGCAAATGTTAAACCAGCATACCATACAGTAATACAATATGTGAGGACACTTTCTGTGGTGGACCAATAGAAAGAGGTCATCAGCCGTTGTTCCACCTGATTTTTTTGCAGGACTCTAAGGTAATGAAGTCTCTGTTGGGTCTTATTTATTTATTTACTTATTTATTTTTCGTATTTGTATCCCGCGCCCATCTCCCACCAAGGGACTCGGGGTGGCACACAGGAGATTTAAAAACATAAAAATACAAATATACAAAATATACAAAATACAAAACCTATTAAAACTATATTAAACCCCATCCTGCGCTAAAACCTCATTAAAACCCCCAAAATTAAAACATTTATCACTAAAAGCCAGATCAGAGTCGGGTAGTTCATGCCAGGCCGGCTAGATGAAAAAAGTGTGTTTTTAGGCGCTGGCGGAAAAGGCGGAGGTCAGAGATGACTCGGAGTTCGGGGGGTAGGTCGTTCCAGAGGGCTGGGCCCGCCACAGAGAAGGCCCTTCCCCTGAACTGTTCTCAGAAGAAGGGCAGGATAATGTTTCTTATGAAACAACATTTGTTTCTCCCTTCTTGTAATGTAAAGATTACAAAATTATCTTCTTGTAAATTTCTAATGCTATAGTTCTTGCCTCTTCCTTCTCACCAATGTCCCTTGTAATGATCCTTTTAATTGTGTCACTAGGATCTGTTTCAGAACTCAAACCTAAGACTGCAATCTAAAATAGTCTTAGGATAAATCAATGGCATTCTTCTCTGGGACATAAAGTCTATATAATCCTGAAGTAATATATGAACTAAGCAACTAACACCATTAATCAACAAATTGAGTTTTGATATTTATAAGAATTTCTGTAATAATGTTGGAAATTCTGAGCAACTATAATATGGATTTCCATGTGAAATCTACATCTTAAAAGACTCTCCAGAAACGATTATTTAACATTATTTATGTGCACCTCCATATATATATATATATATACATATATATATATATATATACAGTTCACACTGTAAAACCTGCTTACATATAATAAGTATATATATGTGTGTGTGTGTGTGTGTACATGTGTATGTGTATATGTGTGTGTATGTATATGTGTGTGTGTATGTATGTATGTATGTATGTATGTATATATGTATGTATGTAGAAAGATAGATAGATAGATAGATAGATAGATAGATAGATAGATAGATAGATAGATAGATAGATAGATAGATAGATAGATAGATACTCTATGGAGAAAGTATATGCGAATATTATAGACAAGTTGCTTAAATCTATTCGTTTTTACTGCAACTGTTCTGACGGAACAGAAATTAAACGCAAAACAGTAACAATGCTTATCAAATTATCTATAATTTTCCCATTATGAGAAAACCGGTTCATGTTTTTGGAAAAGCACTGTGACACACATACAATTATTTTTGTTTTTAGAGGCTGTATATATAGTATGCAATTACCAAATGTCAAATCACAGAGCTCAAGGGAATTTTCCCACAATTGTTGATGTTCCCTTTTTGTGCTGTGATTTAATTAATGTAATGCGCAAAATTCCACGACCTACTGAAAGTATGCCTAAAAAAGTTTCCTGCTGACATGATGGACAGGAATTTTGAACAAACTCATGAAACTCTGGATATTGCTGAAATACAATTCCCAGCGTCTATCACCCTAGGGCAGGGGTCTGCAAAGTTGGCTCTTTTAAGACTGGTGGACTTCAACTCTGGGAGTTGAAGTCCACCAGTCTTAAAAGAGCCAACTTTGCAGACCCCTGCCCTAAGAGTAATACTGGCTAGGGCTACGGGGATAAAGAGTATAACTTCAGATGTCTCACTTCTAATCAAAATATTTTTTTTCTTCTCACCGTACCGTTCCATTATACTGATTTTCCCTCCCGCTGCCTCTTGGGCTGAGGTTGGTTGTGTTTTTTTTTGTTTTGTTCGCGGAGTGGCGTTTTCCCCCCGGAGCTTATTCCCTGTAACACCGGAGTTTTGCTTTCTGGGAAGTGGAGGCGTATACTAATGAAGGTTAGTGGTTTGAGTTCTTCCCCCTCCCCCTCCCCGTGGTGGTTTCTTCTCTTCTCCGATACTGCTAGCACCTTGTTGCTAGACACTGGGCAGCTTAGATTTTATTTTCTCTTTGGGGCATTATTGGAGATTGAGTCTCAGTTGTCTTTTCTTACTTGTATTATCTGTTTCTCTGTAGTAGTAGTTTTGCAGGATCGCTCAGTAGTTCATTCAATGGCACGTAACATTTCTGGTGGGAGGTTGAAAAGAACTTGATCGACCCGAAGGGGAACAAAATATATTATCTTTCGTTTTGAGTTTGCTTTCTGTAGTGAAATCGTGTGTGTGTGTCTAGGTGACTCCTGGTCTAATGGAAAATCAGGTTGGTTTCCCCGCATAAACTCGGGGAAATAGTTGAAGATTAACCGCTGTACAATTTGATCTCCAAATTAAGTTTTGTATTCATGCAGGAAGAGAAAGAATTGAGTATTTTTCTCTGCTGGGCTGTGTGTGTGCGTGCGTGAGTGTGTTTATTTCCCTATATTATTTTTGTGCGTTTTATTCTTCAAGCTTCTTGATTATCGTTACAAAACTGTGATTATGTAGCTTAATGATCGAGAGATGATAGATGCATGGATTTTAGATTTAGATTTAGATTTTATTTGATTTTTATACCGCACCTATCTCGCAGAAGGGACTCAGGGCGGTGCACAGGAAAGTTAAAATGCAGACATACAAACATATGAATAAATACAAATACAAATATTAAAATATAATTAAATTGAAAATAGCCTGTGCTAAAAATACAACTAAAATAATAAAATTACCAAAAATTAAAAATCATTTAAAACTCAGTCTGTAGGAATGATCTCGGGGTCTAGGCTAGGCCGGCTAGGTGAAAGAAATGGGTCTTAAGAAGTTGGCGGAAGAGGCGGAGGTCCGTGGTGGTCCAAAGTTCGGGGGTAGGTCGTTCCAGAGAGCTGGGCCCGCCACAGAGAAGGCCCTTCCCCTGGGGGCCGCCAACCGGCACTGCCCTGCAGACGGCACCCTGAGAAGGCCCTCCCTGTGGGAGCGGATCGGCCGAACGGATGTGTGTGGTAGGAGGCGGTCCCGCAAATAACTAGGCCCCGTGCCATGGAGCGTTTTAAAGATGGTTGCGCACCTTGAAGCGCACCCGGAAAGCTACAGGTAGCCAGTGCAACTCGCGCAGGAGAGGTGTTACATGGGAATGCCGTGAGGCTCCCAAGATTTATTTATTTATTTTATGTTATTACATTTATATCCCGCCCTTCTCCACAGAGGATCCAGGGCGGCCGCATTCTGTACCAACTGTAGTCTCCAGGTGCACCTCAAGGGGAGCCCCATGTAGAGAGCATTACAGTAGTCTAGGCAGGACGTTACGAGTGCTTGAGTGACAGTGCGGAGGGCTCTGAAGTAGTCTGCATGAGAACATAAAGTCTTTTTTGCTTTGGAAGGTACAGTCCCATATTAACGTCTAACTCTTACGATTACTCAGAAGTATGTTTGTACTAGGTAAATTTGTCTGTAGATCATCTGGAGACTTGTAGAGAATAGATCGCGTGGAACAGTCTGTAAAGACCCGATGTTCTGAATCTGATGAACCTAATGACTGAATGAGGTGTAAAGCAGCTTGGAACCCATTTGATGACATGTTATCAGGTTGTGATGTACTATAATAGGATGTTTTATCACAATGTCGTATGCAGTAATAAGGCTGGACAGTTCTTGAAAAATTGGCTGCCATTTCTCCTATCTATATACTTTGGGTACTTAGGAAGCTTCTCTGACAGGGTGGAACTTAAAAATAAATGCAGATGGGATAACTTTATAATTTGAAGTTTGTCTTGTCATTTGCTCAGGAATTCTTTATACTTCTTTTCTCTTTCTATTAGTTTAAAGATAATTAGAGTTGATGGTACAAAAATTGGTTTCTTCAAGCATATCCTGAGGCTGTTAATGAAAACCTTTACCTTGGAGTTTAATGTGGGAGGATTTGACAGCCTGCATGTGGTGTGCATAGAATTATAATCACTGTTGGCAAGAAATTCTAATATTGAATTTTATTATCCAACTTACTGTCAGTCTAATCCATATAAAGCATATAAAGCACTGATTATTTCTCAATTGACCATGCTTTTGAGTCTCATCATAAAACTATGTTTAAAAATATCAGGAGCAAGGGGATGATGTTGAAAATAATATATCTAGGCAAATGTTTTGTTCAAAATAATAATAATAATAATAATAATAATAATAATAATAATAATAATAATAATAATAATAATAATAATATTTAATTTATAGACCGCTTCCTCTCCCCAAAGGGACTCGGAGCGGTGCACAGGGGAATTTAAAAAAATACAGACATAAAATACATAAATAGATAAAATAGAAAATTAAACAATTTATTCCTGCGCTAAAAACCCACAATACTAAAAAGCTAAACCCCTTAAAAATCCAATTAATAAATGGAGGACTAACTAAGGCCGGCCAGGCAGAAAAAGTGTGTTTTCAGTTTTTGACGGAAGGAGCGGAGGTCCGTCGTTGTTCTAATTTCGGGGGGAAGGTCGTTCCAGAGGGTTGGGCCCGCCACAGAGAAGGCTCTTCCCCTGGGCGTCGCCCACTGGCATAGCCAAGTGGACGGCACCTGGAGAAGTCCCTCTCTGTGGGAGCGAACCGGTCGCAGGGATGTATGTGGCAGAATCCGATCCCGCAGATAGCTATGTCCCGAGCCATGGAGCGCTTTAAAGATGGTGACTAACACCTTGAAGCGCACCCGAAAGACGACAGGCAGCCGATGCAGCTCGCGCAAGAGCGGTGTTACGTGGGCAAACCTCGAGGTTCCCATAATTGCTCGCGCGGCTGCATTCTGGACAAGCTGAAGTCTTCGGGTGCACCTCAAGGGGAGCCCCATGTAGAGGGAATTGCAGTAGTCCAGTCGGGATGTCACGAGGGCATGAGTGACTGTGCATAGGGCATCCCGATCCAATAGGGGACGCAACTGGCGGACCAGGCGGACCTGGTAGAATGCCCTCCTGGCCACGGCTGTCACTTGATCTTCCATGGACAGCCGGGTATCCAGGAGGACGCCCAAGTTGCATGCCCCATCCACAGGGGTAAGATGTTCGTCCCCTATGGCCAGTGATGGAGTCAACTGGTTGTACCGGGATGCCAGAAACCACAGCCACTCGGTCTTGGACGGGTTGATATATGTAATAGGATATACACAAAAATAATATATCTGTTTCCTAGTAAAATAAGATTGTTCATCTGAGTGTATGGATATATTTTTATATTTATAAAAATGAGAATATCTGAAAGTTTGCATTGCTGAAATTTACAAAAGAGAAGGATAAATAATAGCTAACATTTTCTATTAACATTTTTGATGTTTACTTATTAAAATATAAATTGCCATCCATTACCTTGAATGTTTTTGAAAGTAGAGATTTATAAACATGACAATTTTAATAGAAAGGAAAAAGCTGGCAATTCAAATCATCAGCATAATGTATGTATGTATGTATGTATGTATGTATGTATGTATGTATGTATGTATGTATCTCCTTGTGTCAACACACCCTAGTAAGCCCCAATTAAGGGAGGAAGCATACTACTTTCCTTTTCTGTCTTTCGGCTCATCACCAGAGACCATCCAGACAGAAAGCTATTAGTTTCATTGTGTCTTTTGTTTACATGTGTGTTAGGTTTCGAGCTGATAAATAAATAAACAAGGGAGACTAGGATAGATCTATTTCGAGCTATTTATCAGCTAGCCATACCCTTACTGGGATTCCTAATTAAGGGCTTACCAGGGTGTTGTGACACAAGCATATACTTATTCCCCTGTCTCAGCTGATCAGGATAGAACCAGTGGTCTAGTGGCAATTACAACTGCCTCACATGTAATACTTCCCTGGTTCGAATCCCAGTAAGGGTATGGCTAGCTGATGAGAGCTAAATAGCTCGAAATAGATCTATCCTAGTCTCCCTTGTTTATTTATTTATCAGCTCAAAACCTAACACAAATGTAAACAAAAGACACAACAAAACTATTAGCTTTCTGGATGGTCTCTGGTGATGAGCCAAAAGACAGAAAAGGAAAGCAGTATGCTTCCTCCCTTAATTGGGGCTTACCAGGGTGTTGTGACACAAGCATGGAAGATGACTGGAAGGTAGTGAATATAACACCTATCTTCAAAAAAGGATCCAGAGGTGATCCAGGAAATTACTGACCGGTCAGCTTGACAAGTGTCCCAGGTAAAGTGATGGAAACCATCTTAAAAGATAAAATTAATAGGCACGTAGAAGAGAAGGCGCTGCTGAAGGAGAGCCAACATGGTTTTGCAAGGGCAAATCGTGGCTCACTAATCTGCTGGAATTTTTTGAGAGTATCAACAAGCACGTGGACAAGGGAGATCCAGTTGACGTTGTTTATCTGGACTTTCAGAAGGCCTTTGACAAGGTCCCGCACCAAAGGCTCTTAAATAAACTTGCCAGTCAAGGAATAAAGTCCTGGTTTAGCAACTGGCTAAGGGACAGGAAACAGAGAGTAGCATTAAATGGACACTTCTCCAGGTGGAGGGAGGTAAAGAGTGGGGTCCCCCAATGTTCAGTACTGGGACCCCTGCTCTTCAACCTTTTCATAAATGATCTAGAAGTAGGAGTAAACAGCAAGGTAGCCAAATTCGCCGACAACACTAAATTATACAGGGTAGTAAAAACAGAGAGAGTGTGAGGAGCTCCAGAGGGATCTCTTGACACTGGGGGAGTGGGCAAACCAGTGGCAAATGAGCTTCAACATTAGTAAGTGCAGGGTGATGCACGTTGGGGCAAAAAAACCCCAACTATATCTATAAACTGATGGGGTCTGAACTCCTTGCAACTAACCAGGAAAGGGACCTTGGTGTCCTGGTGGACAGCTCAATGAAGGTGTCAACCCAGTGTGCCGCAGCAGTGAAAAAAGCAAACTCATTGCTAGGGATCATTAGGAAGGGTATAGAAAATAAGTCAGCAAATGTCATTTTGCCTCTTTATAAATCTATGGTGAGGCCCCATCTGGAGTATTGTGTACAGTTCTGGTCACCATACCTTCAGAAGGATATTATGGAAATGGAAAAGGTGCAGAGGAGGGCAACCAGAATGATTAGGGGGCTGGAACACCTTCCTTACTATCTGAGGCTGCAACGGCTGGGCCTTTTCACTCTAGAACGATGGCGCCTGAGAGTTGACCTGATTGAAGTCTATAAAATCATGCACGGTGTGGACAAAGTAGAAAAGGAAAAACTGTTTTCCCTATCGCACAACACTAGAACTAGGGGGCACTCTATGAAACTTTTGGAAGCTAGACCTCAAACAAATAAGAGGAAGTACTTTTTCACCCAGAGGATCACTGGTCTATGGAACTCCCTGCCAGAAGAAGTGGTGACAGCTGTCAGCCTCAACACCTTTAAGAAAGGATTAGACGAGTTCATGGAGAACAAGGGTATCAATGGCTATCATAATGGATGCCTAAGGACACCCTCCGGGATGGAGAGATAGGCAGGATATCTCTCAATGCCATTTGCAGGGAATCATAAGCAGGTGAAGACATCTGCTTGGGAAGACCCTGAAGCAAATGGTGAGCCACTGTGTGAGACAGAATGCTGGAGTGGATGGGCTGTGGCCTGTTCCAGCAAGGCTATTCTTATGTTCTTATGTATTCTGTAGTACTATAAAAAAAACCTGTGCTAATCATTTTTCAGCATCTCCTCCTGTAAAGCTTAGTCTAGGAAGGGCACCTCTTGTACAACAATTCTTCAAAGTGATATTATTCCACTACATTTGGTTCATTGGTGTATCTAGCTAGGAACAAATTCCTTCTGCAAGTAGAGATTTCCACAAGAATCTTAATGTGTGACTTCCAGCCAATTTGTCCTTCAGGCTTCTCCACCCATTACTTAAAACCATAGGAATAGTCCTATGGCTCACAGAAAAACAATGACTGAAATACTGGTAACTATATAATAGGAATTAAATTAGTAGATCAATTATGTTGATCTCTCGCAGCTACTATAGATGATTAGTGTCAGAACAACTGAAATTCAGAAAAATTCTGCAAGTTCTCTTTGATTGTATTCTCTAGTCTGCGAGAGTGTTGCAGTTTGAAAATAAACAGAAAATGTTCTGCGTAACGTAACATTGGACAATAGGAAAATAAATGAAGAATGCATGATCAAATCCAAACATTTGTTGAAGACAAATGGAGAACAAGGGTATCCATGGCTATCATTATGGATGCCTAAGGACACCCTCCGGGATGGAGAGATAGGCAGGATATCTCTCAATGCCATTTGCAGGGAATCATAAGCAGGTGAAGACATCTGCTTGGGAAGACCCTGAAGCAAATGGTGAGCCACTGTGTGAGACAGAATGCTGGACCAGATGGGCTGTGGCCTGTTCCAGCAAGGCTATTCTTATGTTCTTATGTCCTTATGTAAGCATATACTTATTCCCCTGTCTCAGCTGATCAGGATAGAACCAGGGGTCTAGTAGCAATTACAACTGCCTCACATGTAATACTTCCCTGGTTCGAATCCCAGTAAGGGTATGGCTAGCTGATGAGAGCTAAATAGCTCAAAATAGATCTATCCTAGTCTCCCTTGTTTATTTATTTATCAGCTCAAAACCTCACACACACACACACACACACACTGATTTTCTTGGGGATTCTAATAAGTAGATTTTAGAGAGAGATTAATGACTTGGCTGCTGTTTTTGTTTAATAAGTGATATAGTTTCATAATATAAAGAATATCTAAGTTGATTTTAGAGACTTAACAAGAATCAATCTTAGTTGAACTCTGGAACTGCTTTCCGAAAACACATATTTAGAATAGCATTTGCATCAGGAATATTATGCGCCTAACATTCCCAAAACTAAGTCATGTGTGTAAACTATTGTTGTTGGCTAACATAGATCATCATCCAGAAGTTCTCAAACTATTGAATTCAAGCCCCAGGTAAAGGGGATTGCAAAATTTGGTCGGCTTGCACTCACAAAGCAGGATTCCTGCCAAAACTTCCTGTTTTATCTGGCAGGTGCTTTTCCAAACAAAATTTGGAATGTATATTATGAGGGTCTCAGATTTGGATACACAAACAGCATATGTTCTCAAAGCTGTATTGCTGTTAGAACTCCCTTCTGCTTTGTCTGCGGAAGTTGATAATAAAGTCAAAATTGTGTATAATTGCTACTTTAGAGAACAAATATCAATGCAAGATAATAGAATGAGAAACTGGAGTGGCTTTATTTCAGAAATTATGCAAAATTAATCGCCTTTCTTCCTATTGGCAATAATGGTTTTAAATGTGATTGTATTGATTATTTTCAATGGGAAAATTACATCTTTTAAAGTAGGAATGCCTATTTTGTTTTAATGTATATATTGATTAAACATTAAATATAAAATTTGGCAACCAGCATATATTTATGATGGTTGCCAAATGCCTGAAGTCATGTGATCACCATTTGCAACCTTCCCAGCCAGCTTCCAACAAGCAAACCCAAAGGGGGAAGCTGGATTTATTTAATGGCCGCATGATTCACTTAACTGCAGTGGTTTGCTTAACAACCATGGCAAAAAAAGGCCATAAAATTTAACTCATTTAACAACTGCCTTGCTTAACAAACAAAATTCTGGTTTCAATTGCGGTTGTAACTTATGAAAAAAAAAGGTTTATTGGTTTTTACAAATTTTAAAAACAGGAAAAAGGTATAAGGTAATAAAAAGATATTTTGAGGACATCTGTGTTGGAGGTGTCGGCCCCCTCCGAGGCTTCATACAGAAAAAAAGATAATACAATAAATTTTCCATTTCCCTACGAAGTGGAAAGAAATACAGATATATCATTTTATATTCATGCAATCAATCATTTGTTTCTATAAACATCAAGATAAAGGTTACACTATATAGAAGAAAGTCATTTGTGAGATCTGAGTCTTTTAGCAATTGTATCTTCCTCTCCCTGACCTCTAGTGGGCGGAGCCCGTTCCCCCATTTTCATCCTCCAGGATTGAGGAATGTTTTTTAAGAAAGGCTTCCGCCTGTACAATTGTTTTAATTCTTACTCTCCCCCCCCCTCCCAGAACACTAACATTCCCTCAGGCATCGACCACTTGAACCACACCCCCTTTTTATATAATCTTTTTGATAAGAAGGAATATTTCCTTCTTATTTCTCTAATCTTTTTCGGGATCTGTTTCAAGATGGCAATCTCATTCTGTTGATATATCAAGGGACCGTCTCTCTGTGCTCTCAGGATCCCATCCCTCGTTGACCTTCTTACAAATTTAATATGTATCGCTCTGGGTACTTCATTTATTCTGGCATATGCTGAGTTAATTCTATAAATCAGATCAATGTCCTCCCAAATACCTTCTTTGCTCTTTTTGGTATAATCTGCTAACATCGTACACATTAAATCTTTTAAATTTTCGGAAGCAGCTTCAGGAACATTTTGAAACCTTAAAAAGTAAGACATCCTTTCAAAATCCATCCTAGACATATGACCAGCTAAATCCACTATTTCCTTTTGAGAATTACTTATTTCTCCTCTCATCTCAGCCGCCCCCCCCCTCCAGTCCATCAATTCTTTGTTTGTTTTCCATTAGTGCTTTCTGTGTCTCCAAAAGTTCCAATTTTGAACTAACATTGTCTTTCCGGATTTCTTTTATTTCTTTCATGATGTTTTGAAGAGTTTCCTCTATTGCTGATAGCTGTGTAGCTTCCACCTCCGTTTCTTTGGATAACACTGAAGTAATCTTAGGTTGGTGTGGCTGCTTTTTTGAAGCCATAATGAAAGTATTAAGTTCTTGTCACTAATATGGCGTCTGTTGGAGAGGACCGTGAGGTGAGGAGAGAACAAGAGTCAAAATCCAAATTTAAAATGCACTTTTAACATCCAGAGAGAAAACAATTTTTTAAGAACAATCAAATAAGAAAAAAAAGAAGGCACGTCTGGGAGGAATCCTAAAAGTCAATAGCCTTAATCCACTGGTAAAGAATTCAGTCCCATAAAGACAAGGGAGTGTCAGCACATTTTAAAGAGAAATATTTCTTGCTGAGAACAAAGGAACGCCATCTTCCCCGCCCCCCTGGCAGCTGCGGAGAGCTAGTAAAAGTCCATATCAATTGTTGCAAGACAGAGATACAAAGTTTCGATAACAATCTTAAAGTGAAAGACCTTCATTTGTTGTTTAAAGATCGGATGTTAAGTTCTCCACCTCCCCAAGCCTGGGGAACATTTCAAAATGCTGCTTTTTTTTCTTTCCGAGGAGGGGTTTTACAAACTCCCCCCTCCTTCTTTTAAAACGAAAGTTGAAAGCATTAATTAGTGAGTCACTCACAATTCACTCTGCAGCAATAACGGAGCCTCGGTGTTGCCTTCAGCCCCGGCTTTCAGCCCGTCTTCAATTGCAGCTGTTCCGGCTCTCCATCGGCAAAGGGGATGAAAGGAGAACTCCCCCCCATTCTACGATGCCTGGGACGAGGCGGGAGCCATCCCCCCGACCGCCATCAGGGTGGGGGGACTCACCGCGAGCCGTCCGTGTGGTGGGGGCTCTTTAACAAGAGCCCCCTGTCCCCGAAGGTGCCGCCAGAGCAACCAAGCGGCGGATGAGTGTGGAACCCGTCCGTTGCCTCCGGCAAACCGGAAGGAAGTCAATTGCGGTTGTAACTTGAAGACTACCTATACGATAGCTTATCTTAATAAAATGTAGTTCTGATCTTCCTCTGGAATTGGCTTCTTGAAATGGAAACCAGTAGAGAGCAGGAATTTGCAGAGATGCCATGGCAGGTTCTCTCCCTCCCCACCCTCCTGAACTGCCAACAAATTGGTTTCGTGTCTATTGTGATGTCCCGGTTTCTGGAGGCCGTACGGGCCTGGATGGGGAGTAACAAACTCCGACTCAACCCGTCCAAGACTGAGTGGCTGTGGTTTCCGACGTCCCGGTACAGCCAGTTGATGCCATCACTGGCCATCGGGGGCGAACTATTAGCCCCCGTGGAAAGGGCTTGCAACGTAGGCGTCCTCCTGGATTCCCGGTTGTCCATGGAGGACCATGTGACTGCCGTGGCCAGGGGGGCTTTTTACCAGTTGCGCCCCTTTCTTGACCGGGGCGCCCTTCGCACAGTCACTCAAGCACTCGTGACATCCCGTCTAGACTACTGCAATGCTCTCTACATGGGGCTCCTCCTGAGGTGCACCCGAAGACTACAGCTAGTGCAGAATGCGGCCGCGTGGGGGATTTTGGGAGCCTCGTGGCATTCCCATGTACCACTTCTCCTGCTCGAGCTGCACTGGCTGCCTGTGACCTTTCGAGTGCGCTTTAAGGTGTTGATAACCATCTTTAAAATGCTCCATGGCACGGGGCCTAGTTATCTGCGAGATCGTCTCCTACCTCATACATCCCTTTGGCCGATTAGCTCCCATAGAGAGGGACTTCTCCGGGTGCCGTCCGCCGGGCAATGCTGGTTGGCGACCCCCAGGGGAAGGGCCTTCTCTGTGGTGGGCCCAGCCCTCTGGAACAACCTACCCCCCGAACTCCGGACCACCACAGACCTCCGCCTCTTCCGCCAACGTTTGAAGACTCATCTTTTCCATCTAGCCGGCCTAGCCTAATCCCTGAGACCACTTTCACAGACTGAGTTTCAAATTGTCTTAATGGATTTTAATGTGTTGGTAATGTTCTAGGGAATTTTTAGCACAGGGTACTTTAAATTTAATTAGATTTTATTGTTGTAGTCTTATTTATTATACGTCCGTTTTATTTATATGTTTGTATTTCCGCTTTTAATTTCCTGTGCACCTCCTTGAGTCCCTTCGGGGAGATAGGTGCGGTATAAAAATAAAATAAAATTAAAAAATTAAAAAAATAAAAATATTTCCACTATTCACCTTAGAATGAGCTAGGAGAGGGTTGTTATCCTTACTTTTCCTAATCTTAATATCCCTCAAAGGTAATGTTATTGTAAAAATGATTTATTTTAAACTGAAAAGGAATAATATTCAATATTATGCTTGCTTTGCTCTCTCTTTGTGGGGTCATAACTTAGATAATGCCGTGCAGCAACTAGCATAATAGAATAGTGGGGAAGGGCAATTGTGCAGTAGAATCTGGTCTAAAGTATTTCATTGTGATTCATGGTATCAGCTGGGGTAAAGCCCAATTTATCATCTTCCTTTTCAATTCCCATAGTGATTACCATAGTGATGTTGCTGAAAAGCCTGTGAACCACTGTAACTCTATATGCATTTTGAAGATTGCAGTAGTCTTGGCTTGTGCAGTTGAGTGAAGTGAGGAAGTGAGTTTCATTCCAAACATAGAATGAGTATGCTTGGATTTAATTCTTCTTATAGCCCCTTTTTACTTCTCCAGCCCCAGAAAATTGGGGAACTTTTATTATACCTTGGTAACTGACAGAAGTCTGACATTTCACAAGAAATTGATGTAAATTATTGGCAATTAAACCTACTGACCTCTATAGAGTCAGAGATCAGCCTGTTCAATTTGGGATTGAATCTGAAACAAGAGTTGGAAATTTGAATCTTCATGCTTCTCAGAGGCTAATATTGGGAAGTTTGTGGACTGCATTTTTTCTCTCTGTCTCTAGTTTTCAATCAAATTGGGTTCTACTATCAGGTTCTTATTACACCGATTTTCTGACAAATTGCTGCAGGACTTCTGCTTCTATTGTAGTCTCTGTTTAATCGTTCTACAATTTTTATATGAATTGTGTTCACCCATATGTGCATAAATTATGATTTTTAAGTTATTACCACACATACCCTATTTATTTTTATTTTCGAATTTATACCCCGCCCTTCTCCTTGTTAGGACCCAGGCCGGCGCACAGGCATTATTAAAAACCATTACAAAACCGTACAAACTCTTAAAAGCATATTAAATTAACCTAAAACCCGTGCTAAAACCCTTTAAAACCCTAAAAAATTAAAATTTATAAATATAGTCAGAAACGGGGGGCTACGCTAGGCCGGCCTGTTGGAATAGATACGTCTTAAGGCGTTGGCGGAAGAGGCGGAGGTCCGAGATAGTGCGAAGGTCGGGGGGTAGGTCGTTCCAGAGGGCCGGGCCCGCCACAGAGAAGGCCCTTCCCCTGGGTGTCGCCAACTGGCATTGCCCTGCTGACGGCACCCTGAGAAGGCCCTCTCTGTGGGAGCGGATCGGACGAAGGAATGTATGGGGCAGAAGGCGGTCTCGTATATAGCTAGGCCCCGAGCCATGGAGCGATTTGAAGATGGTTGTCAACACCTCGAAGCGCACTCGAAAGGCCACAGGCAGCCAGTGCAGCTCGCGCAGGAGAGGTGTTATGTGGGCATGCCTTGGGGCACCCATAATCACCCGCGCGGCCGTGTTCTGGACTAGCTGTAGCTTTCGAGTGCACCTCAAGGGGAGCCCAATGTAGAGAGCGTTACAGTAATCCAGCCGAGAAGTCACAAGCGCTTGAGTGACTGTGCGAAGGTCCCCCCGGTCCAGTAAGGGGCGCAACTGGCATATCAGGCAAACCTGATAAAACGCCCTCCTGGCCACGGCCGCCACATGGTCCTCCATGGACAGCCGGGAATCCAGGAGGATGCCCAAGTTGCGCGCCCTCTCCACGGGGGCTAGTTGTTCGCCCCCAATGGCCATTGTTGGACTTATCTGGCTGAACCGGGGAGTCGGAAACCACAGCCACTCGGTCTTGGACGGGTTGAGCTTGAGTTTGTTACTACCCATCCAGATCTGTACGGCTCCAAACACCGGAACAGCACCTCGACGGCATCGTTGGGGTGGTTTGGGGTGGATGTGTACAACTGGGTGTCGTCAGCGTACAGATGGTATTCCACCCCAAAGCCACGGATGATCTCGCCCAGCGGCTTCATATAGGTGTTGAACAGAAGGGGAGAGAGGACCGACCCCTGAGGAACCTATGATAGTGACATCTGGCCTGCAGTTCTAGTTGACTTGTTGCTGAAAAATAGTCTCATGTTATTTAAATATTGGGAAACATTTCAGCCAGAGAAAGACAAATGGACACATTTACAATTCTGATTTCTGAACTCTTGATTCAGATAATTTTGAACTCATCCTAAATCAAGGCTTCTGACTAGATTTAGCCTGACGTATTTCGTTTACTTCTTTTGATTGGATTCTACCTACATGAATGACATGTTCCTACAGTTGTCTGTTCAACCTGGATTCCTTTATTCCTGTATGGAATTAATGTTGCAAGCTAGAGTTTCTCATGGTAGAAATGATGGTTATGACAGGAGTCAGAAGTAGCCTAGCTCCAAGTCCTATAGGTATAAGAAGGATCTCCATGTCGACAGAGGGAAAGTAATGCTTAAGTGTCTTCAGCCTAGTAAAGGTTTTAGTCATTCCATATCATTTTGTGGGATCTGGGAGATATATCTTCCTTGCCATCGGGCTTTCCTGTGGAACAACATACTTCTAAAGGTCATGATGTCTGTGACTTTGCTAAACCTTTGCTTGTTCCTCAGGTATTTGGGCCAGGATGGTAAACACCCTTGATTGGTTTGCTGTAAAGGTGAAAATAAAGGTTACCCTGTCAGTTGTGTCTGACTCTAAGGCACAGTGCTCATCTCCCTTTCTTGGCCAAGGGAGCCAGCATTTTCTACAGGCAATTTCTGATGATCATGTGGCCAGCATAGCTATATGCCAAAGGTGCATGGAATGCTGTTTTCTGTAGTTCCTCATTCATTGTAAGATGGAATGATATATTTGTTAACCCTCAGAATCATAGTAATGAGATGGAGAGCCATATAAATAGTTTAAATAAATCAAAAATCAATGAAAATAATGTATCTGGGTAATTTCTGTTGAGTTCAGCGGGGGTCTGACCTGTCCATGTCAGAGCCAGTGCAGTCTCTCTGATCCAGGTTTGTGGTGGAACAATAATAGAAAGTACTTGACAGCAGGGAAGATATACTGTATCTGAGCAGCCAGTTCTACAGATTGAAGCATTCCACCTTAGACTCAGGACCTCCTGGAAAGTAATGGGCACAGGAAGCAAAACAGAGAAAATAGTCACAACAGTTTCATCTACTGTAAAAGTGGGATTTCAGCCAGCTTTGGTCCAGCCATAGTGACAAAACTGCATGGGATGGTTTGAGCCACCTAAGGGGAATTTACACCTGAAGTTTAACATTAAACAAAAACAAGTGTTCACATATAAAATTATCGATTGTGTACAGCTCTCTGAAAAAAAATTCACATAGAGGTCAAGTCTGGAATTATTAAAGCTGATTGCACTTCCATGACCTCAGTAGACTGGGGGTTCCTATATAGATTTTTCTTGATTGTGTGTATTAAAGGGCTTGCCCTTTGTCCTTCTCCATAGAGGTGGAGGTAGCAGCCAGACATGGGTTGACTTCATCCGCTCACTGATAGGACTGATGAAACTGATAACAAGGGCAGCAACAGTGTAAAAGCTGGGCCGTTATTGGTGACCAAGAATTCAGAAACCTGCCTATTCCTAGCATGTTTATTCTTAGCCTTCTCTTAGAAGAGAGTCCTTGTTTCTCCCCTAATCAGTTCTCCCTATTAGTTTGTACCAGTTTCTGTTACTTCTTTGTTCACTGTATCTAGGACTGTTTTGAGACCTTGTTATTAAATTGAAGGGGATGTTGGTTTTCTTCAGCTGATCAAGTTGCTTGATTTGGAGATACATTTGAGATGCACAAGATTGCCACTGCCCATGTATTCTTTTTTCAGACATGAATATTTTATTATGGAAGAATTTCCACAGGGTTCCCAAGAGCAGGTTGCTCCAGCCAAGAATGCTGTGTCTGTATAACAATACTCATGGTTTTGAAGAAGATGAAATAAAGAAGAAGCTTCAGCAATTTATGGGTGGCTCTATCAACTTGTCCAAAGAAGATGACGGGATCGGAGTACTTACCCTGAACAATCCAAGGTTTATGAATGCATTTACAGGTAATAATAAAATCTGACAGCAAGCAAACTTATATGAAAAGTGACACCTATCAATTATGGGGGGAAAAAATTAATCACTCAGTTGTGCGGGGCACGGGTGGGTTCTGGCAGGCGTTACTGTCAGTTTGCTCATGGGCACGCTTTGCGTGCCTGCATGCGCAGTGCAATAAAAATTGTTCTGCGCATGCGCGCAAAGTGAAAAACAAGATGGCAGCACCTACAGCGTCGCCTGGAGAACCAGTTCGAGGGCGTAGCAGGTCTGAGTTGCTGCCAGTTCCAGCGACCTACGGGGGCATTCTGACTTGAACAAGACAAAGTAAAGTCTCTCTCTCCCTCCCTCCCTCCCTCTGGGTCTGTCTTTCTGTCTCTCTTACACACACATTCACAAACTTTCTGGAGTTTGCAAGAGCATCTGTTTTTCATACTCAGATCTCAGCAGTATCACTTGCTGCTGGCAGTATGTTTTTTGATATGCGGATGTAGCCGACAGTTATACTGCTTTGGTGGAGAAACTCTCTTATCTCCTCTGTCCCTTTGATTTAAACTTTGCCTTGCAACTTTCCTTCCCAGGAATAATAATTGCATTTATCAAAGGATAAATTTATATTCAATTGCTGTTATAAAGATGTACCCTAAAGATGTTATTTTACTGCTATTTTTTCTCTTAACGGCAGGAACAATGATGGTAGAACTACAGGAGAGAATTACTGAACTAGAAGATTGGAAGGATGGGAAAGGACTTATTATCCGTGGTGCAGGAAATACTTTTTGCTCAGGATCTGATCTGAACGCAGTGAGAGCACTTTCTAGCTCTCAGGCAAGTGATGGCAGAAATTAATTTATAATACAGACCTTAAACTTTGGACATATATTTTCCTTTAAAGAAAGTTGGCCCTGAACCATAGTTTTGCAAAAAGTAATAATAACAGAACATAAAAAGTTCCCTAATTTTGTGTTTGGTGCTAAGTTTGCAGTTGGCATACCAGAAACAAATGGCAATTTGCAAATGTTTGGGTTATTTCCTCTTTTCTTCAGTGTATTTAATTTGGATAGAAACAGGTAGATGGTAGATAGGTGATAGAGATAGATAGATAGATAGATAGATAGATAGATAGATAGATAGATAGATAGATAGATAGATAGATAGATAGACAGACAGACAGACAGACAGACAGACAGACAGACAGACAGACTGACTGACTGACTGACTGACTGACTGACTGACTGACTTAGTTTAATTTCTCATACCATTCAGAAATTAAAAAATTTGCATATCAAATGGTTGATTTCCCAAGCTGTCAAAGATGATTGTTTTCCTTAAATTGCAGTTTTCTTGCAGAGGTTTCATTAGCCAATCTAGGTAACATCATGAGACTAGCCCTGATGATGTTACCTAGACAGGGCAATGAAACATCTGCAAGAAAACAAAGCAAGCTCAGAGAGCACCGAGGACCCCTCGTTTTTGAGATTGCATGGAGTAGCTTTTCAAACAAGAATACTATTAATTTTTCCCAAAAGCATTCAGATTTATGTCTTAGATTGGTGTACATTATTTTTCTCCCATTGCTTGTAGTAATAGGATAAAAGAAAGATGGAAACATCAGTCAGGATCTGACAACAAATATAAACTCTGGGATAGGCCAGTAGGGCTTTTAATATTTTGGAACTCCATGGGACAACCATGGTTACCCTGTTAAGTTATAGTGTAACTTTTACTTTAGCTCCATTGAACTGAATGGAACCTGATTTCTGAGTTATGTAAAGGTTTGTTAATTCTAAAATTAGAGCCCTAAGCATATCTTCGGAATTTTTTGTTTCCTTTTTGCAAATACTATAAATCCAGGAGAAATTGTCCTTGAACTCAGCAGGTATTTGATCAATTTTCTTTTCAAGCACCTCTTTCTTTCTGCAACTATATTCAGTCACCGTCTTTTGTTTACATAATTGCAGGAGCAATGAGGGACTTGGATGTAGACAGCTGAAAGATACTCTTGCTGTTGAATGCTCCACACACTGCTGTAATGTGACAATTAACAACGGACTGCAAGCTATGTGGAAAAGTGATGTTTTTCCCGAAGGCAATAATGTTGGGTTGAGCAAAAAGAAATCTGTTCTGTTTATTTGTTTAGGGAGGCTTTGAGCCTCGGCCTCAGTCTGTTCTGATCCCTGCTGTTGTAGGCTCAGTTTGCAAAATATGAGAGTTAATATAAACATGCTCTCTCAACTCATTAAATTGTGCAGTTACCATCATCCAAGTTTCACTGAAACACATGTACACACACTCTCTCTCTTTCCAATGAATGTAACTGCTGATAGTCCTTGACCTATGACCATAATTGGGACTGGAATTTCCATCGCTAAGCAATGCAGTTGTAAAATGAGACATATGTGACCATTTCATCTACCAATGGCAATCCCAATAGCCCTGGTTGCCTTCGTAAGTCCAGACACACAGATGGTTAGGTGGGAAGCAGAGAGAGTGCCAAATGAGTACAGAGGGTGGGAGGTATGCAGGAATATGGGGAAGGGCTTGGGAGATCTGAAACAGGCTTGGCATGAGTTGGGGTACTGCAGTGCGATGTAAGCAAAGGGAGACCAAGGAGAGAATTCATTGTTCAAGGACTTTTTGGAGTTCAATGATTCTGGACCTGTAAAAATTCCCTAAGCGGTAGCTAGCAAAAAGCCGCAGCTGCCCCTTGAAGCTTCAACTAACCCAATCTAGCCCAATAGTGCAGCATAATACTCTATGACTGCCAAATGTCATGGAAGGCCCAATAGCATGGGGCGAAGCAGTGTTGCCCTCCTCAGGAAGCTCCAACTGCCCCAGAAAGCCCCAGCCCAGCCACCCTGGTCCAGCTGCACACCCTGCATGCCGAGACCCTGCCAGCCTGCTCTCTGCCATACCAGCTAACCGTCACCCTCTTCTTCATCTTGCCATTGTGGCTAAGGCCTGCCTGGCCTGGTCTTTTGCAATGCAGCTGCAGGCCATGTCAAGTCTCATTCCCAAGGCCGTTTATGCCATTCTTCAAACTGCTTATGGTCTTGTCCAAATCACGTGCAGCCTCTGTGGAAGGCTTCAGAGCCTTGCAAGAAAGTTTCACTCCGTTCATTTCATTCAATCTATATGAATAAAAATGTAACTATGAGTTTGTTCAAAACCACTAATCTCCGAAAGTCCTGTACCGATCGTTTCCAAATTTTCACACAACGTTCCTTTCAAATACGGCACCAATGTTATATATAGATTGTGTAGATGTCACACCTGTGCCAGGTAAATGCAACAGAAATGTAAACATTTGTAAAAAAAGGTAGGTAGATGGATTCAGAGAGAGCAGTGGGCCACAGGTGGTATGTCATCCTTTATGACATAAAATACTCTGTCCATAATAATAATAATAATAATAATAATAATAATTTAATTTTATATCCCGCTCTCTCTCCCCAAGGGGACTCGAGGCGGGGCACAGGCAATTAAAATACAAATAAGAGCACAACAAATACAAAATACAAACTACAAAATTAAAAATGAATTAAACTATTCCTGCGCTAAAATCCATAAACTAAACTAAAAATTACCCCTAAAATCCCTGACCTAAAAAGAGACTACCCAAGGCCGGCCAGGCGAAAAAAGTGTGTCTTTAATTTTACGCGGAAGGAGCGGAGGTCCGTAGTTGTCCTAATATCGGGGGGAAGGTCGTTCCAGAGGGCTGGGCCCGCCACAGAGAAGGCCCTTCCCCTGGGCGTCGCCCGCTGACAAAGTCTAGTGGACGGCACCCGGAGAAGTCCCTCTCTGTGGGAGCGAATCGGCCGTGAGGATGTATGAGGCAGGATCCGATCCCGCAGGTAACTAGGTCCCGAGCCATGGAGCGCTTTGAAGATGATAATTAACACCTTGAAGCGCACCCGGAAGACGACAGGTAGCCAGTGCAGCTCGCGCAAGAGCGGTGTTACGTGGGCAAACCTAGAGGTGCCCATAATTGCTCGCGCGGCTGCGTTCTGGACCAACTGAAGCCTCCGGGTGCACCTCAAGGGGAGCCCCATGTAGAGAGAGTTGCAATAATCCAGTCGGGATGTCACGAGAGCATGAGTGACTGTGCGAAGGGCGTCCCGATCCAATAGGGGGCGCAACTGGCGTACCAGGCGAACCTGGTAAAACGCCCTCCTGGCCACGGCTGTCACGTGATCTTCCATAGACAGCCGGGTATCCAGGAGGACACCCAAGTTGCGCGCCCCATCCACAGGGGCAAGATGTTCGCCCCCTATGGCCAGAGATGGAATCATCTGGTTGAATCGGGCAGCCGGAAACCACAGCCACTCGGTCTTGGTCGGGTTGAGCCTGAGTCCGTTACTTCCCATCCAGATCCGCACGGCTTCCAGGCACTGGCACATCACCGCTACGGCATCGTTGGGGTGGTTTGGGGTAGATATATACAGCTGAGTATCATCAGCGTAGAGATGATACTCTACCCCAAAACCACGGATGATCTCGCCCAGCGGCTTCATGTATGTGTTGAACAGGAGGGGCGAGAGGACCGACCCCTGAGGCACCCCACATGTGAGGGGTCTCGAGGTCGACCTCTGCCCTCCTGCCAGCACAAATTGCGATCGGCCAGAGAGGTAGGAGGAGAACCACCGTAACACGGTGCCTCCCACCCCCAACCCCCCCAGCCGATGCAATAGGATACCATGGTCGATGGTATCGAAAGCCGCCGAGAGGTCTAATAGGACCAGGATGGAGGAACAACCCCCATCTCTGGCCCTCCAGAGATCATCGACCAACGCGACCAATGCCGTCTCGGTGCTATGCCCGGGCCGAAAGCCGGACTGGCGCGGGTCTAGATAATCAACTTCCTCCAGGTGACGGGGAAACTGTTGTGCCACCACACTCTCAACAACCTTCGCCAAAAAGGGAAGGTTGGAGACTGGACGGTAGTTGTTTAAAAGAGCTGGATCCAAAGAGGGCTTCTTAAGGAGGGGCCTCACCATAGCCTCTTTTAGGGAAGCAGGCAAGGAACCCTCACTTAAGGATGCGTTGATAACCTCTTGGAGCCAGCCTCGTGTCACCTCCCAGGATGCCAGTACAAGCCAGGAGGGACACGGGTCCAATAAACATGTGGTGGCTCGCAGTCGCCCACGTAACCTGTCCATATCATCGGAAGCAACGGAGTCAAACTCCTCCCAGACAAGATCCGCCTCGCGGCATTCCACTGGACCAGCAATGGGGGCTAACTCATTCTGTATCTGAGCGGTTTTCTCCTGCAGATAAGACACAAATTCCTCTGCTCTACCCTGTAACGGGGCTTCCCGCACCCTCTGTTGAAGAAGGGAGCGGGTCACCCTAAACAGGGCGGCAGGGCGGTTATCTGCGGATGCTATGAGAGTGGCACAATGATGACGTTTGGCCACTCTCAGTGCCACAATGTAAGTCCGTAAATGGGCTCTTACCTGTGTCCGGTCAGATTCAGAGCGGGAAGCCCTCCATCTTCTCTCTAGGCATCTCTTGTGGCGTTTCATCACCCTTAGCTCCTCGGTAAACCAAGGAGCCAGGGTGGCTCGGCGCCACACGAGAGGCCGCAAGGGCGCGACCCGATCCAAGGCTCCCGTGGTCGCAATATTCCATGCGGCCACGAGGTCCTCCATCGGGGCGCGGGTCAGGGGTACAGGAAGTGGCCCAAGCGCCGCCTAGAACCCATCTGGGTCCATCAGGCGCCTGGGGCGGAACCAGATTGGTGACTCAGGTTCCGCCTCCCCGCGGAGGGGAGCAGCGGTCAGAAAATCGAGCTGGAGAAGTGAGTGATCTGACCATGACAAGGGCGTGATGACTATATCCCCTGTACCCAGATCACTTACCCATTGACCAGAGACAAAGATGAGATCCGGTGTGTGTCCACCCTCGTGGGTGGGGCCTTGAATTACTTGGGTCAGGTCCATGGCCGTCATGGAAGCCATGAACTCCCGAGCTGCCTCGGATGATACGCCAACCGTTGGCAAATTGAAGTCCCCCATGACTAAAAGTCTGGGGGTCTCAATTGCCACCGTAGCGATCACCTCTAGGAGCTCGGGCAGGGCTGCTGCTGCATAGCGAGGAGCCAGGTATACAACCAGCAAGCCCAACTGCCTCCCTAGGCCCCACTTCACGCAGAGGGACTCACAACCGGTGGTCTGTGGCACAATGGTTTCTCTCGGCTCAAGACTTTCTTTTACAATGACCGCTACCCCACCGCCCCTACCCAGGGCCCGGGGCTGATGAAAAGCGCGGTAACCTGGTGGGCAGATTTCAACGAGGGGAAGTCCTCCCTCGTGGCCCAACCAGGTCTCCGCAATCCCAACCAGGTCCGGCCCCCCCTCTGACACAAGGTCATTAATGAGGGGGACTTTGTTGACAACGGACCTGGCGTTGCAAAACATCAGCCGTAGGCCCTGGCTCTGTACTCCCTGACCACCTAGCCTGCGGGGGTTGTGGCACTTGACCGTTTGAAGCCAACGGCTACGAGCCTCCAACCGGGAGGATGGGACTTGTCTCCCCTCGGACCTGCCTCTCCCCACGACCCTATGGATCGGTCGGCCCTCCATCGGAACGACTCGCGTTTCCCCCCTCCTGTCGGATCCTTCCGCCTCCCTCCGCTGCCTGCTAATCCGGCCCTTACTTTCACTAATACCCCCTGTCTCTGCCTGTCTAAACCCACCCCCCTCCCTGGTACCCCCTAAAAGAACCAATAATTTAGATACTAAAAACCCCCTAAGGCCGCGCTTCGCCCATCTCTCCGGATTAATGAATCCCTCCTCAAGATGGGCCCTCGATAGAGCAGAGGGCCAAGCCTGTGAGAGCGGGGACTCTCGTAAAAACAAAAGATTTGCTCTGGAGTACATTGTATTATAATAAATAATTAAAACTAATCATCAATATAAAACAATGTAAGAATAATTTCATTAGTGTGTCATTGGGTTAAATAAGATCTTAAAAACATCATAGGTAGATAGGTAGGTAGGTAGGCAACTATAGGGATAGAGAGAGGGAGGGAGGGAGAAATGCAGTAGGTAGGTAGGTAGGTAGGGGGATAGAGAGAGAGGGAGAAATACAGTAGGTAGGTAGGTAGGTAGAGGGATAGAGAGAGGGAGGGAGAAATACAGTAGGTAGATAGGTAGGTAGGTAGGTAGGTAGGTAGGGGGTTAGAGAGAGAAAAAATACAATAGGTAGGTAGGTTGGGGGTTATACAGTGGTTTTGTGTACGTGTTTGTGTGTGCAGGTGTAGAACTACTCACAGATTGGTTGGCCATTTAACCAGACCGGCCACTGCAATGCGTGGCCGGGAACGGCTAGTTTATTAATAAATTCCTTTAAGTTTTGATGGGTAAAGAGTTTGAAAGAAAATTTGGAACTTTGTTACTACATCTACTATAACCAAGCCTTGTGAGAAGGTTGTACATGATTTGGACAAGGCTGCACATGGCCTCTGGAAGGCCTGGCATGGCCTGCATTTACCTCAGAAAGGACCAGACCAGACATGCTTAGCAGCATGAGCAAGAAGATGGTGAAGATCAGCTGGCTTGGCAGGGGCCACAGGGAACTAGAAGTACTTAGATAGCAGAGAGGGTGGCAGGGATTGAAATGATTCTGCATTCCTAAGTGAGTGGCTGGCACCCTAATTTTGATGAGGTGACCATGGGTGCTGCAGAAGTCGTAACTTTGGGGACTCAATCATAAGCCCTTTCCCCCAAATGATTGCAGAATAAATGGCTATTAGTTGAGGAGTTACCTGTAGAAAAATTAATTCCCTTTTGCTAATTATCCCAGCAACCATGTGAGATTTCCAAAGAGTGCAGGAATGAAGGGCTTGGAAAGCATAGTTGAAGTCATATGATTTCCCACTTATTGACTGCTTTGTTTTACGACACAGCTCCCAATCCCAATTGTGGTTGCTAACAAGAACTACTTGTAGACTGCTTGGCCATTATGCTCAGAATAGTTTGCTCATTTTACAGGTAAGGGTTTGGATTTAACATCAGGCTATAGTTTACATGGAAATATAGGAGGAAAAAACCATATTGCATAGAACTCACCCATATTATACACTGGCAGTTGACCTATGGCCGTGATGGCGAATCTATGGCACGGGTGCCACAGATGACACGTGGAACCATTTCTTAGGGCACGTGAGGCATTGCCCTGTCAGCTCCAGCACGCATATGTGAGTTGGCCAGCTGATTTAGGTCTTCTTTTGAGGCCATTTTTCGCCCTCTGGAGGCTGTTTTCACCCTCCCCAGGCTCCTAGAAAGCCTCTGGAACCTGGTGAGGGCGAAAAAAAGTGCACCAAAAGCAGGGGGTTACACACATAGTATTATGGGTGTGGCACGCCTACGCATGCCCCCCCCTGCTCTCTCCCGCTTTTGGCACGGGAGCCAAAAAAGGTTCGCCATCACTGACCTACGGCCTATATGACTACTTTGCTAGCCAATAAAGCAATAATGTTATAGGAAATCATTGACAGGAGTGTTGTTTTCTGGAGTTAATGAGGGAGTTTATAGGTTCATTACTCTCTGCAGCTTGGAATTTGGCTTATTGCAAACGAGCTATATTGCGGCAACTTGGAGCCCTCCTGTTCAGTTGGGCTACAGCCCCCATTCTGATTGCACAGAACATTAGGGCACCAGGTGAATGATGGCTGCTGGATAGTGTATGTATAATATGACTGCTGTTACTTTAGGATAAAGATTTCTATTCTAAGCTGCTTAGAGTTCAGGCTGGGAGTGGAGATAAACCTATTATCAAATATTACAATGAAGAGTAGAAACACCTTGCACACAGAAAACAGAATGCCAGACCAGGCAGAACTTCACTCTGATCAAGTCTCTATTTGTGCAGTTTCTTTTAAAAAGAGAGAGAGAAAACAGCACTATGAAAATGTTTTGAAATTCTTTGAAAACTGTATTTTTTTATATTTAGACTAGGTAATGTATAGATTAGTATCTTGATTTCACTGCAATTTTTCAAACATTAGTTTGCAAAAGTTAATAAATCCTGATCATAATATTGCAGAATTACAAAATAACAACCAAATCAGGGAAAAGCCAACACCTTCCCCCCAAAAAGGATTATTGTTATTATGAAATAAAATTCAAAGAAAAACAGCAGGGGCTTAGCAAACCTTCATGATATTGTGCCACTTTCTGTACATACCTCTACAATTGTGCAAAAATAAGAAAATCTCTGATAACCAATGGGCCTAATTTTTCTCAAATTGTTTGCAATAGAAATAGGACAAGAAAAGGGGAGTCTCTCTCCATACCTCTCTCCACAAGAACCCAGTCTCCTTGAAAAGTTATTCTGTAACAGATGAATAAATTCAGCAGATTGTTTGAGAAATGTATTCTTTGCACATTCACTGGGAATCAAGATACTTGGAACACTAAATAGATCAAGCAGCTTCTTCCATTATTATTAGAAATTTTCTTGATATTTTGTTTCTCTGTTTTTCTAGGATGGGATGAACATGTGTATGTTCATGCAAAACATCTTAACCAGACTCACGAGGTAGTTATGCTCAGTGTTTATTTTGTGTATTTCCCCCCTCAAAACATATGAAATTTCAGCATCATCTAATAATGTTATGGTGCACTTTGGTGGATCCAGAAATATTTAGAAACAGAATAATTATAAAAAATGTCTGATTTTTTTAGAATTTGTTGATTTGGGGTCTTTTTTGCCCTTTGTAGCAGTGATGAAATTCAAAAAAATTTACAAGTTGTGTGGGTGTGGCTTGGTGGGCGTGGTAGGGGAAGTATACTGTAAAATCTCACCCCAGTCCTAGGGGAAGGATACTGCAAAATCCCCATTCCCTCCCCACTCCTAGGGGAAGGATACTGCAAAATCCCCATTCCCTCCCCACTCCTAGGGGAAGGATACTGCAAAATCCCCATTCCCTCCCCACTCCTAGGGGAAGGGTATTGCAAAATCCCCATTCCCTCCCCACTCCTAGGGGAAGGATACTGCAAAATCCCCATTCCCTCCCCACTCCTAGGGGAAGGGTATTGCAAAATCCCCATTCCCTCCCCACTCCTAGGGGAAGGATACTGCAAAATCCCCATTCCCTCCCCACTCCTAGGGGAAGGGTATTGCAAAATTCCCATCCCACCCCATTCTGGGGCCAGCCAGAGGTGGTATTTGCTGGTTCTCTGAACTACTCAAAATTTCTGCTACTGGTTTTCCATAACCTCAGACCCTGCTGAATTTCACTCCTGCTTTGTAGACATCAAATTCCAGAAGTGTCAAGGTCGTGCAATATGTATATATCCAACTTCTACAAATCCATCTTCCCTGTCATAGAAGTCAGTCATCTTGAAAAGTTGACAAGTCTTCTTTTTGCAACCTACGTAAATCCATGAATGGAACACATGCAGAGAAAAAAATATAAATTTAATCCACCATCTGTTATCTCCAGGATCCCACATAAGTAGATTCTACTCTTCAGCATCTTTTACTATCTATTGTGGTGATCAGGGATCCATATTTCTCTTGAATTATACTTTAAATCATATTTTTGACATCAGTTTTATAAAGGCTGTTTTGGGGAAAGTTTTGATCTGGCCACTTGGTAGCTGCTACATGTGAAAAGCATTGTGAGTCTTTGATATTTAATCCCATTGCCATTATTTAGAACATTTATTTCACAAGCTGTAGGTTTATCACTTCCATGGACTTAATAAAAAACATTGAATATGAGACAGTACACAATGGGCCAATGAAGTACACAAGAGACAGTACACAGTGAAGAGAATTAGGAGAAAAAGCTTAGTAAATTAATTTTGTGCTGTACTGAAGGGCTGGGCCAAGACATACAATGATATACAAAGGACAAGATGACCCTCAATCTCCCAAGGACAAAAGCCATCTGAATTGGCAATGGAAACTTACTTTAACACTGTCTAGGACTGACCCAGTTTCTTTCTGAGAAGTGTGTATTTTTAATTTCTTTCTATGACTAGGTTTAATAAGAACATTTAAAGAAACAACCTAAAATTGAATTTTGTATCTGTTGCTATGTCACATTTTATTTGTCCATTTGCGCTTCAGTGATTTAAAAATGGCAGGGGAAAATGTATTGATTTCTGGATATATTCAGAAATAATTTAGGTTAGGGGAACAGTACCCTAAAGGCTTCAACAATGGAAGTTCTCTACTCATATGTATTTACTTGTGCAACGGTATTTACATTCTGCTCAAATTAATAGGGATTCAGAGAAGCACAACTAGAAACCCCTAACCCACATTAAAACAAAACAATAACAAAGAATGGCTTTCTTAAACCAGCCCATTTTTAGAGTTTTGGGATGACTGTGGTGAAGAGTGACTATTGGGTTACTACTGGCTTACACTTTGTTTTATAACTGGGCTGGGATCCTCAGTAGACTTACTCTAGGTGTTTTGATTGGATGGCTCAAGTGCTCCCTGATTCATTGGCAGCCTTTCTAGTGCATACATCAGGATTATGAGTATGTTTAGAAAAAGTATGCATTATTGCAGCATATATTTAGAATGCATTTGATGAAATGGACTTGAATAGATTTTTAATCTAAAATATATATAGAAACAGGTTTTCTCATGGGAAATATTACTGAAATGTGAGTGCAAGGTTGTATATATTATAAGAATATTATTTCTTGGGATCATTTATCCTATATCAATTAATTGGTGTCTTTGTCTTCCCACACTGAATAAAATTAATATATCTAATTGCCCTCACAGAATCGTGGAGAAGGGCTTTTTCCTTTAACAAACACACTCAGGAATTTCTTAATTCAAAATCTCTCTCATAATCTAATTTTGTTGGTTTGGCTTGTATAGCCCCATTCAGACTTTTGGTGCTAACTCTGGATTTCTAGTGGGGGTGGGTTTCAACCTCACGGAAATATCTCCACAGATCTTGTGCAGTTGCTAGTCTTTGCTTGAATTACTTGATAATTTATTCGAGATGAATAGGCCAATTTCTGCTTATATAATATGTATTTTCAGATTTGTAATTTCTGAATTGTTTCTTTTTGATTTCTCCTGTGATGTAGGTTACCTCTAATCACAGCTGCATTAGTTCAAGGAAAAGCTCTAGGTGGAGGAGCAGAACTAACTACTGCGTGTGATTTTAGGTAAGCTTCAAAGCATCACTCATGATTCTGGTGCCCCATTCAAATGCTGTTTCCTCCCCAAATTGTCCCAAGAGGAAATGTGGTAGAAAATCCAGTGTTATTGTAACTCTTATTTCCTTCCTGTCCTAATCCTTTCTGATATGATATAGCTGCTATTTTAGTATTTTTCATTAGCTCTATTTTTCTATCTATCTATCTATCTATCTATCTATCTATCTATCTATCTATCTATCTATCTATCTATCTATCTATCTATCTATCTATCACAAGGTATATTTTAATGTGTACACTTTACTTTTTGACTGTTTGATGATTTAATTTTATATTGTAAAACACTGACCTAAGAGAACTCTAACTTTAACAAGATGTGTACTACTCCACTTGGCTATCATATAATTTAGAACTCATATTCCACTTAATTATAACTGTTTAAACATGTTAAGTGGTGTCCCACACCATTTTTATTCGATTGTGATTCATTCATTGTGGCTGAGAACAATGTTGTTTAAAAGCAATGCACCTATTGCAATAACCTAATATTCTCCATTACACAAGCGTCCCTTCATATTTCCTAAGTATGCCAGCCGAAATTGGCCTTCTGTGTCGTTATGATTCTAGGTCACTAAAACTGTATGTTAATAGTAAAATAGAAAGTCTCCTACAAGTCCTTAATTTAATGCAGAATGACCATGGAGATTCTCAGTCATCCAGGTCATGGTTGTCCCAAAGGTGCTTTTTCCAAAGAAATATAAATCCTTCCATTCCCCACCATTCAGTCAGAATTGAAGGTGCTTCTCGGGTGAGAAGCAAAACATCTTCAAGAGAAAAAAGTTAGTCAGGCCAGTTGCCTTTTGAAAAAGCATATTTGGGGCATTTTACATGTGCCTTTTTGGGCTGTTACATGCCAATAATCCATATTCCAGGTGCCCTTAATGATGTCCCTCTTCATAGTCCATGCTGTATTTCAGGTGCCCCAAATCCTCTCCCTTGCAGGTAGGTTCAGCTTATTCATAAATACTTGCCTGAGATATTCCAGTGAGATTCTGTCCTCTGGAGGACATTGATCAAGTATACTTGACTATCCACCGAACCCTGATTTTCTCTAATGCTCTCCAAATCAATCTGCAACCTAAATAAATCTCTGGAGGTTGATGAAAATTTTCCTTTTTATATATTTAGACTGTAGACTTTCAACAAGATCAGAATGTCAGATAATTAAAACAGTCAATGTACATTTATTGATGGAATATAATATTCAGAACAGTTCTGCATTAACTCAATTGAATCAGTGTCTACAAGAAGTTGTGATAGATTTGGGTAGCCTTTTTCTTCGGCCATTCCACCCATCTTTTTCCCATTCCACCCATCTTTTTCTTGTGCCTTTAGGAAATACAAGTGATTGGAATTTAGACTATAAGACCCATATATAATTCCTTGTACTTCAGTTTATGTAATTAGGTAGCTAATATAATATAAATCTGGCAAAAAGCCCTAATTAGAATATGTGGCTCAGAACAAGGTGAAATGTGAACAACTCAATGCAGGAATTTTCTCAGCTTTCTTCCCCCCCACCCCGAAAAATAAATAAATCACCCTTTGCTTTAGATCTACAAATTTGGTATCAGTGTATAATTACAGTTATGAAACACTGGATAAGTTATAGGATTGTCTGCGAACTTGATTTCTGACAGTTTAATTCTCCAAGCTAAAGATCTGGCTTTATAAGAATTTCAGTCTTTTTAAAATTCATCTCAGCGCAACTAGCAATAAAGTGGGGAAAAGTTGAATCATTTAGCTTGTCCTTTCCTCCTCTTCCTCCTCCTCTTCTTCTTCCTCCTCAACCTTCTCCTCCCTTGCATATTCCCTCAAGTGTAGGGTCCACCTTTTGGTTCATTGAATGCCATTTTGCATGGTCAGCTGAGTCTCTAGGATGCAGGCCCACAACCTGCTTATGGTGTCTTGCCATCTCTGCTTTGGACGCCCGTGAGGTCACCGGCCATTCACTTCTAATTGGTAGGCAGTCTTGGCAACAGTGGAAGGTGCTACTCTTAGGACATGTCCATAGCAGCGGAGCCAACCTTCTCTCATCTTCTCTATAATTGGTGCCACACCAAAATGTTGTCGAATGGTGTTGTTTGTGATGTGGTGAAGAAGGGAGATGCCCGATAGCCAAGGAAGCATTCGCATTTCCATAGTATGGAGATAGATTTCGGTACCTGTTGTTGCTGCCCAGTATTCAGGGCCATACAGTGCAACAGGTGGATGGTTGTCTTGTAAATCCTAGATTTAAGACGAGCTGACATTCGTCTTTCATATATAAGAAGATGACTAAGTTGGACAAAATGCCTGTCTTTTCAGTATACTCTTCCACATTTGCCTTTCCAGATGTGTTAGGAAGACTTAGCCCAGATAGGAAATCAGTAACATCCTCTTCCTTATGGTCCCCAGCAATTGGCATTCAGAGACCAAGGGTCTATGATACTGGAAATAATATATAGCCATTGTGATTTATAACCATTAAGCAACAGAAATGTATACAGTAATCTTGTGCCAGTATTAACACAATATTTTTTTTTCATACAGCTGTAGAGCTTTAGAATTGAATAAGGCCTTCAGTTTAGTCCTTTATTCAGTAGAGGAAATCAGAAGTTAGAGCACTCTAGATGATGATTGCACAGTGTTTATTGTTTAGGAAAAACAAAACACTATTCCTCTAGGTAATTCCTTCCATTGCCAAATTATCTATATTTGTGTGTGTTTTAAGACTGTCTCCTTTGAGCTTGATTACTTGGTAACTTCATGAACACATCCATATACTTTGTGTGGGATAGTAATATAAAGGTTCATGCAAGCTAGATGCTTCACCACCACCACCCAAAGCCTACATTATGACCCACGTTTGAAGGTTTGGGTGCTGTAGTAAGATATGCCAGCTTGGGTCTTAGTTGCTGGAAGTACAATTTAAATAGGATAGGCTGTGGGCTGGACTCATCACAGTTCATGCTTCTTCTCTTTCTATAGTGCAGAATATTGCACCTCTCTGTTTAAAATGATACTATCGATGTGTACTGAACTAGGGTAGAGATTTGTGTAAGCTTTTGACACATTCTACTAATTCCCATTCCCAAACTCTAAATTTACATATACTTAATCCCCTAAAATTGTGTGCCCTTCTTGCTGTCTTTCTCCTGATTTCTTTTTTTAATTGTGTCTTAATCTTCTCACAACTGGAAAAAGACCAGGATGATTTTATGTGCATTTATACATGGTGTGTGTGTGTGTGTGTGTGTGTGTGTTCTGTTGATGGCAAATGTACTTGGCAAGAATGGCAGGAAAGGAAGATTTGAATAGAGGTGTATTCATATGTAGGCATAGCTCTGTGTATCCATGCCAACCGTGAGAAGTGATGCTCAGCATACCAGTGGTTCCTTGTCCTCTTCTGGCCCAACTGTTTGTTTATAGGAGGCCAGGAAATGGGCGCAGGAGACTGGTTTTCACTGATTTAATAGAGATACCATTTCTCTTACAACAGTGTAAGTGCAAAGCATAGTTCTATGATACACACTGCCCAGAGTCACTTTTTGAAATGGGCAACTATAGAAGTAGCCATCAATAGGAGACGATAGATAGATTGATAGATAGATAGATAGATAGATAGATAGATAGATAGATAGATAGATAGATAGATAGATAGATAGATAGATAGATAGATAGATAGATAGATAGATAGATGACAGACAGACAGACTAGTCTTTTCAGTTGTGGCTCTCCTTTTTTTAAAGACCAGGTAAAATCCATCATTCGAGGCCTTTAAAATTTAGAGAGATTACCTTATTCAGGTCATTGTTACCTGATGTAGCAGTTAGCATATATTTCTGCATGCAATCTGTTTTTGTCACCTGGGTCCCATATATTGATATTTTGCCTACTATTTTAAAATAAGTCATCGTGATTGTAAAATGCATTGAGCTCCCCTGCATAAAAGGAAGGGTCTGAACAAAGCAAACAGGAAGTCTGTGAGGAGGCCTTTGAATGGTAAACATGACAGGATGCAGGTGTTTGTCCTGCCTGCCTCTTTTGTCAAATCAAGCCACAATTGTCTATTCTCAGACTTGTCCTCTTCCCTGATGAATTGCACGTTGGTCCCATAGTTTTATACTTGCCTTCCATGTGTAGCCTCCTTTGGTCCCTTAATGTGAATCCTCACTTTTTTTCTGGCCCGTATGCCCTTCTCATTTCCCCTTTTCACCATAAAACTGCACCAGTCCACAATCCCTAGTACCACACAAGCAAATGTTGGAGAAGATACCAACTGTGGAGACGTGTAGCTACTGTGAGAAGTAGATATTTACACTGACATGCCTAGAGTCTTTGACTCTATTCCAAAACTGTTTAGAAGTGTCATTAGCTTCCTGGAAGCTGTGCTAATTCTCTCCTGCAGTGTGATGTTAGCATCAGGATTGTATGGTATGTTGCATTTTTCCACCCCTTTAAAAAAAAAACACAATAAAGAATGACGGTATAGCAGAGTCTTGACTACAGTCGCAATTAGCTATTTCCTACCTCTTTTCCAAGGTGTAGATTAATTTCCCCATCCATTATTACTGTTATCGGAACTCGCCAACACCTATGTTCCCCGGGGGGAGCTGCCTTTTTGCCGCCTTGCAGGAGCTCTTCCCTTGGTTCAAAACAGGGGTTTGCAGTACCCCTGTGACCAGCAAGGCTTCGTCTCCCTCATCACCGTCCCTCCAGGACGGCTTAGGTCAGCCACAGACCGAGGGGCGGCGAAAGTTCAACGCGGGTCTCAGAGAGCTGAGAACCTGCATTGTGTCAGCGTGGCTACGCTCCGCCCTCCCGACGGTATCAGAGTCTTGACTATAGTCACAATTAGCCATTTCCTACCTCTTCCAAGGTATAGATTAATTTTCCCATCCATTATTACTCTTATCAAAGTTTGCCTGTCCGGTCCTACTTACAAATATGGCAAGCTATCCTGTTTCTCTCTGAAATATCCCTTATTTGTTTCAGTTAAATGCTTCGTATGGCCTACCTTTTTCCCCCCATTAACTACATGAAACATTAGCCTTCTTTTCAGTGTACATCACTATCTGGATGAGTTTAAAATTAATTCAAGACCAAGAAATTACATTTGTTGTGAGATTACAATTCCCATGTGTGTATTATGCATGTCACATACTATATTGTGTTATACTTTGGTTTTATGGATCTCCCCAATCTATCCTGAATTTCAGATGCTATGTATCTAGACAGATTTTGAGACCATAGTGATCCTATCCTTTTCTGGATATATTTTTCAACACTATCTACTTTTGTTAAGTTTATGAAAGTAAATACATTTTCTAATTGTAGCTTTCATCATGGCTTTTAGCTTGCTGCTGAACACAGTGAGTTGTTCTTGCTACATTGAGTGCAGCCAACAATGAATTGGTTTGATATTTTAGAGTGCCAACTTCTTTTTGAAGACCGAGATTAATAACAATCTGTCTACTGAAAGTTTGTACTCTTTTCCTAAAGCCTAATGCGCTTTCCTTTTTAAAAAACCTCAATGGATAAATAATAGATTTCCATTTAATTTTGAGCTTGGCTAGGTGAGAAGAAGAACACATTATTATAGACACCATTCGTGGAGCTGGTATTTCCATTTGTCTTCCTGCAGCTGTTTCTTTAGCTCAGAGATCAAGGTGATGAGAAGAGTGATAGAAGTTCTCTATCTCTTGGATATGGAAAGACAGGGAGAGATGAATCATCCTCATAGTTGCAATTAACTCAAGATTTATATTTAAAGTCTCCAGTCTATTTTATTTAGGAAAGACATGCACAGTATAGTTATGCAGGTCAAAGTACACACATAGATGTCCTTCAGGACAAGTGGAAGATCACAGGCTAGAAAGGCTATATGCCAGGGAATGCTTTAATCCTGATTCCTGAATTAAACCTGTACTGAATTTGACGATCTAAATGGCTCCTCCCAATTCAGTGATGACATGTATACAAATACATATATTAAACCAGGGGTCCCCAACCTTTTTTCCACCAGGGACCGGTTTCATTTTAAAGAAAATTCTGCGGAGTGGCTGAAGGGCTCAGCAGTCATGTGACTGGGTAGGCGTGGCCAACTTTGAAAATGTGAAACTCACTTAACAATGATCTTGGTTAGCAACCAAACTTTTGGCCTCAACTGTGGTCATAAGTTCTTTCTTTCTTTCTCTCTCTCTTTCTTTCTCTTTCTTTGTCTCTCTCTCTCTCTTTTTCTCTCTCGCTATTTCTTTCTCTCTTTCCCTTTCTCTCTATTTCTTTCTCTTTCTTTTTCTCTTTCCCTTTCTGTATCTTTTTCTGTCTCTTTCTTTTCTTTCTGTCTCTTTCTCTCTCTGTCTTTCTCTCTCCCACTTTTTTCTTTCTTTCTCTCTTTCTGTGTCTCTCTTTCATCCGCCCATTTCTGTCACTCTGTGTGTGTGTGTGTGTGTGTGTGTGTGCGTGTGTCTGTCTGTCTGTCTTGCATTCATTCAATCACTCCTTCTGTGTCTCTGTCTTTCTCTCCCTCCCTCCCTCCCTCTGTCTCTCTATCTCTCTATGTGTGTCTGTCGTCGTCATCGTCCCCCCCGTCCCCCCCAGCCTCCTCATCCCGCCTGCCACGCTTGGTCGCTCGTTCGCTCGTTCGCTCGTTCAGGCTCCGTGGCTGGAGACGAGCCGGGCTGGAGAGGAGGAGGAGGGTATTGGGCAGAGCGCGCGAGAGAACGCAGGGGGATGGTGGGGGCTCTTCCTCCACCCTCGTCGACAGAGGGACTCCTGTGCGCCGCCGGAGCAACCCGCCAGTTCCCTCCCCCGCCCGCGGAGCCTCCGCAGTCCCTGGAAGAAAATGAGTGGCCGGCATGCCAGCAGGGGAGGGAATCGGTGGCCGGTCCGGCGGCATCCAGGAGTCCCTCCGTGGACGAGGGTGGAGGAAGAGGCACACTCCAACGGCGCGAACAGCCGCGCCTGCGTTCTCCCGCGCGCTGTGCTCAGGGGGCTGCCCCTCCTCTCTCCTCCTCCTCTCTAGCCCTGCGGCCCGGCTTCCATCCAGCCACGGACCGGCACCGGTCCGCGGCCCGGGAGTTGGGGACCCCTGTACTAAACAATCCATTGTTCAAAAGCATAGCTTGTCTCTGTGCATGAGTTTTGGTGAAAATCAAATATTAGAACAGTGGTTCTCAACCTTCCCAAAGCTGCGACCCTTTAATACAGTTCCTCATATTGTGGTGACCCCCAACCATAAAATTGGTGTCTCAGTTCCTAAGACCATCGAAAATATGTGTTTTCTGATTATTTTAGGTGACCCCTGTGAAAGGGTCATTCGATCCCCAAAGGGGTCCCGACCCACAGGTTGAGAACCACTGTATTAGAAGAAGCTTTTGTGGAATAACTGGATAAATGTGGACTAGGTAGTACTAAAGTCTGATGGATTCGAAACTGTTTAAACAACCACACCTGAAAAGGATTCATAAATGGATCTGCATCTACCTGAAGGAAAGGACTCTTTCGAGTTTTCCAGAGCTTTGTATTTAGCCCAATGTCATTCAACATGCTTAAAAATGGTCTACCTGAGACAATCGAAGGGATGCTTATCAGATCTACAGATGACATTTGGGGGAGGCATGATAATACGTCAGAGGGCAACAGCACAATTCAAAATCATTTTGACAGATCTGAACATGGAGCCAAATTGACCAGGTAGGATGATGTTCAGCTGTGATACATGTATGGTCCCTTTAATTTTAAATGCATAGATATAGGATTGGGAAAATCTGGATTAGTGAGTGTGTGTGTGAAAGCAAGAACAAAAAGTGCTAGTAGTCCAGCAGCAGAATATGAGTAAGAAGTCTATTTTGGGGTTTTATCAGAAGCATTACATCCAGTTCATTGGAGGTAATAGCTCCCTTGGACTAGATTTATTTATTTATACTGTATGTTGCCTGATTCCTGACAGCTCTAGGCAGTTTACAATTGAAAAAGACCACGAATAGCCCAAATTCAATATAACTAATAAAATGAATTACCTCCACTCCCACCCCCAAAGCAGGGATTTAATCTTCATCCGTTTTCCAAGCCTAGGAGAGAAGTCAGATCTTTTAATAATTTTTAAGTGGACATAAAGAAGTTACAGTAAATTCAAAGGAGAGCTACCAGAATGATAAAGGATCTGAAATCCAAGCAGTACAGAAACAGAAAGAGCTACTTAATTCATAAAAGAGAAAAGAAGGGAAGATGTAGTAGTACTGCATATGAAAGGTTGTCCCATGGAAGAGGTATCTAATAATTTTTTTCTCTGACAAAACTATCTGCAGTTCAGCAACCAGTGGTTTGAAATACAAAGAAAGATCCAAGCTAAGTTTTTGTAAGATGTCCCTAGTGATTAAAAACTAGTAAACAATGGAACAAACTGTCTAGAATAATAGATTCCTTACTGGAGTTATTAAAAGGGGTCTGAGTGGCTACATGTCAGAGATGGTTTAGCCTTCAAAGGACAGGTTGTTTTAGTAGATAAGGTTCCTTTCTATTTCTTCAATTTACCAATCTATAATTTCATATATTTTAAGTTTAAATCTGGAAAGGTTTATAATTGGCCTAATATGATACTTCAAGATGAGCAGTTGTAGGCACATACTTTGGGAATAAAACAGCAGTGAATTGTTGAGTATTTGAATAGGTTTTCATTTAGGTCTTCACAGCTCCACTGCCAACCACAACTTCTGACTTGTAAGATCAGCCAAAACTTTTGGATGGGTATTGCGTATGCTTTCTCTTTGCTATTTCCAGCTTATCTTTTAATTTTCACTTGAAAGAGATGCCTGATAATATTGCAACTTTCCCAAATACCAAATTATCACCTTTGTTGTTAAGAGTGTGATATGTGTTTGTCCACTGCAATTATAGTTTTTAAATATTTGCAAAGATAAAAGTAAAGCAGGAGGGAAATATTTGAACAAGATATGCTATGATGAATATGAATGTTAAGATCTTTATAACTTTTTCAGCCAGAATGTCATCATTAGATTTAAAGAATATTTAGAAATTCTGTATTAGGGCACACTTTAAAATGACCTCTTTGTTTTGTATTACTTAGGGTAAAATTGCAGCAAATCAATTTTCTGATACTTGATTGTGTCTAGTATTAAAAGGTGTTCATTGTCAGCAACTTTTATCCAGAACTGTGCTTTGCATTGAAATGAAGCTAAGATGGTATCATTAAACAGACTTTTCCCCCCCATTGACAGGTTAATGACTCCAGAGAGTGAAATTAGATTTGTCCACAAGCAGATGGGCTTAGTGCCAGGTTGGGGGGGAGCTGCCCGGCTTACCCAAATCCTTGGCAGCAGCCCTGCCCTCAAGTTGCTGAGTGGTGCTGTGAAACTGGATCCACAGAATGCCCTTCGTATTGGCTTGGTAGATTCCATCTTGTCCTCATCTGATGAACACGAGTCTCTGAGAGAAATGCATACATGGCTTAAGCTATATACCACCGGCCCTGCTGAAGTCATTCAGGCTGTGAAGCAAGTTGTTTCAGCAGGAAGAGAGCTACAATTAGAAGCTGCCTTGAGGAGAGAAAAAGAGATATTTGGAAGAGTTTGGGGTGGTCCGGCTAATTTGCAGGCATTGGCTCAGAGAACAAAACACAAATGAGACAATTTTAATCTTACTTCATTCAACTAAAACAGCTGCTGCCAAGGACAACTGGTGGGAAACTTTCCACTTACTGAACTCCCACATCTACTGAACTCAGTAGGTGTTAGCCTTATTATCTCTTATTAGCTCTCCTGGAATGGCACTGGCACTGCATTGCACTGCCAATTAACTAGAGGTGCCACCCCAGGTTTTTCTCAACAATGCTCTCATTTTCTGGTCTTGGTTTTTTTTTTCCTACAGACTCCCACCCTGATGGTACCACGTGATATGAACCCACTTGGAAATTAATGTGCATAAAGTGGCATGCTTTTATAGTATAACAACCATAAGACTTGAGAAAATAATTTTCCTCAGAATTTTTAAATGCTGGCATTATGTGTGGTTTGTATATATATAGATTTTGTGTTGAGAAGTTGCTTTTTTTTAGACAGGCTAAGTTGACATTGGTAACCTCAACTCTCAATCGCTTGCAGATGATCACAAATAATTTATGATTCGTACATGTCATACTATTGAATAACTAGCTCACTGTGAATTGACTCACAACCCCAAATCAAAACTGAAAAATGCCAAATGTTTTTTCTCTGTATTGCAAATTGTTCCTTCTATATTTATAAGCAAAGCTCCTGCCTTCAAGCTTCACATCTAATTACTGGGTTCTTGATCTGTGAACAGAGGTCCTGGAGACATTCCATTTCATTGTAAGCTTCTTATCTTCACTTTATATATTTATAAAGTTGAAGTAAGGAAGAAATATTCACTTGGATGTATGAAATTTATTTAATGGCTTGAAGTCTACGCAGCACAATAGGTAGTACCAACAATCTAAAGATAACATTCCATTGACCTTACCTGTGCTAATTAGCTTGTATGAAGCTTCTTGGATGAACCAGTGTTTTTCAGATGTCCATTTGCACACATTTACTTGACATATCTCATGGTAGAAGTAAAGTATATGCTGTAGTTCTCAGTACATTCTACATACACCATGTTCAGCTTACATTAGCTGGTCAGACATAATAATGTAAACAAGCCTATGCAACATTTCTGATGCACTTCCCAAAATGCTTTGGAATACACGTCGTAGTAAATAGAGTACTTGAATATGATTTTTTTCCCAACATAAGTTCATTTTCCCAGGATAGTGCAACAGTTGGGTTCTATGTTTTCTAAAGGACTATTTTAGAATCAAATCCAAACAATTGCATAACTTTAAAATTAATTTTGATGAATAATCTTAAACTATAATAGTACATTCAACAATCTAGGCACCTGTTGAGGGAGTAATGTCTTTGCTTATTAGCTGACGCAGCGTACAACACAGCTGCATACTCTAATGAATCAGTATATTCCATTGAACTTCCTCCTAAAAGGTAAAAGTATATGTAAGGTTACAGTTGTGCTCTAGTCCTTAGATGTTAAAGTTTGAAGTAGTGTGTGAATTCATCAATCTAGATTACCTTAAAACGGACCTCTGTTAAACTTATGTTAACTGCTTTTGCTAAAGAAAAGGACTTCTTTGCTGAACTTGCCTTTATTAATTAACTCATTTCTATACTTTTCTTGACATCAGAGTAGGTGCTCTTTGCCAGCTGCAGGGAGAAGCATGAAGAAAGTGGCAAGGCCTCGTGAAGCAGGACAGGATTTTGTTCTCTTAGTTCACAAGATGTGATACCAAATAAAAATCTAACCTTCCCTCTGGACCAGGGGGAAAAGAGGACTAAGTTCTATCATTCACCATTCTAATTAAAGTTGAACATATAGTTAAGGACATTAGAGAAATTTGGGGACATCTACAACTGGGAACTGATCTCTTCAAATCAGCAGACATTTATTGCAGTAGCCTTGATGAATCTGTTGAAATTAAGGCCTGGTGCTATCTTGTAAGCAGATTTGAGCATCTATTTCTCAATTGCATACTCACTAATTCGTTAGTAGAAAAAGAGATATGGAAAGGAGAATTTTAAAAAATCAGTTAAGCACATTCAGTTGTTCAGGAGTCAGATATTTTCTTCGGTAAAATACATAATTGGGATTTCTACTTTGATTTGGAGTCCATTATGTCTCTAGCCACATAAAACTATTTCACATGATGTGTATTAATTAAACATTAATACTTAAATATTTAATATTAATTAAAATTTAAGTTTCTTGTGAATGTGATCAAAAAAGAATATGAATTATGTAATTGTTGAGAACCTTTAAATGTTTTGTTCAATTCTGTAAAGGAGATGTACAGGCAGAAATAAATTATTTAAATAACTCCATTGCTCATGTTTCCTGGTTATTGGCAAGTAGAGTAGGAACTGGTACAATCTGATATAAGCCAGATTTGCTAATAACAAACAATAATTATACATTTGCTCTTTTATTTCTTGCTCTATTGCATATAATCTTGTATCTACAAAGCTCTAAGATGTTTAGAAGCAACTTGGCTAAACATTTTAAGAGCTATAGTTCATGTCCCTTGGTATGTGACAATTGCTTTCCCGTGCCTGAAATCCAGACTAGCTTTTATAGATGGGTGTGAGAGACTACGTTTCTTAACATATGGGTTAATAGATATTCTTATGGGGAAATCTTTGCCCTGCTTGATTTTCATGGATAATTTTGCATCATCCTGGAAGAAGATACAGAATAAGGAAAGTGTAGACTTAGATTTGGGATACTGGTGTATCCCAGCCCAATATTTTCACCTCTTACAGGTTAAAATGTTGTAATCTAAGCATTGTGTTCTTTCTCAGATTTCCATCTTAAACAAAATTTTAGCATAAAAGTAGCATACATAGCGGGTCAAACAAATAATTATGGAGGTTCAGACACTATTATTTTCAGTTGTTAGGAATCATTTTGTTCAACCTACATTTGATGGGCTTGTAATACAAAGTATGTATTTTATATGTATTGCAATATATCTCTGTAAAGCAACTACAATACTTTGAGATTAAGCCATAATCAAGTGCATCCTAGGACTTCTCAACTACATTACTTTAAAAATCCATTTAATTATGCTGCTAAAGTATTACAGGGTTTTTAATTTATTTTTTAGCTTGCCTTTATTATTTTTATAAATAATGCAAGGCAGTGAACATATCTAATATTTCCTCCTTTTTTCTTCAAAATATCAGCAATCCAGAGAGGTGAGATGGGCTGGGCTGAGACAGTGTGACTGTCCCAAAGTTACCTATCCAGCTGCTACCTAGCAATATGTAAGGCAGACTATAACAGAGTCTTCCAGTTTCTAGTCTGGTGTCTTAACCACTAGACCAGGGGTCTGCAAAGTCGGCTCTTTTAAGACTGGTGGACTTCAACTCCCAGAATTCCCCAGCCAGCCAGGCTGGCTGGGGAATTCTGGAAGTTGAAGTCCACCAGTCTTAAAAGAGCCGACTTTGCAGACTCCTGCACTAGACCAATCTGGTTCTATTGTAAATACATGTAAAACAATTCCTGGCAAAATATTATTTAAATAACATGATAAATGAAAACAAAATTCTGATAATTTCAATGTAAAAATAATTTCCTAGCATCCTGTTTTAGAGAAACTAGGAGAAGCAAATGTTGTAGTGCCTTTTTTTCTTATCTTCAACTATTGCAAGGATCTTTCCATAGGAGCTTATTGTCCAAACATCTTTATTTTTCTGCTCAACATTTATTCAAGTCATCTTGTTCTGTAGTGCATTTTGTTCTTCTATTAACCAAACAAAGGCAGTGCATATACCTCTTTCAAAACATGTCTTTAGTGTGACATGGTTCAATTAAGATTGTTGATAAAATGTAGTTTATTAAATTATAAATCTTGTAACAAAAACGACACAAGAAAGACGCAAACAAGCTACAGGGACTAGACAGAGAGCCAATGAAGACACAATGACTTCTTTACAAGTAAAACTGCAACAGAAATTATTTTACATTTCATTCAGGATGATTCATCTCTCAGCTTTAGTAAAACATCTGAATTTCAGGAGTCACAACTATTTTATGTTAAAATTAAGCATCTTGCACATTTCCAAACTCTTGATCATTTCCAGTTTTAATATTCCTTCCATACATCAATCCATGCAGATAGTTACTTAAGATACTTAATGCAACAAATAATAACAGTTCCAAGTTGTACAGTGAATATACATTTGTCAAAAAAGGAGGATGGGTTTTAATATGGAGAGGGGCATATACTACAAAATAAAAGCAGACATTTTACAAAACTGAGTGTTGCTAAACAGCTTCCAAACCATTAACACATGCCCAGATTTTTAAATGTTCAGTGTTCCAGACAAATTAAAGAGACAGCTTTTAATGTTAGATGATCAGGTTTCCTTTCTTCCCCTTCTTCTCATACGGAAACACTTTAAAATAAGACTGCTAGGCTGGAGCGCAATGTCAATACAGACAAAATGTACAGGTATAAGACTGAATTTTAAAACCATGGCTCTAGATTTAGACTTCTGTTATTGTGCACTGTCCATCAGGCCTTCTCGATCTCACAGTGGTATTTCCCACCCCACTGCCTGCCACTGGTCTATCCAAGGCTGGCTGATTTCCATTCAGATGTCTCTGCTGAGCAGAAGGTACAGGCAGCTGAAATCGGGCAGACAAATCCTCACTATCACTGCTAGCATCCGATTCTGTTTCCTCTATGGAGGTGTCAATAACTCTCATCCTACCAGAAGATAGTGATTCGTGGTCTTCCTCTCCCTCACCCCTATGGCTCCTTTCAACCAAACTGTCTCCATTGATTTGCAAATGGGCAAAAGAGTTCTCTAGAGTACTTTCCTCAGGTGATGGTGTTGCAGGACTCGTCAGCTGACCATCTAGTGTAGGAAGGGGTCTAACAGTTGCTGGAGGCTGCCCAGCAGCAGTAGCACCTAGCGGTGGTATACTGTCTGCACCATCTGCAGAGCTCTCTCTTGCTAGATTGATAGCAGTAGAGTCACAGTCCAACCTAAGCCCAGCCACTCCCTTTTTTGGAATATCTATTATGTCCCGTTTTATTTTCCTGCGACGTCCATGCTCATTTCTCCTATACTGAACCATGTTCTCAAGATCTGCCACATATAAGAAACCAGCAATTAACATTTCAGTGCTCTTTTTACCTTTAGAAAATGCATCTTCCAACTCCCTACTGGTACGTTCGTCATATTGCCACCAGCCATTTCTGCCTTCATAATACCAAGCATATTCCCCATTGCCTCTACTGGCTGCTTTGAGTTCCTCAGGCGATAGCAAAGTTGGTTTATCAAGAAAGTCCTCTGGAATCTCCTGCCGACAGAGCGCACACCGCTTTCCCAACCAGGAAGCTCCTTTTACACACAGATAGCAGAAGACGTGCTTGCAGGGCAGACTCACAGGGTGGACACATGTTTGCAGGCAGATAGCACATTCAGGAACCATAAGAGATGGTGTTGCATTTGAACATGATTCGTTTGCCTTTTTATTTGTTGGAAGCATGTTGATTGAGTGATCAAGTTCACCACAACCAGCCATCCTACAGAGAATCAAAAATACATTAATTTGATGAGATACAACATCACTTGTTTACCCTGTTTTAATATCTGAATCGTTTAAAATGATTGAAAATGAAGCAGAACTTTCTAGACTGTGATGTTATTTACTGGCAAGGAGAAAACTGTTACAAATAGTTCTTGAATAAAAACCAGTCAATCATTCAAAGATAAGCACTGAGTGAGTGGTGGTTATGACTACTCCTCAAAGTTCCAGCTTCCAGTGTCCACTGTCACACATTCACAAGGTGAGCAACTGGTTTGCACTTACAACAGTTAGAGAGTTTGGCAGTAACATGATTTCTATTTGCAACCCTCCCTGCTGGCTTCCCACAAGCAAAGTCAATAGGCAAGTCAGTAGGGGAAGGTTGCAAGTTGCCACGATTCCCCACCTACTCACACATCCTCTCCCACTAGGTAGCAGCCATCACTGTGCTTACACCATGCCTCCCAGCCATCTGCACCACCAAATGCACCCTCTCCCATGTGGCAGCTTTAGTCATTGAAAGCCAGAAGATAGTTGCAAGGAGATGGTCACTTAGCAACAGCAATGGGAGCCGCAGAGAATTATCATTGCTATACAATGCAGTCACATGTCAAAGTGGTTTACAACAGCATTGCTTAGCAAAGGAAATCCCAGCCCTAATTGCTGTCGTAATTTGAAGACTATCTGTATATTGTGGGCAGTGGTCCAAAAGATGGATGGGGCCATATACATTTCTTTAGATAAATAAATGAAAAAATTACTTAATGCTGGCTTATGCCTTTCTCTTACTGGTTAACTGTTTTAACTCAGAATATTTGTTATTACCCAATTCCATTTATCATTTCCATATTTGTTTCCTTGCATGTTCACCAATTACTCAAAATCAAAATCAGACATAGTAACACTTTTGTTTGTCTCTTTCTATGATAGCAAAAAATTGCCCAACTACAAGATGCAGAGTTCCTTCTATGAGATAGTATCATTCATTTACTCAGACTAATTTTAGTATGAGGGAGAAAAATAGTGCTCACCACAAAATCTTGAAAGCAAACTGCTAAAAAGGAATAAAACTCTTCAGTTTCTGTTTTCAATGATAGATGAATTCAGAAAAGAAAAGGAGGCAGAAGACAAATATTTAATCTACTGCGTAAGTAGAAGTCCACTTAAATGGGAAAAGCAAGAGCTTTTAAAGCAAGAATCAACAATATTTCAGAAACTGCAACATGGCTATCTAATCTTTCAGTGAGACACAGAAGGGTAGGGACAATGATATACGAAAGGATGGTACACATATCTTTTTATTTGCTTTGCCAGGGTAGGGAGGATGTAAGGGTGGCAATAAGAGAAGACAACTTTCAAATGCTAGCTCTGAAAACTCCCCAAAAGAAAAAAGCAAACAAAATCTGGAAAACCATGTCACTCATTTTGGTAATTTTGGCACTTTGGGATTCTTTTCATACTTTTAGGATAATGAGTTTTCTTCCTAGAAACTCCCTAATCCTGTTCTTAGTGTTCGTCTGAAAGACATTATGAAAATATGATTATTTAATACCACTAACAAAGCTGATATTAAATTAGATTTGGTACAACAGTGAGACCAAGATGTTTTCTCTAGCAACAAAGAGCTAAATATGGCAAGTAAGAGTATCACTAATATTTCTTCAATTTTTGTTTTGCAAACTGAACAAGTTCAATTTGGAATCTCAAAATGTTATCTTATAACATAGTGAGAACTTTTACCTGAATATTATTAACTATATATACTGTGTAAAAATAGTTAATAGATAAATTCTTTTAGATGATATGATTATCTATCCATTTTTTACTTGAGTTAAGAACTAATTGGCCCTATTTTTCCTTATTCTAGTTAGACTGGTATTTGGGGACTTTCCAGGATCTTTCAGCATATATTATTTAAGTGGCAACAATGCATATTTTTAAGTGGTTTCAGTATTTGTATGACCCACACAATATATAGGTCTTCTATGGAAGACAGGCTGCTTGCAATTGTTCTTTCTATCTGTTGGAGTCTGTACCTGTCCTGTTTAGTTGCTGTACCAAACCAGACAATTATAGACATACAAATTCAAACTGTTACCTGAAGCTGTATTTCTCTGCATAGTCAGAGGTATCCAATTTATTGGTTTTGTATATCCCATCTTATTGACAGAAGACCAGATTATCTGCTGCAACTGCTGACAGATATAAACTAGTCCTAATTTTTTCATGTGTTGGTAATATTTAGGTTAGACTATTATAGATGCAATGCATTTGGGAATTTATTTAAAAACTATTCAGAAGTTCCAACTAATAAAAAATACAGCAGAAACTAGGACTGATTAGAAACATTCTTGCATCTTCCACAAGGTTTCTACTGATTAACAGTTCATTTAAATGCAATTTGCAGCACTAATCTTTGGAGACCTATACAATGTTCAACATGAAAAAGTATGTCATTCCATATTCATTTATGAGCGCAACAAAAATCTTCAAAGGTTCTTTTCTTAGGTAATGCTTTTCTTAGATTGGCACACTAGCCAAAACCTCCCTACCCTTGCTTGGCACATCCTGGGGTATCTTGTTTATGGATCTGCCTCTTCAGGAAGGCTTGCCAGACACTCTACAGTTCTTTCAGGTGTGTGTGTGTGTGTGTGTGTGTGAGAGAGAGAGAGAGAGAGAGAGAGAGAGAGAGAGAGAGAGAGAGAGAGAGAGAGAGAGAGAGAGAGAGAGAGAGAGAGATTTTTGCAAGTTTATTGTCTTTTAATAATTTATTTTGCAAATTATCTGTGATTATATACTGAATGACAACACATGCAATAAAAGATGGAGAAATAAATGTGTAAGATGGCTAAACAAGCTGTTCATGCTGTTTAGCTGTCAATTTGGAAAACAGCTAGTTTGAACATTTTTCTTGCCTGTTGTTGGAAAAAAGGATGCCTCGTTTGTCTTTGTGCTGAGGTTTCTAAAGCTTTATATCAAAGCTATATAGAAAAACACTGTAATTCCATTTGTAATTTGCATTAGAGGACAACAGATTATTCTCTGTGGTAGAGATTTTCAATAATTCTTGAAGATAAGAACACTTAAAAATAAGTATAGCTATAACTAGGATAAATGCTAGAACTATTTAGTCTCCAAATACTAAGCCAGTTAACAATTGTACTTCATTAAAATGAAGTGTTCTACACAAAATATCCCTTTCCATTGGCAAGCTCAATTTTTTTTCTGGAAAAAGTAGTGAGCTTGAAGTTCTAATATATATCAATGTCAACTCAGATCTGCCCCTTGCTTCCAGTTCAAGAACTGTTTACCATCTGGACCTTTGTTCCAATACTGATTAAAACCTGAGTAAGTGTAGTTGAACAATCTTTTTGACTATGAAAACCTGATTTTCAGAAAAATTATAATTTTGGCTAGTGTCCCTGTACTGAGTAATTAATATACCTTAAATGAGAGGAGTTATATAATTAGCCACCAACTCACAGTATCATAAAAAGACATAGATGAATCTTCAAGTCACAACACTTTTTGGGTGGGAAAAAAAACTAAACAAAAACAGTCACAGCCCTAGCAGTTAATAGATGCAGTGCAAAACTGAGTTCAAACAGGTCTCTCCCTCCCTCCGTGTGTGTGTGTGTGTGTGGTGCATCATAAATATTAGAGCAAAGCAATTAAAATACTTAAAATATCATGTCCTTTGAGACATATTTTTCAATTTGCGTTTCTTGCCTATATGGATTTTCTTGGTACTTGTCATCCAAGTACTAAGCAGGCCAACACTAATTAGTTTTTCACAATCAACAAAGACAGGACAGTTGTTGCTATGTGCTCTGGCATACTCTCCCATTCACATACAGAACATTTATCATTCATTCAGAAAACTGAACTATCCAGTACTATATTCTAGCCTCTTCATATTCCCTTGCATTTTGTGTACAAAATCCTGAAGCCAATGTTTAATGGTTGATGTTTGAAAACAGCAACGAAAACCTTTTTTAACAAGAAAACAGGAAAATGTTTGAAATAAAATGTATGTACAACATATTGACTTTCTTACCTTTTCTTACTATTATTGCTATTCTTGGAACATGTTGTAAAATTAATAGGTCATCCTTAAATGCATTAATCAAAGCAGAATGTTCTGTTTTCCAATTATAAGTTTATTCTTGCATGCTACCGCAGTTCAACTGAAAAAGAATAGGAAAATAAAGTATTATTAAAACAAAAGTAACCAGTTACTTATAAATATATTTATATTGCATCTTCTATACATGTATTCGCAGTGGTTTATATTTTATGGGTTATAACAAAAAAAGTCAGGCAAAAGAAAAATTGAATAAGGAAAAAAATAAAACATCAGCAATTTTAATATTGTTCAATTATAATTAGGTTGCGTGTTCACCACAGAAGCTCCATTCTTTAACATTTTCTACTGTAATACAACAGCAAGAAACCTCAGTGCCTGCATATTTGTGAACAGGAATGTACAACATTCATGCTTTTTTAATTTGATTACTACTTATCTTACATCGTCTTTATCTTCAGCATATTCTTTTGGAAAACACGGTTACCTATGCTACCAATTAAAACATTTGCTGTTATGTTTCTTTTGTAGTTCCTATGTTTAATAATACAGCTAACTAAAAACAGTACATTTAAATTCCAACAAGAGGTATTTTACACTTACACACTCACACACACAGACAGACACAGGATGAAGTTTTTCAATTGCCTTGTCAGTTTTGTTAAGTAATTTTTTCTGCATAAATTAAGCTTATCTCATATGTAGGAAGCTAAATAAAGTTAGAAAACCGATGAGTCTTACAGAAAGGTTAATTATAATATATATATAATTAAAAACAGCTTTAACGCTACTTTCCATGCTAAAGTCTCTTGTGTGCTCTGTGGAACTACCTCACAATCATGTATGTGTATGTTTTAAATAACTAGAATGAAGGAAACAAATGTTATATATTTTTTCTCTAGGCAGTTCTATTCTCAAAAAACGATTAACTCAAATCATCCGGTATCACTTTTATACAATTAAAGAGGACCTACTGTTATTTTATTTTTTTAAATGTAACACTTTATGTTCTTTATATATCATAGAATTTATATTACTCTCTTGTTAAAAAAACCAATTCTATGTTATTTTCAGCACAGACAGGACGTACAGTATTTCAACCACTTTAATATTTAGCATTTTCTCAATAATGCTTTGTCCAGTACAGTTAAATCTCTTGGTTCCTGTTTTGTTTTACTGTCTCACATTGCTTTCTTTCTAGAAACTGTGCTGGAGATTCAGATCAGAAAAACACATTATCACAGAATTTCAAAATAAAAACAAATTACAGTTGTGAAGTTGAACAAACCAATAAATGACTTGTTTAGCCAATTCCTAGTTTTTCATCCATTTATAAATTGCTGTATTATGAGATATTCAAGTAATACGTTTAAACCTCAGGTTAACCGTTTAGGAAAGAAGGGTGCTGGAAATAATTCATTTATTTATTAATAAGATTTATAAGGCCACCCAACTGAAACAGTATAATCCTAAATGACATACAGCATACAAAGCAAAAAATACCCTCCCCAACTCAAAATGTATTAACATTAAACATCTGTAACATGTAAAGTAACATAAGGGTGACTAAGCAACAGAACAGAGCAATCTCTCACTAAACTGGCCACTATTCCTCATGGAAGAACTAGGTTTTTATTGACAAGCAAAATTGGGGCTTCTTATGTATCAGAGATCATTCCAGAAAACAACAGTAATGACAGAAAAGGTGCGCCTCCTAGGTTCCATAAAATCTCAAAATTTCAAAGAAATTTTATATATCGTATTTTTCAGAGTATAAGATGCACCGGAGTATAAGATGTACGCAGGTTTTGAAGAGGCACTTTTTTTTAAAAAAAGTAGGTAGGTAGACGGAGGGGTAGAGAGGGAGAGAAAGAGAGAGAAATACAGAAGGTGGGTAGGGAGAGAGAGAGTAGTTAGGTAGGTAGGTAGGTAGGTAGGTAGGTAGGTAGGTAGGTAAAGGGAGAGAGAGAAATACGGTAGGTAGCGTAGATAGGTAGAGGGATAGAGAGAGAGAAATAGAGAGAGAGAGAGAGAGAGAGAAATACAGTAGATAGAGGAGGAGAGAGAGGGTAGGTAGATAGATATGGGGGGGAGAGAAATACAGTAGATAGGTAGGGAGAGTGAGTGTGTAGATAGGTAGGCAGGTAGAGGGATAGAGAGAGAGAAATATATATAGAGAGAAATACAGTAGATAGGGGAGGAGAGAGAGGGTAAGTAGGTAGGTAGGTATATATGTAGATAGAGAGGGTAGAGAGAAATACAGTAATAATTAATAATAATAATAATAATAATAATAATTTTAATTTGTAAAACTGCACCCTCTCCCCACAGGGACTCGGGGCGGTGCACAGGTAGAATAAAAACCAAATACATACAACAATTCTAAAAACAAATTAAATATAACCTGCGCTAAAATTCCCATTAAAACTAAATAATACTAATTCCCCATAAAACCCCAGAGGCAGAGAGACTCATCCTAGGCCGGTAGATAGGGAGAGAGAGTAGGTAGAGGGATAGAGAGAGAGAAATAGAGAGAGAGACAAATACAGTAGATAGGTAGGGGGAGAGAGAGAGTAGGTAGGTAGGTAGATTGAGGGGGGGAGAGAAATACAGTAGATAGGTAGGAAGAGAGAGTGTGTAGATAGGTAAGTAGGTAGAGGGATAGAGAGAGAGAGAAATACAGTAGATAGGTGGGATGGGAGGGAGAGAGTAGGTAGGTAGGTAGGTAGATGTTTCCAGGTGTATTTACCCATGTGCTGGAGAAGGAAATCGCTGTAGCACCTAAGGCTTTGTTTCTGCAGGCACAGCACTTGACCAACGTAATTCTCATCAGCTACTCTAACTAATCAAATTTCCAAAAGGGGGAAAAAAACTTTTTGCACTCTGCAAACCTCCCCAAAATGGCCCTTTTTTCACAAAAACGGGCCTGTTTTTCATCAAATAAAAAGCATGACTAGGCTTGGGGAGACTTGCAGAGTGGTCCTGGGGGTTCGGGGCCCCAAAACGAGCAAAAAATGGCCCATTTTTTACAAAAACAGGCCATTTTATGGTCAAAAAAATTGCTTGCATAGCCTTTTGGAGGCTTATAAAGTGCTTCTGGGGGCTGAGGGGCAAAAAAAAACAGCCTGTTCTAGGCTCCAGGAGCTCTCTGGAAACCTCTATGTCTCTGCAGGGCCATTTTGGTGAAGGGGGTGGGGTTTCAGGAGGCAAAAAAAAATGCTGTATTCGATGTATAAGACGCACCCAGATTTTCAGCCTCTTTTTAGAGGAAAAAAGGTGCATCTTATACTCCTAAAAATACGGTAGTACTTGACTTGCCTCCTGCGTCTGTGGCTCACCAAACACGTGGCAAATCTGCCTGCTCAATATCTGAGGACCAGCACCCTCTGCAAACCAGGTGGAATCAAGTGGAGGCACTTGAGACAGACCATTTAAATTACTCCTGCCCCACATAAAACGATGGATAGCCATTTGTCTGAAATGGTATAGGACTTCCTGCCTAGACAGGGAGTTGGACTAGATGACCTCCAAGGTCCCCTCCAACTCTGCTATTGTATTGTATAAGTCATGGGAGGTAAACTAACTTGAATCAGGATGTGAGATGACCACAACAAAAGGTAAGGACATTTTCTTCATATCCAAATCATTTAACATCTCTTAAGGCTAATGTGAGATCTAATGTATGATCACTTACATGTTTGGGGCCATGTAAGTCCACAATTGTGATACATGCCATAAACTTTTAAGCTTAACCAGATCCAAATAGCAAGATTCTTCCTATGACCCATTTTCATTCGTAAGGACTCTTGCTCCAATACCTCAGGAGCTTTCTTGATCCCAGAAAATGGTCCCTAATTATCAATTTCATCACTCTATCCTGCCACAGTATAGAGCGAAGTGAAATTTACACCATCAAAACTTGGTGTAAATTTCTAAGAGAAAGTGATGGCTCCCCCACCCAACCAGATTTTGGCAATACATGCCAGATTTGCCAGTTCATCCAAACTGTGAGACATAGACACATCTGGCATTCACCATCAACACCTTGAGGCCACTTGCCCCAGCAGTCCAATAACCTGGCCCTCAGGATTAGAAGGAGAGATTGCTACTTAATTGGATTACTTTCCTCCTGGAACAGTTCCCTCTCCTCCCTCACACTACTATAGATATTTAATGTTGTAATGCGTACTAACAAATGGTTCTAGTAACTAACTATAATTCAGTATTATCATATCTATAATTTTAAAAAGATAAGAGAATGTAAGCCCAATAGCCAAGTTACAAAGTTGGAAATATTAAACTAAAGGATAAATTTAGTAATACTTGTAAATTCTATTTTCATACTTCTATAAGGATATAGCTATCAAAGACTGGAACTAATTTGCATTTTATAATTCAGCGATAATATGGAACTTCTATTAGCATATCTGCATTGCATAAACTAGGAAAATGGGATACTAAGAATGAACTATATTTTCTACAGCTAAGGTTTGCAGTAGGCATGCAGTTGCTTTCTATTTTTATTGATCTGGCTGATAATCTGTAAGCATTTTTATTCTGATAAGCACTCAAGTGCCTAACAATATTTAGCTTTATATAACCATTTATAAACAGATAGATTAAAGAATAACAGTAATACAAATGCTACAATTGTTCAAACCTTGAGTCGGTTGAAAGAGATGCAAACATCTAAACAGATGAGGGTCAAATAAAACTCTCAAATGAGTACATTCCATAGCAGAGGAACCACACAGATAAAGGTCATTTTCTTCCTTTCAGACAGTCAAACCTCTCTAGTAGAGGCTTCTTCAATCATATAGGTCAAATCTATGATTATGGATCCAGGTACTTCCATTTTTTTCCTTCAGCCAGTACTTACAGGGCATAATAAATCATTTTAATAGCTTTCAGACTACAGGATAAACTTCTCCCTGTTTAGTATTTAATTAATTTGATACTTAAGTACTTATTTTCATTAGAGTACCAATGGAAGGGTGGTTGGGTTTGCAAATGATATAAACCAGTTTATCTTATATCAATCTTCATTATTGAATAAACTACAATGGCTGGTATGTATACCATACCATAACCTAAAACATTGTTTATAAACCAGAGGCTGGGTTGGTAACACCCCAAACTAAAACCAGAACAGATTATGTTTAGGTCAGGTATGTACAATCCATGGTTTGCATATGGCCCTGGACAGCAAGATCGTAAACTTTATAATATAATATAATATAATATAATATAATATAATATAATATAATATTATTTATATACGGCAAAGATCATTTCTCTTCACTCAATGCAAGCTAGACAAAAAGCTGGACAACCATGATTTAGGTAGGGTGTGTACCCCGTCTACATGTCCATTGTACCGATGCATATTTAAAAAGTTATGAGTCTTCTCCAATCTTCATAGTTGCTCAACTACTATATATAAAAATCTGACTTTGATGCACACTCTTTGGGAAATCTGGGAGTTAATTTGACAATTATATGGAAGAGACCACATGTCATCGATTAGCCTGATTACTTCAGTTAATATATATGTAAATATAAAATAAAATATGATGTTGCATGGAGGGAGGCAATGGAGGGGAAAGGAATTCTTGTGTGTGTGTGTGTGTGTGTGTGCATATATATATATAATTGTGCATATAATTTTACACGGGAAAAGACCCGAATAAGCCAAAATCTACATACCTATATATGAAAACATATATATATATATATATATATATATATATATATATATATATATATATATATATATATATATATATATATATATATATATATATATATATATATATATATGAATGAAAGCATCACAGGGAGGAATGACTTGAAATATATATATATATATATTTCAAGTCATTCCTCCCTGTGATGCTTTCATTTAACTTCTAGACACTTCGGAGAAAATGCATTTATAGTATGCTGTTAAGTACTTTTACGTAATATTTACTGCTAAGATTCAAACAGCTTTTCATTGGTAGCTCAACTTGTTTCATACAAATACTAACAGATGCACTCCAGTTTCTCTCAACCTGGGATGTTTCCAAATACATACATACATACATACATACATACATACATACATACATACATACATACTGTACCTACCTACATATTTATAAGATGACATTATTTCATACTGCAAACATTTTCTAGCATTAAGAGAAAAATGCAACTGTAGCAAAGCCATAAAACCATTTTCCAAAGGGAACATACTACCCTCAACATTAAAAGTGGAATATCAAATATTGTCGGTAATGCAGTTCTTTGTTCTATCCTGTTTCACCAAGGTGGTGCCAGGGATAACAGGAGAATCAGGGCATAACCACCACCCCTCCGCATACACACACATACACACACACACACAATTCAGGTGAACCGCCTCTCATCTTTTTTTAATGTATCAACAATAAGAAAAAGGTGGGGAGGTAAAAGCTTCTCCAATGAAATCGCACCCTGTCAATCGTCCGACCAAGTTGCCAATCTTGCTTTTCATGATATCTATCTATCTATCTATCTATCTATCTATCTATCTATCTATCTATCTATCTATCTATCTATCTATCTATCTATCTATCTATCTATCTATCATCTATCGCCATTTATTTACAACCCTCAACAAAAGCTCTTTACCCATCATTCGACTCTTCTGTTCCCCCCCCCCTTCAAAAAAAACACCGAGAGAAAGAGTTGCAAATTCGCCCCTGCAAAGTCAAAATTAAGACGGGCGCAGAGTGACCGGGGGGGGGGGGGGGGGAGAAGAGGACAACCGCTGTCCAGAAAAGAGCGCTTGGAGGCGGAGGAAGAGCCCGCCCTTCCGTCCATATTCGCTTGGCCGGAGGGAAGGATGAAGCAGAAGGGCAGGTTGGACACCACCACCCAACCAGCTACCCCACAAAACGAGGGGTGGGGGTGGAGGCGGGCACTCAGGACAGACTCGCACGGGCCTCGTCTCCTCTCGCTCAGGGCGCGGAGTGGGACGACGACGACGACGACGGGGCCTTTGTTCGAGCCCGTCTGCCGCTGCCCGGAAGGACCAGGCAAAGGGGGCCAAGGCAGAAGCGAGAAGCGGCTTTCCTTTTTTGAAGGAGGCCTCGGCTGCCCCACAGCGGTGGTCGCCTTCGCCAGAGTCCACCTCACACACCCCCACCGGGAAATCCCCCCACCTCAGGCGGCCCTCAGCTAATCAGCACATCTGGCCTCCTTCACTTTCTCCCCCCCCCCCCCCCCACTCCCAAGCCAAGACTCCGGCCAATACCTCCGAACCTGCTGCCTCTCGCTCGGTGATTAGACTGCGCCGCCGCACACGCGCGCGCGAGCCCTGCCCCCCACCGCCGTTTGCGTGAGGACGCGAGCAGACGTTTGAACTCGGCTGACGTCATGACGCAAATGAGGAGGGGAGGGGAGGTGTGGGGGCGGAGCCGGGAGGAGGCCTTTTCATTATATATCTATAGCTATATAAGTGGCTCGGAGCGGCGTTGGAACAGGGAAGGCGGCCGTGGAGGGGGGGGGGGGTTGGCGCGAGCTTTCTTCCTCCCTCCCTCCCTGATGAAAGCTGCCGCTCGTGCTTGCGGGAAGCCTTTATTATGCGATGCTATATTATGCGGGCGCCAGGGTAGTTGTGGGGAGGAAGGAACCCAAAGCCGCCTTTTCTTAAAAGCAGCCTTAGGAGATGTAATGACTTTCTAACATCGACGTCTCTGCAGGCATCCTTAGAAGGACCCGTGAGTTGGATAGGACCAGCCTTCCAGGAAGGATGCATAAATTGCAAATTAGCTGTGAAGTGTTGAAAGCAGACGTGTGTGCCGGCATGTTATTTTACAGGTCTTGTCCCAAACGTGCTTTTTCAAAGAGTCAACTGGATTTTCTGGGTTTTTAAAAAAAAGACTTTTCGCTTCTAATCCAAGAAGCTTCTTCAGCTCTGACTGGATGGCGTGGGGAAATGGAAGGATTTATACACTGTACATTGGGGAAACAAAATCAGCACTTCACAACATTGGAGAACAAAACCATCAGGACTATTTTCAGCTGCCCATCTGCATTTAAAAGACAAAGGCCACTCTTGTAGACAGAAAAGTCCACATTTTGGACAGAGAAGACAACTGGTTTGAAGGAGGGGTCAAAGAGGGCATTTATGTCAAAATTGAACAGCCCTCTCTCAACAAAGGAGGAGAGATACAACATCATCTAGTTCCAGTCTACAGCACAGCCCTTTCAACAGTTCTAAGAAGGCTTCACACCCCTTGCATCTCTCAGGTGTCCCTGACAGATAAACTTCTAGGTAGTCTTAATGACTCAACTAGTTAGAATGCAAATGAACAGCTGTCTGCAAGGAGTATAAATCTTTCTATTCCCCACAATCCAATCAGAACTGAAGAAGCTTCTTGAATGAGAGGCAAAACATCTTAAAAGAAAAAAAGAAAGTCCAGTTGCCTCTGGAAAAGTCCATTTGAGACAACAATGACCATAGACATTTTCCAGATCTTGTGTTATTATCCCTGAAATACTAAGTTTTCCAACATCAATATCAATAGTCTTCCATTTATTAATTGGGTTTTTAAGGGGTTTAGCTTTTTAGTATTGTGGGTTTTTAGCGCAGGGATAAATTGTTTAATTTTTTATTTTATCTTTCTATATGTATTTTATGTCTGTATTTTTAATTTCCCTGTGCACCGCTCCGAGTCCCTTTGGGGAGAGGAAGCGGTCTATAAATTAAATATTATTATTATTATTATTATTATTATTATTATTATTATTATTAATAATAATAATAATAATAATAATAATAATAATAATAATAATAATAATAATAATAATAATAATTTCGTTTAGTTTTGCCTACAATAGGATTCAGACGCTTGCGAAAATGTAGGCATATTTTATGGCTGTCTGAACTCCCAAATTATATCACAGTCACAAGAACCAAATTGAGTTCATGGCTGTAAGTTCATTGTTACTAAGGTACCATAAACATCGTAAAACAAGATCAGCTATGCAAGGTTTATTTTAAGGAACAGTTTCTGATGATGAACAGGTGATAAACAGTGACGGAATAAATGCAGAAGAAGGTCACCGAGGAATAAAAGACCCGCAAAAGAAACAAACGAAATTAGTATGCCCTCCTCGACAAGTAGCATAATAGTAGAGTTATATTGCAACCTGAATTTTTAACAGGGTGGGAATAAAGAAAATGTAACTTCCACTTAGATCTGAGGGTAAAAAATGTAAGCCGGTTACCTGATAGGGAGGGCACCAGATCAGAAACAGAGGATCTAAGGTTGGAACTTGACCTCAAATGTAAATATGGGAACTTTTGCTGTAGACAACAGTTCATTTTCGGTCATACCTTAATGCTTTCTTGCTGTAGATTTGCTGTATCAAGTTACTAAAAAACTTCATCAAAGTCTTTAGGGAACTTGGCAGTCCAGCAGGCCAGTTTGACACCCCTGTTCTAGACAGTCTAGGGCAGGGGTCTCCAACCTTTGCAACTTTAAGTCTGAAGGACTTCAGCTCCCAGACTTCTCCAGCCAGCAAAGCTTCAGCAAAGTCCTTCAGCAAAGCTGGCTGGAGAAGTCTGGGAGCTGAAGTCCTTCAGACTTAAAGTTGCAAAGGTTGGGGACCCCTGGTCTAGGGGACTGTCAAGTTCCCTAAAGAAAGACTTTGATGAAGTTTGCCACGCCTACCCCAGCTCCAAGAAGGGAAAAGACGTGAAACATCACATTATGGCAACATGACCACGAGTTTGACACCCGTGCCCTAGAAGGAAGTGTGAGTTTATTAACCCCCAAGTCTTGGAGAAGAGTTCTGATGAGTTGAATTCCTGGTTTGATTTTGCAATATTATTCATACATGCTTGTATTAAAAGATGTCAAGAGAAAAATTGGGCATTTTAATGAAATGCTGCAGGATCTTAAATATACTAGTTCTTTCTTTATCCAAATTGATCTCCCTCCCTCCCTTATCATATTTCCCCTTGGTGTCTCACAATTACTTTAGCTGCCATAGTTACAGATATAATTTGGTAGCACAGCTTTTGAGTCACGTTGATAATTGTTGATGTACCAAGGAGAGGTAACTTAAATGGTTCTCTGTCATACCAAGACTTAGGGAAAAATAGAGCGGCATTGTTAAGAGAATGAATATTTAAAACCTGTAATGGAATAAGAAGCATACATTATTTAAAATTAGCTCTTCTCTGTGACCTAAAGATAAAATTAGTTTTAAGTAATCTTCATTAGTAAATGCAAAGTAAAAAAGTGTACATTTTCAGAACCTGATTGCATTACCAATAAAGAAGTATATTTATAACTCAGGGTTGAAATAAGGGGTCTCTTGGCAAACACTGATTATATTACCTACTGGTAGTTTGGGTAATGAAATGTCTGCAAGGAAACAGCCAAAATCAGAAAGCACGAAGGACTCCCATGATCATATTACATAGTGTTTTAATGAAATTTATTATGCTGTATTTTGTGCCAAAATGTCACAAAGGTTTACTTGAATAATGTACTATACAATAAATAGAAGCATTGATACAAATGATTATTCTGACATTATTAGGAAGGATCTTCTATGCTACTGCAACAAATCCAAGAAGGAAGGTTCTACAATTGCTTTTTATAGTCTTTTCAATGACTATATGTTTTTGTGGGAAGTCATCTTTGTGACCCAAGCTGTATTTTAATTATGTTGCTGCCATGCCCATTATCAGTTTGACTTTTTGCAAATATTATAATTTCATCAATCTGTGGTAGGAATTGTAACTGAGTTTAAAATTAAAATTGTTTTTGTTTCTGTAGCCACTTTCCACTCCTATGTAGTTTAGTGCAAGGATGTCAAACTCATGTTGTCACATTGTCACATGACGTATCACGACTTTCACCCCTTTACTAAACCGGGTGTTGCCGTGGCCAGCGCATGACCCATCCGGCCTGCGGGCTGCAGCTTGACAGCCTTGGTTAAGTGGTTTATCAATGGTTTACCAATCAGATTTTGTATTTTTGTTTTCAGTATTAAAATCACAGAATTAAACACCACTATAGAGACATTTTTATTAAACAAATAATATTATATCAATGTGAGCTTAATATTCATGTAACTCTTTTCTCATAATAAATTTGGCAACTGACTTATGATTTTGTCTCATCTACATTAGTGTCTCTGTTTACAAAGACATATTTACAAAAATATTCATTAACATTTGTTTTAAGTATCTTTTTTGCAATTCAGATGTCAGTACTCTTGTCTTTTACATCTTTATTCGGCTTGTAATTCAAGTTATATTTGTAATTAGATGTTTCCAGGAAGAATATTGAGCAAATAGTAATAAACAAAAAAAGAAAAATGTTGTTGGTGTATGTCTAAATTTAGACTTCAGCTTACTACCAGTAATTTGCTGATGAATCACTGATTTGTATTGTAGAATTAGTAGTGATATAGATTTTGTTGTTGGTTGATTTGTTCCTAAGGTACATGAGATATCAAAAACTCGCAGCTAGAACAATTCTGTTTGTAGACTCAGTGCCTTGCTTGTCCTTTTATATTAAACTTCCCATTTTTCTAAGTGATGATTGGATTTGGATTTATTGGATTTATATGCCACGCTTTTCCCAAAGGACTCAGGGCGGCGTACAACATAAGAGACATATAGTACAAAAGTTAAAAAGATATTTAATAAAAAATCCAATAAGCAATACATTAATAGACATTGTAGTTGGAACCAGGTGGACAAACCGGGATGACGGGAACCACAGCCACTCAGTCTTGGAGGGATTGAGCCTGAGCCTGTTCCTCCCCATCCAGATCCGCACAACCTCCAGGCATCGTGACATCACGTCGAGGGGATTGTTGAGGTGGTTTGGGGTAGAGATGAAAAGTTGGATATCATCAGCATATTGATGATGCCATACCCCAAAACCACGGATGATCTCGCCCAGCAGTTTCATATATATGTTGAACAGGAGGGGTGAGAGAACCAACCCCTGGGGCACCCCACAAGTGAGGCACCTCGGGGTCGATCCCTGGCCTCCAGTCAACACAAACTGCGATCGATCCAGCAGGTAGGAGAACCACCACAAAACGGTTCCCTCCACTTCCAACCCTCTGAGGATACCATGGTCGATGGTATCGAAAGCCACTGAGAGATCTAATAGGACTAGGACAGAGGAACAGCCCCTGTCCCAGGCCCGCCAGAGATCATGAACCAACGTGACCAATGCCGTCTCCATGCTGTACCTGGGCCTGAAACCTGACTAAAATGGATCCAGGTAAGAAGCTTCCTCCAGGTACTGGGGAAGCTGACGTGCTACCACACTCTCAACAACCTTCGCTAGAAAGTGAAAGTTGGAGATTGGACAATAGTTGGCTAGAGAAGATGGATCCAGGGAAGACTTCTTGAGGAGGGGCCTCACTATCGCTTCCTTCAGGGCGGTAGAAAAGAACCCCTCTCTCAATGAAGTGTTGGTAATCGCCTGGAGCCAGCCTCGTGTCACCTCCCAGGAAGCCAAAATTAACCAAGAGGGACACGGGTCCAGCACACAAGTGGCAGCACTAAGTCTCCCCATAATCCTGTCCATGCCCTCAGGGGTCACAGGATCAAACTCATCCCAGATGGTCTCCACAAGATTCATCCCCGTCGACTCGCCCAAATCTATCCAGTTGGAGTCCAAGCCTGTCCGAGTGTGAGTGATTTTATCCTGAAGATACTGAACAAATTCTTCAGCCCAACCCTGCAAGGGGTCTTTCCCAGTTCCTTGGTTGAGTAAGGAACGTGTCACCCTAAACAGGGCAACTGGACGGTTATCTGCGGATGTGATAAGAGCGGAAAAATGTTGCCGTTTTGCCGCTTTTATCGCCACTAAGTAGGATTTAATATGAATTCTTACTAGTGTTCAATCAGATTTGGACCGGCTGGCCTTCCAACCACTCTCTAGGCGTCTTTTCTGGTGTTTCATCTCCTGGAGCTCCTTGGTAAACCAGGGAGTTACCCGGGATCGGCACCGGGTCAGAGGCCACAAAGGCACAACACGGTCCAAGGCCCCAGTGGCCGCCCTATCCCAGGCTTCCACTAGGGCTTCGGTCGAGCTGTGAGCAAGGGATTCAGGAAAAGTCCCAAGCTCCATCAGGAACCTTTCAGGGTCCATCAGGCGCCTGGGGCAGAACCATCTAGTCGGTTCCCCCTCCCTGCAGTGAGGGGTAGCAGTCTGGAAGTCGAGCCTAATGAGGAAATGATCTGACCATGACCAGGGTTGGATAGAAATATCCTCTAAATCTAGATCATTCATCCACTGTCCAGAGACAAAAATCAGGTCGAGCATGTGCCCCCTATAAAAAAATCTTCAAAATTTATGTAGATATAATTACAGTTAAAAGAACATGAACAGAATTTGTAAAAAAAAAAAATCTTCAGTGAAAAGCAGCATAAAGATCAGAAGAGAATGCACATAATGGCAATCTGTAGTTCTGGGCCTTTCTGTCTATATTGTGGAGTCATAGCAGGGACAAAATGCTTCAACCTCAAAGCGCTATTTCACATACTCCAAGCTTGAAATAAAACATTCATGTTCAGAGAGTTTTCTTGTACAGTTGGGACAAAAAGCAGTTTTGTTTCATCTCTGAACAAATCCCAGCTATTTTAAGCAGGATCATTCCAGCTGTGTCAGGTGCTATGATTTGTAGGTTGTTATATTATTTTCCCCCTCCCCCCAAAAACTTATCCGTACAGTACAGCAGCAGCAGGGAAAAGTTGTTGCTGTTAGTTATGGAATTCTGTGGCAAACCTCAGTTACCGTACTTAAGGTCATGGCTGAGATCTATGGTGGCTTATGCTTTGCTGCTGGAGAAAAAGGACCAGGACTTCTGAAATTGATTGCCAGTTCGCTACTCTTAAATGTGTAAGCTGCGAAGACCGTTATTAGTACTCTGCTGAAATGCTTTAAGAGTGGTTTGCTAAACATCAGCGTATGAAATCTCTTTGCGCTTTTATCTTGTTCCCTATTGTTGAGTTTCAGATACATTTAAATATGAATATAATTACGTTTCTTTGGTTGATTTGTTTAATGTTGGCTGTAATTGATGAGCTTTCAGAATGCATTTAATCGTTGATATTGTAGACAGGCCTTGACTGAATAGTACTTTGTTGTGTAATAATTTATAACAATTGAGGGAGTTAGCTATGCAGTAATACTTCTACACACCTTTTGGGGGGAAATAGCTCATTTGTTTCACAAAATGTTAGGCACCGCAAAGAGCATAGTGGTTGCTAGACTGCACCAAAAAGAACCACAACAAAAAGATATGGCAGATATGTGACTTTGGTTTAATACGAAGGAAGATTAGGGTCCATATTCACTGCTGCAGCCTGTCAACTCATAGGAAAGTTTATTGTTTAATCCAGGTAGAGCATTCCAGGTCAACACCTGACTCCGTTGTTACATCCTCAAACCCCCACAACTTCAACCTCAAACTGTCTACTGTGGACCTCACCCCATTCCTAAGAGGTCTGTAAAGGGGGCGTGCATAAATGCACCAGCATGCCTACCATCTCTGTCCTACTGTCCCCATTTATTCTACTCATTTCCTTTGCTCATGTCAATGTTTATACTTACACTTGTTACATTGTACATGTTTGACAAGCCAAATAAAATGTAAAAATAAAAATTGTTTAAAAACATAAAAGCTATTGGAAACAATGAGAGTTTGATTAAGGCTTAAAAGCTGCTTCCAGTTTCCTGCTCAAGGCCAGGAAGTGATAATTGAAAAGACAGATTTTTATAATTATTAAATAGAAAAATGTTAATGCGATTACTTGAGATTTCTAGTTTATTTTAAGAACTGAAAAAAAATCCAGGTTTTCTGGCAACAGATTCTAATTTTTAATATCCTCATCATATCCTCATCAATCATCATTACACTCCATCCAGAGCCATGGTGGCACAGTTGCTAGAGTGCAGTACTTACTGCAGACTACTTCTGCTTCCTGCTGGCTGCCTGCAATTTGGCAGTTCAAATCCCACCAGGCTCAAGATTGATTCAGCCTTCCATCCTTACGAGGTCAGTAAAATGAGGACCCAGATTGTTGGGGGCCGACTCTGTAAACTGCTTAGAGAGGGCTGTAAAGCACTTTGAAGCGGTATATAAGTCTAAGTACTATTGCTATTGCTATCTTGCCATCCTACTAGGTTAAATAGGGTGGGTGAACTCCCTTAAATGTTGTCACCTCTTGCAATCTTGGAGGTAGCAAGCTCTTAGCCATCCCAATTCTTCCTACCTGACATTTGATGTATCCGTACTCTTTTAAGCTTCTGGAAGGTCATGAAAACCTGGCTCTTCTCCCAGGCCTTGGGCTCAGACAAGGGTTGAGCGGGCAGGCTATTTGGTCTTTCACATTGACTGCAATGTCCCCTGTATTGCTCTTCTCATTGGTTCTGTTACTAACACTGGAAGTTTTTAAGAAGAGATTAAACAACCATTTGTCGGAAGTAGTGTAGGGTTTCCTGCCTAAGCAGGGGGTTGGACTAATAGACCTCCAGGGTCCCTTCCAACTCTGTTATTCTGTTCTATCTCTTGTCTTATGCTGACTGTTTTGATTGGATTTTTTTCCCCCTAATTTGTGTGTCCACTTCATCCTCTATGGTACTACATGCTTTATGTTCTTGTTCTGTGCTATTTTTTTCCCTGAAGTGCCTCCCTTTGTCCCAGATCTCTGAACTTTTAGTTTGTTTTCTTACCTGGGACTCCACCTTCCATTTCTGTCTATATTTTTATTTTATATATCGCTGCAAATCAGTGGATTGGTTTGAGAATTCCAATGCCAATGGAAATCTGAAATTTATGGTTGCTGCATGAATTTTCAAAATCATTTCATAAAGATTTTGTTACTAAGTCGCTAAGTTCCATGAACATGTCTAATTATTTTTTTTAAAAAAATTGCAGATGTAAAAAGCAGAGTGCATTAAAAAAAAACTTATTAAGTTGTTAAAAACGTATTTGCACTCTTTAGAAAAGAATGATTAGACATGGTGTTTCAAAAAAAAAAAGTCGGATGAAATCTTTTGGTTACCAAAATAAATCTTGAAATCCTAATTAGAAATGGCAGTTTCAGTCTCTGGAGTCCTATATCACACTTCAGATGTCTAGTGACATAAAAGCCTGAGAGTTTTGTCCAGAGGGAATCAAAGGCAGGTTAGCAAAGTCAGCAAGAAGCAAAGCATCTGAGACTTTCTTTTCAAGAATTGCCAACAATAGTATTAAAAAGTATCCAGGGCTACTTGGTTCATTAATTTCCTTGACATTCCACTGGTTCTTGTTTTTTAAAAGTAATAGTGTGACATGTAACCATGACAATGATGTTTTGCCAGTTATATTGGCTATAATTAAAAATGAGAAACATCTGTGGCTGTTTCTGAGGTTGTTTTCAAGCTCTCTGTCTCTTTGTAACATTGATTCAGTGGGACTAATTAGGATGCACTCATGCATATGCAGTATGTTGCACAATAGGACAAGAGACCTTAATTATTTTTTCCTCTTCACTTACTATATCAAATTAATATATCATGAAGAATTCATTGCGTGGTTCATTGATAGAAATGGACTGCTGTCCATTAGCCTGTCCTTAATAGGCCATAATTGTTTTGTCCTTACATCCTTACTTGATGATAGTGATGAAATATGATGATTTTGGCACTAAAATAATGTTTCTAGGGCATAATGACAAAGTATAACTCTGTCCTTGTATTTGGCATGTTGTTTGCTGTAAAGCTTGGGACACTGAATGCTGTCTTTGGAAGCCAGTCATGTTAAAAGGTTTTAATTTCCATTTGGCTTTGCATTCCTTTGGCTTTGCAGCTGATCTAAATTGATAAAATTAATAACATATAAACCTGTTGAGGTCTCATATATGGCCTAAAATTGCAGAGTCTATAATAGCAAGTCTTATTGTCATTGCTATTTCTTTGGGAACTAATAACGAAGACAGCCAGTTGATCTGCTGATGTTTGAGGCAGAACTAGTCAAGACATTGTATCTCCTGTGTATGGAGCCAATAGGTAAAAATATGTAGAAAGTTGCATTAACCCTTTTTGATGGCAATTGGTTCATACAAATAATATGGCAAAATTAACATTTGAATCAGCTTACATCTTGGTTGTAACCCCCTTTATCTCTTCCTTTCCACTGTTGTTGGAAGTACAAATGAAAAAAAAATTAATCAGTAGATTAGGGCACACACGTTAGGCATTATTTAATGGAGGTTTACATAGCAGCATAAGTCTTCATGTATCAAAGTATAAGGCCCTTTGCAAAATATAACAAGCAAAAAACATCAACACCCCAATATGATGAATAACATAGTTTCAACAACAGTGGAACAGTGGAGATAAACAGCATTAATATCTGTTCCTATATATTTTAAGTACCAGCTCCAATTCCACAGGGTTGCATGGATGGATAAAAATGGAAATAATTATCAACATAATGTATTATCCCTTATGTCTACAATGTCACACACACTGATTCATGTATTAATTTGGAGACATATAAACTTCCTCCATCAGTCATAATTCTCAACATTCTAGAATAATCAATTCTGAAAAACAAAACAGCACAACAAATTTGCTATCATTCTCCACACTTTTTAGGAGCCTCAACATATTGCTGAACTGCAATATCCAGCTTCCATAGGAAGTATGGTGAGCAGCTGTAATTATAAAATATTCCTTGGAAAATTAAATTCATCATGGTATTTTGTCTTTCAAATTTGATTGTCCTAGTATATTAAGAATTTGAAGAATATGTTGATGCATATAATAATTTCCATTTCTATTTACCCATATAATACTGTAAAAGTGGAGCTGGCACTTTAAATGTATAGGAACAGATGTTACAGCTGTTTTTAAAACCTTTCCAGAGTTTTAGCTTGGATTGGGGAAACGGTAGGCTTTGTGGACTTTCTAACACTCTGTCCTCTCTCCAGTCTGTACAACAAACCAAGTAGTGCCATCACAAATTAGTAGCTAAGTCGTTGCACAGCATTGGCAGTTTTAGCAGATCTATACAGGTTTTAAAAAATCCCACTAAAATGGAGGAAATTGATTAAAAATACTAGTATTCTCCTCTTGCCAATAATAGCATTGCTGTTCTACCTGTGTGGCCTTAAGTGGGGAAAATAATTTCCAAAGGGCCATAACATACAAATGTTTCTTATTATTATTTAAATCAGTCGTTTCCAAGTTCATACATTACACGCCTCCACTCTAGGTAATTGGCAGTTGCCATAAGTGAGATGCAAGAAACAATTTTTAGTTACTAGAAAATGCCAAATCCTATGAAAAAGCAACATTGAGTTATTAAAATTAAGATTTTAATACATGTTTATAATATTAATATTACTTTTATGCCCATTTTCCAATTACAGATATTGCAGCTGGGATTTCTCTCGAGATGCAGACTCTTTGGTAGTGCTATACGATAACATGTCTATGGAGATTCTCAGTCATCCAGGTCATGGTGACCTCAAAAGGTGTTTTTTCCAAAGACGACTAGGTATTTTTTTTTCTTGAGAGGGCACTTCGTCTCTCATCCAAGAGCTTCTTCAGTCCTGACAATCTGAACTGAGGAAGCTTCTTGGGTGAGAGGCAAAATGTCTTCTTCAAGAAAGGATCATAGTCTAGTTACCTTTTGAAAAAGCACCTTTGAGACATTTAAGATGCCATGATTTTTTTTTTTTGCACCCAAGTCATGCATTAATCAGCAGTGTTCTGTCTCCTATGATACCTTGCTTTTAATTAACAAATACAGCCATGGGCAATAGCAGCGAGATAGTTGACATTACTTGTAAGAAATCTCTTTGCACTTCTTTTTAGAAATTGTTAATCATAATCATCATTAGTTTCACACCAAGGCAACTATCTCTTCTCCTACATGAATAAACCACATGCTGAAAATGAAGGGTGGGGAAGATTTTCTGAGTCAGGTGGATAAATGTTGGGATCCAGCCAGGCCATAAAATCTCATTCATGCTTACCATTTTAGGGTAAGGAGAAGAAAAAGCCAAGTCCTATTCATCATAGTGAATTCATTCAATTTCAAGACTAAGTTAATTTAACTAGGACATTACTTGTGTGTAATAGTATGGTTATAAGCCAAATATCAGATAATTCCCAAAGCCATTTGACCTTGGTGGAGCTCTCGCCTCCCAATCAGGAGATTGTGAGTTCAATCCTAGGTAGAAGCAGATGTAGGGTCTCCTGCTTGGGCAGGGGGTTGGACTAGATGACCTGAAAGGTCCCTTCCAACTCTGTTAATCTATTAAACTGAAGTAGGAAGAAAAAGGAATCTGGGTATCCAAATGAACTGTATGATTATTACAGTTAGTAATAATGTTTGAAACAAGGTAATTCAACTTGAAGTGAATGCTCTAGGCTAGAGAATGAGTAGATGCTGCTTTTGTTATACAGTTGAAAATATGGTTAAATTAAAAAGGAACCACTGACATTTCATTAAACAACACTGCAATATCTGACCAGCTCAAGAAACATCCTGGTCAGTTTTTAGTTGTCAGAACACAATTGATTTGCTATATTCAAAAACAATTTCTTATCTGCTGCAATGTAGCTTGTGAGGAAAAATAAATAAATGGCCTTTCACAAAATAAAATAGTATTAACACTAATTAATTGAAATTAATTTTCCTAATATGTGATAACTCCTTTCTGAGAATTGTTCTGTCCATAGCTTGTTTAGGGTTCTTACTCATGGTTGAAGTGTAACACATCTGTCTTTGTACTGGCATATAATCTGCGGTCCTTAATAGCAATTACTATTTTGATGCAGGCATGATGCCAACAAATGAAACTGTCCTTATTGTACCGGAATAAAGCCCAGATAGACAGTAGCGTCTGAGGGAGAAACGTGGAACTGGCCTACCTGGACACTCTTTGATATAAGAGGGAAGGAAAGATAAATTATATCAGGCTTTCAAAATTCTATTATTATAGTCTAAATAAAATAGAGTTCTACTGTTCTTGTGGTGGTTTGTTTCCTGACCTGATGTATCTCAGATGGCTGACACTTATTCACAATGTACAAGACACATTAAGACAGGCATTGTTGGAATTCCCTGTGAAAGTCAATGTGGGCTAAGACTGAGGAGGCAAATTTGATAGTGGTCAGACTAGTAACTGTTTTGTCTCTGTGCTTTTGAAAAGGAAGTGACAGAAGACAGGCTCCTTTTTAGAGATGAGTTTAGTGCTGTTGTCTGCTAAACCCATATCTGAAACTGGAGACAGATTTAGTGCTATTCTAGAAGAGTGCTAAACTCATGTTCAGTACTAGTAGGTGTTCACTGATGATACTAGGTGAGCTATCATCGGCAGATTGAATTATTTCAGAAAAAAAGTGTTCTAAAGCAGCTGCCTGAATGGCAATTCAGAGATATGAGGGGGACTGTACAGATAGATAGGTATCCTGCAATGCCAGCTATCCTGCAGTACCTCCCCTCCTGCCCTACCATAGGCTAGCTGCTGTTTAAGGGTGCTCCAAGAAGCAGAATGAAGGATTGGCTCAGAGATCTGGAAGAAATGGGGATGCAGGGAACCCAATTTTAAAGAGCCAGACTGTTTTGCTGTTCAAAGCACAACAGCCCTTGAAGACAATTTCCTTGGAATTGGGAAAAACACATGCTAGTATTAACCTAAGGTCAACTAGTAGACATGGGTCACCTTGCTGATAAAATACTTAGCCAGGTTGTATCCCCTGCAAAGCCCTGTCAAGATAAGAGAGATATGATAACAACACTCTAATAAGTACCATTAACAATGATTCAAGGCTGCCTTGGGAATGGGTTGGGGAACCGAGAAAGGCCACGTTATGAAAACAGACCAGAAAAATGTTAAGAGCATGTTTGTGTTCATAGTGAATAAATTCAACCTTGGCACTCATTGAATGCGAAAGAAGAAGAAAAATGAGTGATATTGTTGTTCTGCTTGTGGAAACTCTGTAAATTTAGATATAGTGTACAAATATGTATTCCTTGTCCAATCCTAAATAATTCTTTCCCACTCAGCTGATAGCATGATAACCACCATTGTGCCTGTTCTGCCATTCCATCACTACATCAGCTAGAGGAGTTAATTGGCTATTCCCCTTTTATATTTGTTAAAGTGGCCTTAGTTTATTAGATAAAACATTTCTAAAGAACAGCATACTTTTCTCCATTTACAAAGCAGACTGTGTGACAATGTTCAATTACAATAGGGATGAAAAAGTCATCAGTGCAAATGTCCAATTTGTGTGATCTCCCATCTCTGTTCTTTATGATCTCAGTGTTTTGCTCCCCCCCACCAAATGATTTGTCAGTCATTGGAAGAATTCAGTTACAAGAATGATATAAAGCATATATCACAGCTGTATTACCAAGGTTCCAACAGAAAATATTCTGCTATCTTGCAAATAATAGTGCTATCTAAAGCTTGTCTTTGCAATATGTTTACTGAGGCTTCCATTTCTTTTGTGCCTTTGCTTCAGAGCTTGGAGTTCTTCAGTCTGGAATTTCTAATATGAATCTGTGGCAAAATCCAGTGAACGTAATTCTGATAAGACTGCAGTATTGAATATTCAGTTCTTAAAATATTTTCATCTTCCTTCTCTTTATGCAACATATATACTATAATGATGCACCTAGGGATACTGTATCTTTTACCTTAGGTATTTTTTGCTTCATAAAGAATGGGTTGAAAAAATACTTTACAGAAGAAAAAGTAGTCATCCAATATAATGTTATACCTTATATCATATTGATAATTATATACAAGCTTCTAAATTGACCCTTAGAGATAAAAGCTAAAGTCTCTTTGAATCCATTTGATTCCTGGTGATTTCAGGGACACATCCACGTAGCTTCCTCAGCAAGAGTATGGAATTGGTTTACCATTCCCTTCTTCTGGGATTTTTTAAAAAAATTACTTCCCAGTTTTGCTTACCACGTTGCCAATCTTGTAGAACTTAGCCAGGCCGCACCCTGCTGAGCTTCCAAGCCTGACAAGATCAACCAGGCAGTACCATCTGCCGAGACTCTCTTTAAGAGATGCATGGAAGAATGTAATATAAGGTTGAACGTATCCCATTTAAGGAAAATGAAAACTAAACAAAATCTTCCTTCATGTCAGTCTTCCGATTAAACTGTAACTGCATGAGGAATATAGTAAGTATTGGAATGTTGTTTAAGTATAACTTGTAATATTGTCTATTGGTGATAACTGGGGAACACTGACCCTGGGGGGTCTGGTGGTGATAGCAGCAGCAATAGTCTTAAACAGTGGTGTAAGGCGGTTAGTGTGCAGTGCTGACGGCAACTAGTTTTTGCTGTTTATTCTGGCGGCTTCTCTTCTTCGGTTGCATTTTCTTTTTTTTCGCTGGATCTCTCCCCTGCCTTCTGGATTCTTGGCCTCTGTTTTCCTGACTGGTTTCTTTGTTCTCTTCTCTCTTTGGGTTTTTTTGTCTGCCCCTTCTTCCCTCTGCAATAAAAAAATTACAGTACTTTACAAGGTATATCATTTACTTAGAGATGATCAGTTTATCTTATACTGGCATTCTCAAACCCTGAACTCTTAAATAAAGAAAAGCCTCTGACATTGGCCTCTTCCAAGAGCATGATTAAGAAGACCTGGAGATATGAAGAACTCAGTCCATTGCCACCATTTTGACAAACTAATGCAAAATACAAATTACAGCCTCTGTCTTTTCATTATAAACAGTGTTTTAAGAGGCATTATACATAATACATATATTATTTTTTTGTATAAAAACCCTTTAGATCACTATAGTTAGAAATCAAGACAGTTCATTGTACCATATATTATAATCAGATGAGTAAAACTGCAGCCTTAGCTTTGTTCCATATATGTTAAAAATTAGCAATACCTTACAATTATGATAAGGTTTGTAAATGTCTTTACTATGGGGAGCAAGGCAGAATTTAAAATCAAACAGCAGTAAAACATTTTTATTTATTGCATTTATGTCATATCTTGCTTCTCTGGAATACCCCTCTACATAAATGACAAGGATTTTGTCACTGAGAAAGAATAACTGAGCCAAAGACATGGAGAGCTTCAGGCCTGAATAGGGATTTGAATTTATATCTTGCCAGTTGTACAATCATAGAGCTAGAAAGGCCATCCTATCTACCCCCGTGCTTGGTGCAGAAATCCAGATTACTTTAGAATCCACACTTGAAGACATTCAGGAAGAAGCCATTATTATTTTGGGTAATGGATTCCATCATCAAACTGCTCTTACAAAGTTTTTGTTATCTTTCAACCAAAATCTGCCCTTTAATATTCGTTGTCGGTCTAGAATAAATCAGAACAAATTTTGACTGTTGTTTATGTCAAGAAACTTTTAAATGCTCTCTGGAATAATTCAGAATAAATCTTAAATTTCAGGCACTTGAAAGGTTTTATTCAGAGGTAGGTTCTGGCAGAAACTACTGCTGGTTTGCTGGTGTGCAAGCTTTGTGCACAAACATTTGCTAGTAAAATTGTTCTGCGCATCTGCAGAACTGAAAAACAAGATGGCACTGATGACAGCAGTGCTCGGAGAACCGGTCTGGGAGTGTGGCAGGCTTGGGTCACTGCCAGTTCCAGCTACCCAGGCCGCCAAAACACTATCGGTTCAACCAACCCAGTCAGACCCAGTAGTAACCCACCACTGGTTCTATTCCTTTCAGGCTTCTCAAGGTTCTTCCAGTGTTCTTCATCATATTAGTTACTAGCTGTAAATCATCCTCATCTGCATTTCAGAAAAACTATGTAGCAGAAACTTATTAAAATCTGTTGGCTAGAAATGGACTCAGCTTTTTTTTTTTTTTATATTGAAAAAGTTTTATTGGTTTTACATTTTTTCTATAGGGTAGGGTAAGGGATACAAAGAAATTTTGAGAGCATTCACGTCAGAGTCGTCGGCTCTTCCGAGACCTCAAAATACAGAATATAAAATAACCAAAAAAAAAAAAACATTTTTCATAACACTACAAGGTAAAAGCAAGTACATATACCTAAATTCTCAATTCCATGCTGTCAGACATTTACAAAAATCCAGATAAAATATTATGCAAAATTGTTCAGAAAAATCAAGGCAAAGTTATTTTTTCGATCTAAGTCTCTTGGCTATTGTATCTTCTTTTTCTCCTCCCTGGCCCCCAGCGGGCGGGGCCGCGGCCCCCTCCGTCCCCCCTGGATCTTCCCCCAGGGCAGAGGAATGTTTTTTAAGAAAGGCTTCCGCCTCAACAACTGTTTTAATCCTCACTCTTCCTCCTTCCCAGAACACCAGCATCCCTTCGGGTGTCACCCACTTGAACCAAATCCTGTGATCAAATAAAATTTTTGACAAGAAGGAAAATTCCCTCCTTGCTTCTCGAATCTTTCTAGGGATCTGCTTCAAGATAGCAACCTCTTTTTGTTGATAGATTAATGGAGTACCTCTCTGCACTTTCAGGATTTCCTCTCTGGTTGACCTTCTAACAAATTTCACATGTATCTCTCTAGGCACTTCATTTATCCTGGCATATGCTGAGTTAATTCTGTAGGCTAGGTCAATGTCCCCCCTGATCTCATCTTTAGGTTTTTGTAAATAGTCTGCTAAAATTGTGCTCATAAGATCAGGGAGGCATTCACCAGATTCCTCAAGAACGTTCTGAAATCTCAAAAAATATGTCATTCTTTCCATATCTATCCTAGACACATGCCCATTTGTTTCCCCAACCTCTTTAATAACATTTTTAATCTCTCCCTTAACCCCCACCAACCCCCCTTCCAATTCTTCAGTCTTCTGTGTGTTTTCCAGCACTTGCTTCCGTGTATCCAATAGCTCCTTCTTGAAATTGATGTTTTCTGCCCTCTGGGCCTGAATTTCTTTTACCAAAGTTTGTATAACAGTTTCAAGAGAAGCCATCCATTGTTCTAAACTTGCCAGTGCTGTTTCTTGAGCCATGATTAACTGTTAAAGTCAATGCCACCAAAATGGCGTTTTCAGGGTGGGGTTGGTGAGACTAACCGGGAGCCAAAAGTTCTGATCAAGGTTGAAACATTGTAAAATTCAGGAACCAAGAGAGAGACAATTTTCCAACTCAATAGTTATAATAACGAAGGTACTCCAGAAAGGAAATCACAAATCCAGCAAGAGGAAAATTCTTCATCAATATCCAGAGAGAGTCCCAATTGTAAAGAGATGCTGGGAATTTTCCATAGTTGAAATAATCAGGCAGGGACAAAGAAAAGCCACCTTCCACCGCCCATCTCAGAGCCCAGAGGAGAGAGTAGAAAAATAAACTTTTTTTTTTTATCCAGCCAGACCTAGAAACAATGTTGCAAGTAGCCGCATACCACTTTCCCTTGTTAGAGACAGTCCGGATTTAAGATTTCCGCTTTCTCTTCCAGAGAAGCCATTTTAAAGTGCCGCTTAAGTCCGAGGGTTTTTTTTTGAAAACAAACACCCCCCTCCCAGTCCGTTCAGCCTGGCTGGCAGCAAGGAAAAAAAATCTTTTTTTAAACTCACTCTCCCTCGCAGCTGAAGCCTCGGCAGACCTTCCGATCTCTCCGCTCAGCCCTCTGCATTGAAGTGAATGGCGCCGACAGCCGTTGGCGAAGGGAGAACCCCCCGCAGCATGTTCCTCCTCACCTAGGTCGCGGAGGGGAGCGCTCTCCCCACCGCTGTGAGGAAGAACGTCCCCTCCGAGCCGACCCTACGGGAGACCTCCGGTAACCGGAGTGTCTCGCCCCCGTGCGGGGGCAGAAAAGGCAACAAAGCGGCGAGCGAGCGCTAGGCTCGCCCGTCGCCGCTGGAGCCGGAACCGGAAGTCGAAATGGACTCAGCTTTTAAATGGAGTCTGACCAATGCAGAATACTGTAACTGTTAATTCCAATTATTTGAAAATTACACTTGTATACTTTGTATACTAGAATTAAATTTGTCTTTTTTGCTGCCATATTACACTGCTGAATAATATTCAGTTTGCAATCAACTATACTAAAATCTTTTTTTATAAATAATATTACCAAGCCAGGTGTCTCTGTCCATAATACGTCCATGCAATTTTTGTCTTCCAAGCGCATAAGTTTCTGTTGTCTATTTCATTCTAGTATTTTCAACCTGCCTAACCTATCAAGTATCCCTGAAATATATTTCTCAAAATCCCATCTCATTTTGCATCATCTGCAAATAAACATACCTTCCACTTCTTTGATCAAGAAAATATTTTTAAAAATAGTCTATGGCTGAAGCTTGTTGGATCTCAGCCACAAACAGTGGCTCCAGTTTGATTAGAAATGGTTGATGATGCCTTTTAGTACACCTTTGGGACAACTGTATATCCACATAATTGTTAATGCCATCCAGCTTAGGTTATTACTCTTGGTTGCTAAACAGAAAGTCATGGAATGTATTATCAAATCCTGGAAAGGAATGTTAAGATTGGATTGGTGGCTTTCACAGTTGAGGCCAGTCCTTCAAGTAGGTCAGGTGAAAAAACAAATACCATAAGGCAATGGTTCAGCCTGTGGTTCAGGGATCCTGGAAGGGGGTCTGCAACGGCTTAATAAATGTTATGATTTAAATCTGGAGTTAAGTTTGTGGGTCCGTGGTCACCATAAAAGGTATTTAAAGGGGGCCCATAGTGAAGAAATGGTTGAGAACCACTGCCATAAGGGTTTCTGGAATGCTTCTTCGTTGTTATAGGGCAGGGGTCTGCAAAGTTGGCCCTTTTAAGACTGGTGGACTTCAACTCCCAGAATTACTCAGCCAGCCCGGCTGGCTGGGGAATTCTGGGAGTTGAAGTCCACCAGTCTTAAAAGGGCCAACTATGCAGACCCCTGTTATAGGGTACAGAAACAGAATCTTGAAAACCTCCCTTCCAAAGAATATCTCTACTTTCCTTTACATATGCTTTGCTTAGGCCAAGATATATTCTTACAAGCTATTAAGGAAATTATCTAATTGAAATAAATGAAATGAGGTTAATACTTGACAAACCCAAGGCCAGGACTTAAAACCATTAAGTTTAAACCATTAACCACTCTATACTTGCTGTTTAATGGAAATGGTAAATATAACTAACATAATTATAATCTGATACTAGAGTTGAACATATTCTCTTTTTAGTTCCCTAACTATTCCAATGGACTGTGGACATGGAAGAACGAATAAACTAAACTGACTTAAAAATTAGAAGAATTTACAATGTGATTAATGCAGTTGGAGAAAATGTGAATGCAGATTTCTTCAAGTGCTCAAAATAAAATAAAATGAAGAACTGCTGTAATTCTGAACAGCTTTGTAATGCATTGCACTTAGTTATATGAGCTAAAATTCCACTAAGGGGCACCATTGTGCTTTTTAAATCCATCTTTTGAAATGTCTTCATATATATATTCATGGATTTTCATGAGTGTAGGTATGCTAGTCTTGTTATGTTTCGGTCTTTTCCCATGTGTGATTGAGATTGTCTTGACAACATTTCGGCGAGGTCTCACTCACAAGCCTGAAGATGGCGATTGAGACCTCGCCGAAACGTATATACATATCAGCACAAACTGATTATAATATAATAAATCTATATAAATAAAAATGTAAAATAGTTTGTACGAATCCACTAATCTCAAAAACTACTGGACTGATTTATTTTATTTTATTTATTTTATTAAATTTATACCCCGCCCTTCTCCTTGTTAGGACCCAGGGCGGCGCACAGGGATGTTAAAATACATACAAAATATATAAAATATATGAAATTTAAAATACTTATTCTAATAAATAAACCCTGCGCTAAAAACCGAATTAAAATCCCAAGTTTAAAAACTATCTAATAGTCAGTATGGAGGTTACGCTAGGCCGGCTAGATGAAATAGGTGTGTCTTCAGACACTTGCGGAAGAGGCGGAGGTCGGAGATGGTGCGGAGTTCAGGGGGTAAGTCGTTCCAGAGGGCTGGGCCCGCCACAGAGAAGGCTCTCCCCCTGGGTGTCGCCAGTCGGCATTGTCCAGCCGACGGCAACATCCGTCGGCTGGACAATTTACACCAAACTTTCACACAATGTAGCCAAGGACTTCCGATAAGAGAATAGCTACTCATTTTGTGCCTAGCATGCGTGTGTCGTGTGCAAGTTACACACAAATAAAAGGTACGCACTGAAATGTGTTTTCACTTCCCTGTAGCCACGACCATCAAACTGCTTTTCAACTATCAGTGTTGGAATGGAGGCCTCTTGGGGCCAAAAAGGCACTGGGATAGCAAACTCCCAGGTGGCCCATAGAGAGAGGGGGGGAGAAATACTGCTCAAGACTGTTCTCTGAGGTAAAAACATGGAGGCAGGCAGCTGCTTTAAACTGTTTAATACGAACTTAACCAAACTGTAACAAAGAACCACCCATCTGACAGCAAATACAGTTTAATAAAAGAGGGACTAGGGAAGACATGATAGCAGCCTTCCAATATCTCAGGGGTTGCCCCAAAGAAGGGGGAGTCAAGTTATTCACCAAGGCACCTGAGGGCAGAACAAGAAGCAATGGGTGGAAACTAATCAAGGAGAGAAGCAATCTAGAACTGAGGGGAAATTTCCTGGCAGTGAGAACTATTAACCAGCGGAACAGCTTGCCACCAGAAGTTATGGATGCCCCAACACTGGATGTATTTTTAAGAAGAGACTGGAAAACCATTTGTCTGACACAGTACAGGGTCTCCTGCTTGAGCAGCGGGGTTGGACTAGATGACCTCCAAGGTCCCTTCCACCTCTCCAAAGCACCTGATGGCAGAACAAGAAGCAATGGGTGGAAACTAATCAAGGAGAGAAGCAACCTAGAACTGAGGGGAAATTTCCTGGCAGTGAGAACTATTAACCAGCGGAACAGCTTGTCACCAGAAGTTATGGATGCCCCAACACTGGATGTGTTTTTAAGAAGAGACTGGAAAACCATTTGTCTGACACGGTATAGGCTCTCCTGGTTGAGCAGCGGGGTTGGACTAAATGACCTCCAAGGTCCCTTCCAACTCTCCAAAACACCTGTATTACAGTAGGTAGGTAGATAGGGGAATAGAGAGACAGGGAGAAATGCAGTTTAATTAAAGAGGGACAGGGAGACAGGATAGCAGCCTTCCAATATCTCAGAGGTTGCCACAAAGAAGAGGGAGTCAAGCCATTCTCAGTGGAACAGCTTGCCTCCAGAAGTTGTGAATGCCCCAACACTGGAAGTCTTCAAGAAGATGTTGGATAGCCATTTGTCTGAAATGGTATAGGGCAGTGATGGCTAACCTTTTTTGGCTCACGTGCCAAAAGCAGGGGGAGTGCAGGGGTGATGTGCACAGGTGTGCCACATCCATAATGCTATGTGCATGACCCCCTGCATTTGGCATGCTTTTTACGTCATCCCCAGGTTCCAGAGGCTTTATAGGAGCCTGGGGAGGGTGAAAACAGCCTTCCCCCACCTCTAGAGGGCATAAAACAGCCTCAAAAGAAGGCCTAAATCAGCTGGCGAGGGCACACATACACACTGAAGCTGAAAGGGCAATGCCTCGCGTGGCCTAAGAAATGGTTCTGTGTGCCACCTGTGGCACCCATGCCATAGGTTCGCCATCATGGGTATAGGGCTTCCTGCCTAGGCAGGGAGTTGGACTAGATGACCCCCAAGGGATAGATAGAGAGGGAGAAATAAGGTAGGTAGGTAGGTAGGTGGATAGATAGATAGATAGATACAAAGAAAGAAAGAAAGAAAGAAAGAAAGAAAGAAGAAAGAAAAAAAGAAAGAAAAAGGAAGGAAGGAAGGAAGGAAGGAAGGAAGGAAGAAAAGAAAGAAAGAAAGAAAGAAAGAAAGATAGTAGGTAGGTAGGTAGAGGGAGAAAGCAAGAAATACAATAGGTAGGTAAGTAGAGGGATAGACAGAGAGGGAGAAATACGGTAGGTAGGTAGGTAGGTGTATAGATAGATAGCGAGAAATACGGTAGGTAGGTAGGTAGAGGAATAGAGAGGGGGAAATACAGTAGGTAGGTAGGTAGATAGAGGTAGAAAGAAAGAAATACAGTAGGTAGGTAGGTAGAGGGATAGATAGAGAGGGAGAAATACAGTAGATAGGTAGGTAGAGGGATAGACAGAGAGGGAGAAATATAGTAGGTAGGCAGGTAGGTAGGTAAGGGGATAGATAGAGAGGGAGAAATACAGTAGGTAGGTAGGTAGGTAGAGGGAGAAAGCAAGAAATACAATAGGTAGGTAAGTAGAGGGATAGACAGGGAGGGAGAAATACCATAGGTAGGTAGGTAGGTGTATAGATAGATAGCGAGAAATACAGTAGGTAGGTAGGTAGAGGAATAGAGAAAGAGGGGGAAATACAGTAGGTAGGTAGGTAGATAGAGGTAGAAAGAAAGAAATACAGTAGGTAGGTAGGTAGAGGGATAGATAGAGAGGGAGAAATACAGTAGATAGGTAGGTAGAGGGATAGACAGAGAGGGAGAAATATAGTAGGTAGGCAGGTAGGTAGGTAAGGGGATAGATAGAGAGGGAGAAATACAGTAGGTAGGTAGGTAGGTAGAGGGAGAAAGCAAGAAATACAATAGGTAGGTAAGTAGAGGGATAGACAGGGAGGGAGAAATACCATAGGTAGGTAGGTAGGTGTATAGATAGATAGCGAGAAATACAGTAGGTAGGTAGGTAGAGGAATAGAGAAAGAGGGGGAAATATAGTAGGTAGGTAGGTAGATAGAGGGAGAAAGAAAGAAATACAGTAGGTAGGTAGGTAGAGGGATAGATAGATAGAGAGGGAGAAATACAGTAGGTAGGTAGGTTGGGCCTTATATGATGGTTGTGTGTATGTGTGCAGGTGTAGATCTACACACAGATTGGTTGGCCATTTAACCAGACTGGGCCACAGCAACGCGTGGCCGGGTATAGCTAATATATAATATAATATATAATATAATATAATATAATAATATAATATAATATAATATAATATAATATAATATAATATAATATAATATAATATAATATAATATAATATAATATAATATAATATAATATAATATAATATAATATAATATAATATAATATAATATAATATAATATAATATAATATAATATAATATAATATAATATAATATAATATAATATAATATAATATAATATAATATAATATAATATAATATAATATAATATAATATAATATAATATAATATAATATAATATAATATAATATAATATAATTAATATAATATAATATAATTAATATAATTAATATAATATAATGTAAATTTCATTTTTTTGCGACATAGTCTGTTCTGATTCTGAGTGCATGAATTCTATGTTCAGTTTCATTTTTACGGTGTTTGTACTCTCAGTCCATCTGATTTATTGCACAATGTAATCATAAAGGGACAGACAACATTAAGACACACAGTGTAAGGCTGTCCTATATTATGCTATATAGCGAAGAATAAGTGAGAATAAACAGGTGGAGTGCCATTATATTTTATGATTCTTTTATCCAAGAATGAGAAGATGGACAGAATTATGCACTGGACACTACAATTTAATAATGATCCAACATTATGGGCCTTCACAGAGAGGGTTTTTTTTAATAACAGTTCTTCTTCTTAAACTAATTGTTGGAAGGAAAGCATTATGCTTAAAAATAAGCTAATCTTACTTGACAAACTATATTTTCTGACTTTTTAATTACAGGATTAAGAAGCATAAAATGTTACTTGAAGCTCTCGGATTTATTTATTTATTGCTTCTGCTTGGTTTTCCCTGCTTTTATCCTGAAGAAAATGCTTTGTACCATAATTTAGTCTGGACATGGTAGCAATTCGGATCTATGTGAAACGGCTTACTTAGGTTGCACACCTGGTAGGATCTAGGTTGTCCATCTTACCAGGCCAACTATTGTGGCACAAACCAGAATGAAAACAGGTAACAATTCAAGAATACATGCACCTGAAGAACCAGCTTTTCAAAGAAAGTACTGTACATTTCTTAATTACCCCCAGGTCACTTCTAACCACTTACATTCCATTAATGAAGAATTATGCATATTCCTAGCATTTTTCTCATTTCCAAGAAGCATGACCAATTTTTGGGAGACAGGTCAACTTTCAAATACTCTGAGGCTGAACTTGACAGATCCTGGCCAAAACAAAGTTTTAAGGATTCCATCCCTCCCATTACAAGCTACCTGTCCAACTCTTTTAATTTCATTTGTCAACAAATAGCTCCAGGGGAGATGAAGGTGAGGGAGTACATAGGATTGAGTCAATGTCACCCAGTAACTTTCATGTTCAAGTGGACTTTGGAAACCAGATTTCCCAGTTTTGTGTACAGTCATCTCCAAAATGCTTGTTAGTAGGTATGCCATACCCATCATCCTTTCCAGTGGTGGGATTCAGCCAGATCGCACAACTTCGGGAGAACTGGTTGTTAACTTTCTGAGCAGTTTGGTGAACTGATTGTTGGAAGAAATCATTAGGGCAGAGAACCAGTTGTTAAATCATTTGAATCTCATCACTGCCTTTAACACAATGTCCCTACAAATAAGATTGTCTTTGCATAAGTAGCCACCCATTTATAAAACAATGTTCTGACTGAGGCATCCCAAGAGCATGAAACAAAGTTGTGTCCTGGCAAAACCCCTTTTTATTAATTTACAGTGAATTCTGCCCATTCTCAGCCGGCAAAGTCTTCCAAAGGAGGATTTGCAGTCACACACCTTATCTGGCTTGGAGAGCTGACAGGCCGATACCTGCAGAACTTGGCAAGGAGTCTCGGGAGAGTCACTAACAATTAGTGAACTAATTGTCTCCTGCAAACTCCACTCCCCTTTCGTTCCCCTGTATTTCTTCTGGGAAGGGCCATTCATCATCTGGCCTTACTCCCAAGTCGACCCTTGCTCTTTAGTTGGCAATTCTGGTTCTTCTGAGCATGCGCACGCTGGGAAGAGGCTCCAGCTGTTTGTCTGCCTCACTGCTGTCTGACTCTGACAACAGCTGATAACTGGCATCAAGCTATTGTTTCTCTGCGGAATAATAGTACTGTACTTATATGGGCCCATACCCTTGAAACTTATATTAAACATGATGGAATTTTGAAAAGTTCTAAAATATGATAGTGAGATTTGCTGCTTAAACAATCTTTACATATATATGACTTGTATACAATATAAGATAGGGATGGGATATGTATATAGTATGATTTAGGATCAGGAATTTTGGTATAAATCATTGTAACTTCTTTTTGGCCTTTGACAGTTTAGTGCCTGCTACAAGATTCCCTTGAGGTCATAGTTGTTCTTTATGAGACATTTGTTCAGCTGGCAAAGGCGTTCAAGTAAACTAGGAATACAAATGTGATGCTGCCTTATGTCAGAATTGCATGTTTAGTCTGCATTTCAAGAAATAATCAGGAAAAGTTATACATGATAGGGTACAGATGCTTCTATCCCACGGATATCTAAATTATTTCAAGTAAAAAATTATAGTAAGAGAGCAGCCAGATGAAATTATTTGATTTAACGTTTAAAAGATTTTTAATTCAGACACTTCTAAATTGTTTTTTAATTCGCTTAAAAAAATCAAAGTAGCTTTATCCCTCCCCAATAAAATATGCATATTTCAAATAATTTGTAATGTAATACAGGTTACTCTTATACCAATAACACTTTGTTTCTATTATTGTAGGATCTTAAGGAGTAGGAGATATAAAGTCTATAAAGGCACGGGACCTAGCTATCTGCGGAATCGCATCCTGCCCCATACATCCCTGCGGCCGATTCGCTCCCACAGAGAGGGACTTCTCCGGGTGCCGTCCACTAGGTTATGCCAGCGGGCGATGCCCAGGGGAAGGGCCTTCTCTGTGGCGGGCCCGACCCTCTGGAACGACCTTCCCCCCGAAATCAGACCAACCACGGACCTCCGCTCCTTCTGTCAAAAATTAAAAACACACTTCTTCTGCTTGGCCGGCCTGGGGTAATTAAACTGTTTTTAGGGTTTTTTAGGGCTTAGTTTTAGTTTTTATATGGGATTTTAGCGCAGGGTTAGTTTAATTCGTTTTAACATTGTATTGTGTTTGTGGTTTCTATTTGTATTTTTAAATTCCCTGTGCCCCGCCTCGAGTCCCTTCGGGGAGAGAGTGCGGGTTATAAATTAATAATAATAATAATAATAATAATAATAATAATAATAATAATAATAATAATAATAATAATAATAATTATTATTATTATTATTATTATTATTATTATTATTATTATTATTATTACCATCCCCCAAAGTCTGACGATATTTTTTTGGGATACATGGATAATGTGTCCATTGTCTAGCAAACTAACATATTAGAAATATGCAAGCTACTGTGACTATAGCATTTTCAAAGCACTTGGCTCCATCTGAGTTGGGAAAATGAGTCAAACTTTATGTGGGAAACTTTATGTTTCGAGAGAAGACTATTTTCTAATATCTAGCATAGACATGCAGAACTAGAAAAAAAATGTAGCTTCTAAAATCATGGTTAAAGATAAAGCCGATCTATATACTATAAAAATAAAATAAAAATATTAAAACCAAAATACAATAAAACCTGTTACCATAACTAAACTTAGTTCCCCTTTCTCAGTGCTTGGGGAAAAAGCCTGATGTTGATTGCTTCTTGGAAGATTAAAGAGTGGGAGCCAGCCTACTTTTTTGGGGGGGTGTGATATTACATAGGGTAGGGGCTACTACAGAAAGGGCGCACTTTCTCGATTCTATAACATGAAAACATTTAAGGGAAAGGCCTAGGAGCATGCTGATTCTATCTGATCTGGTAGTCGGGCAGATGTCCTTAGGGATAGGCATGCAAATAAACTGGTCCCATGCCATATAGGGCTTTAAAAAAAGATAATAATTAGTCCCTTGAATTCCACCCAGAAAGAAACTGGGAGCCATGTGGGTGAGCCTAGAGATACCCTTTATTTTGTTTGCTACTGATTCTGTACTAGTTGGAACTTTCAGTTGGTCTTCACAGGCAACCCAACACAGACTGCATTGCAGTAATCCAACTAGGAAATATCTAAGGCACAATACTGTTGGGTTCAAGGATGACCTCTTAAGAATTGAATG